>JAVGWX010000025.1:30674432-31290841 GCA_036924085.1 Ariolimax columbianus
TTTCAGTTACTTACTTAGTAACATTCACGATGTTGTACTCAAGTTTCAGTTACTTACTTAGTAACATTCAAGATGTTGTACTCAAGTTTCAGTTACTTACTTAGTAACATTCAGGATGTTGTACTCAAGTTTCAGTTACTTACTTAGTAACATTCAGGATGTTGTACTCAAGTTTCAGTTACTTACTTAGTAACATTCAGGATGTTGTACTCAAGTTTCAGTTACTTACTTAGTAACATTCAGGATGTTGTACTCAAGTTTCAGTTACTTACTTAGTAACATTCAGGATGTTGTACTCAAGTTTCAGTTACTTACTTAGTAACATTCAGGATGTTGTACTCAAGTTTCAGTTACTTACTTAGTAACATTCAGGATGTTGTACTCAAGTTTCAGTTACTTACTTAGTAACATTCAGGATGTTGTTACTCAAGTTTCAGTTACTTACTTAGTAACATTCAGGATGTTGTACTCAAGTTTCAGTTACTTTCTTAGTAACATTCACGATGTTGTACTCCTGTTTCAGTTACTTACTTAGTAACATTCAAGATGTTGTACTCAAGTTTCAGTTACTTACTTAGTAACATTCAAGATGTTGTACTCAAGTTTCAGTTACTTACTTAGTAACATTCAAGATGTTGTACTCAAGTTTCAGTTACTTACTTAGTAACATTCAGGATGTTGTACTCAAGTTTCAGTTACTTACTTAGTAACATTCAAGATGTTGTACTCCTGTTTCAGTTACTTACTTAGTAACATTCAAGATGTTGTACTCAAGTTTCAGTTACTTACTTAGTAACATTCAGGATGTTGTACTCCTGTTTCAGTTACTTACTTAGTAACATTCAAGATGTTGTACTCAAGTTTCAGTTACTTACTTAGTAACATTCAAGATGTTGTACTCAAGTTTCAGTTACTTACTTAGTAACATTCACGATGTTGTACTCAAGTTTCAGTTACTTACTTAGTAACATTCAAGATGTTGTACTCAAGTTTCAGTTACTTACTTAGTAACATTCACGATGTTGTACTCAAGTTTCAGTTACTTACTTAGTAACATTCAGGATGTTGTACTCAAGTTTCAGTTACTTACTTAGTAACATTCAGGATGTTGTACTCAAGTTTCAGTTACTTACTTAGTAACATTCAGGATGTTGTACTCAAGTTTCAGTTACTTACTTAGTAACATTCAGGATGTTGTACTCAAGTTTCAGTTACTTTCTTAGTAACATTCACGATGTTGTACTCCTGTTTCAGTTACTTACTTAGTAACATTCAAGATGTTGTACTCAAGTTTCAGTTACTTACTTAGTAACATTCAAGATGTTGTACTCAAGTTTCAGTTACTTACTTAGTAACATTCAAGATGTTGTACTCAAGTTTCAGTTACTTACTTAGTAACATTCAGGATGTTGTACTCAAGTTTCAGTTACTTACTTAGTAACATTCAAGATGTTGTACTCCTGTTTCAGTTACTTACTTAGTAACATTCAAGATGTTGTACTCCTGTTTCAGTTACTTACTTAGTAACATTCAAGATGTTGTACTCCTGTTTCAGTTACTTACTTAGTAACATTCAAGATGTTGTACTCAAGTTTCAGTTACTTACTTAGTAACATTCAAGATGTTGTACTCCTGTTTCAGTTACTTACTTAGTAACATTCAAGATGTTGTACTCAAGTTTCAGTTACTTACTTAGTAACATTCAAGATGTTGTACTCAAGTTTCAGTTACTTACTTAGTAACATTCAGGATGTTGTACTCCTGTTTCAGTTACTTACTTAGTAACATTCAAGATGTTGTACTCAAGTTTCAGTTACTTACTTAGTAACATTCAAGATGTTGTACTCAAGTTTCAGTTACTTACTTAGTAACATTCAGGATGTTGTACTCAAGTTTCAGTTACTTACTTAGTAACATTCAAGATGTTGTACTCAAGTTTCAGTTACTTACTTAGTAACATTCAAGATGTTGTACTCAAGTTTCAGTTACTTACTTAGTAACATTCAAGATGTTGTACTCAAGTTTCAGTTACTTACTTAGTAACATTCACGATGTTGTACTCCTGTTTCAGTTACTTACTTAGTAACATTCAAGATGTTGTACTCCTGTTTCAGTTACTTACTTAGTAACATTCAGGATGTTGTACTCAAGTTTCAGTTACTTACTTAGTAACATTCAAGATGTTGTACTCAAGTTTCAGTTACTTACTTAGTAACATTCAAGATGTTGTACTCAAGTTTCAGTTACTTACTTAGTAACATTCACGATGTTGTACTCAAGTTTCAGTTACTTACTTAGTAACATTCAAGATGTTGTACTCAAGTTTCAGTTACTTACTTAGTAACATTCAAGATGTTGTACTCCTGTTTCAGTTACTTACTTAGTAACATTCAGGATGTTGTACTCAAGTTTCAGTTACTTACTTAGTAACATTCAGGATGTTGTACTCAAGTTTCAGTTACTTACTTAGTAACATTCAGGATGTTGTACTCAAGTTTCAGTTACTTACTTAGTAACATTCAGGATGTTGTACTCAAGTTTCAGTTACTTACTTAGTAACATTCAGGATGTTGTACTCAAGTTTCAGTTACTTACTTAGTAACATTCAGGATGTTGTACTCAAGTTTCAGTTACTTACTTAGTAACATTCAGGATGTTGTACTCAAGTTTCAGTTACTTACTTAGTAACATTCAAGATGTTGTACTCCTGTTTCAGTTACTTACTTAGTAACATTCAAGATGTTGTACTCAAGTTTCAGTTACTTACTTAGTAACATTCAAGATGTTGTACTCAAGTTTCAGTTACTTACTTAGTAACATTCAAGATGTTGTACTCCTGTTTCAGTTACTTACTTAGTAACATTCAGGATGTTGTACTCAAGTTTCAGTTACTTACTTAGTAACATTCAAGATGTTGTACTCCTGTTTCAGTTACTTACTTAGTAACATTCAAGATGTTGTACTCCTGTTTCAGTTACTTACTTAGTAACATTCAGGATGTTGTACTCAAGTTTCAGTTACTTACTTAGTAACATTCAGGATGTTGTACTCAAGTTTCAGTTACTTACTTAGTAACATTCAGGATGTTGTACTCAAGTTTCAGTTACTTACTTAGTAACATTCAGGATGTTGTACTCAAGTTTCAGTTACTTACTTAGTAACATTCAGGATGTTGTACTCAAGTTTCAGTTACTTACTTAGTAACATTCAAGATGTTGTACTCAAGTTTCAGTTACTTACTTAGTAACATTCAAGATGTTGTACTTAAAGTTTCAGTTACTTACTTAGTAACATTCAAGATGTTGTACTCCTGTTTCAGTTACTTACTTAGTAACATTCACGATGTTGTACTCAAGTTTCAGTTACTTACTTAGTAACATTCAAGATGTTGTACTCAAGTTTCAGTTACTTACTTAGTAACATTCAAGATGTTGTACTCCTGTTTCAGTTACTTACTTAGTAACATTCAGGATGTTGTACTCAAGTTTCAGTTACTTACTTAGTAACATTCAAGATGTTGTACTCAAGTTTCAGTTACTTACTTAGTAACATTCAAGATGTTGTACTCAAGTTTCAGTTACTTACTTAGTAACATTCAAGATGTTGTACTCAAGTTTCAGTTACTTACTTAGTAACATTCAAGATGTTGTACTCAAGTTTCAGTTACTTACTTAGTAACATTCAAGATGTTGTACTCAAGTTTCAGTTACTTACTTAGTAACATTCAAGATGTTGTACTCAAGTTTCAGTTACTTACTTAGTAACATTCAAGATGTTGTACTCAAGTTTCAGTTACTTACTTAGTAACATTCAGGATGTTGTACTCAAGTTTCAGTTACTTACTTAGTAACATTCAGGATGTTGTACTCAAGTTTCAGTTACTTACTTAGTAACATTCAAGATGTACTCAAGTTTCAGTTACTTACTTAGTAACATTCAAGATGTTGTACTCAAGTTTCAGTTACTTACTTAGTAACATTCAAGATGTTGTACTCCTGTTTCAGTTACTTACTTAGTAACATTCAGGATGTTGTACTCAAGTTTCAGTTACTTACTTAGTAACATTCAAGATGTACTCAAGTTTCAGTTACTTACTTAGTAACATTCAAGATGTTGTACTCAAGTTTCAGTTACTTACTTAGTAACATTCAAGATGTTGTACTCCTGTTTCAGTTACTTACTTAGTAACATTCAAGATGTTGTACTCCTGTTTCAGTTACTTACTTAGTAACATTCAGGATGTTGTACTCAAGTTTCAGTTACTTACTTAGTAACATTCAAGATGTTGTACTCAAGTTTCAGTTACTTACTTAGTAACATTCAGGATGTTGTACTCAAGTTTCAGTTACTTACTTAGTAACATTCAAGATGTACTCAAGTTTCAGTTACTTACTTAGTAACATTCAAGATGTTGTACTCCTGTTTCAGTTACTTACTTAGTAACATTCAAGATGTTGTACTCCTGTTTCAGTTACTTACTTAGTAACATTCAAGGATGTTGTACTCAAGTTTCAGTTACTTACTTAGTAACATTCAGGATGTTGTACTCCTGTTTCAGTTACTTACTTAGTAACATTCAAGATGTTGTACTCAAGTTTCAGTTACTTACTTAGTAACATTCAGGATGTTGTACTCCTGTTTCAGTTACTTACTTAGTAACATTCAAGATGTTGTACTCAAGTTTCAGTTACTTACTTAGTAACATTCAGGATGTTGTACTCCTGTTTCAGTTACTTACTTAGTAACATTCAAGATGTTGTACTCAAGTTTCAGTTACTTACTTAGTAACATTCAGGATGTTGTACTCCTGTTTCAGTTACTTACTTAGTAACATTCAAGATGTTGTACTCAAGTTTCAGTTACTTACTTAGTAACATTCAAGATGTTGTACTCAAGTTTCAGTTACTTACTTAGTAACATTCAAGATGTTGTAACTCCTGTTTCAGTTACTTACTTAGTAACATTCAAGATGTTGTACTCAAGTTTCAGTTACTTACTTAGTAACATTCAAGATGTTGTACTCCTGTTTCAGTTACTTACTTAGTAACATTCACGATGTTGTACTCAAGTTTCAGTTACTTACTTAGTAACATTCAGGATGTTGTACTCCTGTTTCAGTTACTTACTTAGTAACATTCAAGATGTTGTACTCCTGTTTCAGTTACTTACTTAGTAACATTCAGGATGTTGTACTCCTGTTTCAGTTACTTACTTAGTAACATTCAAGATGTTGTACTCCTGTTTCAGTTACTTACTTAGTAACATTCAGGATGTTGTACTCCTGTTTCAGTTACTTACTTAGTAACATTCAAGATGTTGTACTCCTGTTTCAGTTACTTACTTAGTAACATTCAGGATGTTGTACTCCTGTTTCAGTTACTTACTTAGTAACATTCAGGATGTTGTACTCCTGTTTCAGTTACTTACTTAGTAACATTCAAGATGTACTCAAGTTTCAGTTACTTACTTAGTAACATTCAAGATGTTGTACTCAAGTTTCAGTTACTTACTTAGTAACATTCAAGATGTTGTACTCAAGTTTCAGTTACTTACTTAGTAACATTCAGGATGTTGTACTCCTGTTTCAGTTACTTACTTAGTAACATTCAGGATGTTGTACTCCTGTTTCAGTTACTTACTTAGTAACATTCACGATGTTGTACTCAAGTTTCAGTTACTTACTTAGTAACATTCAGGATGTTGTACTCAAGTTTCAGTTACTTACTTAGTAACATTCATGATGTTGTACTCCTGTTTCAGTTACTTACTTAGTAACATTCAGGATGTTGTACTCCTGTTTCAGTTACTTACTTAGTAACATTCAAGATGTTGTACTCCTGTTTCAGTTACTTACTTAGTAACATTCAAGATGTTGTACTCCTGTTTCAGTTACTTACTTAGTAACATTCAAGATGTTGTACTCCTGTTTCAGTTACTTACTTAGTAACATTCAAGATGTTGTACTCCTGTTTCAGTTACTTACTTAGTAACATTCATGATGTTGTACTCCTGTTTCAGTTACTTACTTAGTAACATTCAGGATGTTGTACTCCTGTTTCAGTTACTTACTTAGTAACATTCAAGATGTTGTACTCCTGTTTCAGTTACTTACTTAGTAACATTCAAGATGTTGTACTCCTGTTTCAGTTACTTACTTAGTAACATTCAAGATGTTGTACTCAAGTTTCAGTTACTTACTTAGTAACATTCAGGATGTTGTACTCCAGTTTCAGTTACTTACTTAGTAACATTCAGGATGTTGTACTCAAGTTTCAGTTACTTACTTAGTAACATTCAGGATGTTGTACTCAAGTTTCAGTTACTTACTTAGTAACATTCAAGATGTTGTACTCAAGTTTCAGTTACTTACTTAGTAACATTCAAGATGTTGTACTCCTGTTTCAGTTACTTACTTAGTAACATTCAAGATGTTGTACTCCTGTTTCAGTTACTTACTTAGTAACATTCAGGATGTTGTACTCAAGTTTCAGTTACTTACTTAGTAACATTCAGGATGTTGTACTCAAGTTTCAGTTACTTACTTAGTAACATTCAAGATGTTGTACTCCTGTTTCAGTTACTTACTTAGTAACATTCAAGATGTTGTACTCCTGTTTCAGTTACTTACTTAGTAACATTCAAGATGTTGTACTCCTGTTTCAGTTACTTACTTAGTAACATTCAGGATGTTGTACTCAAGTTTCAGTTACTTACTTAGTAACATTCAGGATGTTGTACTCAAGTTTCAGTTACTTACTTAGTAACATTCAGGATGTTGTACTCAAGTTTCAGTTACTTACTTAGTAACATTCAGGATGTTGTACTCAAGTTTCAGTTACTTACTTAGTAACATTCAGGATGTTGTACTCAAGTTTCAGTTACTTACTTAGTAACATTCAGGATGTTGTACTCAAGTTTCAGTTACTTACTTAGTAACATTCAAGATGTTGTACTCCTGTTTCAGTTACTTACTTAGTAACATTCAGGATGTTGTACTCAAGTTTCAGTTACTTACTTAGTAACATTCAAGATGTTGTACTCAAGTTTCAGTTACTTACTTAGTAACATTCAAGATGTTGTACTCAAGTTTCAGTTACTTACTTAGTAACATTCAGGATGTTGTACTCCTGTTTCAGTTACTTACTTAGTAACATTCAGGATGTTGTACTCCTGTTTCAGTTACTTACTTAGTAACATTCAAGATGTTGTACTCAAGTTTCAGTTACTTACTTAGTAACATTCAGGATGTTGTACTCCTGTTTCAGTTACTTACTTAGTAACATTCAGGATGTTGTACTCAAGTTTCAGTTACTTACTTAGTAACATTCAGGATGTTGTACTCAAGTTTCAGTTACTTACTTAGTAACATTCAGGATGTTGTACTCAAGTTTCAGTTACTTACTTAGTAACATTCACGATGTTGTACTCAAGTTTCAGTTACTTACTTAGTAACATTCAGGATGTTGTACTCAAGTTTCAGTTACTTACTTAGTAACATTCAAGATGTTGTACTCAAGTTTCAGTTACTTACTTAGTAACATTCAAGATGTTGTACTCCTGTTTCAGTTACTTACTTAGTAACATTCAAGATGTTGTACTCCTGTTTCAGTTACTTACTTAGTAACATTCAGGATGTTGTACTCAAGTTTCAGTTACTTACTTAGTAACATTCAGGATGTTGTACTCAAGTTTCAGTTACTTACTTAGTAACATTCAAGATGTTGTACTCAAGTTTCAGTTACTTACTTAGTAACATTCAAGATGTTGTACTCAAGTTTCAGTTACTTACTTAGTAACATTCAAGATGTTGTACTCCTGTTTCAGTTACTTACTTAGTAACATTCAAGATGTTGTACTCCTGTTTCAGTTACTTACTTAGTAACATTCAGGATGTTGTACTCAAGTTTCAGTTACTTACTTAGTAACATTCAGGATGTTGTACTCAAGTTTCAGTTACTTACTTAGTAACATTCAGGATGTTGTACTCCTGTTTCAGTTACTTACTTAGTAACATTCAGGATGTTGTACTCCTGTTTCAGTTACTTACTTAGTAACATTCAGGATGTTGTACTCCTGTTTCAGTTACTTACTTAGTAACATTCAAGATGTTGTACTCCTGTTTCAGTTACTTACTTAGTAACATTCAGGATGTTGTACTCCTGTTTCAGTTACTTACTTAGTAACATTCAAGATGTTGTACTCAAGTTTCAGTTACTTACTTAGTAACATTCAGGATGTTGTACTCAAGTTTCAGTTACTTACTTAGTAACATTCAGGATGTTGTACTCAAGTTTCAGTTACTTACTTAGTAACATTCAAGATGTTGTACTCAAGTTTCAGTTACTTACTTAGTAACATTCAGGATGTTGTACTCAAGTTTCAGTTACTTACTTAGTAACATTCAAGATGTTGTACTCCTGTTTCAGTTACTTACTTAGTAACATTCAAGATGTACTCAAGTTTCAGTTACTTACTTAGTAACATTCAAGATGTTGTACTCAAGTTTCAGTTACTTACTTAGTAACATTCAAGATGTTGTACTCAAGTTTCAGTTACTTACTTAGTAACATTCAAGATGTTGTACTCCTGTTTCAGTTACTTACTTAGTAACATTCAAGATGTTGTACTCAAGTTTCAGTTACTTACTTAGTAACATTCAGGATGTTGTACTCAAGTTTCAGTTACTTACTTAGTAACATTCAAGATGTTGTACTCCTGTTTCAGTTACTTACTTAGTAACATTCAAGATGTTGTACTCAAGTTTCAGTTACTTACTTAGTAACATTCAAGATGTTGTACTCAAGTTTCAGTTACTTACTTAGTAACATTCAGGATGTTGTACTCCTGTTTCAGTTACTTACTTAGTAACATTCAGGATGTTGTACTCCTGTTTCAGTTACTTACTTAGTAACATTCAAGATGTTGTACTCAAGTTTCAGTTACTTACTTAGTAACATTCAAGATGTTGTACTCAAGTTTCAGTTACTTACTTAGTAACATTCAAGATGTTGTACTCCTGTTTCAGTTACTTACTTAGTAACATTCAGGATGTTGTACTCCTGTTTCAGTTACTTACTTAGTAACATTCAGGATGTTGTACTCAAGTTTCAGTTACTTACTTAGTAACATTCAAGATGTTGTACTCAAGTTTCAGTTACTTACTTAGTAACATTCAAGATGTTGTACTCAAGTTTCAGTTACTTACTTAGTAACATTCAGGATGTTGTACTCCTGTTTCAGTTACTTACTTAGTAACATTCAAGATGTTGTACTCCTGTTTCAGTTACTTACTTAGTAACATTCAAGATGTTGTACTCAAGTTTCAGTTACTTACTTAGTAACATTCAGGATGTTGTACTCAAGTTTCAGTTACTTACTTAGTAACATTCAGGATGTTGTACTCCTGTTTCAGTTACTTACTTAGTAACATTCAGGATGTTGTACTCAAGTTTCAGTTACTTACTTAGTAACATTCAGGATGTTGTACTCAAGTTTCAGTTACTTACTTAGTAACATTCAGGATGTTGTACTCCTGTTTCAGTTACTTACTTAGTAACATTCAAGATGTTGTACTCCTGTTTCAGTTACTTACTTAGTAACATTCAAGATGTTGTACTCCTGTTTCAGTTACTTACTTAGTAACATTCAAGATGTTGTACTCCTGTTTCAGTTACTTACTTAGTAACATTCAAGATGTTGTACTCAAGTTTCAGTTACTTACTTAATAACATTCAAGATGTTGTACTCAAGTTTCAGTTACTTACTTAGTAGCATTCAAGGTGTTGTACTCAAGTTTCAGTTACTTACTTAGTAACATTCAGGATGTTGTACTCCTGTTTCAGTTACTTACTTAGTAACATTCAAGATGTTGTACTCCTGTTTCAGTTACTTACTTAGTAACATTCAGGATGTTGTACTCCTGTTTCAGTTACTTACTTAGTAACATTCAGGATGTTGTACTCCTGTTTCAGTTACTTACTTAGTAACATTCAAGATGTTGTACTCCTGTTTCAGTTACTTACTTAGTAACATTCAGGATGTTGTACTCCTGTTTCAGTTACTTACTTAGTAACATTCAAGATGTTGTACTCAAGTTTCAGTTACTTACTTAGTAACATTCAGGATGTTGTACTCAAGTTTCAGTTACTTACTTAGTAACATTCAAGATGTTGTACTCAAGTTTCAGTTACTTACTTAGTAACATTCAAGATGTTGTACTCCTGTTTCAGTTACTTACTTAGTAACATTCAAGATGTTGTACTCAAGTTTCAGTTACTTACTTAGTAACATTCAGGATGTTGTACTCCTGTTTCAGTTACTTACTTAGTAACATTCAGGATGTTGTACTCAAGTTTCAGTTACTTACTTAGTAACATTCAAGATGTTGTACTCAAGTTTCAGTTACTTACTTAGTAACATTCAAGATGTTGTACTCCTGTTTCAGTTACTTACTTAGTAACATTCAAGATGTACTCAAGTTTCAGTTACTTACTTAATAACATTCAAGATGTTGTACTCAAGTTTCAGTTACTTACTTAGTAGCATTCAAGGTGTTGTACTCAAGTTTCAGTTACTTACTTTCAGTGTCCGACAGCCTCACATAGTCTTCGCGCAAACACCAGCCACTGTCAATGCTCTTTGATTTGCCACCATCCAGTCCTCTATTGCTGCATCCTTTAACATTTCATCCCATACATCAATGCTATAGAACTACCTGAAGTCTCTAACACTTTATCCCAGACAGCAGTGCTATAGGACTACCCACATTCATTGGCATTATGTACAAAGTCTGCTTGATTAAATACTACAATTATCGATTATCTGGCTGCCACCTCTATGGACGCCCTGCATCAGCCTTGAGCCAGCACAGGCTTCTCTGAAAAACTACGAACTTGCATGAACTGTCGTCTCCATCCTGCTGTACTGTTTCGAAACTTGGTCAATTCTGCAGGGTGATCATTAAAGTCTTCCACATGCACAGAGGTGAATTGGTATGACCCGGTCTCATGATGAAAATCATCTGATGAACAGGCATGTAGAGCACCCTAACCATGCTAGACTGTCGTCATTTGGCCCTATTTGGACATGAGGCTCGCCTTGCTCTTTAATCAGGTCATGAACATCAAGATGGGAAATGAACGTGTTCATCATGGTCTCTCCCCCGCACCACCTGGCTAGGTTAAATCGAAAAGACAACCTCTTTGCATGTGGCCTGGGACTCATTATGGAAACCCATTATGCCCATTAGCGGTCGGCGTGATGGGTTGGAATCCTCTTCCCTTCGAGTTAGGGGTGGCATATTGAAGTCTATCAATGACTGCCTGTTTAAAAACGACACTGCAATAGATAAACCAACAACACACAGACTGTAGAACTTTGAAATCAAACGAGAGTTGAGCGGAGTGGGTCGCATGAGTGGACAGAGCAGGAGTGTGTTCAACCAATGAGCTACAGGAATCATCAATATCCACGTTCTGTTGCCATTTGCCAATAATGACTAAGCACCTATGGGTATGCCTGTAGTGCAGTGAAGTCGATTGTAAAGAAAAGAACGAAACAAGCTTTACTTTTGTGTACATGTTTCTTTTGTAGATTCTACATTAGCAACACTGTTCACCAGCCAGGTTGAACTAAGTTTTTGGCAAAAGAAGGTGCAAGGACTACCACAACCAGATTCTAGTGAGACCTACGAAGAGTCCAAAAGGCCTATTAGAGCCAGATACATGGCCAAATGGGAAACAAGAACATACTGGCTACACAAAAAATGATGCTAATTAACAGTTGAACAGAAGAGAGCAGGTCGTGGTCTTCAGACTCCGCACAGGCCACAACAGACTGAGGTACCACCTTTTCAATAAACTGAAGATAGGTGGCACTGACGAATGTACTTGTGATACCGGGAAAATGACCGCTGAACATCTGTTGCAAAACTGCCTGACATACGAGGACCAGAGAAAGCACATGTGGCCATCACCAGTGGCAACACTAGACAAGCTCTATCGCAGTGTCGACAGCCTCAGGATGACCGCTGCTTTTTTCGAAAAAATACAGGTTGACGTTTGACAGCGTACGAAGAAGAAGAACTAAGTTTTTAAGTGTTGTTATGAGCTCTCGTCCTTCCACCCAATGCCAAGTAATGGTATCTGCATGTGTTTGTGTGAGGGGTGTTCAAGTCAACTCAGCCTTTTTTTCTTTAAATAGCATTTATTTTGGAATATAATCTCCTGCAACGTGTATGCACTTATCCCAGTGTTTAAGTAATGCTTGAAAAGTTTCAGCATAGAAAGTTTTGTCACTGTCTGAACAAATCTAGGACAGCCTTTTTCACTTCGTCATCAGTGCCGAAATGCTGACCTCCGCGTATGCTTCCACTGCTTGGATGCTTGTTTCGATTCAGGAGTATAATGATGTTCCCAAGTCACATATAATGAAGCAATCCAAAAAGTCATGTTCTTCCATGTTAAAACGTTCTTTCTATTCAGTGCAGACTTGAACTCTTCTCTGCCGGTCAAAAGCAGAAAGCTATCTTGGCACCCAAAGTGCACTAACCTTTCAAAAATGAATACAGGAATAATATTGTTCACCATACCCAGAGAATGACTTGCTGCTTGTGCAATTTCGCGACAGGTTTTGCATCGATTTTCCAGGATAAGATGTTCCACAATCTAGATATTCACAGGAATGACTGTGGTGGGTTGAGAGTCGCCATGGCCGGGATCATCACTTGCGGATGTACGACCTTCTCTAAAACGTTTCCACCATTCAAATGTCTTACTGCGGCCGAGTGTCTCATCACCATATTGTGAATGCAGTCTTCTGTAAATTTCCGCAGGACTCACACCTTCTTTCACATAAAACTTCATCACAACACGCTGTTCCATGCAAGCACTAACAGTGTTGTCCGCCATTTTTATTTATCTGTCACGTGACTGACCAAGTGGGCCACCTAGCTGTAATAGAGCACAAGTGCCCCTAACTAATGACAGTAGTTCCAGCACACCATAACCCATTGAGGTAGAACTAGAACAAAATGTTCCAGTTTGATTTGAACATCCCTCATAAGTTGTTTTGTTCCATATTAAGAGTTATATTTGTCTGACCTTGGAGAAAGAAGCATTTTTGGTAACATATCATTTTGTGTCGAGCAGTTTATGAGATAGTGATCAACTTTTTCTAATGGGTGTGCGATTGGCGTGTGGTTGTAATCTGTTCAGGTGATTGTTTGAGTGGAATTTGCTGGATCTCCAAATTGAATAAAATAATGTCTTGTCTTTTTTCTCAGCCAAAATTGAGCAGAGATTGTACTGAAGCTGTCATTACTCAGACCCAGGTATTTGAAAACATGGATAGAACAGCGGTGGACAAGAAAATAGAACAATCTGGTTTCTGTGGAGAATATGAAGGTATAACAGTATGTCAAGCAGAGCTGGTTATATTGAAACGTTTTCCTGTGGGTGCCCTAGCTATTTGGGATGCTGGACCAACTTATTTACAGTCAGTGTAGTACTTAGCTATTTTTTTTAGTGTGGTTTAACTTTTTGGATATTAAATATTCTTTCAGTGGTGGTTTAACTGATTAGATATTAAATACTCTTTCAGTGGTGGTTTAACTGATTAGATATTAAATATTCTTTCAGTGGTGGTTTAACTGATTAGATATTAAATACTCTTTCAGTGGTGGTTTAACTGATTAGATATTAAATATTCTTTTAGTGGTGGTTTAACTATTTAGATATTAAATATTCTTTTAGTGGTGATTTAACTGATTAGATATTAAATATTCTTTCAGTGGTGGTTTAACTGATTAGATATTAAATACTCTTTCAGTGGTGGTTTAACTGATTAGATATTAAATATTCTTTTAGTGGTGGTTTAACTATTTAGATATTAAATATTCTTTTAGTGGTGGTTTAACTATTTAGATATTAAATATTCTTTTAGTGGTGGTTTAACTGATTAGATATTAAATATTCTTTTAGTGGTGGTTTAACTATTTAGATATTAAATATTCTTTTAGTGGTGGTTTAACTATTTAGATATTAAATATTCTTTTAGTGGTGGTTTAACTATTTAGATATTAAATATTCTTTCAGTGGTGGTTTAACTGATTAGATATTAAATACTCTTTCAGTGGTGGTTTAACTGATTAGATATTAAATATTCTTTCAGTGGTGGTTTAACTGATTAGATATTAAATATTCTTTCAGTGGTGGTTTCACTGGATATGAAAGTATTTTAGTGATTTTGTAACTGCTTGGAAATGAAATTTTTTTTTAGTGATGGTTTAACTGCTTGGATATCTCTTCTTCTTCTTCTTCGTGCGCTGTCAAACGTCAACCTGTAGTTTTTCAAAAAAAGCAGCGGTCATCCTGAGGCTGTTGACACTGACATAGAGCTTGTCTCGTGTTGCCACTGGTGATGGCCACATGTGCTTTCTCTGGTTCTCGTATTTCGGACAGTTTTGAACTGCTTGGATATGAAAGTTCTTTAGTGGTGTGTAACCGTTTCGATATCTTCTTCTTCGTTCGTTCTCAATCTCCCACTACTACACCCTGAAAGGGTAAGTAGCAGAATGTAGTCTAGAGAACGGAATTGCGTTGTGTCATAGTTTACAGCTTGGCTGCGATATTTGCACCTTTCGGTCTAACACATCCGACTTCAGCAATCATTTTTTAGTACCGGGTTAGCATTCCCTCTTCGATCCCTTCTCCTTAGCCAGTCTGCCCTGCTGCAGCCTATTATCCAGGATCACCGTGTGGAGGTGTAGAAGGGTCTTGGCAGCTTTGGTTCGCTGGCCCTGACGCTAGCAGTCAGCTATGGGTCGCTGACCACTGCAGCTCATGCGCTACTCAGCATCTTGATCCCAACCGTTTCGATATAAAATATTTATCCGTGTTGGTTTAACTGTTTTGTTTTTCAGTGGTGGTTTAACATTTTGGATATGAACATTTTTTAGTGGTTGTTAAACTGCTTGAATTAAAAAGATCTTTAGTGTACATTTAACTGCTTGGATTAGAAATGTCTTTAGCAGTGGCTTAACTGCTTATATTAGAAAGTATTTTAGTGGTGGTTTAACTGCTTATATTAGAAAGTATTTTAGTGGTGGTTTAACTGCTTATATTAGAAAGTATTTTAGTGGTTGTTTAACTGCTTATATTAGAAAGTATTTTAGTGGTGGTTTAACTGCTTATATTAGAAAGTATTTTAGTGGTGGTTTAACTGCTTATATTAGAAAGTATTTTAGTGGTTGTTTAACTGCTTATATTAGAAAGTATTTTAGTGGTGGTTTAACTGCTTATATTAGAAAGTATTTTAGTGGTGGTTTAACTGCTTATATTAGAAAGTATTTTAGTGGTGGTTTAACTGCTTATATTAGAAAGTATTTTAGTGGTGGTTTAACTGCTTATATTAGAAAGTATTTTAGTGGTGGTTTAACTGCTTATATTAGAAAGTTCTTTAGTGGTGGTTTAACTGCTTATATTAGAAAGTTCTTTAGTGGTGGTTTAACTGCTTATATTAGAAAGTTCTTTTGTATAGGCAATCGTCATGAATGCGACAATCATCGTGGAATATCGCTACTCTCCGTAGCAGGCAAGATCCTAGCGCGCTTACTGCTAAACAGGCTCAACAAACACCTTGAACAAAGCCACCACCTCCCAGAAAGCCAATGTGGATTCAGAGCCGGAAGAGGAACAGTGGACATGATTTTTGCCGCTCGCCAAGTACAAGAGAAGTGTCGAGAGCAAAATCAGGCCTTGTACACCACATTTATTGATTTGACAAAGGCATTTGATACAGTAAACAGAGGAGGGCTGTGGATGATAATGTCTAAGTTTGGCTGCCCCAACAAGTTCATAACAATGGTGAAACAGCTACACGAAGGCATGTGTGCTCGTGTACTGGACAGCGGTGCAATCTCTAAAACGTTTCTAGTATCAAACGGAGTAAAACAAGGATGTGTACTCGCTCCGACTGTTCAGCATGATGTTCGCGGCCACGATGACAGACGCCTTCAGATCATTGGAGCTTGGAATACCCATAAAGTACCGCACAGATAGCAAGTTACTCAATTCCAGAAGAATGAAGGCCAAAACCAAAGTGGCTGGCGACATAATCAGGGAACTTGTATTTGCTGACGACTGCGCTCTAATGAGCAACTCAGAACTGAACATGCAGGTTGGAATGGACCAGTTTTCTGCCGCATGCGAAAATTTTGGCCTGACCATAAATGCCAAAACAACAGAGGTCATGTACCAACCAGCACCAGGCATGCCGTACACAAAACCAGAGACTACAGTCAGCGGGCAGACGTTCAATGCCGTAGACAAATTCACATATCTGGGCAGCACGCTGTCGAGATCTGTCAGCCTAGACGATGAGGTGGCAAGCAGAATAGCAAAGGCCAGCACAGCCTTTGGTAGAATACGCTCGATGGTCTGGGCACGTCGTGGCATCAGCGTCAAGACCAAACTCAAAGTCTACCGTGCAACCATCATTCCAACCCTACTATACGCTTGCGAAAGCTGGACTGTATACTCTGGACATGCAAGGAGGTTAAACCACTTCCACACAGGTTGCCTGAGGCGAATATTCCACATCCGATGGCAAGATCGTGTCACTGACATCGAGGTTCTCTCGAGGGCTAACATGCCCAGCATCCATGCACTGCTAGAAAAAGCACGACTAGGATGGGCCGGACACCTCGTCCGTATGTCAGACGAGCGGCTCCCAAAGAAGCTTCTCTACGGTGAGCTGAGAGAGGGATGGCGCGAGAGAGGGCGCCCAAAGAAACGTTTTAAAGACGGTCTGAAGGACTCACTAAAAAGTTGCCAGATAGACATCGACAACTGGGAATATCTTGCGAAAAACAGATCTGACTGGAGAAGCGCAGTCAAATCGGGTGTAGCTGCTGGTGAAGATGACTGTGTTGTGAAAGCCCAGAACAGACGCGAGACGCGGAAAGCCCGAGCAGCGGGAACACCATCCCCTTCTACAAACCTCGTGTGCCCGATATGTAGCAGATGTTTTCGTGCTCGCATTGGCCTGTTCAGCCACATGCGCACCCACACCCAACAAGGAAATCTGTGACAAGGATGATGTCGGCGGTCCTCATCGACAACGATGGACAGCTATTATTAGAAAGTTCTTTAGTGGTGGTTTAACTGCTTATATTAGAAAGTTCTTTAGTGGTGGTTTAACTTTTCCAGACTGCTTATTTTGCTGAATTGTGTCTTACAGTCCACATAATATGCTGCAACTGTATGTCAAATATTTTTTTTTTCCAAATAGAGTAAATTAATATTAAACAAATGTAGCTAAAATTTTGATCTGAAGATCAGAATACACTTTGTTTATCAGTGTTTGGATATGATATAGTATGTGAGTTTAACGAGCATAGTCTGTAAATTGTTAGAGTCAATAATCAAAGAAAACATTGTAATGCATTTAGAAAAATTTAATCTAATTAGAAATAGTCAGCATGGGTTTACTAGAGGGAGATCATGCTTAACAAATCTATTAGAACTCATGGAGGAGGTTACTAAAATCATAGATAAAGGGGAGCCAGTGGATGTTATTTATCCAGACTTTGCAAAGGCCTTTGATAGAGTACCTCATCAAAGATTATTTCGAAAGTTAAAATCACATGGAATAGGTGGGGAAGTTGCCAAATGGATTGGAAATTGGTTAACGGGAAGAAGGCAGAGGGTGGGCATAAATAAGGAGTACTCTGAGTGGTGTGAAGTGAAAAGTGGTGTGCCACAGGGCTCGGTTTTGGGACCAATTTTGTTCTTGATATATATAAATGATTTGGACATTGATATGAGATCCATGATTGCAAAATTTGCTGATGACACAAAACTATGCAGTAGTGTCTCATCTAAAGCGGAAGTGGATATATTGATGTCGGATTTAGATAAAATTTGAGAATGGTCTGTAAGCTGGCAAATGGAGTTTAATGTAGATAAATGTACAGTCATCCACATGGGTAGATCCAATATGGAACATAATTACAGAATGAGAGGAAACAATATTAGAAAGATAGATAAGGAAAGGGACCTAGGGGTTATAATAGATCATACAGGAAAGGTGAGTGAGCAAGTTAAGGTAGCAGTGAAAAAGGTAAATGCAATGTTAGGTATGATGAAAAGAAATATTAAACATAGGAGCAAGGAAGTGATCGTCAAACTGTATAAAGCATTAGTTAGACCTAGATTGGAGTACTATGTACAGGTGTGGAGTCCTTATCGTAGATGAGATATAAACATGCTGGAAAGGATACAAAAAAGAGCAACAAAGCTGATAGTGGGATTCCAGTTATGAGGAAAGACTCAGAAAAACCGGCCTACAGTGTCTCGAAGAGAGAAGAATTCATGGTGACTTAATACAGGTTTATAAGATGATCAGAGGAATCGATAAATTAGACTATAACAAGTTTTTTTAAATACAGCCACCTACAATAACAAGAGGACATAGCTACAAGCTGACTAAAGAGAGGTCCAGATTAGATATTAGGAAATATTTTTTTAGTCAGAGAGTGGTGTCTGCTTGGAATGCATTGCCAGGGGAGGTAGTGGAGGCAGGGACAGTTAATGCATTTAAGAATAAACTGGATGCGCATAGCTTTTAGAGCAAGGTGATGTAAATGTAACTGGTTGTATACAGACTCTGCAGGGTCTTCTATACCAGTACAAAGAAGTTAAGTTACGTTATGTCAGTCTACATCATACCCAAAATGTCTGAAACCAATGATAAGAATTGTTAATAGCTACAAATGACATTTTGTTAGAGAAAGTGTGGAGATGGCGGTCCTTGGCCATTGTATGAAGACTGTCCAGAAACTATGTAGTTCACAAGATTCAGCAGTTACCTAAGAATGCTCATGATGGTTTACATATGAGGAGGAAGTCTAATGTCTGGTCAGGCAAAATATACTGATCAGACATGTTAGTCAGGGTCAGGCAACATATACTGATCAGACATGTTAGTCAGGGTCAGGCAAAATATACTGATCAGACATGTTAGTCAGGGTCAGGCAAAATATACTGATCAGACATGTTAGTCAGGGTCAGGCAAAATATACTGATCAGACATGTTAGTCAGGGTCAGGCAAAATATACTGATCAGACATGTTAGTCAGGGTCAGGCAAAATATACTGATCAGACATGTATCAGGGTCAGGCAAAATATACTGATCAGACATATGTCAGGGTCAGGCAAAATATACTGATCAGACATGTTAGTCAGGGTCAGGTAAAACATACTGGCCAAGACCCTCACTTCAGCTTTCTAGTAGTCCTTCCTGGAAATTGACTGTTTTTATGGCGGCCTGGCTAACGAGGTGAAGGATCGATGTGATCCCCGTAGTAGTGAGTGACATGCAGATGAAGCCAAGCATAGCACAACCACTTGAAGGACCCCATTTCACCTTCATTGGGATGTAAGGAAAGCTACTGCAACCCGCCACATAACATCCTTTTATCAGGGTGCACAAAACAGTTAACTACTCATTATAGGCATTCAGAACGACAACAACATATTTAAAAAACAAAAGAAGAGCATTTAGTCTAAACATTGATCAGGCACTTTCACACATAAACCACTGAAATGAAAAACATTTTTATTAACTTTTTTCACCTTGAAGTAAGTGTACAAATTAAGATGTAATTTCCTTCATTGTTAACAGATTCTTATGAATCACTTGCCATTTTGAGGCAGTAACAGCAGCCCAGACTTGGTTGGTAACGCAACCGGTGACATACGCAGTGATACTATCAGACTTACAGAGCATGATCCGTAAGATAGAACAGTGCACGCTAAGAAGATAGTGGGCCTCTTCTCTTCTGAACAACTCTGGTGTACAAGATGTCACATGGATCTACTGCCCTGGGCATGCAGGCATCTGGGGCAACTAAAGAGCTGATGCAGCAGCAGGATGAGCTTTGGTGAACGACACGGTGATGATGAGAGACAGGGTTGAGTTGATAAGAGCAATTATGGATACTCTACAGAATGATGAAGAGACAGAAGGTCAGGAAAATGCATATGTGTAGAGGATGATGGATTTGAGAGTGACTAAGGGAGAGGGGAGAAAGTGTTCTGTCTGGAAAGATCCGCAGAACACGAAATCAACACCTGACTGGAACTCTGAGTATATACATTTGACTGGCTGCTTGAACGGAGAATGATGCACTGATGGAAATGTCCCCTGTGTAATCATGTTGGTTCCTAGAATCAAGGAAACTGAATGTACTGTTTCAACGAGCGATACAATGCTCTGGTACATGTGAACAGCTTACTGTAATTAATACATAAGTCACTATTTTTATATTTCAGAACTCCAACCAAGTGCCCCATGTTTTCTGCCATTCTCCAGACATGAGTGTTTGCAGGCACAGAAGATGGTGTCTGGTGGTGACGGACATTTGGAACTTGAAAAACAAGATGAGTTCAAAAACAAGCAAACGGTCGACAAGTGTCATAGTGTAGATAAACTGGTTAACATGGAAGAAGGTGGTACCAGTGTGACAGAACTGACAAGAGACAGTAACACAGAGTCAGGGATGTCAGAAGATGTAACATATCTGGGTGCCATGACCCACCAGGAGAGGGCAGCAGATGTTTGTGAGACCCATAGTGGGTATCTGGAGGCAAAAGAAAATGAAAACTGTAGTAAAGATTCAAGCAGTCTAATTTCCACATATAAGAATCCAAAATTCAACATAAGTATTGTGAATTTCAAGTTAAAAAGTAATACACCATTTCATCAGTACACAAAAATATGTTCCGGAGAGAGACCACACAAGTGTGAGTTTTGTGGTCTTTTCTTTTCTCGTGCTAACCTAGTTAGACATATAAGAACACATACTGGAGAAAGACCATACAAGTGTCATGTTTGTGGTGCAGGGTTCATTGAAGGCAGTGGTCTAAGAAAACACAAGAGAGTTCATACAGGAGAAAAGCCATTCAAATGTGAAGTTTGTGGTTTAGGATTTGCACAGTGTAGTAATCTTAATCGACACAAAAGAACACATACAGGGGATAAACCTTTCAAGTGTGATGTTTGTGACGTATGGTTTTCTGAAGAAAGAATTTTAAAAACACATAGCAGAATACATTCAGGAGAGAAACCATATAAATGTGATGTATGTGGTGTAGGGTTTGCACAGAATGGCCATTTATTGGCACATAAAAGAATACATACAGGGGAGAAACCATACAAATGTGATGTTTGTGATGTTTCATTTGCATGTGACAGAAACCTTCACAGACATAAAAGAACACATACAGGAGAGAAACCTTACAAATGTGAATTTTGTGGAGTTGGCTTTGCTCAAAATACTCACCTCCAGGCACACAAAAGAATGCATACAGGAGAGAAACCATATAAGTGTGATGTTTGTGGTGTTGGGTTTGCTCAGCATAGCCACCTGAACAAGCATAAGCGAACTCATGCTGAGGAGATGCATGTCTTGTATGATCCTGTGAAGTAAGTACGGAAAGAACTTACTTACTTAGTCGCTCCTCTTCTACCGTGAAGTGTAGAGGTAAAGAACTACAATCACATACTTCTTCTGATCCCTGGGTAAACGTGTTTCCCTTTGCTATCATATATAGAAGTTGTTTTTTTCTAAAACTTTCTTTCAAATCATACTCCACACATTTCAGGCTCATACATGTGTGAATGTTGTGCTGTGTAGATGCAAAGTTCTTTACTCTAGAGTAGATTACAACCAACATCTACAAGCAGTTGATAGCTTTTCCTACATTGGTAGTACTCTCACTTACTACTTAGTCGCTCCTCTTCTACCGTGAGGTGTAGAGGTAGTACTCTCACAAGATCAGCAAATATTGACAGGATTGCCAACACAAGTGCTGCATTTGGAAGACTATGAGCGAATGTTTGGGACCCGCAAGGGACCATCTTTCTTTACACATGTGAAACATGGACAGTCTATCATTTCTACATGAGTTGTCTCTCCTGACTGTTTAGTATCACCTGGCAGGATAGAATGCCCAACTTTGAAGTCCTCAACAATGCTAGGGTCTTGGGCATCCATACACAGCTGCAAAGAGCCCAGATCAGATGGACTGGGCATTTTGTTTGCAATGTTTGATAAATGTCTCCCTATGCAGTTATTGTAAAGTGAGCTCATGACACGCAAGCGCTTGTCAGTGGGACAAGAAACAATACAAATACTCTCTGAAAGATGTCATCTCTTGGAAGCTGCTTACTCCAAGCCACTCAGCTTGGCACATTTCCTTCACACATAGTGCTCACATCACAGAGAAGAAACTCATCACTGTGACGCAGAAATTGTGAGCTGCACGAAAGGATGGCATGCAAGATGATCCAATCACTGTCTTCGTGTGGTAGTTTGCGGGGCTCGGATAGGACTATCTAAATTTCCGTGATCACATATGAATACACATCTGATGCTGTCGCCATTTTTGCTTGCAGTGGGAAGCTAACAAACAACACATACACAAGAACATGATTACAAGTGTGATGTTTTTGCTCTTTGGTTAACTGAAAATAACATCAGATGCAGATACAACAGATTTATCAGTTATTAATTTGTGTAATCACACAAGTGATATCAGAGCATGTTAAAATAGAATCACTGTAACCTTTCATGGATCTGTAAAAGATGACTAAAGAGGGTTTTGCATGGGGCTAGTCATCATCTTGTGTATCAACCTCAACATCGTGTAGCATGTCCATTGCAGAACATCAGATTCTCGATCTGGGGACGACGTGGCCAACCCTTAGAAAATGCAGGAGGAAGCAGGTCCTAACATAAAATGTGTGATGAAGTCGGATGCACTGGCCTGACAGACGCAATATGAAACAATGTTGGAATGCACACATCTTGAGGAATAGAGAAATAAGGCGAACACAAAACGACTGTCGATCTTTGGTCAGTTCTCCCAGCTCCGTCACTGCCATTTTCTATGTCATGTGTCCATCTTCTTTCATGTGTGCCTATGCTGGTTTTCCAGGTACCAAACCTTCCGGAATGGCTTTTTTAAAAATATGTTGTGGTTTTTTATTTTGCCAAAATATTTTGGTTTCCAAAACGCAATTTTGTTTTATTTCCAGTTCTTTCATGATATCTTTTTCAATTTTTTGCTGTCCGTGGTGTTCTGAAAACATTGTATTTTAATTTTAGCTCGGTAAAATTTTCGTTTTTAGTGTTTGTGTGATGGTCCATGTCTCACATTCGTACGTTGTCTCAGGATTTTTATTTTTGTTTGTTCTTGTTCTATCTCATGTTTTTCATTTTATTTAACCTCTGTGTTGCCATGGAAATTCGTATTCTGAATTCTTTACGGCAGTTGCCAATGTTGCTTATAGTGGAGTCGAAATATTCAAAAGTTGTGACATTTTCAATTTCTGCTTTTTCTATGGTAAATTTGGGTCTGTTTTTTGCTCTATTGGTGGTCATTATTTTGGTTTACTGATTTTCAGGTAAAGATTTTGTTCTTTGCTGTGTCGTTTAACAGACGGAATCATCTTTCTAGTCTGTCCCCGCTCTTTGAGAGGATAACTTTCATCAGCATATCTGAATTGTGGTATTTCATTTCAAATTATTGTAAACAAGTCAAACTTTTCATAATAGTCATTGTCAACATTTCTAAATACGCCTTCCGCATGTCTTACTCCCTTTTTAGTTTAGCAACAAAGCAACAGCTGACAAACAGTATATTTATGTTGACTCTGTGCAACCAATGTCAAACATGGCCACTGCCCAGGGCACATGAAAGCAGAATTTCAGCGTAAAAAATGAAGTGTTTGAGGAAGATCATTGGTATTAACAAGAAAAGACAGAATGCAAAACGACAACATCCGCAGGAGGGTTGGCACAACATTTCTAGACAGAAAATAAGTTGGGGACGGCATGGCCTAGTGGTTAAGTGACACGGCTCACAACCCAAAGGTGCTGGGTTCGATCCCCATCACAGCACCGGCCGTTACCCAGGGGAAGCAAACCCTTAGAAAAATGCAGGAGGAAGCAGACCCTTACATAAAATGCATGCTGAAGTCGGGCGCATTGGGCTGACAGGCGCAAAATAAAAACCACAGTGCAATGCACACCGCCTTGGGAAATAGAGAAATAAGGCGAACACAAAAAAAATAATAAGAAGAATGCACCTTCATCAACTTCTACTGATGGTTTACAACGCTGGTAGATCTGGCTACAGGGCAAGGGATTGGCCACGAGGCAGGTGGATATATGACAGAGTGATTGTGCAGCGACACGGGCTCACACTGGCCAATGCAAAGCACTTGGTGCAGGACAGACAACTTAAGCTCCACATGACACTTAATGGCACAAGTGGAAAGAAAACTAACAGAATACTGTTACTCGAGTTGTGATATGTTACACAAGGAGAGCTACGGCCAATCAGCATCAGGTGAAACCTACTGATCAAGACCGCAACTCATGTTCATGCTCCGTGGAAGCAGACTGTGTCAAAGCAGTCTGGCCAATGAGGTGGGGATTGGCTTGGCTTCGTTCGTTCTCAATCTCCCGCTACCAAACCCTGAAAGGTAGCAGAGTGTAGTTCAGAGAACAGAATGCGTTGTGTCGTAGTTTACAGCTTGACTGCGATATTTGCACCTTTTGGTCCAACACATCCGACTTCAGAAAGAATTATTTTAGTCCCGGGTTAGCATTGACCTGTAATCCCCATGGTGAGTTTACTGAGGGACTGTGCATTGCACTATAACCCGCACGTCCTTGGTCCACCTTTTCAATTCACTTCGTGATGTAAGAAGAGCCACTGTAACCCTCTACCAAAGAAAATCAAAGAGTTAACTCAGCAGCTTTGAACATAACTGCATGTTTTCATCTTATGTAATCTGTGGCAGTATTTGTGTACATTACATTTTGTGAATTGTTTTCCTTTGATGGCAATAGTACTGGTCATTTCCATTACAATATCAAACATTTCTCTGTGTAATCAATCCGTGTTTGTTGATTTTAAAACAAGTGTTTTTGTCTTCTTGTCCATTCTGACTTGACTCTCATTCTATTGCTATTTTTTTAAAACTTTCAGATGTCAACTCCACATTAAACGTCTTCTTTTGTCACCTCCTGTCATGGCTGGTTACAGAATGAATTTTCTTTGCTCCCTGTTCATTTCCTGTAACACTGGGCCTCAGCAGCTTTGTGAGCATAATTGATGATGTATTAGTGATTTACAGCATCCAGTGACGATGACCTCGATGCTGGCACGAACTCATGATGTGCAGTGTTGGGTAGGAGAAATTTAGTGTTCAAAATAACTACACAGTGTAGTGCAATTGTGAATTTTGTTGCACGAATCCATTTCAAATATGGTCACTGAGCGATTGCATGATATATAAATACTATTCGAACCAAAATAAATGGCCGGTTCTACGATGTTGACCTCATTGTGTACAGGCTCACCCATTTTCGATAATCAGTTTCAGTTCATCCCGTAACCCATTAGATCGTTGGGGCACACTTGAAGACACACCCACAATCCCACGCCATCTCTCTCTGTCCACTGCCACCAGTCGTGCCTCACTGGGGCGAAGGTTTGACCATTCAGTGATGTTGTCTGCCCATCTCTTTTTTGGATGTCCCCGCCTTCTCTTTCATGGTACTGGACCATGCAGTATCGAATTTGTAATTCCACTGGACCTCGTGATGTGCCATACCATCTTTTACCTTTTGATAGCTGTGAACAGCTTTTTTATAATAGGAGACAAAATATTTGGTTTGATTTGATTGAAAAAAGAGCACAATGACAGAAATGGTGCACAGAACCTATCCTAATATGGCTCTCTATTAGTGGTTTGCCAATAGCATCTTGAATCCACACATCAGGCGATGGAAGTATTACTATAAATTATCAACAATTGTAACCTAAAGAAATTGCTCATTGCACCTGTGCTCAATCCATTTCATTGCTGAGAGTGGCAACAATGAAGTACAAACTCTGCAGCTTCCATGGCAACTCTTAAATTTTGCACAGACTTTGTCAGGTGCTCATTTACAGTTGGGTAAACTGGGTAAATGGGTCATACCAAAAAAAACCTTTGACGGGTCTGTTCTGTCAAAATGAGCGTGATGTGATTTGAATCTGGTACGCTGGGTTTGTAAACCAAGCTGACAACCCCTTGACCACATGTTCCGCTGCTTATGTCACTTTATGTTCTCAAAGGTTTGCCGATTTTTGTGCAGGAAACAAATTGGTCATAGGAGGAAGTATGTTTGCACACAGAGCCATTCATAAGCTAACATGGTTATCCCCAAACCAGAAAACGAAGATTCAGATTGACCACATCTGCATAAACTCCAAATTTAGACGATCATTATTAGAAGTCAGAGTCTACAGAGAGGCCTCAGACCACTTTTTAGTGATTGCGAAGGTACAGCTGAAGTTAAAAATAAACAGAACAATGCCAGTCAGCAGGCCACGTTACTGTATAATACCTGAAAGAAGATGTTAAGAAAAACGAGTTCCGTATGACAATCAGGAATAAATATCAAGCACTGGAGCCTCTAGATGAAGGGGCCAGCACTGAGGATAAATTGGAACAAGTACAAATGACATGGAAAACTGCATGCGAGGAAGTGCTAGTATTGAAGAAACGGCAGAAACAATCACTAAGGTCAAGAATTGATGAAATAAGAAAATGGCCTCACTAAATAGTAAAACGAGAGAAGCAAAAGAAAATGGCCTCACTAAATAGTAAAACGAGAGACGCAAAAAGGACAGCACAGAAAGAGTATGTAGCGAGCAATATGGAGGTTAACAAGGACATCAAGGCGGACAAAAGACGTTACATTGATGGTCTGGCTGAGGAAGCGGCAGGAAAGGGAAATATGTAAGGTCTTTATGAGGCTACCAAGAAACTATTGGGAAAGTACCAACAACAAGGTAGACCAATCAAAAATAAACTTGGAGAAAAGATAACTAACCTTGAAGAACAAAAGAAAAGATGGGTAGAATACTTTGAAGAGCTTTTAAACAGACCAGCACCAGACATCCCACCAGCAGAGGAGGACCTGCCGTTCAACCCATGATAATCCAAGTAAAGAAGAGATTAGAAGGGCAATAGAGTTTCTAAGGAACGGAAAAGCAGCAGGACCTGATGGGATACCACCGGAAGCCATTAAAGCAGATGTTTCAACATCTACTAACATGCTCCACAACTTGATAGGTGCCATCTGGGAGCAAGAAAGCTTTCCAAAGATTGGAGAGAGGGCTACCTGGTGAAATTGCCTTAGAAAGGAGATTTACAGGAATGCAAAAACCATAGAGGAATAATGTTATTATCAGTGCCTGAAAAGGTATTAAATAGAGTAATACTAGAAAGGTTGAAAAAGGCAGTGGATAACAAGATAAGGGGTGAGCAGGCGGGCTTCAGACAGAATAGATCATGGATTGACTAGATAGCTACATTACGGATAATTGTGGAGCAATCATTGGAATGGAATTCGAGTTTGTACATCAATTTTGTTGATTAAGAAAAGGCTTTCAACAGTTTGGACAGAGATATACTCTGGAAACTATTGAGGCACTATGGAATTTATCAAAAGCTCACAAACATAATTAGACAGACGTATAAAAGAATGCAGTGTAGAGTTATACACGAAGGATAACTCACAGAGCCATTCAAAATTAAATCAGGGGTACGACAGGGTTGCCTACTGTCGCCTTTCCTGTTCATCCTGGCAGTGGACTGGATTATGAAAGTAACAACAAATAAGAAAAATGGAATCCAGTGGACATTGAAGCTGGAGAACCTGGATTTTGCGGATGATATAGCACTTATGTCCCAAAGCAAAATGCAAAGGAAACTAGATAGACTGGATTATACCTCTAAACGGGATCAAGACGCGCATGAGCTGCAGTGGTCAGCGACCCATAGCTGACTGCTAGCGTCAGGACCTGTGAACAAGAGCTGCCAAGACCCTTCTACACCTCCACGCGGTGATCCTGGATAACAGGCTGCAGCAAGGTAGACTGGCCAAGGAGAAGGGATTGAAGAGGGAATGCCAACCCGGTACTAAAAAAATGCTTGCTGAAGTCGGATGTGTTGGACTGAAAGGTGCAAATATCGCAGTAAGTAGCAGAATGAAGTCCAGAGAACAGAATGCGTTGTGTCGTAGTTTACAGCTTGCCTGCGATATTTGCATCTTTCGGTCCAACACATCCGACTTTAGCAAACATTTTTTTAGTACAGGGTTAGCATTCCCTCTTCGATCCCTTCTCCTTAGCCAGTCTGCCCTGCTGCAGCCTGTTATCCAGGAGCACCTCGTGGAGGTGTAGAAGGGTCTTGGCAGCTGTGGTTCGCTGGCCCTGACGCTAGCAGTCAGCTATGGGTTGCTGGCCACTGGAGCTCATGCGCTGCTCAGCATCTTGATCCAACTTGGCAGGTTTAATACTGCAGGAATCACAGTGTCGACCCTCACAATCATATTGGTCAGGCTGCTGTACCACAAAGCGTGGATGTGGTTGAATGGCCTTGGCCATTCAATTAGTGCCATCATAAAGTGTTTTACCTGACCCTAGTGTCACTGTAGTCGAGAGGTAAGGCACTCGCCTACCAAAGTGATCAACGAAAACGGTGGGCGATCGAATACCACATGTTTCAAGCGACACCAGATTGCCTGCATCCTAGATTACCACCAGTCGCCTCGACTGATCATTTTACCACTAATCCAAGGTAACTTGAGACGAGTGGGTAATGTTAATGACCAGCGCAGTGACTTACTCACTATAATAACCAAAAAACATTGAAAGTTATACCATTAAAAAACAAAACCCATCTCGCCTCTGACGTTGTCGCCATCATAGCTTTTCTTTAATTTAAAGCTTGATTGTCCGGTTGCCAATTAACTTTTTAAAACTTGGGTCCTGTCCTTGACGTGAGAGACTTGGTTCCCAATGCATTTTCTTCAATAATTAGTTTAAAATTAAAACTTACTCAATTAAAGTTCAGAATACTTGTGTTAATGTATGCTTGCTAGTTTAAATCTAAAAAAATAATACAATTTATTTATAACGACGAAACATTTCGTTCTGATTTGGTCGCCATTTTGTTTGACATCCATGGCCGGGGATGCCAGATCAGAATGATGAACAGAATACAAGGACTACCGAAGAACTTCAAGAAAATGTCAAACTTCTCCAAACAATAAAATATTTATTTAAAAAAAGGTCATAAAAGCTCATGAAAATCATTGTATACAAAATAAGCATAGAAACGACAATCAAGTTGGCATACATTTTCCTAGGTGCGAGGGGAAAAAAAAACAACTCATTCCAACTCAAACCAAGCACGCAATACATTTTGTCAGATATGAGGACTTTGAAAATTAGCAACACATATCCGAAAGAAACAGTTCTGCTGGATTTTGCTGATGAATTGGCGCTTCTCTCTTATAACTGTAATAAGATGTAAAATAAAATAAGTATACTTGATGAGAGGTGACATCAATTTTAATGGAGAATACACACTGGCATGCTGATGACAGCAATGTTGGCTGAAAATGAAATGGAATTACAGAAACTGTGTGGAGCAAGTTAATAGATAATGGAAAAAAAAAACAGCTTTGAAAATTGACAGTTCAAAGGAGAAGCCCAAATTGTACATCAGAGTAATTGGAGTGGTACTGGAGCAGGTAGCAAATTTCTCATATCTTGGGTGTGTAATAAACGACCCCCCCCCCCCCCCCCCCCGATATTTTCGTCATCTTGCTTAGACACGCCTTTTGAACTGCCACAGAGGGGGTTTTTCTGCATACTAGCTCAGATGGAAGACTATTCAATCTAACTAGACTGCGAGCAAAAAGTAAGGGAAGGGAGACTATCATTTGGGATATGATCTTCGCAGACGATGCTGCACTCATTAATAGGTTGGCAAAATCCTGTGATCTGTTTGGACTCGCCATCAGCGTACAAAAGACGAAAGTGACGGCTAAGTGTGCAGATCCTCCAGACATTATCTTAAATGATAAAAATCTGGAGATAGTAAATCACTTCAACTACCTCGGATTTATCATCACCTACAACCTTTCACTGAACGCAGAGCTGCAGAAACAATTAGAAATGACCTTATTAGTAGTTGCCGGGCTCTCACAGAGAGTGTGGAATAACAACATGCTGGCCATCTCTAGAAGGGTTGCTCTGTACAGAAAATGTGTGAGAAGTACCCTGTATGCCTCACACGAAAAAGGCTAAATGCTTTTCATATGCGTTGTCTGAGACGCATATTTGGAATTTCATGGAGTGACAAAGTGACTAACAACGAAGTGTTGGATTGTGCAAAGGTTGTCAGCTTAGTTTCGATACTCCGCAGGAGCCAATTGGGATTCTTGGTCACGTGTGCAGAATGGAGGATGGGCGAATACCAAAAGATATCATTTACAGAGAGCCGGTCACAGGCAAGCTTAAAAAAGTTAGACCTTGCCTCTACTACAAAGATTTTTGCAATCGCGACCAAAAGGCGTTGGATATGAATACCTGCAACTGGGAGAAACTTGCCAAAGATAGACCCGGCTGGAGGCAGGCTTTCTGTGTTGGTCTGCAGGCAGGGGAAGACATGAGGCTTCAAGATGCAGACTACAAACATTTGTTGCGTAAGTTAGGGCAACAACTGATTGTACCCTTTTTAAAGTGAAGTCCATTGTCTCTCGAGACTGACAGGATGCCAATCAATCAATAAAGATGATGTAAATGTGAAACTGAAATTTACCCGGAGAAGATCTCAAATCTCAAAACCCTGGTATTCAACCAGGGACGTGTCTGATGCCATGTAGCCAACTTTGAGTACACTCTTTTCGGTCTTTTGCCTTGTCTTATTATGTTGGACTCATAACCTCCATTATGTCATCTCTCCACCACAGCCTCGGTCGTCCGCAAGGGCGCCTAAAGTTGTATGACCACCACGACGTCACTCCAAGGATCCATCTGTTATCCGGCCATCTGTATTTTCGTAGCGTTGCAGCATCTATGATGTCAGAGAAGGAAGTTCGACGTCTGATTTCTGCATTGTAGATTTAGTCTCGAATTGATGTCTTCAATGTTCTCCGCTCCATCGCTTGTTGTGCAACGTGGAGTTCTTTGTTGGGCGGATACTGTTATGGTCTTTGGAAGAGATGGAAGACTGTAGTAAAGTCTGCTTAGCAGTTAGCAAGGATTATGACAATTCCTGGGTCGATTCCTTCGTCTAGCATAGCGTGCCAGACGAATAGTGGCTTTACAGAGTCAAATGTTTTCTTGTAATCGATACATGTGAAGATTAAGGGAGTTTGGTACTCTCGGGATGTCTCAATTAGGCGACAGTAGGTTGAGATACGGCCCATGGCGCTGTCAATCAATCAATCAGTCAATCAAGCAAAACCAGTCGCTTTTTTCGGTGCATAGACCATCGACAACATCCCGCGATCGTTTACTGTCCTGGCCTGCTCTGTCTGCCTCTTTCAAGGTGTACATGTCCTGGCCTGCTCTGTCTGCCTCTTTCAAGGTGTACATGTCCTGGCCTGCTCTGTCTGCCTCTTTCAAGGTGTACATGTCCTGGCCTGCTCTGTCTGCCTCTTTCAAGGTGAACATGTCCTGGCCTGCTCTGTCTGCCTCTTTCAAGGTGTACATGTCCTGGCCTGCTCTGTCTGCCTCTTTCAAGGTGTACATGTCCTGGCCTGCTCTGTCTGCCTCTTTCAAGGTGTACATGTCCTGGCCTGCTCTGTCTGCCTCTTTCAAGGTGTACATGTCCTGGCCTGCTCTGTCTGCCTCTTTCAAGGTGTACATGTCCTGGCCTGCTCTGTCTGCCTCTTTCAAGGTGTCATTATTTCATTTTAGTTCCTTCTCACATTCTCTTCTCCATGTATTTTTGGGTCTTTCTCTCTCTCTCTCTCTCTCTCTCCCCTTGAGGACTCAATGTAAGAGACTGTCTGGCTATGTTAGACTGTGCCTTCCGCAGCTTATGCTCTATGCGACTCCATTTTATTCGCTTAATTTGTTGTTCAAATGGACGTTGTTAGCTCCTTTCCCGCAAGTCTTCATTCCTTACCATGTCCTGCCACTTTATGCCCATTATCCTTCGTAGACATCTGTTAATTGGTAGTTCTCCATGTCTCCGCTCTATACTGCAACATCAATTTGACACTTGCGTTGATTAATCTAATTTTGGTGTGTCTTGATTTCTCTGGATCTCCAAATGTTGTTTAGCGTCACGAATGCCCCTGTTAACTTTCCAATTCTGATCCTTACATCTCCACATGTACCTCCTGGTGTGTTTATTGTGCTGCTCTCTCTCCAGCATCATTGGTTCTTTGCTGTTAGTGTTGAGTTTAAGGAGATTGGTTTTCTTCATGTTGATATTCAGTCCCAGTTTGGCCGATTTTTTTCAACCTATTAAATTTCACTATGACTGTGTGACAAAAGTACCAGATCATCTGCCTAGTCCAGGTCCTCCAATTGTGACAAAAGGACCAGATCATCTGCCTAGTCCAGGTCCTCCAATTGTGACAATAGTCTCCACTAAATACCAGTTCTTTTTCCTTCGATTAATGTCTTCATTATCCAATCTGTAGCCAACATGGACATGGAAGGTGAGAGTAGGGATCCCTGTCTCACCCATTTTTGCCCCCGAAGCTGTCAGTCAGTTCTCCTTCATGTATCACTCTACTGTGTCTTTGTACATATTCTGGATGAGGGTTGTGTACTTCGCTGGTATCCCATAGTAACTCAACAGTTGCCAGAGAGTACCGGTACTTCGATCCACACGGTCAAATGCCTTTTCATAGTCTATAAAATCTATTTTCTGTTTCTAAGAATCAACGTCACTGCACTCCGGGCATACCCATAGGTGCTCAGTCTCACTTATCCAATGGAGTAAGGTATGAATGCTGATGGTCCCTGCAGATCGCTGGTTGTACACTCTCCTGCGCCCCACTCCACTCGAACCTCATTTAATGTCGAAACTTTGCAGTCTGTGGATTGCTGCTTCATCTATTGTGGTGTCCTCATCCAGCAGGCGGTCATTGATTGATTTCAAAATGTCACTTCTATCCATCACTAATATGCCCATGATGGGAGCTTGTGAAGCCATAATGTCATCTCTTTCATAGCCCTGAATCCTGGCATGAACAGGACAGTAGATCCATGTCAATGCCTGGAGGTTTGGGACATCAACAGCTGTTCTTCACTCGTACCTAAGCCATCCCTTCTGTACTTTCTGAAGTACGGCTTGCGCGTCTGTCCCGATGACTGCCCTTGTTACAGAAGTCTCATATATCCATTTCAGTGCTGAGGTCACTGCTTCCGTTTCCATTCTCAAACTGAAGGTTGTTGACATGTATGCCCTACTGCGCTCAGCAACGACCTATCCTCTCACTCTAGCCGAGAAACCCCAGCCTGATGTCCCACTGCGCACGACTGATCCGTCGGTGTATATGACAGCGTCACTCTCCTGGGTGTTCTCATTTATCAGCTGATTTACCTTGTGCTCTGGTCTCTCGTTGTTCCGTTCTCTGCATTCCTTGCCTAAGATTATGATGACTCTCTGGTACTCTATCATTCTATCACCAGCGTGGACCCATTCTTCTCCCTTGGCTATCGCCTCAGCTGGAGTGACGTGTTCGATTATTGTCTCAGCCTGTGCCATCTATGATGACCCACTCTTGATTCTTGATGTCTGAGATACTACCGTGCAGAGGGTGCCGTGTGTCTGTGGTGACACGCATATAGGCTTTGACTTGTGCCAGTTTATGTCTGGATTTCACCGATAACAATCCCAACATGTACCGCATCATCACAATCGGGGTAGCTAATGCAGCTCAGAACTAGTCGCATACCTTGATTCTGGATGCGGTCCAAACTTACACACTGTGTTCTTGATAGTGTGAGGAGCCTAGTCCGTAATCGATGACAGACAACACGACCTGACGAAATAGGATGAACAGGAGGCGTTGTTCCAAGTCGGTAGTCTATAAAATTTGCGTATAGGGCTGATTTCCATGCAATGCTTTTTTCTACTATGATGCGTAGCGTAGCTATATGATCTGCGCATGATCTTCCCTGGTGAAATCCTGCCTGTTCCTCTGTTAGCTTTTTTTTGTCTACTTCAGTTTTTAATCTGTCCAAGATGATTCTGTTAAATATCTTGCCTGGCACGGACAGCAATGCAATTCCTCTATAATTGCTGCAATCTGTCAGATCCCCCTTCTTAAACAGTTTAATCAAATAACCTTCTTTCTATTATGTGGGCCCTCTCTCATCTTCCCATATATTCTTGAATAATCCTTAGAATGTCTCAGTGATCTTATCTATATCTGCTAGCTCTTATGCTGCTATTCCATTTGGTCCTGCCGCTTTCCCTTTCTTGAGTTTGGATCTGTCCCTTTGGATTTCTATCTTACTTGGTGGGTTGCCGTCCAAGTTTCCTCTGTTGGTAGGATGTTTGGTGCTTCTTCTGTTGGAGATCTATTTAGACTTTCTTTAAAACCCCTTTCTCCTGTTACTCAACCCATTGTTTCTTTTCTTCCTCCGATGATATCAATATCTTGCCTTCTCTGTTGTTGATTGGTTTGTCTGTTTGAATATATCTATTTGCTTTTTTCTTCGTTATTGAGTAGATTTCTCATAATTCCTCTCTCTTCTGTCTTCTGTTCCAACTTGTCAATGTATTCCCTTTTATTTTTCCTTATACATGCCTTGACCTCTTTGTCTGTGACAGTATAATTGCTCCGTGCTTTTGCTTTGGTAGCTCGGGTTCGGCAATTGTTGAGTATAGCTTTCTTCTTTTTTCCTTCTTCTATTTTATGTAATGCCTCTGTTGTGATTCATTCTTTGTGTTGGTTTCTCTTGAATCCCACAGTTTCTTCCCGTGTCTTATTCCACGTCTCTTTAGCCTGGTCCCACATCTCTTTAGCCTGGTCCCACATCTCTTTAGCCTGGTCCCACATCTCTTTAGCCTGGTCCCACGTCTCTTTAGCCTGGTTCTACATCTCTTTAGCCTGGTCCCACATCTCTTTAGCCTGGTCCCACATCGCTTTAGCCTGGTCCCACATCTCTTTAGCCTGGTCCCACATCTCTTTAGCCTGGTCCCGCATCTCTTTAGCCTGGTCCCACGTCTCTTTAGCCTGGTTCTACATCTCTTTAGCCTAGTCCCACATCTCTTTAGCCTGGTCCCACATCTCTTTAGCCTGGTCCCACATCTCTTTAGCCTGGTCCCACATACTATCAGTGTACTTTTCTTCATCCCAATGTAGCTCTTGTAACACGTGTTATCTGTTATTAAGGTTTAAGCTAAATTCTGTCTTCTTCTCCTGGTGTTACAATAAGTACACGTTATATCTTGTTCTCATTGTGCCCTGTACTGGGCACTTTTTTTTAGTTTGAGCTGCAAAATCTCCAGCAATATGTGTTGGTCTGACGCTACATCTGCACCTCGCTTTACTCTTACATCTTGTAGTGTACTTCTGAACGCTTGACTTGACACAGATGTGATTAATCTGATTTTCCGTCACATGGTCCGGAGATCGTCATGTGACCTTATGTACCTTCTTGTGTGGAAGTCTGGAGATCTCCATGTGACCTTATGTACCTTCTTGTGTGGAAGTCTGGAGATCTCCATGTGACCTTATGTACCTTCTTGTGTGGAAGTCTGGAGATCTCCATGTGACCTTATGTACCTTCTTGTGTGGAAGTCTGGAGATCTCCATGTGACCTTATGCACCTTCTTGTGTGGAAGTCTGGAGATCTCCATGTGACCTTATGTACCTTCTTGTGTGGAAGTCTGGAGATCTCCATGTGACCTTATGTACCTTCTTGTGTGGAAGTCTGGAGATCTCCATGTGACCTTATGTACCTTTTTATCTAGAAACCTGCTTCCTCCAATTCTCATTTTGTGTACCGCACATAACTTTGCAAACATTTCTCCGTTTTCGTTACTTTTTTCCCATTCCTTGTCTTCACATAATCTGTTCGTAACCTAGGTTGTCTACTTCCACTTTAGTATTGAAGTCTCCCGTTAAAATTAAGAGCTTTCTTTTTCTGCGTGTCAAGAACCTCCTCCAGCTTGTTGTAGAACTCTTGCTTCTTATCATCGTCAGCCTCGTTAGTTGGGGCATATCACTGAATGTTTATATTGATGTGTTTGTTCCACATTCTAAAACTTGCACTCATCATTCTATTGGTAATAGCCTCCCACTTTATGAGCGCCCTCTGTGCTTCTCTGGATAGCATCAGTGCCACTTCCCCTGTATGTTGGGCATCAGTTCCCTCGTTTCCAGAATACATTTTTGTTTCCCCAGTATCTCCCACATTGGAACACAAACCTCTCTTAAGAGTATCTAGAACTGTTTTGAAATTCTCCCAATGGTCTTCAACATTTGTTCCACTGACAATATCTTTCCAGATTACGTGGCTCGCTGCCTCTCGTCTTATCATCTGTCTGAGAGCAGTAGTATGTTTGTGTATTAATCTTTTCTTTCTTCCTTGCTACAAGATTCCAACAGATGATCTGAAGACACTTGAGCCAAACAGTTCTCCAATGCTAATGTTTTAAATCATATTTTCCTCTGTATTATACACTAGGTAAAGTGTGTTTTTGCCTCTGGTAGCTGCTTCTACATGTTGAATTTAAAATAATACTAAGCTATGCACAAACGGTTTTGACTCGACAAATGCTTCTATGAAAACATGTTATCTCTGTTGCTAAAACGTATCTTTTTATCTTAGTCAATGTCCAATTCTGTCATTGATAGCACAATGTAATCCTCTTATGACTTCAATTTCAACCACTTCTTGTATGTCTTCTTTGCTTGGATTGTTTCCTGTAACTGTTTATTACATGATATTGCTTTTATTTTTTTTTACATTTCTTCCTACTGAATTGATTATTCACCGTGTTCATCAGTGCTGATTTGAAACACTGCTACTCATTTGTTACATTGTCAGATGCCACTGACAGAGACTTGTATACATCTTTCATTTATTTTAGTTATGTCTGTGAAGATGTCTTCATCCTCTAGTTATGTCTGTGAAGATGTCTTCATCCTCTAGATATGTCTGTGAGGATGTCTTCATCCTCTAGTTATGTCTGTGAGGATGTCTTCATCCTCTAGTTATGTATGTGCAGATGTCTTCATCCTCTAGTTATGTCTGTGAGGATGTCTTCATCCTCTAGTTATGTCTGTGAGGATGTCTTCATCCTCTAGTTATGTCTGTGAGGATGTCTTCATCCTCTAGTTATGTCTGTGAGGATGTCTTCATCCTCTAGTTATGTCTGTGAGGATGTCTTCATCCTCTAGTTATGTCTGTGAGGATGTCTTCATCCTCTAGTTATGTCTGTGAAGATGTCTTCATCCTCTAGTTATGTCTGTGAAGATGTCTTCATCCTCTAGTTATGTCTGTGAGGATGTCTTCATCCTCTAGTTATGTCTGTGAAGATGTCTTCATCCTCTAGTTATGTCTGTGAAGATGTCTTCATCCTCTAGTTATGTCTGTTCTGATTCTTCTTCTACTTTCATTCGCTTGGAGTATGTCTACATTTGCAAAGTTGTCTCTTGTTTGAACCTCACTGTCTTTTGCAGTTCACACATATGTCCATATAGTTTTCCTTCGAGTGTTGTTTCTCTTGGCCAGTATGTCCGCCTCAGTATCTCATACTCTGAACAGTTCTGAAGTATATGCACTGCAGTCTGGGGTGCCTGTCCACATACTTGAGCTGCTACTACTAAATGTTGTATACATGTGGCTGCGGAGTCGTCGTTGTGTCATATTCTGAGGCGCAGTATGACAATCTGCTCTTACCTACTTATATTATGATAGACATCTTGTATTTGTGTTGGAATCTCTCTCATTGATTTAATCATCTTTTTCTTTTGATGGTATGTAACTGGTACATCTGGTTTGCTTGTCTGTGGCACCGTCTCTCGCCAGTGTGTTTGCTCTCATTTCCTGGTATCCCGCAGTGAGACGGTATCCACTGCACTGGTTGCTCAATGTTGACAATAAAACTTGTAGATCTGACAGCTTCCCGGATGATAGTGCTTGGAGTACTGATCTGTCAAAAATACCACAGGATACGGGCCAAGGTTGGTGTTCAGCAATTTATCCGTCGCCAATTTCATCGCTTGTATCATAATTATAGCAGAATTATCCTTTTGGTGCTGCAGCTGTTTCCATAATATTATTAGGGTAATCTATACACTCCTGCTCCTCTATTCTTTACTGCATTCTGTGTTGAACCATCTGTGTATACTTGACCCATAGATCCTGTCGATATTCTTCATCCAAGAAACGTTGCAAAGTTCTGTTCCTCCTTGTCTAGTAACCTTGAATGGTTGTTTGGACTCGTACTGATAGTCTATGCTGCTCTCTCCAGGGTGTTTGTTCTGGCACAGTTGTTAAATGAATTAACAATTTCAGGCAGTTCTATGGTGTGTCTACGAAGTCGTTTGGCTTGGTGTACAAAGCCACTTTTTTTCAATCATATCATTGCTAGGTTCTGGAATCTATCCTTCATTGGGTCACTCAGCATACAGTTGAACTTTTCCGCCTGCGTTAGCACCTTTGTATCTCTACATTCCCCTAGTGCTTGCATCCTCACTAGTTTCTCCACCTCAAATATAGGCGTTGATTTCATTGCCCATGTAATAACCCTTAACGCCTGATTTTGTACTGTATCTAACTCTTTCAATGTAGTGTTTGATGCTGGGCACCATGCAGCTGATCCATATTCCAGATGTGGTCATATGCCCTGTTGGTAAACACCGCTAAGTATTTTCTCTCCGGCTCTCCATGTGGTTAAACTTAGTTTTCTCTGGATGGCTAACTTCCTTCTGGCTTTTTCTGCTGCCTTGTCAGTCTATTATTAAATGTAACTCCGAGGTAGGTGGGTTATTCATCTTCTCTTAGTAGCTCTCCATCTATCTTGATGTGTCCCACTTTTTGTTTTGGAGAGAGGGTGAAGAGCGTAGTGCTGCATTTATCTGTGTTGATGCTAACACACCATGTTTTCCCATAGGGTTAAGGCATCTATTGCTTTTTGTAGCATTTTGGTGGCGACTATTACATATTCATCTGTGCACCATAACACCAGGTCATCTGCATACATTACCACTTTTATCAGTGCACCATAACACCAGGTCATCTGCATACATTACCACTTTTATCAGTGCACCATAACACCAGGTCATCTGCATACATTGCCACTTTCACTCCACTTGGCAGTTCGGTAAACAGGTAGTTAATGTAGACTATGAAAAGTGTGGGGGAAAGCACACCACTCTGTGGTACAACATGGCGCAGTACAATTTTCTTACTCTTCATTCCATCTAGTTGTACTCTGGCTCTTCTATTATGCAGGTATGGTTTTAACCATTTGTACATCCTACCTTTTACTTTATTGTTTCTCAGTTTCTTCAAGAGTCCTTCTTTCCATACCTTGTCAAATGCTTTCCTGAGATCTATCCATGCCTCTAGTACCAATTTCTTATCTTGGACAGCATTTTCAATCTCTTGGGAAAGATAAGTTGCTCGGTCCTCAGTAGAGAAGCATTTTCGAAAACCCGCTTGCTGTGACACAAGGAGGTTCTCACTCTCAAGGTACCATCCTGAGATAATGATACGTTCCATTATTTTACAAAGACAACTTGCAAGGCTGATTGGTCTAAAACTGGATGCTGTGGAATTGTCTTTCCCTTGTTTAGGAGTGCTATCATAATTGCTTCTCTCCAGGTCTGAGGGACTCTGCCTGAGGTCCAACTGGCATTGAAAGTCTGTAGCAGTTTTGTCTTCCCATCTTTATTTAGTGCAACCCTTGTGTTTCTTCCTTTACCTTCATCATGTAGTTGTTTTAAAAACTTCCACATTTCCTGGTGTCCTTATCAAAGTTCAGGGACCTTGTTTTCTCCATCCAGCTTTTCCTCCTGCCTTCCAGCTCAGAGCATACGAAACCGAACGCAAAGAAGAAAGAAGAAGAGATGTCTGTATGAATGCTTTCCTCCACCTAGTTATTTCTGTGTGGATGTCTTGTTCCTCTAGTTATGTTTGTGCTTATGTCTTCCTCCCCTTATACCGCTACCAGTATGAGGTCAATAAAATAGACACATACAATCACAGAAAGAACCTTTTTATTACAAACACTATTTTCCAGATACAAATCAGTTATTTTTAAAATCCCATACTTTTTTTAACATTACATTACAGCAAACAATGAAGAAGGAGAACATACGGTATTTCATTCAACATACACCATTACTCACTGACACACAAGGAAAAAATATAGTCATAGTTATAGTAAGCAATACTGTTTACATTGCATTCTTGGAATCTATAGTCAGAAGACCACCTTACAGCATAGCTAGAACTACCATGCCATCAACCACAATAAGAAGGTGAATGAGAAGCTGGTCTGGAATAACGTGACTAAGATTTATGTTTTTGTTGTTGGAAGCTCCTCGTGCTGAGCTTATCACTCTTGTCGACGTTTCTCTGATAGCAGGTTACAGTGGCTCTTCTTATATTCTACCTGTGGAACATGGGTCTTCAACAGATACATGCCATGTCCTCCTGATCTTGTAAGGTTTCTCTCCTATATGAAATATTTCATGTTTTTTTCAGTCTTTTAGTGTAAGCAAATGATACACCAAAAACATAACACTTGTATGGTTTCTCTCCTGTGTGCATTTATTGGTATCTTTTCAGTAGGCCATTGTGTGTAAAAGGTATACCACACATATAAAGCTTGCAAGGTGTATCTCTTGTATGTCATTTTGTATACTTTTAGAGTACCGGTAATAACTTTAGAAGATACATAACAGATACCGATATCACATGTATGTATACGGTTTATTATCTGTGTGGGTTCTTTGGTGTCTTTCTAGTTAAAAATAATAGCAACAAATGAATACAAACATCACATATGCAAGGTTTCTCTCCTGTATGTCTTCTTCTATAGACTTTCAGTCTTTCATTGCAAGCAAATGATGCATTACAAATATCTCACTTGAAAGGCTTGTCTTTCTTTCGTGTGTTTTTAGGTCGAGGTTGATTACATACAATGCATCGCAACATCACACTTGTAAGATATCTCTCCCGTATTTTGTTTTTTATGTATTTTTCTATGTGGCCAGCTAAATAAAATGCAGCACAAACACGATTTCTTTCCTATATGACTTTTTAGACATACGTTGGTTGAAAGAGATGCATTAAACATCCCACTTGTTAGGTTTCTCTCATACATGTCTACTTTTATGTATTTGTAAAAATTTATTTTGATGAAAAAGATGCATTACAAACATCACACTTGTAAGGCTTCTCGCCTGTATGTTTTAGTATATGTGATTGTAGACTTTGGATGCATATAAAAGATCCATTAAAAACATCACATCTGTAAGGCTTCTCTCCTGTATGTTGTCTTTTATGTCGCTTTAGATTTCCAGTGCATGAAAAAGATTTATCACAAATATCACATTTGTAAGGTTTCTTAGTGGTATGTACTCTATGATTTTCTAGATGTTGGTTGGTTGATAATGTTGCATTACAAACATCACATTAGTAAGTTTTCTTTTCTGTATGTTTTATTTTATGTTTTCTTAGACTTACATTGTGTAAAAAAGATGCATCACAAACATCACACTTATAAGGTTTCTCACCTGTATGTCTTCTTTTATGTACGTTTAGTTTGCTAGCAGTTGTTAAAGATGCATCACAAATATCACATTTGTGAGGTTTTTCTCCTGTATGTCTTCTTTTATGTACTTTTAGAATATAACTGGTTGTAAAAGATGCATTACAAACATCACACTTGTAAGGTTTCTCTCCTGTATGTTTTCTTTTATGTACTTTAAGATTATAACTGGTTGTAGAAAATGCATTACAAACATCACACTTGTAAGGTTTCTCTCCTCCATGACTGAATTTGTGTATTATTAGCATTTTGTTGTATAAAAAAGATGCACCACAAAGATCACATTTGTAAGGCTTTTCTCCTGTATGTATCATTTTATGTCTTAATAGAGAATATTTTGTTGCTAAAACTGCATCACAAACATCACATATGTAATTATTGCCTTCGATATGTTTTCTTTTATGTAATTTCAGTTTATAATTGCTTGCAAGAGATGCATTACAAACATCACACTTGTAAAGTTTCTCTACTGCATGTCTTTGTGTATGTTCTTTTAATGCATAACGAGTTATAAAAGAAGCATCACAAAAATCACACTTGAAAGGTTTATCTCCTGTATGTCTTCTTTTATGTGTTTTTAGATGTTGATTGGATGAAAAAGATGCATCACAAACATCACACTTGTAAGGTTTCTCTCCTGTATGTCTTCTTTTATGTGCTTTTAGATTGTTTTTGGTTGAAAAAGATGCATCACAAACAACACACTTGTAAGGTTTCTCTCCTGTGTGTCTTCTTTTATGTTGGTTTAGATTATAAGTGGTTAAAAAATATGCATCACATAGTTCACACTTGTGACGCTTCTTTGCTGTGTGTTTTATGATATGATCTTTAAGAATTTGGATAGATGTAAAAGACCTATTACAAACATCACACTTGTAAGGCTTCTCTCCTGTATGTGTATTTTCATGTTCTTTTAGACTTTTATTGCTTGAGAAAGATGCACCACAAACATCACACAAGAACAGTTTCTCTCCTGCATGTTTTCTTTTATGTTTTTTTAGTTCACAGGTGGTTATGAAAGATGCATCAAAAACATCACACTCGTAAGGTTTCTGTCCTAAATGTACTTTTAGATTTCTAGTCGATGTAAAAGATCCATCACAAACATTACACTTGTAAGGCTTTTCTCCTATATGTTTTATTTTATGTGCTTTAAATTTTGTACTGCTTCTAAAAGATACATCACACTTGTAAGGTTTCTCTCCTGTATGTATTCTTTTATGTGTTAATAGATAACTATTGGTTAATAAAAATGCACCACAAACATCACATTTGTAAGGTGTCTCTCCTGAATGTTCTCTTTTATGTACTTTTAGTTTATACAAGGTTATAAAAGATCCATCACAAACATCACACTTGTAAGGGTTTTCTCCTGTATGTTTTCTTGTATGTACTTTAAGTTTTTTATTGGTTGTAAGAGATAAATCACAAACATCACACTTGTAAGGTTTCTCTCCTGTATGTTTTCTTTTATGTACTTTTAGAACAGATCTGGTTGTAAAAGATGCATCACAAACATCACACTTGTAAGGTTTCTCTCCTGCATGACTGAATATGTGTACTTTTAGCATTTCATTGTATAAAAAAGATGCATCACAAAGATAACATTTGTAAGGCTTCTCTCCTGTATGTCTTTTTTTATGTGTTTTTAGACTGTCTTTGGTTGAAAAAGATGAATCACAAACATCACATTTGTAAGGCTTCTCTCCTGAATGTCTTCTTTTATGTGTTTTTAGACTGTCTTTGGTTGAAAAAGATGAATCACAAACATCACATTTGTAAGGCTTCTCTCCTGAATGTCTTCTTTTATGTGTTTTTAGACTGTCTTTGGTTGAAAAAGATGCATCACATAGTTCACACTTGTGACACTTCTTTGCTGTGTGTTTTATGATATGACCTTTTAGAATTTGGATAGATGTAAAATACATATTACAAACATCACACTTGTAAGGCATTGATCCTCTATAGCTCTTGCTGCTGTTTGTCTTCAAGCTGCTGTGTATTATATGACTTGCTTCATTGTCACCGAGTTGGGCATCTTCTACACTGACAGAAATACATTTATTTGACATTTTTTCACAATCTACATCTGGAAGTATCCCTGTCTGTGCATTGACAGCCCCAAGTATTTCTGACTGTGTTTTTTGACAGTTCCTAGCACCCGTTAATTCATCCCCATTATTTGTGGGATAGATTAACTCACCTTTACTATTCCTGGAACAGATTAACTCATCTGTTCTACTCCTAGGATCAGCTAATGTGTCTTTGCTACTAAGATTTGTTGATTCATCTCTATTACTCCTGTTTTCAGTTGCCATGTCTTTACTATTTCTGAGATCATCTAACTTATCTTGACTCATGTGCACACCATTGATATCCTCATTGAAGAGACCAGGCTGAGAGAATGTAAGACAGTGCTGCCTACAAGTGGGTCCGTCTGAAATGTGAAAACATTTGGTCATTCAACACAGCTGAACACTTTCATACATGTAATAACATGGCATGACACCATACAGTCAAATCATGCACCTACCTAGCAAATTATTGATGAGATTAACAAGTTTTTGTTTAAATGTTAAGATAGGTTCTCCCGTGCAGTTGGTCCCACTACAGAAAACCATAATTTGAGTTCAAGACCATGGCTGCTGCTGCCAACTTGGAACGCCTCCTGTTCATCCTATTCCGTCAGGTCGTGTTGTCTGTCATCGATTACGGACTAGGCATCCTCACACTATCAATAACACAGTGTAAAAAGTTGGAACGCATCGAGAATGGAGGTATGCGACTGGTTCTGGGCTGCACTAGAGATACCCCGATTGTGATGATGCGGCACATGTTGGGATTCTTATAGGTGACATCATGTCATAAACTGGCACAAGTCAGTCTATATGCGTGTGACCACAGACATGGGGCACCCTCTGCACAGTAGTATCTCAGACATCAAGGGATCAATAGAGGGTCATCATGGATGGCACAGGCTGAGACAACAATAGGACATGTTACTCCAGCTGAGACGATAGCCAAAGAGGAAGAATGGGTCCACACTGGTGATAGAATGAAAAGAGTACTAGAGAGTCATCATGGATGTCACAGGCTGAGACAACAATCGGACATGTCACTCCAGCTGAGACAATAGCCAAAGAGGAAGAATGGGTCCACATTGGTGATAGAATGATAAGAGTACTAGAGAGTCATCATAACCTGAGGCAAGGAAGTCAGAGAACGGAGCAAGGAGAGAGCAGAACATGAGGTAAATCAGCTGATAACTGAGAACACGCAGGAGAGTGACACTGTCATATCCACCGACAGATCAGTCGTGCGCAGTGGAACATAAGGCTGGAGCTTCCCGGCTAGAGTGAGAGGAGAGGTTGTTGCTGAGTGGAACATCAGGTTGGAGCTTCCCGGCTAGAGTGAGAGGAGAGGTTGTTGCTGAGTGGAACATCAGGCTGGTGCTTCCCGGCTAGAGTGAGAGGAGAGGTCGTTGCTGAGTGGAACATCAGGTTGGAGCTTCCCGGCTAGAGTGAGAGGAGAGGTTGTTGCTGAGTGGAACATCAGGCTGGAGCTTCCCGGCTAGAGTGAGAGGAGAGGTCGTTGCTGAGTGGAACATCATGGCTTCATGAGCTCCCATCATGGGCACATTAGTGATGGATAGAAGTGACATTTTGAAATCAATCAATGATGCCTGCTGGACAAGGACACAGCAAAAGATGAAGCAGCAATCCACAGACTGCAAAGTTTCAACATTAAAAGAGGTTCGAGCGGAGTGTGACGCATGAGGAGACGGAGCAGGATATTGTACAACCAGTGAGCTACAGGGATCATCAGCATTAATACCATATGCCATTTAATGAGAAAGACTAAGCACCTATGGCTATGCCCAGAGTACAGTGTTGTCGATTCTAAGAAACAGAAATAATCTGAGCTTTGGTAGTGGCTAATTATAATGGATATGTAAACAAACAATGATTCAAGAAGCCAAAATGAACAAAAGAAGAAATTAAAGTCGTTACGAGTTTGAAAATTTATAAAAAATAAGCCATCTTTATTTTGGAAGAACTTATTTTTAAAATTCAGCCAGCTAATGCAACAATTTACCATATTTGCTATGAAATGGATATTGTAGTTGGGCTTTGTTCATTGACAGAAATCTGTTAAGGGCTGTTAGTAAAATATCATTTTCACCATTTCAGAGACAGTTGTCTTTCCCATGCCCCACTTCAATTATTCGTTTGTGATGTTTTTCATCAGTGTGTTCATAGTTTTAAAAAAAACGGAGCTTCAATTATAATAAGATAATTTTGTTGAACATTAAACTTTATAAAGGCTTTACCTAATAGTACTATAGGCATGGTAGCTCAATGGTTTAACAAAGTCATTGGAATTGAATGTATAACATTGAAAAAAATGCAAGGTATTTATCAATGAAAGCACAATGGACTAGTATACCTTTATTACTGTCTTGTGAATCAGGCATATCAGGTGATACTGTGCCTGACTGATTGCAGTGCACATTTCTTGTAGCTTGGTTCTGAATGTCGACATCTTTAAAAATGCCATCCATATGAGGCTCCTGAAACAGACCAGCACCCAGTTCATGTCAAAATAAGATAGTCCCATAGCAGACGCTGCTGTTGTGGATGAAGTGCTAAGTGTCCCCTTGCCTTGAATGATGAGCGTTCACTATGAACAATACTGGTGACTGTCCTTAACAGCTTGTCCAATGAGAGAAACAAACATACCTCGTAAAAGTTGGTTTTAGAAACTGTATCATTATAATTTGCCCATGTGTTACCAGGATCTTAAAGGGGACAATGAATAACATCACTATAACCTGCCAGGCATACTGTAAAAGAAGACTAAGGACGACCTCTACATCCCAAGGTTAAAGTGTAGCAACTAAGTCAAGTCAAACTAACGACGGTTGGGCATAACACCAACTACCCCAAACTGTAAGAAATATAAGTTGCAAGTTTTTTGTTTAGTTTTTTTTGTGTTCACCTTATTTCTCTATTCCCCAGGCGATTATTTAACGTCTGTCGGCCATGTGCACCCGGCTTCGGCATACATTTTATGTAAGGGCTGTGAGCCATGTCACTTAACCACTAACCCACTAGTTGCAAGTCAATGTTTACAAGACCTTTGTACCCCAGGATAGAAGAGGAGTAACAAAGTAAGTAGATCATTTTAATTTACAATCATTTCCACAACAAAGGTTGGCATACATGTCAATGAAAGAGCTGATATGCTGGCTTCAAAACTACATATACAGTGGGCATTAGATACCGTTTACATCAATCTTATTCACCAACTTATGTTCCTGGGCATCATGGTGAGGAGCAATTAAATATGGATAGAAAGGGCCATATATTTATTTTCATGAATGAGCACCTGTTAGATGACACTACAATACAAGACCCAGTAAACTAGTCTGCGGGAGTTTGGAATCAAACTTAGGTCAAACAGGGAGGGGCTGTCTGCTGGGACAGATTAGAAGTGAGCACATCCAGAGATTGCAGACATTCATCAATCTTGTATTTGCTGAAACCCTTTTTAAAACTTGGAACTGAAAAGGTCTTGATTGATGGATTGATTGATGTTTTGACAGGATTAATACTTATGGTTCCACTTGGAGTACCTAGAGATAAAACAAGGAGACGAACCCAACAGAGGAAAATACATTCTTGCATAACAAAAGCAATCTTCATAAAACAGAAGAAGAATTTGAGAGAAAAACTAGCACACATTTCCAGCTCATTAAACTTGGAAAATGATACTAAAACAGAAGAATCTCACCAAAACCTTCTTCTTCTTCGTTCGTTCTCAATCTCCCGCTACCAAACCCTGAAAGGGCTTAAGTAGCAGAATGTAGTTCAGAGAACGGAATGCGTTGTGTCGTAGTTTACAGCTTGGTTGCTATATTTGCACCTTTCGGTCCAACACATCCAACATCAGCAAGCATTTTTTGAGTACCTGGTTAGCATTCCCTCTTCGATCCCTTCTCCTTAGCCAGTCTGCCTTACTGCAGCCTGTTATCCAGGATCACCGCGTGGAGGTGTAGAAGAGTCTTGGCAGCTATGGTTCGCTGGCCCTGATGCTAGCAGTCAGCTATGGGTCGCTGACCACTGCAGCTTATACCTGCGCTGCCCAGCATCTTGATCCCACCAATACCTTAAAAAGCGACAAGACAGAGAGAACCAAAACCATTTTACATACGACCATATGCCAGGTGACGGACCAAGCAGCAGCAGACATAATGGCCAGAACTTATCAGTCAGAAAGTAAGAAGCAAGTTTCAAGAGATAGAATTAAAGAAGTAAGAACACAGATTAGAACTCTGATAACTTGATGGTGGAAAATGATGACAGGAGAATAACACCGGATAATGACGATGGGTAATAGGTGGTAGCAACTTACATCTCAAGTCTGTTCTTTACAATTCCAGTACAATAACAAATCCTTTCTGATTTTTGTGGAGCACGGGTCTTAAACAAATAGAAATCACATTCTCCTGTCATGTGTCCTCCATGTCTGTATTATTATTTTTGGCTGTCTCAGGTTTTGATCTTATTCTGTGTTTTGTTCTTCCTTTATCTCGATTATAAAGAAGAATCCAGCGCTGGACTTTTCAGTTACACTAGGTTTCTTTTCAATCAATAAATCAAAGGCAATCGCTCCTCTTGTTGCACAGACCATTGACCAAATATCATGAGCACATGGTCCTGGGCTGCTCTTTTTGCCTCTCTCCAAGTCTTTAATCTTAGCTCCTTCTCACATTCTCTTCTCCGTGTATTTTTGGGTCTACCCCTCTCTCTTTCCTTGAGGGTTAGAGGCAGCGTTATGTCCTGTCCAGCCCAATTTTCTTTGCTTCATTTATTGTTCCAGTGCTTGTTGTTGGCTCCTTTCAAACAGGTTTTTATTCCTCATCATGTTATGTCACTTTATGCCCATTATACTTCATACATATCTGTTAATAAAGGACTTTCGCTTTTAACCCTTTCGCTGTCACGGATGATTAAAGTCGTCCAAACTCAATATCCCTTACAGTGCCACGGACGGCTTTAGTCGTTGAGCGGTATGAGGTTTTATTACGGTGATTTGCGCTACACAAACACCGGTTTTATTTTACCCGAAAATTACCTCCATACGTTAGAGAGGTCTACTAAATGGCTACGCATGTGTTTTGAATAATTTAAACACCAACAGTCGGAAATGTAAAGTTTTTATCGCATTTTTTCAATACGTAAACAAAAATTTCAGAATGAGCGATGGAGCTGATGATACCCAGGTCCATAATGACTCTGATTCAGACTTTTTAGCTAGTTCTAGTGTTATAACGGACTCATAATCTGATATAGAACTGAACGTCGATTCAAGTGATTACGATGTTAGGTCAACAGGAGATACTTCTTGTGGTGCAGGGACGGGAGATGGACCCCACCTCAAAAAAGGAAGCGTGGCGCTGCCACTGCTAGATCTAAACATAATGAAGCAAAGTTCCAGAGACTGTAGCAAATGTGTTTGCACAGAATTGGGCACCTCAATATGGTCTTGAACAGGGTAGTCAGGTAAACACAACAAACTTTTCAGTTAGAGATTATTTTAGACTCTACTTCCCAGACGCTGCAATCACCCTTATTGTCCAAGAGACAAATCGCTATGCAGAACAACATGCCAACAGTAATAGTTATTCGGGTAAATCCCGTAAACAGAATTGGCAGCCTACATCTTTTGAGGAAGTTGAAGCTTTTCTTGGTCTTCAAATTGCAATGGGATTGTGCAAAAAAGCCTTCACTAAGTGATCATTGGGAAACGGTTCATTGGCTTACTCAAACGTCATTCACGAGAGTCATGAGTAGGAACCGCTACCAAATTCTTTGTTCATTTCTACATTTTTGGGACAATGTTCAAAGAATAGATAGGAGACAGCCTGGATACAATCCTTTATTCAAGATTCAAGGCTTACTGGACATCATTTTGTCAACATTTGGGCAATTCTACACTCCTGACCAGCATCTTGCAATTGATGAATCAATGGTAAGATTCAAGGGACGTATACACATGAAGCAGTATCTCCCTGCCAAACCCACAAAATGGGGGTTCAAGATGTTTTTTCTGGCTGATTCTTTAACCCACTACTGCCTCAAGCTGATAATTTATACAGGCAAAGAGGAAAATCGAGATCCAGGTGAATTAATTAGAGCAAGAGTCGTATATGAGCTTCTTGCAGACTACAAGGGGAAAGGTCATATTGTGTTCACCGACTCTTACTATACATCACCAGAACTGTTTATGCAACTCAGAGGTGCAAACACTGGAGCTTGTGAGACTGTTTCTGAAAATAGGAAGCAATTTCCAGACCAACTTCAAAAAAAGCATCTCAAGCTGAAGAAAGGTGAACCTCCTCGATTTGCGGTAAGAAATGATGAGTCCATGTTGGCTGTCACATGGATGGATAACAAGCGTGTAAGCCTTATCTCCACTGTTGATGGAAATGATATCATACAAAAAAGGTTGCGCACTAAAGCCCATCCCAATGGAAGAATTGTACACAAGCCAGCATTGATTGAGAAATACAATCTTTACATGGGGGGTGTCGACCACTTTGACCAAATTTCTGGCACTTACCCCTACCTCTATAAATCTTCGAAGTGGTATCTCCCTCTGTTTCATTTTCTGATAGAAACATGTACAGTAAATGCCTATATTCTCTATAAAGATACTACCACAGGCAGCAAAATGTTATCTAAGAAGTTTCGCCAAATTCTGAGCACAACCCTTGTTGAGGCAGCAACTGTTGCTCGCATCGCCTCTGCTTCTAGTGCCAGTGCACCTTTGGATCGTCTATCTGCCTGACACTTCGTCAACAAATATGACAATCCCAAACACAAACCAAGATGTGTTGTTTGCAATGCTGCTGGGAAGCGAGCCCAAACTTCATATTTTTGTAAAGGCTGCAATGTTGCTTTGTGTGTTGTCCCATGCTTCGAATTGTATCATACTGTGGACAAGTATGGGGAGTGACGCCAACAGCAGTAGCATTTGGATTATGAACCATGGACTATATGTACATACAGACAGGTTAGTTGCAATGTAGATATGAAAACATGACATAAATGTAAAAAAAATATAGACTATACGATATAATTTTTTTAAATAAAAAAAAAATTTTGACCTGAAAAATACAGCATCTTGCAAGACTCAAATAACACTAAAAGAAACATGTTAGAAATGATTTAAACATCAAATAATGTTTCATAGCATGTCATCAGTGTGTTTTAGCATTGAAATCAATTATCTTATTTTAAAAAAAAATTTCTTTGAATGTACCATACGATAAAATGTGTAAATCCAAGATGGCCACCAAGGTCACTTGACCCAAGGTTACACGATGATGTCAAAATTGTTACGCTTAACCATGTCCAAACACTATCTGAAAGTCTCAAGGTCCCAAGTTTATTGGTTGATTTTTTATGATTTTCTAAAATTATCACCCTTAAAACTGATCATGTCCAAAGAATGCAGTGGCACTAGGCCAGACTTGGCTGAAAAATGTGTGGCAACGAAAAGGTTAATCAAATTACCTTCATTCCATTTTGTGGCCACTCTCTCCTCTCTTCCCATATTTTCTTGAATAGTACTTGTAATTTATCTGCGGCCTTATCTATATCTGGCATTAGAGCTTCTGCTGCTATTCCCTCTGGTCCTGCCGCTTCCTCTTTCTTGAATTTGGATATGGCCCTTTGGATTTATCTGGAGGGTTGCAGTCCAAGTTCAGGGTCTCTTCTGCTGGTTGGTATGTTTTTGTTGTTTCTTGTTGTGGTGGATATATAGACGCTCTTCGAAATACTCAAGTTGTTGTATCTGTTGCTCTCCCGATGATGTCCATTTCGTGCCTTCTCTATCCCTGACTTGTTTCGCCTGTCTGTATATATATCTATTTGCTATTTTCTTTCTTAATGAGTAGAGATCTTTCATAATTCCTCTTTTTTTCTGCCTAATGTACATTCCGGTTTCTCTTATAAAGGACACTGTTGATTGTAAGGCTGTTTTATCACCATACAGCTTGTCTCATATCTGTCTCGCTAGGCCAGTATTGTTCTATTTTTTCCTGCGTAAGCATGCAGCTTTGCAGGATGTGTTCCACGGTCAGTGCACCGAGTCCTGCCTGCCCAGGCAGATGACTTGATTCATGATGTGCCAGCAAGTCTCTTTAATTGCTGTAGACGTCGCATCACGTCTTTATTCACATTTTGGATGATAGTTTGAGACTCAGTTGTAGGTCAAGCATGACTCCAATGTATGTGGGATATTTCTCTCCTATAAGTTGGTTTTCTTGTAATCTCAAAACTATATTTTGTTAGAGAACTATGTGGCTTTTGGTATACACTGTCTTTTCATAATTTAGTTTCCATCTTTTGACAGTAGTCATATAGTCTCCTTAGGTCTCCACGTAGCCTTCATGCCCAACTCTCAACATCTTTATGGCTTTATGTGGTAATCTTTATTCTAAGACATCTTTAGAAGAGATCATATCCTCCATCTTTGCCTGGATTGTTCACTCAGGAAGTACTTTATTCAGTTGTAGAGCATGTCATGCATTCCATTCTTAAACATCTTTGTTACAAGACCTGTATTACATAGATTTGTTTCTGATAACACGAGAAAGGAAAGATGAGAAAATTAAAAACTCTTTACTGAAATACAAAAACTACAGTCATGAACATCTGCTGGAATAAGGGGAAATGACACTCACCAAACTGCAAAAGAATAGCAGTTTGACTACGCTGGACCACATTTCTTTTGATGCCCATTAATTTCCCAATTTAATGATAGCTCCGCATGCTTTTTGAATTCATATATGTTGATCTGTTCCTCCTACTTTGTCTATATTACTACTAAGATATTTGTATATGTCAATACTTTATGATAGAGAAAAAACAAAGAATGGCAACTCACAGCACAATCTGGTTTCTGTTCCAGTTTGATTAAATCCCTTTGGAATGGATACTTCATTTCTATACATACTGCAGCCTGTGAACAAAGATACAAATTAAGAGGAGCATTTGTCCAGTTCTGTATCTGTCAATCACACCGGACAAGCAGAAATTGTAGGAGTAGACATAATGGCTCAAGAGACGAAGCTCAGCATCTTCAATCTGTACGGACCATCAAATAAAGACCTATCGCTCTCGAGTATGGACGTCAGAGACTCCAACTGCATAGTAGTTGGAGACTTCAACAGCCACTCAGAGAGATGGGGATACTCGGACACAGACAGCAGAGGTGACGAAGTGGAAGATTGGGAGATAGACACAAATCTCTATCTAATCAATAGGCCGGAGGATAGCCCTAGCTTCTATTCTAGAACATGGCATACCACCTCTACTCCAGATTTGGCCTTTTCCGCAGAGGACATTCACAATAAAATAGACCGCCAGGTGCTAAAACCAACTGGCAGGTAGCGACCACAGGCCAATTACGCTAGAACTGGATATGGAAGTAAGCCCACAGGAAGCAAAACCGCTCCCACGTTGGAATTACAAACGAGCCGACTGGGACAGATTTGCAAGCCTGACAGATGGGCTGTGTGAAACCATCAACACACGGAACAACAAAATGAAGCCCATGGTGGAAAGCCTAAGCAAAGCAATAATGCAAGCTGCCACTGAAACCATCCCAAGAGGGGCAAGGAAAAATTATAAGCCCTACTGGAATGATGACCTGCAGAAAGCAGGAAGATGCAGTCACAAATGCTAGGAACATGGCAGAGCGAGAACAATCTATGGAGGAAAATATCGCCCTCAAAGCCGCCACGGCGAAATACAAATACACTCTAAACCAAACAGCAAGAGAAAGCTGGAAAAACAAAACAGAAAGCCTCAATTTAGACAAAGAAGGGAACAAACTATGGAAGCTAGTCAGAGCCATGAATGATGAAACTCCATCAAACAGACAAATTACCATCAAACAGGATGACAACATGCTCACTGGAAAAAAAGGCAGCAAACGCCTTTGTTGAACATTATGCCAGAGCAAACCACATTGAGGTCCCTGCAGATAGGCATACAGACATTAGGGAAGAGCAAAAGGGGCACGACAACATCAATATGGCACCAGAAGAGCACATGATGGCAAAATTAACAATGAACGAAATGGAAGAGGCCATGAGAACGCTAAAGAAAAGGAAATCTCCCGGAAAAGACGGGATAACAAACGAAATGCTGATGGGGCTGGGCCAAACAGCAAAGAGGAAACTGCTGTCAGTCCTGAACCAAAGCTGGAAAAGGGGTATTGTACCCCAGGCATGGAAAGACGCAGTACTTGTACCAGCACCAAAGAAAGGAAAAGACAAAACAGATCCAAATGGATACAGGCCTATCAGCCTACTGAGCTGTGTCGGCAAACTGATGGAACGTATGATAAACACCAGACTGATGTGGCATCTGGAAGAAAAACGCATATTAATTCCTCAGCAAGCAGACTTTAGAGAGCACAGATCCACTGAGGACCAGGTCATCCTCATAGCTCAGGAAATAGAAAATGCCTACCAGGAACAGAAACACACAGTAGCGGTTTGGGTGGACCTAGAAAAGGCATTTGACAAAGTCTGGAAAGATGGACTTAGAGTCAAGCTAAGAAGAAGTGGTTTGTGGGAAAATGTACAAGTGGATCAACCACTACCTCAAAAACAGAACAGCCAGAGTTCAAGTACAAGGGCAGATGAGCAAGAAGGTGACACTTGAGCAGGGAGTACCCCAAGGAGGAGTACTGTCACCCACACCCTTCCTGGTGTATATAAATGACATTACAGAGAATATACTAAGAAGAGTCCATAGCTCAATGTTTGCAGACGATCTGGCTATGTGGACCTCTGAAAAGAATCTCACCATAGCAAGAAATCGGAGGCAGCAGTCCCTAACATCGCTTGAAGAGTGGGCGAACTCATGGCTGGTTAAAATAAACGAGGAAAAAACCACATGTACAATATTCTCGCTATCAATCAAACCCCAAAACACCAAATTAAGTCTAAACGGCAAATACCTGCAGCCAAACGACAACCCAAACTACCTGGGAGTCACATTTGATCGGCGCATGACATGGAAAAGTCAAATCGAGAGAAACCGAATGAGAGCCAGAGAAAGAATGGCAATCATGAGGAAACTCGCTGGCACAAGCTGAGGAGCAGACGAAAGCATACTAAAGAAACTGTACACTGGAAGAGTGAGACCAGTTCTCGAGTATGGCATTGCGGCATGGACAACAGCAGCAAAGGCGAACTTCGACAAAATTAGCAAACTCCAAAACCAAGCCATGAGAGTTATAACAGGGGGCATGAAGTCAACGCCAATTGTAGAACTTGAAAAGATTACAAAACTGCAACCCATGTCCGACAGAAGAGACTGCAGAGCTCAGCTGCAATCAGAGAAACTCAGAAGACTGACTGACCATCCAATGCACCAGAGACTAAACAATTTCGGAAATGGGAAACTAAAGCGGAGAAACTTTGCAGAAATAGCCAAAGCAAAGATGCACGAAGAGCCCATGAACGCATTAACACCAAAGCCCATCCCTACTGTACGAAAACCTACCTGGAGGCATCATATATTTCCAGAGGTGGTAGAAAATATACCAGGTATTGGAAACAAAAAACTGCCAGACTGAAAAAGAAAGAAGAGATACTACCCTGAGCTACATATCGGAAAAATACCCAAGCATGGACTGGACCCATGCATACACCGACGGCTCTGTAACAAACACTACACAGAACGGAGGGGCAGAAGCATCTCTAAACCTACCAAATGGCAGAAAAATAACACTGTCATTCGCTACCGGAAAATACACAAGCAATTTCAGAGCGGAGGCAGAGGCACTGAGGGCGGCAGTGGAAGAAATGGTGACAGGTAAAAGGAATAAAGCCACATAGTCCTGCTTACTGATGCATTGGCCGTAGTCACAGAACTGAAAAGCAAGAAAAATACTGAGCTTAATGATTTAAGAGCCGCAATCTGCCAACTATGCCAGCAGTCCGCATCGAAAAGGGTAGTGGTACAGTGGGTTCCATCCCACTGCAACATCCAAGGCAACCAGACTGGCAAAACTACCACAACCAGATTCTAGTATGACATACGAAGAGTCAAAACGGCTTATTAGAGCTAGATACATGACCAAATGGGAAACCGAACATACTGGCTACACCAAAAACGATGCCTATTACCAGTTGAACAGAAGAGAGCAGGTCGTGGTCTTCAGACTTCGCACTGGCCACCATAGACTTAGGTACCAAATATTCAACAAACTGAAGATAGGTGGCACTGACGAATGTCCGTGTGGTACCGGGAAAATGACCGCTGAACATTTGCTGCAAAACTGCCCGACAGATGAGGATCAGAGAGAGCAGATGTGGCCATCACCAGTGGCAACACTAGACAAGCTCTATGGCAGTGTCGACAGCCTCAGGATGACGGCTGCTTTTTTCGAAAAAATTAAGGTTGATGTTTGACTGCGTACGATGAAGAAGAAGAAGAAGAATCCTACATATTCTCAATATTTGTTGAACGCTTGACTTCTTTTTTCTTACGTCCTCAGATCAAGGCACGGGTGTCTCTTACGTCCTCAGATCAAGGCACGGGTGTCTCTTACGTCCTCAGATCAAGGCACGGGTGTCTCTTACATCCTCAGATCAAGGCACGGGTGTCTCTTACGTCCTCAGATCAAGGCACGGGTGTCTCTTACGTCCTCAGATCAAGGCACGGGTGTCTCTTACGTCCTCAGATCAAGGCACGGGTGTCTCTTATATCCTCAGATCAAGGCACGGGTGTCTCTTACATCCTCAGATCAAGGCACGGGTGTCTCTTACGTCCTCAGATCAAGGCACGGGTGTCTCTTACATCCTCAGATCAAGGCACGGGTGTCTCTTACATCCTCAGATCAAGGCACGGGTGTCTCTTACGTCCTCAGATCAAGGTCCCGGTTTCTCTTATAAAGGACACTGTTGTTTGTAAGGCTGTTTTATCACCATACAGCTTGTCTCATATCTGTCTTGCTAGGCCAGTATTGTTCTATTTTTTCCTGCGTAAGCATGCAGCTTTGCAGGATGTGTTCCACGGTCAGTGCACCGAGTCCTGCCTGCCCAGGCAGATGACTTGATTCATGATGTGCCAGCAAGTCTCTTTAATTGCTGTAGACGTCGCATCACGTCTTTATTCACATTTTGGATGGTAGTTTGAGATTCAGTTGTAGGTCAAGCATGACTCCAATGTATGTGGGATATTTCTCTCCTATAAGTTGGTTTTCTTGTAATCTCAAAACTATATTTTGTTAGAGAACTATGTGGGTTTTGGTGAAGATGGTATACACTGTCTTTTCATAATTCAGTTTCCATGTTTCGACAGTAGTCATGTAGTCTCCGTAGATCTCCACTTAGCCTTCGTGCCCAACTCTCAACATCTTTATGGCTCAGCTATATTGTCAAGTCAGCACACAGAATAATTTTGGCTTTGATCTGGTCAGACAATCACTGATCCAGAAAAAAAAGTTTAATTTAACGATGAGCCTTGTGGTAATCTTTATTCTAAGACTTCTTTAGAAGAGATCATATCCTCCATCTTTGCCTGGATTGTTCACTCAGGAAGTACTTTATTCAGTTGTAGAGCATGTCATGCATTCCATTCTTAAATATCTTTATTACAAGACCTGTATTACATAGATTTATTTCTGATAACACGAGAAAGGAAAGATGAGAACATTTAAAACTCTTTACTGAAATACAAAAACTACAGTCATGAATGTCTGCTGGGAAAAGGTGGAAACTCACCAAACTGCAAAAGAATAGCACAGTTTGACTACGCTGGACCACATTTCTTTTGATGCCCATTAATTTCCCAATTTAATGATAGCTCCACATGCTTTTTGAATTCATATATTTTGATCTGTTCCTCCTACTTTGTCTATATTACTACTAAGATATTTGTATATGTCAATACTTTATGATAGAGAAAAAACAAAGAATGGCAACTCACAGAACAATCTGGTTTCTGTTCCAGTTTGATTAAATCCCTTTGGAATGGATACTTCATTTCTATACATACTGCAGCCTGTGAACAAAGATACAAATTAAGAGGAGCATTTGTCCAGTTCTGTATGTCTCAATTTGTTGTTATGCAGTTTTGACATCATAGCATGATGGGCAGACTCACAGGTGCTGTGTTTTTCAACAAATGATGCAAAGTCTGGACACTGATGATTCCTGTAGCTTGCTAGGACAGCATTTAACAGTCATATGGGATCCCATATCACAACATAATTATATTAATGTCTCTATTTTTGTTTGCGACGGGCAACGATAACTAGATCTACATACTCCTGTTAGGCACACACCCCCCCCCCCCCCCCCACATAATTTATACACATTTGAATTCACATTTCTAAAATCTGTGGATTGTTTATTCATCAATTACAGTGACCTCCTCTAACATTGACTGATTTCTGTATCTCTAGCCTATTTTTATCCAATGTCTCAACAATAAGCAAATGTACTCCCTAAGTGGCCACAATGCCTCTTACTTAACATGGTAGCTCTAGCAAGGTAACTGTTCACTTTCACTAGTCTATTAGTGCAAACACTCGTCCCCACTGGGGACAGATCAGGCTGAAATAGCTTAATGTGGGACTGTGTTGCGGATTCGAGCCCAGATTGTCTTTCCAGCTGAACTTCACACACAGCGCATCTCACAGCTCTGGATCTTACTCATGTATTTCTAGTTAGGACCAAGATTGACAACAGCGTAGGAATAAACACTGCATTTACCAGCCTTCTCTTAGTTGAAAGAAGTACTAGAGTATTTCCAAATCGGTGCAATTTGATAGTGGACACTGTTTGCCTTCTGAGCTCTATGTGCAATCTCTGTCCACTCTGCCATCATCAGCAAACATGCTACCTAAGTATTTAAATTTCTGTACTTGCATGATATCAATGTCACTGATGTGGAAACTTCTCTACACTTGTTCACATGATATCAACATAGTCTCTGTTTTGCCTGTGTTGATCTCCATGTCACATTCATTATAAGCGAAATGGAGAAAGTTCAGGAAGAGTTGCAGGTCTTCTCCATTTTGGTAAAAGATGACCTGATCATCAGCAAACTCGTCAGTTCATTTAGTGACTCCTCATGAGAGTTAGCCAATTGTGTAATTTTATCCATATAAATTATCAACAGAAGTGGAGAAAGAACACACCCCTGTCGCACGTCACTAATCACTGGAAACCAATTTGTAATACCTCCATTCGTTCGTACTGCACCATCCCTTTTTGCGTACAATGTACAAATGCCATCAAGTAGTTGACCCTGCAACCCATATTCCTCTATTACCTCCCAAAGCCTACATCGCTTTACCCAGTCAAATGCCTTTTTTTAATCAATGAATGCCATGTGGAGTTTTTATTATTGTTTTCTAAGGTTTTCTCCCTTAACTGTCTTGAGTGTAAATATAGTATCTGTACATCTCCTGCTTTTCTGAAAACCTGATTATAAAGCACTGAGCAGCAGCTCCACAAAAGCGTGAACTTGATGCTCAAGGTCCTATGCAAAAATGTGTCCAATGTGACTAAGGAGGTAAATGCCCTGATAAGGGTTGCAATCTTTTCTACTGCCCTTGTTTTTCCAAATACCACTGCTTTTTGCCAATCACCAGGTACCTTCCCTTCAATCCACGCCTGATTAAAGATCTTTGTTAACCATCTTACCCCTAAAATGGGACATGCCTTTATGGCATCTACTGATATATTGCCACACCTATGACTTCTTCTATATGCCACTCTGACATTTTGCTGAAGTATTAATCTGTTGGTTTTTTTGCAATATTTTTCAGGATTTGTACCAACGAATGATGGTGCACAGATTCTATAACGCCATCTGCTTCTGCATTTGGGACAAGTACATCTGTAAAATACTCCTCCCATCTATCTCTTATCTTCTCGGGTTCATAGAGTGGTTGCCCGTATTTGCTATTGACCACTGTGTAAAGACTATAATATTCATCTCTCAACCGCAGAGTGTGAATTTCTCTGTAAAAAAGTCTGGGAGATGTTCTTATTCTTCTTCATGGGCTGTAAAGACATTAACTTGAGTTTGTTCAAAGAAAGCAGCGGTCATCCTGAGGCTGTCGACACTGACATAACGCCTGTCCAGTGTTGGCGCTGATGATGGCCACATGTGCTTTCTCTGGTCCTCGTATGTCGGGCAATTTTGCAGCAGATGTTTAGGGGTCACTTTCCCTGTACCACAGATGCATTCGTCAGTATCACCTATCTTAAGTTTATTGAACCTCAGTCTGTTGTGGCCTGTGCGGAGTCTAAAGACCACCAGCTGCTCTCTTTTGTTCAACTGGTAATGTTATCACTAAGTGGTCTGCCCAAGGATTCCAGCAACCTGCTTCATTTCCGTTGAAATCCTCAATGATTATCAACTCGTAGGCTAATATAAACTCATTAAATTCTTGAAAATCTACAAAATAAAAAAACCTGTCAAATTCACTGCACAGTGTGTTAATTCTGTCTTATAGAATGGTAGGCTTAGACATATTGATAGAAAGATGTATATTTCACCTTTTTGACATGACCTCCCAAGTGTGCTTAAATTTATCCCACACTGATATCGCCATTGCAAGTCAAACTAAATTAAGATTGAAACAAAAGCAGATGGACCGTCATGAGCTGAAAGTTTATCAATTTCTGCTGATAGTGTACAGATAATTTTTGACAAATAGATGTCTGATACCAAAACCAAGAAAAAACCCAAGGGAACTCATACACCATCCTCTCGTGCCATTGAAGAATCTTTCTTCTATTCCAAGGAATTTGTCCATTTCTCTGGCCTTCAACTGTTTTGCTTGACAAGGATTGGGTTATCTTTTTTGTGTAAATCTCAGTTATACTTATCACAACTTCCCATACTTGTAGAAATCTCAGTTATACTTATCACAACTTCCCATACTTGTAGAAATCTCAGTTATACTTATCACAACTTCCCATACTTGTAGAAATCTCAGTTATACTTATCAGAACTTCCTATACTTGTAGAAATCTCAGTTATACTTATCACAACTTCCCATACTTGTAGAAATCTCAGTTATACTTATCAGAACTTCCTATACTTGTAGAAATCTCAGTTATACTTATCACAACTTCCCATACTTGTAGAAATCTCAGTTATACTTATCACAACTTCCCATACTTGTAGAAATCTCAGTTATACTTATCAAAACTTCCCATACTTGTAGAAATCTCAGTTATACTTATCAGAACTTCCCATACTTGTAGAAATCTCAGTTATACTTATCACAACTTTCCATACTTGTAGAAATCTCAGTTATACTTATCACAACTTCCTATACTTGTAGAAATCTCAGTTATACTTATCACAACTTCCCATACTTGTAGAAATCTCAGTTATACTTATCACAACTTTCCATACTTGTAGAAATCTCAGTTATACTTATCACAACTTCCCATACTTGTAGAAATCTCAGTTATACTTATCACAACTTCCTATACTTGTAGAAATCTCAGTTATACTTATCACAACTTCCCATACTTGTAGAAATCTCAGTTATACTTATCACAACTTTCCATACTTGTAGAAATCTCAGTTATACTTATCACAACTTCCCATACTTGTAGAAATCTCAGTTATACTTATCAAAACTTCCCATACTTGTAGAAATCTCAGTTATACTTATCAGAACTTCCTATACTTGTAGAAATCTCAGTTATACTTATCAAAACTTCCTATACTTCTAGAAATCTCAGTTATACTTATCACAACTTCCTATACTTGTAGAAATCTCAGTTATACTTATCACAACTTCCTATACTTGTAGAAATCTCAGTTATACTTATCACAACTTCCTATACTTCTAGAAATCTCAGTTATACTTATCACAACTTCCTATACTTCTAGAAATCTCAGTTATACTTATCACAACTTCCTATACTTGTAGAAATCTCAGTTATACTTATCAAAACTTCCTATACTTGTAGAAATCTCAGTTATACTTATCAAAACTTCCTATACTTGTAGAAATCTCAGTTATACTTATCACAACTTCCTATACTTGTAGAAATCTCAGTTATACTTATCAAAACTTCCTATACTTCTAGAAATCCTCCTTTTTATTAAAACATGTAAACCTGGCATGAAAATATGAAATTACTTTTGTTTCTTCAATGATAAACATTTACTTCATTAATATAAAAGTTTTGCCCTGCCTCTCTATTTTCATGTTTTTCTTTATACACAATAACTTTTCTTTTCAACTAAGCTTCGTGGAGTAATGTTTTTGACAACAATTTGAATGACAATAACGAATCAACGCGATCTAAACGTAAATGATGTGATAACATACCAAGATGAACACAGCAAGTTCAACTATAAAATTTGTGGATGTGTGTGCAATACGAATGCCACCTGAACCACCTTCCATTTGATACCAGACTTTATTTTGATGACAATTTTGATTTTAGAGATGGGAAAAATAACTAAACTAAGTTGTGCATTTGGCAAGCAACTTCATCATGTAAATGTACTGCTACAGAAACCACCATTGAAAGTGCTTGATACAGAATTTCTGTGTGATGACAAGCTGTTCAGGTTGCCATATGTTTCACATGGAGCGAAAAGATAAAATGATGCTGAACATATTTACCTGATAATCTAGCTCCTGTTTTATCTGTGTTGATTCCCCATTTGGGTTACAGTCTCCCCAGTATTCTGGTTTGGTTTCTGTGACAGTATGAATGATCTGTTTCTGATAACTAGGAAGAATAGAAAACACAAATTAGTCACACAAATTCAAAACATTCAAACTAGAGCTTTGTATCTATTCCCTTAATAAGATAAATAAAGTTTGTAAAAAATATGTGAAGTTTAATCTAATGATATTTTGTACAAGGTAATGATAGTCTGTACAATGTGGTCATAGTTTGTAAAAATGTACTCAGTTTGTACAATGTAATCAAGTTTGAACACTGACATCAAAGTTTGTACAAGGTAATCTAGTTTGTACAATATAATAAGTGTGTACAATGTATATTTTGTATACATTTGATAGAGTGGAAAAGATGGCTACGGGTGTACATTGCTTTGGTGTTTTAGTTCATTATGGATACCGACAGGTCACAGGTTTGCATGGAATTCACACGTCTATGGCTTAAACTTGTGTTCACGGAAACGTGCTATTTTCCATTTGGACTAATATTAGTTTGTTCGTTTTTTGTGTGTGTATTCTTTCCTCTGATTATTCTGGCTAGGACATTAGCTATAAGAATTAGCACTACTATTAAAAATGTGTTGTCGGATCAAGATGCAGAGCAGCGCATGAGCTACAGTGGTCAGCGACCCATAGCTGACTATTAGCGTAAGGGCCAGCGAACTAGAGCTGCCAAGACCCTTCTACACCTCCAAGTGGTGATCCTGGATAACAGGCTGCAGCAGGCAGACTGGCCAAGGAGAAGGGATCGAAGAGCGAATGCTAACCCGGTACTCAAAAAATGGTTGCTGAAGTCGGATGTGTTGGACCAAAAGGTGCAAATATCGCAGTCAAGCTGTAGAACTGCAACATAACGCATTTCATTCTCTGGACCACATTCTGCTACTTAAGCCCTTTTCAGAGTTTGGTTTCCCAGCTCTATAATTGGAGTGCTTTTCAATGCCCAAGGGGAATTCTGAGACTCATATTTTGAACTCGATCTAGTTTTTCTGTGTGTTTTGGGCGCTGTTGACCAAATGCTTGAGACATATTCCATGAATGGTCTGATTGCACTAGTGTAGACTTGCTTGAGGATTTTTTTGTTGGCCCACCCATGACGTACCAGCCAGTTTTTTCATCACTGAGAGTCTTTTTATGGCCCTTGTCTGGATTTTCTCTATATTTGACTTCCAGGTAAGTCTCGAGTCAAATGTGACTCCAAGGAATGTGGGTGTGTCCAACTAGGGGTTTGGCGATTTCCTATCTTTATTGTAATTGTTTCCTTTTTGGGGGAGAGTGAAAAGAGAGTGGTGAAGGTTTTGGTGTGGTTTGAGTCCCCACTTTTTTGTCCAGTTCTCCACCTTCTCTGCTGTCTTTTGGAGCAAGTATGAGGCTATTGTTGCATGTTATGTGGCTGTCCACACAACAAAGTCATATGAGTGTAAGCTGTTTGATACATGCTGATGGCAGGTTGACAAAACGTAGTTTCTTCCTCACTTTAATCCAAATCACCCATTTCAGCGGACACAACAAGAGAAAAGACTGTCCACATGGCTGAACAAAGAGGTGGTCTTCATCACAGGTGATGGACGAACATCACATTTGGTACAATCTAAGCATAGTTTGTGCAAGCTAGTTTGTATAATGTAATCTTGCTTGTTCAAACCACTCAGGATTTCTTCATCATCCCAATTTGGCCCCATATGAAACATATGACAACCACTGCAGAACGCTCCTTACAAGCAGTCTGCATCATAGGACATAGTGTACTGTTGTGTTAGTGGTTTCTGTAATAAATTGTTTTCATGTTAAGAGGTTGCTAGCCCCATTTACAAAATGCTGGAGAGACAGGCTTTCTAGTAATAGACACAAAAAAGGCCAATATCAAAATAAGAAGATAAATGTATCAATGATGCAGTTAATAATCATTATCACACCTAACCTAACAACAACAATCATTCTGATCTGGCTGATGTGCACCCCAAATGTACACATACCTTGTGTCATCTTGTTTCCGTCCAAAGATACCAGAGTCCATTCTCAAATCTGCATGAGATAAAACAAATTGTCAATATATGTGTACTGATATTTCTCACTGAGTCACTCCTCTTCTACCACGGGGTATTGAGGTCATCTTTCATTTCTCGAATAGCTTAAAGTTTCTACAGGATGGGATTGCCAGCCCCATGCTCAACCCTCATTAGCTCCTCTAATATTATGCCAGTCAGGCTACTTCTCTACTAACCTTTTGAGTCCTGGTAACAGGTGGTGTGGATACTGTGACAAATTTAGTCGGGAAACAAATCTTGTCTCCCCACGGACTTCCCACCGGGACCTGACCACTCAGTCGGCGGGTACCGTGACGGATGAATAGCGATGCCATCTTGCAAGTAGCCCCGACTGAGAAAGAGTCCCAGCTTGTAAAAAGCCTGGCAGGCTTTTGGGGAATGCAGAGCGTATGACTCCGAATTTGAGCAGACTGGAAAACAAACGTCACCCCACTAGGAGCTGCTTGAACGAACGTTACCCATTGGCAGCAGGTACATTACGACCTGCTACGATCTGCAGTAGTTCTACCTGAATTGGTGTGAGAGAGAATTACAGAAACATTGGCTACGATCTGCAGTAATTCTAACTGAATTTGTGTGAAGAAAGAATTACAGAAGCGGCAGTTGAGCGCCGTACTTGAAGAGAGTTCACCAGCACGAGCTACCCGATTCCAGCCAGGAGCAGCCGTATTTATTCGAGGGTTGCAAGCAGCCGACACCTCGAACTGACTGGACCAGTCTACATCGGTGAGTGTCTTCACGTTTAGGCTGAAGTGTGACCAGTTGGCCATAATCGCTCCTGGGGTGAGTGATCCTTGTCCTTGGAGACGTGAGCTGACCCACGGCCATCTATCACGGGGTCAGTCGGCTCCGGGAAAACACAGATCAAATTTCTTACCTGCGGCTGCTGAGTCTTGCTTTTCCTGTCAAGAGACGAACGAACAAGACCAAAGGGCGATCCCCCTGGATTGCGCTGACAACGCGAAGTACAAAGCAACGCTGTTCCGGCAAAAATTCTGATCCGCGTGGAGCACGGGAAAGGTGACTATTGACAGTAGTTCAGGTGTAGAAGGGATTGTTTAGGTTAGATATCCCTGCATAAGAGTGAGTGTGTGAGTTATGAATAGTTAGTGAGAATTAAAGAATTTGTTTAGTGGAGTTTTGTTTCTTGTGTTAGGTTCATTCAGATTTAGGTGTGTTGGTTGAGGAGCAGTCCTAGGTGTGTTGATTTGATAGAGCAAGACCTTGTCCGCTCTGCTACAATACTAATATTGCCAGTTATATTACTCCGTGCTCCTTCACTGTCAGCCTTTATACTGGTGAAGGACAATCATTATCATAGTCCTTATTTTTAGCCCAGAAACAGGAGCATGGGAGTAAGCAGTATCTGATCTCTGGTCAGAGAGCCTTATGCCAGAACACTTAAATGAATGTATTGAGATTAACTATAACACTATGGCAAATCCAGTTATGGTATATGGTTTTGAAGTGTGGAACCTACATGAAAGAGACACAGAGTAGGCTCTTCAGCGCTGGGCTGGATATCGATATTTAGAACCGGGGAATTCCCTTGAACTGTGGCGTACCGATTGTGTTCTCGATCGCACAGTCACTTTGTGACACCTTTTGAGAATTTTGGTCTAATCAAGAAATCCCTCCGATTTTTTAGAGTTAAAGAACCAAACACATTTTCTTTTTAAAGCGTTTGATGTGGTAATTTTATAGAAAATTGGCAGTTCTATCAAGATTTTCAAGAAATTTGAAAATTGAGGTATGTTTGCAAGCTGCCATTTGTGTAATAATTTGTACTGTATACTAATACTGAGAGCATTTGATTGAAATAGCAGCATACAAAATGTATGTGCTAATGACACTTTCAAAAAGACGATCCAAACAATATATGACATGAAGAAAATATTGTAACATTATTTTAGGTGAAAAGACATGCAATTACCGTCATCAGTTGTAATTTGTTCTCCCGAAAATAAAAATGTATGGTTTTACAGGTGTTCAATCATGAGTAGCCGAGATAATCAATATATTGTCCACTCCTCTACTTTTCTAAATCAACTTTCCCCAAGTCCCAAGTTTATATTTTTATCTATATCCCTGTTTAGCCTTTTCGCTGATTTTTTATTTACAAAAAATTCATAACTTTCTTGGATGGTCGACATAGACATGGTTGATATATCATTGGAAAGCTTTTTTCTATGGCTTTCTGGCAGTTGTATTTGTAATGCTGTAAGTACTGAAGAGTCAATTTGTACATTCTTCTACCTACAAGTGACCACATGGTCGCTCTCACAAAAAACAAATGAGATGGAGAGATAGAGTGGGGAAACTGGTAAAGCTCTTCTTAGTCCAACATGGTAAACCAGGACAAAACATTGGAATGAATTTAAACGACTTTTGGCTACTTGGAATTAGGCCTAAAATCGACATAACTGTATAATATGATTACAGAGAGCCGTTGGCAGACGTATGCTCGCCTTTTACAACATGCCGAGTAGGATGCAGCTGATGGACTTTTCTTTCTTCCCTAATTTGGAGGTCCAAAGAATGTGATTCTAGAATGGTATATTATGAGATAAAGAATAACTCTATATTTCTTTATGAAAACTGACTGGTTTAAAGTTCAGAATAGTTATTATTTATACCTGCTAGTTTAAATCTCCCAATTACCACAATTTGTTCGCAGCGATACAATCAATTAGATTTGGTCGCCATCTTGGCAAACATGGCCGGGGATGCCAGATCGAAACGTTGAACAGAAGCCAAGCATCACTTTTTAAATGTCTAGAAAATGTCAAACTTTTTTTTATAAAAAGGAAATATTTAAAAAAATTGTCATAACAACCTAATTAACATGCAAATCTTTAGATAACAAAAATAAACATAGAGACACAAGTCATCGTTGCATATTTCCTTAAGCGCGAGCAAAAAATAACTCATTCCAACTCTAACCAAGCGCAAAACATTGTCAGATATGAGGACTTTCAGCATTTGCAGCTACGATGAATAATAGTTCTTGAAACAAATATCATAAAGAAACAGTGTGCTGGATTTCGTTGATAAATTTGCGCTTCGCTCTTATACCAGTAATAAGATGTAAAATAAAATAAGTATACTTGACGAGAGGTGACATCAATTTTAAGGGAGAATACAAACATGTATTCTAATGACTAATGTTGGTTGAAAACAAATTTGAGGCGTTGCTGCAGTAGAGGAAGAGATGACATTTGAGGAGTTGACATCGTACGCAAGGGATATTTTAATATCGACAGCAAAAGAAATGATTCCAAAGATATTGCACAAGACACAGAGCTATATAACAGAGGAAACACAGAAACTCATTGCAGAAAGGCAACAATTAAAACAAATGGGAAGTAAGGGACCAACACAGCATATAAAAACTGCGCAAGAAAAGTTAGAAGAGAAATAAGAAAAGATAAAAGAAAATACATAGTAGAAATGTGTTAGGATATTGAAAACCTACAACAACAGAGCAGAGAAAGAGATGCATTCAAAGCAATAAGAACACTGACAAGGGAATTCCGTCCGGTTCCACATGTCATAAATGACAAAGAGGATAACACATTAACAGAAACCAAAGACATACTGAACAGATGGAGAGAGTACTGCAGAACCATGTATGTAGATAGCACAAAGCGCTCAGTTACAATCCTACCAAAGGATGAGAAAGAACCTGAACCAACATTGGAAGAAGTACGCTCTGCAATTAAAAGCCTGAAAAGGGGAAAGTCCCCAGGATGCGATGATATCACATCAGAGTTAATACAAGCAGGAGGAGAGACATGTGCATGAGTCTATCATAAGCTGTGTAAACAGATATGGCACAGTGCAGAGCCGCCAGAAGCATGGAAGAAATCAATTTATATTCCCCTCCCCCCAAAAAGGCAACCTGAAGCTGTGCACGAACTACCGAACTATCGCGATGATCAGCCACGCTAGCAAGATACTCTTGCGAATCATATTAAGAAGTATAGAGAAAAGGTTTGAATCTGAAATTCACGTAGTCCAGGCAGGTTTTAGGAAAGACAGAGGGACCCGGGACCACATATTCAATTTAAGAAATATTTATGAAAAATGTAGAGAGTTTAATGTAGACCTGTACACATGTTTCATTGATTACACTAAGGCCTTCGAAATCAAAATCTGTGGAGAATCATGTAGGAAATGGGATTTCCTTTACATATAGTCCATCTCATTGAAACATTATACCACGATCAACAAGCCGATGTCCGAGTATCTGGGCAAACATCAGATTGGTTTGCAGTACAAAAAAGGAGTCCGACAAGGATGTATCCTCTCGCCTTATCTGTACAACATATATGCGGAATGTATAATGAGAAATGTTCGAGAAGATGAGAACATTGAAAGTTTCGACCCATTTACGATTAGGGGTACGAGATTCCAGAGTTACGATACGCAGATGACACAGTGATACTATCAAGAAGTGCGGAAGGGCTAGAGCAGCTACTTTCAGCCGTTAATGGATATAGTAAAGATAAAAACATGTTCATAAACATAAACAAAACAAAGATAATGACCACCGATAAAACACAATGTCAGCATAAATTTACAGTGGATGGTGAGGAAATAGATCAGGTCCCACATTTTGAATATATGGGCTCCAGAATTGACAAAAATGGTGAATGCTCGAAAGAAATCAGAAGAAGACTAGCTATGGCAATGTAGAGACTGAACAACCTGAAGAAATTATGACAAGGCACCAACAAAACGATAAAAGTAAAAGTCTTGAGAGCCTGTGTTTTTCCTGTGGCAGCTTATGGCTGTGAATCATGGACGATTACCAAAACTTCTAGACAAAGAATCAAATCCTTCGAGTCAAAATGTTACAGAAAGATCCTCAGAATAACCTGGACAGAGAACAGAACAAATGTAGACATTCGGCAAGAGTTGAGCATATAGGAGAACTGGTTTATCAATTCCATTTTGACTAGAAAATGCAAATACTTTGGTCACATCAAGAGACACAATGGCCTTGAGAGAACGGTGATGGAAGGTATGGTGCCAGGCAAAAGAGGAAGGGGTAGACCAAGAAGACGATGGTTCCAAGATATCCAGGAATGCCTGAGTATGACAGTGGCCGAAGCTGGTATTTTGGCAAGGGAACGAGTTTCTTTCAGACAGACTGTGATGGGAGCGACGTTCTACAAAGGACATGCTACATGATGATGTTGGTTGAAAGTGAAAAGGAATTACAAGACCTTGTAGAGCAAGTCAATAGACAATATGCGCAGCGCATAACGTGACACGGACATTAATATTTTTTGTAAACCTAACATATAAAATTATGTAAAAAAAACTACCCAATCTATTTCGAGATTCTCGCCAGTGCTACAGAGTTCCTGTATTGTGTTAATATTCTCCAAAATATATGGAGAAGAACAGAGCACTAATGGGTTTAAACGCGTGCAATGACGTTGATTCTTTGACTAATCTAAACTACATTAAACTGTCTTTTGTATTGGGCTACGATAACCCAGTGAGTGATAAGTTTTTTCATCTATAGACGGTTGTTCTTTGGTTCGAGGGAGTCGGCCCAGTGCGCGGGTGGTCTTCCCCGTTTTCTGTCTCGTGGGTACCAGACTGCTGTCGCTGTGCTCCAATGGTCATCAGTTCTCTGGCGCAGGTGACCAGCCCAGCGATCTTTTACATTGTCTGTGTGGGTAACTACATCCTTCACCAAGGACAGTGTCTTGAAGATCTTACAAACATTAGTTCTGGAAACGTGAAGCCGACAATGCGCCTCTCAATTGACGCTTGGGTCACTTTGAGTTTGGATTCCGTGTCTTTTGTAAGTGACCAAGTTTCTGCAGCATAACACATTGGAGTGACAACTGTAGAGTTGAAGACGACGGTCTAGTGCCGTTTTCAAAGATGCAAACGTCGTCCAGCCCGCACGAGGACGTCTTGTTAATTTATGGTTTAGGTCGTTATGCATGTCCAATAGGCGTCTCAAGAAGATATACTCCTCTACGTCATTCAGATTTTCGCCCTCAAGGATGACTGGGCCATTGCTAGCGAAACGGTTACGGATGACTTTTGTCATGGAGGTGTTCATCTCGAGGTCGGGTTTCTCCCTATTTTATGAAGCATAGCTACCATTTTGTTGATGTCTTTGACTGTTTCTGTGATGAGCATTAGTCATCTGCGGAGTGGAGATTGTTAAGTCGCATGCCATTGATGTCGATGCCGAAGAAAGTTCAGTCGCATTGACTAATGATGGATTCCAGGCATGCAGAAACGAGGATTGGTCTGATATGGTCCCATCTGGCAAACGTCGTTATGAACGGATACTATTACTGGTTTTTGGAAGGCAGAGAAGGTTGTCATAGAGTCTGAGTAGCAGTTAGCAAGCATTCTGACATAGCCGTGATCAATTCTTTCATCTAGCAGAGTCTGCCAGACAAATAGTGACTCTACAGAGTCAAATCTTTCATTATAGTCAATAAAGGTGAAGATTAGGAATATAATTACAATAGTGAATTTAATGACGACAGAGAACAATATTAGGAAGACAGAAAAATAAAAACACATACAAGTTATAATAGATCATACGAGAAATATAAGTGAGCAAGTCCAGGTCACAGTGAAATAAGCAAATGTAAAGTTAGTAATGATAAAAAGAAATTTAAAAATAGGAGCTAGAAAGTGATAGTCAAAATGTGTAAATACATTAGTTAGAACGAGATTGGAGCACTATGTTCAGTTATGGAGTCCTTATCTTAGATAGGTTATAAACGTTAGAGAAAGAATACAAAGGAGAGCAACACAACTTGATGCCCGTTCCTCAGCGTTGCTGCGCGTCTCAACTTCGTCTCCAGCAGACCCTGTCTTGGGCCACGGAGGTCCAGTGCGTGGTAAGTGCTCCTCTAGAGGCATCTCGGATGTTGCAGCCTACAGCAAGGAAGTCTGACCAACGCATTGGAGGTTTTCCATGCAGTATCTTCTTACCTCGGGGGTACAAGACTGCTGTCGCTGTGCTCCATCGACCATCGTTTTGTTGCAACATGTGACCTGCCATCTATGTTTTGCCTTGTCTGCATAGATTACCGTATTCTTCACCAGGCACAACCGTCTTATGTCAGACTTGTTAAGACCTTGCATAAGTTGGTTCCAGAGAGTGATTCCGACCAAGCGTCTCTCAAGGAAGGCCTGGGTCACTCTCAATTTGTTCTTCCGTGAATATGTTAGTGTCTACGTCTCGGCATCGTAGCACATCGCAGGGAGTACAGTGGAATTGAAGAGGGGGGCTCGTAGGTCTTGGTCATGACAACCATCCAGGACCGTGTAAATATGCGAGGAGATACCCAACCCGCGCTGCGACGTCTTGTCAGTTTGGAGAGAGTGGAAGTGGGGATTGAGTTGGGATGGGTGGAAGGTAAGCTGAATAACCCGATGTAATTCTCCTTTGTGATCTTTTCTATGTCTAATCTAGATGTAATTTGGGACTCATCAGGAGCTGTTTGACACATTTATTGAGTAAATTAAAAAGACGTGGGGCTCTTATAAAATCCAGGTCAGAGGGAGTCGAATACGAGGTTGTCCCTGCTACAAGAAGTGTAGCATTAAGCGATGAACTAACAGCAGTATGTCTGCGTGCATTACCAAAGTGAGAGATAGAACATGTTGGAGATCCATTGTCTGCGTGCATCAACAGAGTAAGAGATAGAGCATGTTGGAGATCCATTGTCTGCGTGCATCACCAGAGTGATAGAGTATGTTGGAGAACTATTGTCTGCGTACACCTACAGAGTGAGAGAAAGAGCATGTTGGAGATCCATTGTCTGCGTGCATCACCAGAGTGATAGAGTATGTTGGAGAACTATTGTCTGCGTACACCTACAGAGTGAGAGATGGGGCATGTTTAGTCTAATGCCTCCTTCTTGACCTATCCAACTTAGGTGACTCTTCTGGAAATTTTTACTTTCGCTGGATTAGCTCCTGTGATCATTGAGACATGCAAGCTCAATCACTATTTCAGGGTAACCGACTTGGCGCACACCAAAAAAAAAATAGGCCTGTTCGACCGGTTGCGTGGCCACAAGAAAATGACGGATCTTAGAGAGTATACGTTAATTTAAGAATTTGTAGGTGACAGGCAGAAGGGTAGGATGTTTAGAAGGGGTGGATTGGGTTGGAATGGGCTGAGGGTCAGCTGAATAATTCAGTGTAAAATTCATTTATGATCTTTTTCTATGTCTAGTCTAGATGTAGTTCAGGACCCGTAGTGCGATTCCTGGTATTTCTTTTGGCCAAATTAAAAAAGACATTGCCAGCTTGTAAAATCCTGATCAGAGGAAACGGTTTGGCTGGCGAGCACGAGGTTGCCAGCGCTATGAGTAAGAGTATATCATTTATCTCCCTTGTCACTCAATCTTCAATATACGCCGTAGACACCTCACGTGAAAGGCATTGAGCCGCCGTTCATGTAAGTGCTCCAAGCCTCGCTTTCATACATGAGAGTTCCATAAACGCAGGTCTGATAGACCCTGATCTTGGTGTAGTGATACAGTGCAGTGTTGTCCCAGACTCTCTTCGTAAGGCGGACCATGTCGGTACTCGTCTGTCGAATTTTCAAACGAGAGGGGGTTGCTGATGGTAGACCCCAGATAAGTTAAACTGTTGACGACCTCCAGAGTGACGCCATCAATCTTTATGGAGGGGGTAGTGGTAATACTTTGTGCGCAAACCATTGTCTTTTCCAGGCTTACGGTGAGCCCTAACTGCTTGCACCCTTCGGTGGATATGTCTCACAGTCTCTGTAGAGCCTCTTCACTTTTGATCACCAGAACCGCACCATCCACAAATAACATTTACCTAAAGGCACCGTCTTCACCGTAGTCCTGCACACAGTCGGGACAGGTTAAACAGCCACCCGTGGGAACTGGTGTGCAAATAAACACCGCCAACAGACGTGCGATTGAGAAGGTTTCAAAAGCGGGTCGGCACGAGCACACATCCCTGCTTCACTCCACTCTTGATGGGAACAGAGTTTGAAGATGATCCCTGGTATAGAACTGAGCCCCTTCACATTACTGTGAAACGAAATTATCATGCTACGAAGTTTTGGGGACCAGCCGGCCATTTCTACTAATCACATCCAAGGCCTTGGTGAGGTCTAGAAACATCATAAAGAGTACCTGGTTCTGTTCTCTGCACGTCTTCTGAATATGTCGAAGAGAGACAAAATCATGTCCGTTGTTGATCTACCTACTCTAAAGCCACACTCGGATTCTGGGTACACCTTGTCCGCGAGCAGTCTCAACCTGTTGAGTAGTATGCGGGTGTAAGCTTTGCCTACAACGCTCAGGAGCGAGATTCTTCTATAATTATGTCACCTTTCTTTTCGTAAATCGTCGTAATGATGGCGTGACGCCTATTTTGGGGAACTGCACCTTCCTTCCAGTAGAGGTATAGAAGGTCAAACATCGGCTGAGCTAGCACTGATTTCCTGCACTTGATGACTTCGGGTGGGATACCATCTCCCCATGGTGCTTTGCCATTTGAGAGATAGTCAATAGTCTTGTCAAGCTCATCCAGAGTAGGCGGTCTGTCAAGTTTCTCCATAATGGTCAAGACATGTAGCCAGCACAAGGCCCCATCAGTGACCACCGTTTGCCGCGACTAGAGACCAGAGTAGTGCTCCAGCCATCTGTTGGTCACGGTCGATGATTCTCACACCAGTCAGAGATTTCAGTGGGGCAGCACCTCTCGCAGTAGGGCCCAGGGCTATCTTGATACCTCTATGCATGTCTTGGATATTTCTCGTCTCTGCAGTTTCTGCCTATACTTATTCACGCATTGTCTATCGGTTCGTTGACTGGTGCATCAGGCCCTCCGCAGGACAGCAAGCTATTTCCCTTTTGGGCATTTTTTATAATTGACGAAAGCTTCTTGTTTGGCCTCAAGTACTGGTTCCATACTTACAAGATGTGCATTGAACCAGTCGTGCTATTTCCCTGTGGCTGTTCTTGATCATTTCCTCCAGCTGTCTGTAGAATTGATCCTTCGCTTCCTCCGAAGATGTCACAGTTGAGGCATATACGCTAAGAATATTAACTAGACATGTAGCGGTGATGAGATGAATGGCCAGTAACCTTTCCGATGGAGGATCGACTAGGCCAGAACGGTGTTTTTAATGGCAAAGCTAACACCCTAGTGTCGAGAATCTTCAAGGTCACGACCTTTCCAGAAGAAAATGTAGTTTTTCTCTCTAAGTGAGCCTCTAGGGGCAAGTCTGGTCTTCTGGAGGGCAGGACATTCGATGGAGAGAACTCTCTATCAATGATAGCTGTCTTACTGGCATCCCGAAGTACGCACGTTCCAGCTTGCAAATCGCAGAGCTGGGGTCTTCTTTTTATTTTTGGTTTTATTTGGCGCAAATTTAACATCCACTTGTCCTGCATGAACTAAGCTCCAGGCACCTACTGGAGCAGGTAAGGTGTTGGCGAGTCGACATCCTTCTGAACTAGGGCTGCTCGGCTAAGGGATTAAATTTGTCTAAAAACATTACAATGTTTTCTGTGATTACTGACTCTAAAATGGTAAAAACTATGCTCGTTAAACTCATCGAACTCTAATTGTCAGGCACATATCTTTTTTTTTAACAAGCACGTTTCAAATCGCCTGAAACAATGCCTTTGGCAACTGATTGAGAACATAATATAGCCAATGGATTTGCTATCAAGTCTTTAATTTCAAACAGCAATTTTGGATGCAAATCATCTTTACCCAGACATTATCCATCTTAAACCCCGCCAATTGTTTAAACCATTTCCACCGTAATACCGATTGATCTTAGGCCCACTGTATCCATGTTCTTTTGGTAGATATCTATGGGCTCCGGTATCTTGGAGCAGTCTTCTTTTCTGTAGACTGAGCCAAAGTATTGATTGAGTAGATTAGTAGCATGTCTATTCATACTTATTATTATTCTTGTGCTATCTTTGTCCCTTATTCTCTGTTTATTTCTAACATAAAAAAGAAACGTTTGCTATCAGTTTTGATCTTTAGACCTTTAGCATACTACGGTCAAAAACATTTTTGACCAACTAGCCTACAAAATCGGATTTCGAAAAAAGCATTTTATTTTTTAACGGAGACACTCCCGACAGCCATTTTTTAAATACTAAATACGTCACCCTCTACACACGATATTTTGCCGGTTGAAGTATCGTATGTTAGATTACAAGTGGCTTTTGTCAGATCAGGTCAGGTCATCCCATAACCGGTGAGATTGTTGGGGGACACATGAAGACATCCTCACAACCCCATGCCACCCCTCTCTGTCAGATGCCGCTGCCTGTGACTCTTCTGGTCGGAGACTGGTCCATTCTTTTATGTTGTTCTCCCATCTCTTTTTAGACCGGCCTCTTCGTCGTCTGCCATGCACCTTTCCGCGGAGGATTGTATTTGCAGGACCATTTGATCTCGATATGTGACTGTACCAAGTGATTTTCCTTCTTTTGGCAGTTGCCAAGAGGTCTTCGAAAAGCCATATTGCTGTTGTAATTCTATCTCGTATTTCCTCATTTGCAACTCGATCGTTGTACGTGACATTTAACAGTTTTCGGAACCATCTCATCTCCAAGGCCTGTATCCTTCGTTGAAGGTCAACTGTAACTGTCCATGTCTCACACGCATAGAGGAATATTGACAGGACAGTGTACGCATTAATATGATTTTCGTGCGTAGTGCTAACCCTTTATCCATCCAGATTTTGTCTGTGCTATTCTGGCCAAAACCTCACATTTTGATCCTTCATCAAGGAAATCGAACAAAGATATTTAAAACGGTCAACTATTTCGAATTCCTGTAAAGTTTCGCAAAGAAGGATGTGACCAGGCTAAAATTTGACCTGGACAAACTAATGACACCAAAATCACAGAAGTGTTCCAAGCAAGGGTGGGAGGGAGATTTGCGCCACTGTTGGCTCTCAGAGAGGGACTGGATACAGATACAGTTACAGTCTCTTAACGCAGCTCTCATAGATGCTGCAACAGAGATAATGGGATGCCACCAAACAAAAAAGAAGCCATGGGTGACCAAAGACATTCTAGACCTATGGGATAAAAGAAGGTCACTGAAAAAACCGTGGACAATATACCAGCAGAGCTCTTACAAGCAGGTGGAGAGGTAGTGGTGGAAGGCCTGACACACATCTGCAACAAAATTTGGCGACAGAAGACTGGCCGGACTTATGGACGAAATCAATAGTTATACTGTTACATAAGTCTGGAAACCTAAAGCTGTGCCAAAATTAGAGAACAATAAGCCTCATCAGCCACCCTAGCAAGGTCATGCTTAGATTAATCCTCGACCGATTGAAACCCCAAGCAGAGAACATCATTGCCGAGGAGCAAGCAGGGTTCAGACAGGGAAGAAGCATGAGGATGAGGATGTATAATATCAACGGAAATATTATAACGGTCCTTGAACACCTGTAACACCTGTATGACAACGCGTCTAGCGCAGTTCTTGTGAATGGGAGGCGAGGGGACTGGTTTTGCACATCAGTTGGCGTGAGACAGGGGTGTACACTCTCTCCAACTCTTTTCAATATATTTCTTGAGGGAATTATGAGTAATGCACTTGGAGGTCACGTTGGTACTGTCAAGATAGGGGGCCGAACGATTACCAACCTTCGTTTTGCAGATGATATTGACGGGTTGGCGGGTTCAGAAGCAGAACTCCAGGAATGGGTCAGAAGGCTCGATGAAACAGCTCTTGACTATGGTATGGAGATAAACGCTGGAAAGACAATGGCTTTTGAACAATTTGAATTTGAATACGCCGTTTGGAGCAATCCGACTTTTTGCAAATAGTGAAGTAGGTTGTTGCTAAAGATCTTTATCGAGTAGATCTGTAGATGAAAGAACTACGTTTAAATTAAAAACTAACAGTTGTGTCGATATTGTAAACACAGTATCGATACATTGTTGTGGTTTCCATCGTTTTCTATCGGAGCTACGAGGCCCAGCGGTCGAGTCCAAATTTTTTCCGAGATTTCCATAAATTTTCAACTTCATAGTTTTGTATCTCAGAAACTAACAAACACACAACAAAAACAATAACACCCACAAGTTTTTTTAATTGAATTGTGTCTCCACAAACAATAAAATCATATTTATTGACAAACAGAAAAGTTACAAATTTTGAAAGTCGACGACCATAGCGAGAAATTCAGTTAATTAATTAGGTCAAATTTTTAAAATAAAAATAGTGGCGTGCTGAAGGTATGCCATGTGTTTAGCTCTTCTACATTTAACTACAATAATAGTTAAACCCTTTTTAGACTTGCTTACCTCCCACCATAGAACACAAACCTCTTTTAAGAATATCTAGAACTGTTTTGAAATTCTCCCAATGGTCTTCAACATTTGTTCCACTGATGTTATCTTTCCAGATTACGTGGTTCGCTGCTTCTTTTCTCTTAACAAGGTTAAGAAGAGTCTGTATGCAACCAGTTTCATTTACATCACCTTGCTCTAAAAGCTATGCGCATCCAATTTATTCTTAAATGCATTAACTGTCCTTCCCTCCGCTATCTTCCCTGGCAATGCATTACAAGCAGTCACCCCTCTCTGATTAAAGAAATATTTCCTAATATCCAACCTCTCGAACCTAATATGTTTTGGAGAGAGGGTGAAGAGCGTAGTGCTATATTTATCTGTGTTGATGCTAACACACCATGTTTTCCAATAGGGATAAGGCATCTATTGCTCTTTGTAGCATTTTGGTGGCGACTATTACATATTCATCTGTAACACCAGGTCATCTGCATACATTACCACTTTTATCAGTGCACCATAACACCAGGTCATCTGCATTCATTACCTCTTTTATCAGTGCACCGTAACACCAGGTCATCTGCATACATTGCCACTTTTATCAGTGCACCAAAACACCAGGTCATCTGCATTCATTACCTCTTTTATCAGTGCACCGTAACACCAGGTCATCTGCATACATTGCCACTTTTATCAGTGCACCATTACACCAGGTCATCTGCATACATTGCCACTTTCACTCCACTTGGCAGTTCGGTAAACAGGTAGTTAATGTAGGCTATGAAAAGTGTGGGGGAAAGCACACCACTCTGCGGTACAACATGGCGTAGTACAATTTTCTTACTCTTCATTCCATCTAGTTGTACTCTGGCTCTTCTATTATGTAGGTATGCTTTTAACCATTTGTACATCCTAGCTTTTCCTTTATTGTTTCTCAGTTTCTTCAAGAGTCCTTCTTTCCATACCTTGTCAAATGCTTTCCTGAGATCTATCCATGCCGCTAGTACCAATTTCTTGTTTTCTTGTCTTGGACAGCATCTTCAATCTCTTGGGAAAGATAAGTTGCTCGGTCCTCAGTAGAGAAGCATTTTCGAAAACCCGCTTGCTGTGACACAAGGAGGTTCTCACTCTCAAGGTACCATCCTGAGATAATGATACGTTCCATTATTTTACAAAGACAACTTGCAAGGCTGATTGGTCTAAAACTGGATGCTGTGGAATTGTCTTTCCCTTGTTTAGGAGTGCTATCATAATTGCTTCTCTCCAGGTCTGAAGGACTCTGCCTGAGGTCCAACTGGCATTGAAGGTCTGTAGCAGTTTTGTCTTCCCATCTTTATTTAGTGCAACCCTTGTGTTTCTCCCTTTACCTTCATCATGTAGTTGTTTTAAAAACTTCCACATTTCCTGGTGTCCTTATCAAAGTTCAGGGACTTTGTTTTCTCCTTCCAGGTTTTCGTCCTGGCTTCCAGCTCAGGCATTTGGAGTTTGGCTTTGAAATGTTGATGGTGATTTAGACTTGGGCTAATCTCTGATTGTTTTCAAGAAGTTTCCACTTCATTGTGCAGTTTCTCTAGTTCACTGTTCCAGTAAGGTGTATAGTTATTTCGAGCTCTCTAAGTATTGTTTCACAGACAGCCTGTAGTATGTGACAGCTGAACTCGTCAACTATCTTGCCTATATCTGTCTACATTTAGATCTTTAACTAGTACACTGGTATGATACTGGTACATTTCCCAGTATGCCTTTTTGTAGTTCCAGCTTGGTAGTGTGCTGATCTCCCTAACATTTTCATTTTCAACAATTAGAAAAACTGGCCTATGATCACTTACACCCAGTCATTTCCCAACAACGTGTGTGATGTTCCACTTCATATCTGGTGAATGGAGTGCTAGGTCTGGTGTGATGTTCCACTTCAAATCTGGTGAATGGAGTGCTAGGTCTGGTGTGATGTTCCACTTCATATCTGGTGAATGGAGTGCTAGGTCTGGTGTGATGTTCCACTTCATATCTGGTGAATGGAGTGCTAGGTCTGGTGTGATGTTCCACTTCATATCTGGTGAATGGAGTGCTAGGTCTGGTGTGATGTTCCACTTCAATCTGGTGAATGGAGTGCTAGGTCTGGTGTGATGTTCCACTTCATATCTGGTGAATGGAGTGCTAGGTCTGGTGTGATGTTCCACTTCATATCTGGTGAATGGAGTGCTAGGTCTGGTGTGATGTTCCACTTCAATCTGGTGAATGGAGTGCTAGGTCTGGTGTGGAGGTAATATACCATGCCCTCGAATAACGAAACCGAACGCCAAGAAGAAAGAAGAAGAGATGTCTGTATGAATGCTTTCCTCCACCTAGTTATTTCTGTGTGGATGTCTTGTTCCTCTAGTTATGTTTGTGCTTATGTCTTCCTCCCCTTATACCGCTACCAGTATGAGGTCAATAAAATAGACACATACAATCACAGAAAGAACCTTTTTATTACAAACACTATTTTCCAGATACAAATCAGTTATTTTTAAAAGCCCATACTTTTTTAACATTACATTACAGCAAACAATGAAGAAGGAGAACATACGGTATTTCAGTCAACATACACCATTACTCACTGACACACAAGGAAAAAATATAGTCATAGTTATAGTAAGCAATACTGTTTACATTGCATTCTTGGAATCTATAGTCAGAGGACCACCTGACAGCATAGCTATAACTACCATGCCATCAACCACAAAAAGAAGGTGAAAGAGAAACTGGTCTGGAAAAACGTGACTAAGATTTATGTTTTTGTTGTTGGAAGCTCCACATGCTGAGCTTATATCAGTATTGGCTTGAAAGTCCCATGCAATAGTATGTTGTAAGCTGTAGACCCATATTAAAAAAACAAAACCTTATCAGCTACCCGTGGAACATGGGTGTTCAACAGATACATGCCATATCCTCCTGCTCTTGTAAGGTTTCTCTCCTATATGAAATATTTCATGTTTTTTCCCAGACTTTTTGTGTAAGCAAATGATACACAAAAAAACATAACACTTGTATGGTTTCTCTCATGTGTGCATTTATTGGTGTCTTTTCAGTAGGCCATTGTGTGTAAAAGGTATACCACACATATAAAGCTTGCAAGGTGTATCTCTTGTATGTCATTTTGTATACTTTTAGAGTACCGGTAATAACTTGAGTAGAAGATACATAACAGATACCGATATCACATGTAAGTATATGGTTGTTTTCTGTGTGGGTTCTCTGGTGTCTTTCTAGTTAAAAATAATAGCAACAAATGAATACAAACATAACACATACAAGGTTTCTCTCATGTATGTCTCCTTCTATAGACTTTCAGTATTTCATTGCAAGCAAATGATGCATTACAAATATCTCACTTGTAAGGTTTCTCTCCTGTATGTTTTCTTTTATGTACTTTTAGAAGATACCTGATTGGCTTGTTGTCTTCCTTTGTGTGTTCTTAGGTCGCAGTTGATTATATACAATGCATCGCAAACATCACACTTGTACGATGCCTCTCCCGTATTTTGTCTTTTATGTATTTTTCTATGTGGGCCGGCTAAACAAGATGCAGCATAAACACGATTTCTTTCCTGTATGACTTTTTAGACATACGTTGGTTGAAAGAGATGCATTAAACATCCCACTTGTTAGGTTTCTCTCATACATGTCTACTTTTATGTATTTTTATATATTTTTTTGATGAAAAAGATGCATTACAAACATCACACTTGTAAGGCTTCTCGCCTGTATGTTTTAGTATATGTGATTGTAGACTTTGGATGTATATAAAAGATCCATTACAAAAATCACATCTGTAAGGCTTCTCTCCTGTATGTTGTCTTTTATGTCGCTTTAGATTTCCGGTGCATGAAAAAGATTTATCACAAATATCACATTTGTAAGGTTTCTTAGTGGTATGTACTCTTTTATGTTTTTCTAGATGTTGGTTGGTTGATAATGATGCATCACAAACATCACATTTGTGAGTTTTCTTTTCTGTATGTTTTATTTTATGATTTTTTAGACTTATATTGTATAAAAAAGATGCATCACAAACATCACACTTATAAGGTTTCTCGCCTGTATGTCTCTTTTTATGTACATTTAGTCTGCTAGCAGTTGTTAAAGATGCTTCACAAATATCACATTTGTAAGGTTTTTCTCCTGTATGTCTTCTTTTATGTACTTTTAGATAACAAGCCGTTGCAAAAGATCCATCACAAACATCACACTTGTAAGGTTTCTCTCCTGTATGTTTTCTTTTATGTGCTAATAGCTCATGACTGGTTAATAAAAATGCATCACAAACATCACATTTGTAAGGTGTCTCTCCTGAATGTCCTCTTTTATGTCCTTTTAGTTGATACAAGGTTATAAAAGATACATCACAAACATCACACTTGTAAGGCTTTTCTCCTGTATGTTTTCTTTTATGTACTTTAAGTTTGATATTGGTTGTAAGAGATACATCACAAACATCACACTTGTAAGGTTTCTCTCCTGTATGTTTTCTTTTATGTACTTTTAGAAGATACCTGATTGTAAAAGATGCATTACAAACATCACACTTGTAAGGTTTCTCTCCTCCATGACTGAATTTGTGGTTTTTTAGCATTTGGTTGTATAAAAAAGATGCATCACAAAGATTACATTTGTAAGGCTTCTCTCCTGTATGTATCATTTTATGTTTTAATAGAGAATGTTTGCTTGATAAAACTGCATCACAAACATCACATATGTAATTATTGCCTTCGGTATGTTTTATTTTATGTAATTTCAGTTTATAATTGCTTCCAAGAGATGCATTACAAACATCACACTTGTAAAGTTTCTCTACTGCATGTCTTTGTGTATGTTCTTTTAATACATAACGAGTTATAAAAGATGCATCACAAAAATCACACTTGAAAGGTTTATCTCCTGTATGTCTTCTTTTATGTGTTTTTAGATGGCTTTGGTCTGAAAAAGATGCATGACAAACATCACACTTGTAAGGTTTCTCTCCTGTATGTCTTCTTTTATGTTTTTTTAGACTGTTTTTGATTGAAAAAGATGAATCACAAACATCACACTTGTAAGGTTTCTCTCCTGTATGTCTTCTTTTATGTTGGTTTAGACTATAAGTTGTGAAAAAAGATGCCTCACATAGTTCGCACTTGTGATGCTTCTTTGCTGTGTGTTTCATGATATGATATTTTAGAATTTGGATAGATGTAAAAGACATATTACAAACATCACACTTGTAAGGCTTTTCTCCTGTATGTTTTCTTTTATGTGCTTTAAGTTTTTCTTTGCTTGTAAAAGATACATCACAAACATCACACTTGTAAGGTTTCTCTCCTGTATGTGTTCTTTTATGTACTTTCATACTATAACTGGTTGTAAAAGATGCATTACAAACATCACACTTGTAAGGTTTCTCTCCTGCATGACTTGATATATGTATTTTTAGAATTTGGTTGTATAAAAAAGAAGCATCACAAAGGTTACACTTATAAGGCTTTTCTCCTGTATGTTTTCTTTTATGTACTTTAAGATTGTTATTGCTTCTAAAAGATACATCACAAATGTCACACTTGTAAGGTTTCTCTCCTGTATGTCTTCTTTTATGTATTGTCATACTACGATTGAATGTAAAAGATGCATTACAAACATCACACTTATAAGGCTTCTCTCCTGCATGACTTGATATATGTATTTTTAAGATTTGGCTGTATAAAAAAGAAGCATCACAAAGATGACATTTGTAAGGCTTTTCTCCTGTATGTTTTCTTTTATGTGCTTGAAGGTTTCTATTGCTTGTAAAAGATACATCACAAATATCACACTTGTAAGGTTTCTCTCCTGTATGTTTTCTTTTATGTACTTTTAGATTATAACTGGTTGTAAAAGATGCATTACAAACATCACACTTGTAAGGTTTCTCTCCTGCATGACTTGATATATGTATTTTTAGAATTTGTCTGTATAAAAAAGAAGCATCACAAAGATTACACTTGAAAGGTTTCTCTCCTGTATGTCTTCTTTTATGTATTTTTACATTTTGATTGGTTGAAAAAAATTCATCACAAACATCACATTTGTAAGGTTTCTCTCCTGTATGTCTTCTTTTATGTTTGTTTAGATCTGTATTGGCTGAAAAAGATGCATCACAAACATCACACTTGTAAGGTTTCTCTCCTGTACGTCTTCTTTTATGTCTTGTTAGACTGTCTTTGGTTGAAAAAGATGCATCACAAACATCACATTTGTAAGGTTTCTCTCCTGTATGTCTTCTTTTATGTTTGTTTAGACTATAAGTGGTTAAAAAAGATGCATCACATAGTTCGCACTTGTGACGCTTCTTTGCTGTGTGTTTTTTTATATGACCTTTTAGATTTTTTATAGATGTAAAAGACCAATTACATACATCACACTTGTAAGGCTTCTCTCCTGTATGTGTAATTTTATGTTCTTTTAGACTTTTATTGCTTGAGAAAGTTGCACCACAAACATCACACAAGAACGGTTTCTCTCCTGCATGTTTTCTTCTATCTTTTTTTAGTTCACAGGTGGTTATAGAAGATGCATCAAAAACATCACACTCGTAAGGTTTCTGTCCTGTATGTCCAGTAGGCTTTTCTATTGTATGTTTTCTTATGTGCCTGTTAAGCTTGCTAAAGATATCAAACGCTACACCGCATTGATGACATACAAATGACTTCTTTTCATCATTAGTTTTCTGTCCCTGTACTTTTGACAACAGAGCTAACTTTACTCCGGAAGTGCCATACTTGTAAGACTTTGATCCTATATAGCTCTTGCTGCTGTTTGTCTTTAACATGCTGTGTATTTTATGACTTGCTTCATTGTCACCGAGTTGAGCATCTTCTATACTGACAGAAAAACATTCATTTGATAATTTTTCACAATCTACACCTGGAAGTATCCCTTTCTGTGCATTGATAGCCCCAAGTATTTCTGACTGTGTTTTTTGACAGTTCCTAGCACCCGTTAATTCATCCCCATTATTTGTGGGATAGATTAACTCACCTTTACTATTCCTGGAACAGATTAACTCATCTGTCCTACTCCTAGGATCAGCTAACGTGTCTTTGCTACTAAGATTTGTTGATTCATCTCCATTACTCCTGTTTTCAGTTGCCATGTCTTTACTATTTCTGGGATCATCTAACTTATCTTGACTCATGTGCACACCATTGATATCCTCATTGAAGAGACCAGGCTGAGAGAATGTAAGACAGTGCTGCCTACAAGTGGGTCCGTCTGAAATGTGAAAACATTTGGTCATTCAGCACAACTGAACACTTTCAAACATGTAATAACATGGCATGACACCATACAGTCAAATCATGCACCTACCTAGCAAATTATTGATGAGATTAACAAGTTTTTGTTTAAATGTTAAGATAGGTTCTCCCGTGCAGTTGGTCCCACTACAGAAAACCATAATTTGAGTTCAAGACCATGGCTGCTGCTGCCAACTTGGAACGCCTCCTGTTCATCCTATTCCGTCAGGTCGTGTTGTCTGTCATCGATTACGGACTAGGCATCCTCACACTATCAATAACACAGTGTAAAAGGTTGGAACGCATCGAGAATGGAGGTATGCGACCGGTTCTGGGCTGCACTAGAGATACCCTGATTGTGATGATGCGGCACATGTTGGGATTCTTATCGGTGACATCATGTCATAAGCTGGCACAAGTCAGTCTATATGCGTGTGACCACAGACATGGGGCACCCTCTGCACAGTAGTATCTCAGACATCAAGGGATCAAGAGAGGGTCATCATGGATGGCACAGGCTGAGCCAACAATCGGACACGTCACTCCAGCTGAGACAATAGCCAAAGAGGAAGAATGGGTCCACACTGGTGATAGATTGATAAGAGTACTAGAGAGTGGAACATCAGGCTGGAGCTTCCTGGCTAGAGTGAAAGGAGAGGTTGTTGCTGAGTGGAACATCAGGCTGGAGCTTCCCGGCTAGAGTGAAAGGAGAGGTTGTTGCTGAGTGGAACATCAGGCTGGTGCTTCCCGGCTAGAGTAAAAGGAGAGGTTGTTGCTGAGTGGAACATCAGGCTGGAGCTTCCCGGCTAGAGTGAAAGGAGAGGTTGTTGCTGAGTGGAACATCAGGCTGGTGCTTCCCAGCTAGAGTGAAAGGAGAGGTTGTTGCTGAGTGGAACATCAGGCTGGTGCTTCCCGGCTAGAGTGAAAGGAGAGGTTGTTGCTGAGTGGAACATCAGGCTGGAGCTTCCCGGCTAGAGTGAAAGGAGAGGTTGTTGCTGAGTGGAACATCAGGCTGGAGTTTCCCGGCTAGAGTGAAAGGAGAGGTTGTTGCTGAGTGGAACATCAGGCTGGAGTTTCCCGGCTAGAGTGAAAGGAGAGGTTGTTGCTGACTGGAACATCAGGCTGGAGCTTCCCGGCTAGAGTGAAAGGAGAGGTTGTTGCTGAGTGGAACATCAGGCTGGAGTTTCCCGGCTAGAGTGAAAGGAGAGGTTGTTGCTGAGTGGAACATCAGGCTGGAGCTTCCCGGCTAGAGTGAAAGGAGAGGTCGTTGCTGAGCGCAGTATGGCATATATGTCAACAACCTCCAGTATGAGAATGGAGAAGGAAGCAGTGAGCTCAGCACTGACATGGATATCTGAGACTTCTATAACAAGGGCGTCATCGTGACAGCCGCGCAGGCCGTACTTCAGAAAGTTCAGAAGGAATGGCTTAGGTACGAGTGGATAGCAGCTGTTGAGGTCTCAAACCGCCAGGCTTTGACATGGATCTACTGTCCTGCTCATGACGGGGTTCAGGGCAATAAAAGAGCTGACATCATGGCTTCATAAGCTCCCATCATGGGCACATTAGTGATGGATAGAAGTGACATTTTGAAATCAATCAAGGATGCCTGCTGGACGAGGACACCGCAATAGATGAAGCAGCAATCCACAAACTGCAAAGTTTCAACATTAAAAGAGGTTCGAGCGGAGTGTGACGCATGAGGGGACGGAGCAGGATATTGTACAACCAGTGAGCTACAGGGATCATCAGCATTAATACCATATGCCATTTAATGAGAAAGACTAAGCACCTATGGCTATGCCCAGAGTACAGTGTTGTCGATTCTAAGAAACAGAAATAATCTGAGCATTGGTAGTGGCTAATTATAATCGATATGTAAACAAACAATGATTCAAGAAGCCAAAATGAACAAAAGAGGAAATTAAAGTCGTTACGAGTTTGAAAATTTATAAAAAATAAGCCATCTTTGTTTTGGAAGAACTTATTTTTAAAATTCAGCCAGCTAATGCAACAATTTACCATATTTGCTATGAAATGGATATTGTTGTTGGGCTTTGTTCATTGATAGAAATCTGTTAAGGGCTGTTAGCAAAATATCATTTTCACCATTTCAGAGATAGTTGTCTTTCCCATGCCACACTTCAATTATTCGTTTGTGATGTTTTTCATCAGTGTGTTCAAAGTTTAATAAAAAAAAAAAAAGGTAAGCTTCAATTATAATAAGATAATTTTGTTGAACATTAAACTTTATAAAGGCTTTACCTAATAGTACTATAGGCATGGTAGCTCAATGGTTTAACAAAGTCATTGGAATTGAATGTATAACATTGAAAAAAATGCAAGGTATTTATCAATGAAAGCACAATTGACTAGTATACCTTTATTACTGTCTTGTGAATCAGGCATATCAGGTGATACTGTGCCTGACTGATTGCAGTGCACATTTCTTGTGGCTTGGTTCTGAATGTCGACATCTTTAAAAATGCCATCCATATGAGGCTCCTGAAACAGACCAGCACCCAGTTCATGTCAAAATAAGATAGTCCCATAGCAGACACTGCTGTTGTGGATGAAGTGCTAAGTGTCCCTTTGCCTTGAATGATGAGCGTTCACTATGAACAATACTGGTGACTGTCCTTAACAGCTTGTCCAATGAGAGAAACAAACATTCCTCGTAAAAGTTGGTTTTAGAAATTGTATCATTATAATTTGCCCACATGTTACCAGGTTCTGAAAGGGGACAATGAATAGCATCACTGTAACCTGCCAGGCATACTGTAAAAGAAGACTAAGGATGACCTCTACATCCCAAGGTTAAAGTGGAGCAACTAAGTCAAGTCAAACTAAAGGGTTTGAAAGTAAATAATTTGGTCAAGATGGTATTCATCCAAAAAGATACATAACAGATACCGATATCACATGTTTGAAATTAGAGACCAACTAGCAGAACCATTGGCTATATTATGTTCTCAATCACTTACAAAATGGGTCCACACTGAATGATAGAATGATAGGAGTACTAGATTGGAAAGATGCAGAGTCAATAATCAAAGAAAATATTGTAATGCATTTAGACAAATTTAATCTAATTAGAAATAGTTAGCATGGGTTTACTAGAGGGAGATCATGCTTAACAAATCTATTAGAATTCATGGAGGAGGTTACTAAATTCATAGATAAAGGAGAGCCAGTGGACGTTATTTATCTAGACTTTGCCAAGGTCTTTGATAGAGTACCTCATCAAGGATTATTTCGAAAGTTAAAATCACATGGAATAGGTTTGGAAGTTGCCAAATGGATTGAAAATTGGTTAACGGGAAGAAGGCAGAGGGTGGACATAAATAAGGAGTACTCTGAGTGGTGTGAAGTGAAAAGTGGTGTGCCACAGGGCTCGGTTTTGGGACCAATTTTGTTCTTGATATATATAAATGATTTGGACATTGATATGGGATCCATGATTGCAAAATTTGCTGATGACACAAAACTATGCAGTAGTGTCTCATCTAAAGCGAAAGTGGATATATTGAGGTCGGATTTAGATAAAATTCGAGAATGGTCTGTAAGCTGGCAAATGGAGTTTAATGTAGATAAATGTACAGTCATCCACATGGGTAGATCCAATATGGAACATAATTACAGAATGGGAGAAAACAATATTAGAAAAATAGGAAAGGGACCTAGAGGTCATAATAGATCATACAGGAAAGGTGAGTGAGCAGGTTAAGGTAGAGGTGAAAAAGGCAAATGCAATGTTAGGGATGATAAAAAGAAATATTAAACATAGGAGCAAGGAAGTGATCGTCAAACTGTATAAAGCTTTAGTTAGACCTAGATTGGAGTACTGTGTACAGGTGTGGAGTCCTTATCAGAGAGGGGACATAAACATGCTGGAAAGAATACAAAAAAGAGCGACAAAGATGATAGTGGGATTCCAGAATTACAGTTATGAGGAACGACTCAGAAAAACCGGCCTACAGTGTCTCGAAGAGAGAAGAATTCGTGGTGACTTAATATAGGTTTATAAGATGATCAGAGGAATCGATAAATTAGACTATAACAAGTTTTTTAAAATACAGCTACCTACAATAACACGAGGGCATAGCTACAAGCTGACTAAAGAGAGGTCCAGGTTAGATATTAGGAAATATATTTTTAGTCAGAGAGTGGTGTCTGCTTGGAATGCATTGCCAAAGAAGGTAGTAGGGGCAGGGACAGTTAATGCATTTAAGAATAAACTGGATGCACATAGCTTTTAGAGCAAGGTGATGTAGATGTAACTGGTTGTATACAGACTCTGCAGGGTCTTCTAAACCGGTATAAAGACATTAAGTTAAGTTAAAGACGGTTGGGCATAACGCCAACTACCCCGAACTGTAAGAAATATAAGTTGCAAGTTTTTTTAATAGTTTTTTTTGTGTTCACCTTATTTCTCTATTCCTCAAGGTGATGTGCGTTGCACTGCAGTTTTTATTTAGCGCCTGTCGGCCCTGTGCACCCGACTTCAGCATACATTTTATGTAAGGGTCTGCTTTTTCCTGGATTTTCAAAGGGTTTGATTCCCCGGGGTAACAGCCGGTGCTGTGATGGGGATCGAACCCAGCACCTTTGGGTTGTGAGCCATGTCACTTAACCACTAGCCTACTAGTTGCAAGTAAATGTTTACAAGACCTTTGTATCCCAGGATAGAAGAGGAGTAACAAAGTAAGTAGATCATTATAATTTACAATCATTTCCACAACAAAGGTTGGCTTACATGTCAATGAAAGAGCTGATATGCTGGCTTCAAAACTACATATACAGTGGGCATTAGATACCGTTTACATCCATCTTATTCACCAACTTATGTTCCTGGGCATCATGGTGAAATGCAATTGTATATGGATAGAAAGGGCCATATATTTATATTCATGAATGAGCACCTGTTAGATGACACTGCAATACTAGACCCAGTAATCTAGTCTGTGGGAGTTTGGAATCAAACTTAAGTCAAACAGGGAGGGGCTGTCTGCTGGGACAGATTAGAAGTGAGCACATCCAGAGATTGCGGACATTCATCAATCTTGTATTGTAATGGAATAGGACCTCGGTTCTATTTTGTTGGTTTTCCGGAACTGGAGGTAATGATTAACAGGGACAAACAGGGGCATTTGTATTGCGGTGTTAGAGGTGAAATTGTTGGATCGACGCAAGACGAGCTACTGCGAAAGCATTTGTCAAGAATGTTTTCATTAATCAAGAATAAAAGTTAGAGGCACGAAGACGATCAGATACCGTCGTAGTTCTGATCATAAACGATGCCGACTAGCGATCCGCAGGAGTTGCTTCGATGACTCTGCGGGCAGCTTCCGGGAAACCAAAGTGTTTGGGTTCCGGGGGAAGTATGGTTGCAAAGCTGAAACTTAAAGGAATTGACGGAAGGGCACCACCAGGAGTGGAGCCTGTGGCTTAATTTGACTCAACACGCCAAAACTGTAAAGTGACTGACAGACATTGAGCACTTTCGTTGGGTCTAATAGGGAACGTGTGCTGGAATTAGACCAACGGAAGACAGGTCAGTTTTACCCTACTAATGACAGGGCGTTGCTATGGTAATCCTGCTCAATTCGAGAGGAATCGCTAGTCGCAGAGATTTGGTCCACGTGCTAGGCTGATAAGCCAATGGCGCGAGGCTACCGTGTGAGGGATTACGGCCGAACGCCTCTAAACCGGAAGCCGGCCCTAAATCTCAGCACCACTGCGAGGGGAGGCTACGATATGGTTGGGACCTAGGGCTCGCACCTCAGCCTGACCCGGTCAAGCTGCAGAAAGAGGTCTCTGCTGTCCGCCGATCAAAGCGGGCGGGAAGCTGCTCGATATTCACCCCATACGGCGATGAGGTGTGAAGCCACCAGTAGAAGACTTAGTTCTCGGTCGGGGTGTCGTAAACAGTAGAGCAGCCACCTCACTGCGAACTGTTGAGACACAACCCTTGATCATGAGATATATCTGCACACCATCTCCGTGCCATGACCAGGCTTGTCCCCTGGTTAAAGGCACTCCTGCCTCGCTCTTTACATCTGTCTGCTATCAGTCATCCCAATGGACGCAGAAGAGATGCAGTCCAGCGAACATTGCACCTCTGCCCTATTGTGATCCCTCCCAGGTGGTGGGGAATGCTAGGCGTGTCATCACTGCAGATGAGCCGAGAAAATAAAGGGAGCAAAGAGATACCTCACTCACATGCATATGCTACGTTTCTGGCAGGACGTGTCGATCCTGGGATACAGATACACTGGACTGCCTCTCTTCCGGGATAGTACAAACCAGTACATAGTCCATATCATATCTCATATATCATCACCACACCCTTTAGACACGAGTGGTGAAGACTCGATAGTCCTGTAAGACAACTTCCATAAGAGAGACAACTCTGATCACAAACAACTGCTGCCTTGCAGATAGGCTGGGGACAACCAAAGGCTAAGGAGGACATCCCTACAGAAGCGCCTGTTCAAATCGGATGCACTGGGCCACAGGCTTAACAAGTAACACAGTGCAACGTATATCGCTGTATGACCTAATAGAAAAAAGCGTGGCGCTCATCCTGTGGAGTCCCGCCAGGCAGCGAGAGTGCCGGGCCTAACGCCTCGAAGGGGCCCACCCTTGACTACTGGTGGTCACCCACCCATGTGCTGTGGAGTCAAGGCACAAGGTGATGGGGCAAAAACTATTGACCAAAAACACAAGACCCTCAGAATACTACCGTGGAATGCGGAGGGAGTCATTAACAAAAAGCTTTCCCTAACACATCACTTGCATGAAGGTAAGATTGACATGGCATGTGTCCAAGAAACGCACCTCAACAACAACCATAAATTCTCAATCAGAGGATACCAGACCTTCCATCTGGATAGAGAAGGTCACAAAAAAGGGGTTCTGATACTGACATGTAACTGCATACCGAGTAGCTCGGTAGCTGTCAATCACACCGGACAAGCAGAAATTGTAGGAGTTGACATAATGGCTCAAGAGACGAAGCTCCGCATTTTCAATCTGTACGGACCACCAAATAAATCCCTATCGCTCTCGAGTATGGACGTCAGAGACTCCAACTGCATAGTAGTCGGAGACTTAACTTAACATCTTTATACTGGTTTAGAAGACCCTGCAGAGTCTGTATACAACCAGTTACATTTACATCACCTTGCTCTAAAATCTATGCGCATCCAGTTTATTCTTAAATGCATTAACTGTCCCTGCCTCCACTACCTCCCCTGGCAATGCATTCCAAGCAGACACTACTCTCTGACTAAAAAAATATTTCCTAATATCTAACCTGGACCTCTCTTTAATCAGCTTGTAGCTATGCCCTCGTGTTATTGTAGGTGGCTGTATTTTAAAAAACTTGTTATAGTCTAATTTATCGATTCCTCTGATCATCTTATAAACCTGTATTAAGTCACCACGAATTCTTCTCTCTTCGAGACACTGTAGGCCGGTTTTTCTGAGTCGTTCCTCATAACTGTAATTCTGGAATCCCACTATCATCTTTGTCGCTCTTTTTTGTATTCTTTCTAGCATGTTTATGTCCCCTCTATGATAAGGACTCCACACCTGTACACAGTACTCCAATCTAGGTCTAACTAAAGCTTTATACAGTTTGACGATCACTTCCTTACTCCTATGTTTAATATTTCTTTTTATCATACCTAACATTGCATTTGCCTTTTTCACTGCTACCTTAACTTGCTCACTCACCTTTCCTGTATGATCTATTATAAGCCCTAGGTCCCTTTCCTTATCTATCTTTCTAATATTGTTTTCTCCCATTCTGTAATTATGTTCCATATTGGATCTACCCATGTGGATGACTGTACATTTATCTACATTAAACTCCATTTGCCAGCTTACAGACCATTCTCGAATTTTATCTAAATCCGACATCAATATATCCACTTCCGCTTTAGATGAGACGCTACTGCATAGTTTTGTGTCATCAGCAAATTTTGCAATCATGGATCTCATATCAATGTCCAAATCAATTATATATATCAAGAACAAAATTGGTCCCAAAACCGAGCCCTGTGGCACACCACTTTTCACTTCACTCCACTCAGAGTACTCCTTATTTATGCCCACCCTCTGCCTTCTTCCCGTTAACCAATTTTCAATCCATTTGGCAACTTCCCCACCTATTCCATGTGATTTTAACTTTCGAAATAATCTTTGATGAGGTACTCTATCAAAGGCCTTTGCAAAGTCTAGATAAATAACATCCACTGGCTCCCCTTTATCTATGATTTTAGTAACCTCCTCCATGAATTCTAAGAGATTTGTTAAGCATGATCTCCCTCTAGTAAACCCATGCTGACTATTTCTAATTAGATTAAATTTGTCTAAATGCATTACAATGTTTTCTTTGATTATTGACTCTAACAATTTACAGACTATGCTCGTTAAACTCACCGATCTATAATTTGCCGGATCTGATTTTTTGCCTTTTTTGAATAAGGGGATCACTCCTGCATCTTTCCAATCCCGTGGAACAATCCCTTTTGTAAGTGATTGAGAACATAATATAGCAAATGGTTTTGCTAGTTGGTTTCTAATTTCATACAGCAATTTTGGGTGAATACCATCTTGACCTGGACATTTGTTCACTTTCAACCCCTCCAATTTTTTAAAAACCATTTCCTCTGTAATACAGATTGATCTTAATCCCGCTGTATCCATGTCTCTTTGAAAAATATCTATAGGCTCTGGGATCTCGGAGCAGTCCTCCTTTGTGAAGACTGTGCCAAAGTACTGATTGAGCAGATTAGCAGCCTCCCTATTCTCACTTATTATTTTCCCTGTACTGTCTATGAGAGGGCCTACTTTGTCTTTCGTTCTTTGTTTATTTCTAACATAAGAAAAGAAGCTTTTACTGTCAGTCTTGATCCTCTGAGCAAGTTTTTTTTCAAAGTCTATTTTTGCTGTTTTATTCGCTTTCTGAGATATGTTCTGCTTGTCCAAATATTTTACATATGTTTCTTTTGATTTACCTGCCTCTATATATTTTTGCCATGCTTTATTTTTTGCTCTTCTACATTTCACTACAAATCTAGTTATCCACTTTTTACGCTTGGGGTTTACCTCCCTACATGGAACACATTCCTCTTTTAGCGTTTCTAGAACTGTTTTAAAACTTTCCCACTCCTGTTCAACATCTGTTCCTACAATAATATCTTTCCAGATTATGTGGTTCGCTGCCTCTTTCATCCTCTTAACATCTGCCTTAGAGTAGTCGTATGTTCGCGTGTTTATGTTTACTTCTTTCCCTGCAATAAGATCCCAACGGATGATTTGATGGTCACTTGAGCCAAACAGTTCCCCAACGGTAACGTTTTCAATCATATTTTCCTCTGTGGTAAAAACTAGGTCGAGTATGTTTTTGCCTCTGGTGGCTGCTTCTACATGTTGAATTAAAAAATTGTCAGTTATGCACGTAACAAAAGGTTTTGACTCTACAAGTGCTTCTGCCATATCCCATTTTATTTCTGGATAGTTGAAATCTCCCATTAATAATAATTTCCCTTTACTTGCCTTTGCTATACTACTAATCAGCTCCTCATCTTCCTCTTTTTGACTTGATGGACATCTATAGCACACTCCAATAACTGTTTTTTCACCCCCACTTTCTATTTCTCCCCATACACTTTCATTTTTGTTACCACATGATAAATAATCTTTGATCGTTATATTAACAGAATTTATACAGTATAATAAAACGCCACCTCCCTTAGTCTTGTCTCCAATTATCCTATCTTTCCTTAACATTGTATATCCCTCAATTTCAAGTTCACTATCTGCAATCTCCTCATATGTCCATGATTCTGTTAACCCTATTATATCTGGTTTTTTTTCTTCTACATACAGTTCCAATTCTTCTCTTTTATTTACTATGCTTCTCACATTTGCATAAAAACATTTTAGTTTGTAATGTTGTTGGTTTTCCTCTTTTTGCTTCTGCTTTATCATTTTAGTGTTTGCTTTTCTACTATGTATTTCACACTTCCCTGATTCCCCACTTCAACAGCCACTCAGAGAGATGGGGATACTCGGACACAGACAGCAGAGGTGACGAAGTGGAAGATAGACACAAATCTCTGTCTTATCAATAGGCCGGAGGATAGCTCTAGTTTCCATTCTAGAACATGGCATACCACCTCGACTCCAGATTTGGCCTTCTCCACACAGGACATACACCATAAAATAGACCGCCAGGTGCTAAAGCAACTGGCAGGTAGCGACCACAGGCCGATCAGGCTAGACATTGATATGGAAGTAGGCCCACAGGAAACAAAACCGCTCCCACGTTGGAATTACAAACGAGCCGACTGGAACAGATTTGCAATCCTGACAGATGGGCTGTGTGAAACCATCAACACACGAAACAACAAAATGAAGCCCATGGTGGAAAGCCTAAGCAAGGCAATAATGCAAGCCGCCACTGAAACCATCACAAGAGGGGCTAGGAAAAACTATAAGCCCTATTGGAATGATGAGTTGCAGAAAGTGGAAGATGCAGTAACACATGCTAGGAACATGGCAGAGCGAGAACAATCAATAGAGGCAAATAATGAAATATCGCCCTCAAAGCCGCCACGGCGAAATATAAATACACTCTCAAGCAAACAGCAAAAGAGAGCTGGAAAAACAAAACGGAAAGCCTAAACCTGGACAAAGAAGGGAACAAGCTATGGAAGCTAGTTAGAGCCATAAATGACGAAACCCCGGCCAACAAACAAATTACCATCAAGCAGGGCGAAAACGTGCTCACTGGTAAAAAAGCTGCAAAGGCTTTTGTCGATCACTATGCCAGAGCAAACCACATCGAGGTCCCTGCAGATAGGCATAAAGACATTAGTGAAGAGCATATGATGGCCAAATTAACAATGAGCGAAATGGAAGAGGCCATGAGAACATTAAAGAAAAGGAAATCTCCCGGAAAAGATGGGATAACAAACGAAATGCTGATGGGGCTGGGCCAAACAGCGAAGAAGTAGCTGCTATCGGTCCTGAACCAAAGCTGGAAAAGGGGAATTGTACCCCAGGCATGGAAAGACGCAGTACTGGTACCAGTACCAAAAAAAAGAAAAGGACAAAACAGATCCAAATGGATACAGGCCTATCAGCCTACTGAGCTGTGTCGGCAAACTGATGGAACGCATGATAAACACCAGACTGATGTGGCATCTGGAAGAAAAACGAATACTATTTCCACAGCAAGCCGGCTTTAGACAGCACAGATCCACTGAGGACCAGGTCATCCTCATAGCCCAGGAAATAGAAGATGCCTACCAGGCACAGAAGCACACAGTAGCGGTTTGGGTGGACCTGGAAAAGGCATTTGACAAAGTCTGGAAAGATGGACTTAGAGTCAAGCTAAGGAGAAGTGAAGTTTGTGGGAAAATGTACAAGTGGATCAACCACTACCTCAAAAACAGAACGGCCAGAGTCGAAGTACAAGGGCAGATGAGCAGAAAGGTGACACTCGAGCAGGGAGTACCCCAAGGGGGAGTACTGTCACCCACACTCTTCCTGGTGTATATAATCGACATTACAGAGAATATACCAAGAAGAGTCCATAGCTCAATGTTTGCAGATGATCTGGCTATGTGGACCTCTGAAAAGAATCTCACCATAGCAAGAAATCGGATGCAGCAGGCCCTAACATTGCTGGAAGAGTGGGCGAACTCATGGCTGGTCAAAATAAACGAGGAGAAAACCACATGCACAATATTCTCGCTTTCAATCAAACCCCAAAATACCAAGTTAAGTTTAAATGGCAAATTCCTGCAGCCAAACGACAACCCAAACTATCTGGGAGTCACATTTGATCGGCGCATGACATGGAAAAGTCAGATCGAGAGAAACCGAATGAGAGCCAGAGAAAGAATGGCAATCATGAGGAAACTTGCTGGCACAAGCTGGGGAGCAGACGAAAGCATACTAAAGAAACTGTACACTGGAAGAGTGAGACTAGTTCTCGTGTATGGCATTGCGGCATGGACAACAGCAGCAAAGGCGAACTTCGATAAAGTTAGCAAACTTCAAAACCAAGCCATGAGAGTTATAACAGGTGGCATGAAGTCAACGCCAATTGTAGAACTTGAAAAGATTACAAAACTGCAATCCATGACCGATAGAAGAGACTGCAGAGCCCAGCTGCAGTCAGAGACACTCCGGAGACTGACCGACCATCCAATGCACCAGAGACTAAACAATTTGGGAAATGGGAAACTAAAGCGGAGAAACTTTGCAGAAATAGCCAAAGCAAAGATGCACGAAGATCCCATAAACGCACTAACACCAAAACCCATCACTACTGTACGAAAACCTACCTGGAGGCAGGATATATTTCCAGGGGTGGTAGAAAATATACCAGGTATTGGAAACAAAAACTGCCAGACTGAAAAAGAAAGGAGAGATACTACCCTAAGCTTTACATAAAAAAACTACCCAAGCATACACTGACGGTTCTGTAACAAACACAACACAGAACGGAGGGGCAGAGGTATTCCTGAACCTACCAAATGGCAGAAAAATAACAGTCATTCGCTACTGGTAAGTATTCAAGCAATTTCAGAGCGGAGGCAGAGGCACTGAGGGCGGCAGTAGAAGAAATGGTGACAGGTAAAAGGAATGAAAGCCATATAGTCCTGCTTACAGATGCCCTGGCCGTAGTCACAGCACTAAAAAGCCAGAAAAATACTGAACTTAATGATTTAAGAGCAGTACTCTGTCAACTATGCCAGCAGTCCGCACTAAAAAGAGTAGTGGTACAGTGGGTTCCATCCCACTGCAACATCCAAGGCAATGAGGAGGCCGACAGACTGACAAAAGAAGGTGCAAGACTACCACAACCAGACACTAGTGTGACCTACAAAGAGTCAAAAAGGCTTATTAGAGCTAGATACATGACCAAATGGGAAACAGAACATACTGGCTACACAAAAAACGATGCCTATTACCGGTTGAACAGAAGAGAGCAGGTCATGGTCTTCAGACTTCGCACTGGCCACAATAGACTGAGGTACCACCTATTCATCAAATTGAAGATAGGTGGCACTGACGAATGCCAGTGTGGTACCGGGAAAATGACCGCTGAACATTTGCTGCAAAACTACCCGACATACGAGGATCAGAGAAAGCAGATGTAGCCATCACCAGTGGCAACACTAGACAAGCTCTATTGCAGTGTTGACAGCCTCAGGATGACCGCTGCTTTTTTCGAAAAAATACAGGTTGACGTCTGACAGCGTACGAAGAAGAAGAAGAAGATCTGTTCCTCCTACTTTGTCTATATTACTACTAAGATATTTGTATATGTCAATACTTTATGATAGAGAAAAAACAAAGAACTGCAACTCACAGCACAATCTGGTGTCTGTTCCAGTTTGATTAAATCCCTTTGGAATGGATACTTCATTTCTGTACATACTGCAGCCTGTGAACAAAGATACAAATTAAGAGGAGCATTTGTCCAGTTCTGTATGTCTCAATTTGTTGTTATACAGTTTTGACATCATAGCATGATGGGCAGACTCACAGGTGCTGTGTTTTTCAACAAATGATGCAAAGTCTGGACACTGATGATTCCTGTAGCTTGCTAGGACAGGATTTTACAGCCATATGGGGTCCCATATCACAACATAATTATAATAATGTCTCTATTTTCGGGCAACGGTAACTAGATCTACATACTCCTGTTCTGTCCTGTTAGGGCCCCCCCCCCCCCCCTCCATAATTTATACACATTTGAATTCACATTTCTAAAATCTGTGGATTGTTTATTCATCAATTACAGTGTCCTCCTCTAACATTGACTGATTTCTGTATCTCTAGCCTATTTATATCTAATGTCTCAAAAATAAGCAAATGTACTCCCTAAGCGGCCACAATGCTTCTTACTTAACATGGTAGCTCTAGTACGGTAACTGTTCACTTTCACTAGTCTATTAGTGCAAACACTCGTCCCCACTGGGGACAGATCAGGCTGAAATAGCTTAATGTGGGACTGTGTTGCGGATTTGGGCACATATCGTCTTTCCGACTGAACTTCACACACAGCGCATCTCACAGCTCTGGATCTTACTCATATATTTCTAGTAAGGACCAAGATTGACAACAGCGTAGGAATAAACAGTGCATTTACCAGCCTTCTCTTAGTTCAAAGAAGTACTAGAGTATTTCCAAATCGGTGCAATTTGATAGTGGACACTGTTTGAAGGTGAAAAAGATGGCGCCGGACATGGTCGCAGTCGATTTCCCTCTTGATAAAACGGTGTTTTGTTTGTGTTTTCTATGATAACTCTCGGACTATTAACGTGATTCCTGGATACAAATGTGCCGACTTGTGAATTAAGCATACTAATGTGAAAGAAGTGATGCAACGAAGTATATAACAGTGTATTTTTAGTCGTGAAAGGTAGACTAATGTGTACAGTTTCGATGGGACAAAGCGTGGCCGAAACTTGACCTGGTCAAAAGCTAGTGTCGCTCCGTGCTGTATCGTGACCCAGATAATGAAGCATGAATACTGAAACGAAGGAGGTCATCCTGACCCCGTCAAACATACGGTACTTCAGAAAGGAGCTCATCGCACTTCGATCAGCACACTACGTCCCTTCAAACTCAGATCTACATCTGTTGCGTGTGCTGAAAATAGACTTAACCGAGGAGGCATCGGAACTCACAAGTATACAATCAAGGCATAAGACCAGAGGAACGAGAGGTGGAAGAAGAATACACAAACAAATGCACTCAGAAACAGATACCTCAAAGCTCCACCCCAGCGATAAAAGAGAAGGGAAGGGCTACCGAGAAAATGAGGCACACTCTGACACCATACTGTCTGCATCCTTCTTCTTCTTCTTCGTACGCAGTCAGACAGTAACCTTTATTTTTTCGAAAAAAGCGGCGGTCATAAACTTCTCTACACTTGTTCACGTGATATCAACATAGTCTCTGTTTTGCCTGTGTTGATCTCCATGTCACATTCATTATAAGCGAAATGGAGAAAGTTCAGGAAGAGTTGCAGGTCTTCTCCATTTTGGTAAAAGATGACCTGATCATCAGCAAACTCGTCAGTTCATTTAGTGACTCCTCATGAGAGTTAGCCAACTGTGTAATTTTATCCATATAAATTATCAACACAAGTGGAGAAAGAACACACCCCTGTCGTACGTCACTAATCACTGGAAACCAATTTGTAATACCTCCCTTCGTTCGTACTGCACCATCCCTTTTTGCGTACAATGTACAAATGCCATCAAGTAGTTGACCCTGCAACCCATATTCCTCTATTACCTCCCAAAGCCTACATCGCTTTACCTAGTCAAATGCCTTTTTTTAATCAATGTATGCCATGTGGAGTTTTTATTATTGTTTTCTTAACTGTCTTGAGTGTAAATATAGTATCTGTACATCTCCTGCTTTTCTGAAAACCTGATTATAAAGCACTGAGCAGCAGCTCCACAAAAGCGTGAACTTGATGCTCAAGGTCCTATGCAAAAATGTGTCCAATGTGACTAAGGAGGTAAATGCCCTGATAAGGGTTGCAATCTTTTCTACTGCCCTTGTTTTTCCAAATACCACTGCTTTTTGCCAATCACCAGGTATCTTCCCTTCAATCCACGCCTGATTAAAGATCTTTGTTAACCATCTTACCCCTAAAATGGGACATGCCTTTATGGCATCTACTGATATGTTGCCACACCTATGACTTCTTCTATATGCCACTCTGACATTTTGCTGAAGTATTAATCTGTTGGTTTTTTTGCAAATATTTTTCAGGATTTGTACCAACGAATGATGGTGCACAGATTCTATAACGCCATCTGCTTCTGCATTTGGGACAAGTACATCTGTAAAATACTCCTCCCATCTATCTCTTATCTTCTCGAGTTCATAGAGTGGTTGCCCGTATTTGCTATTGACCACTGTGTAAAGACTATATTGTTCATCTCTCAACCGCAGAATGTGAATTTCTCTTTAAAAAAGTCTGGGAGATGTTCTTTTTCTTCTTCATGGGCTGTAAAGACATTAACTTGAGTTTGTTTGAAGAAAGCAGCAGTCATCCTGAGCCTGTCCAGTGTTGGCGCTGATGATGGCCACATGTGCTTTCTCTGGTCCTCGTATGTCGGGCAATTTTGCAGCAGATGTTCAGGGGTCACTTTCCCTGGTCCTCGTATGTCGGGCAATCTTGCAGCAGATGTTCAGGGGTCACTTTCCCTGTACCACAGGTGCATTCGTCAGTAGCACCTATCTTAAGTTTATTGAACCTCAGTCTGTTGTGGCCTGTGCGGAGTCTGAAGACCACCACCTGCTCTCTTTTGTTCAACTGGTAATGTTATCACTAAGTGGTCTAAGATGTAATTCCCAAGGATTCCTGCAACCTGCTTCATTTCCGTTGAAATCCTCAATGATTATCAACACATAGGCTAATATAAACTCATTAAATTCTTGAAAATCTTCAAAATAACAAAACATGTCAAATTCACTGCACATTGTGTTAATTCTGTCTTATAGAACGGTGGGCTTAGACATAATGATAGAAAGATGTGTATTTGACCTTTTTGACATGACCTCCCACATGTGCTTAAATTTATCCCACACTGATATCGCCATTGCAAGTCAAACTAAATTAAGATTGAAACAAAAGCAGATGGACCGCCATGAGCTGAAAGTTAATCAATTTCTGCTGATAGTATACAGAAAGTTTTTGACAAATAGATGTCTGATACCAAAACCAAGAAAAAACCCAAGGGAACTCATACACCTTTTACACCATCCTCTCGTGCCATTGAAGAATCTTTCTTCTATTCCAAGGAATTTGTCCATTTCTCTGGCCTTCAACTGTATTGCTTGACAAGGATTGGGTTATCTTTTTTGTGTAAATCTCAGTTATACTTATCACAACTTCCCATACTTGTAGAAATCTCAGTTATACTTATCACAACTTTCCATACTTGTAGAAATCTCAGTTATACTTATCACAACTTTCCATACTTGTAGAAATCTCAGTTATACTTATCACAACTTCCCATACTTGTAGAAATCTCAGTTATACTTATCACAACTTCCCATACTTGTAGAAATCTCAGTTATACTTATCACAACTTCCCATACTTGTAGAAATCTCAGTTATACTTATCACAACTTCCTATACTTGTAGAAATCCTCCTTTTTATTAAAACATGTAAACCTGGCATGAAAATATGAAATTACTTTTTGTTTCTTCAATGATAAACATTTACTTCATTAATATCAAAGTTTTGCCCTGCCTCTCTATTTTTATGTTTTTCTTTATACACAATAACTTTTCTTTTCAACTATAAGCTTCGTGGAATAATCTTTTTGACAACAATTTGAATGACAATAACGAATCAACGCGATCTAAACATAAATGATGTGATAACATAGCAAGATGAACACAGCAAGTTCAACTATAAAATTTGTGGATGTGTGTGCAATAAGAATGCCACCTGAACCACCTTCCATTTGATACCAGACAACTTTATTTTGATGACAATTCTGATTTTAGAGATGGGAAAATTAACTAAACTAAGTTGTGCATTTGGCAAGCAACTTCATCATGTAAATGTACTGCTACAGAAACCACCATTGAAAGTGCTTGATACAGAATTTCTGTGTGATGACAGGCTGTTCAGGTTGCCATATGTTTCACATGGAGCGAAAAGATAAAATTATGCTGAACATATTTACCTGATAATCTAGCTCCTGTTTTATCTGTGTTGATTCCCCATTTGGGTTACAGTCTCCCCAGTTTTCTGGTTTAATTTCTGTGACAGTATGAATGATCTGTTTCTGATAACTAGGAAGAATAGAAAACACAAATTAGTCACACAAATTCAAAACATTCAAACTAGAGCTTTGTATTTATTCCCTTAATAAGATAAATAAAGTTTGTAAAAAATATGTGAAGTTTAATCTAATGATATTTTGTACAAGGTAATGATAGTCTGTACAATGTGGTCATAGTTTGTGAAAATGTACTCAGTTTGTACAATGTAATCAAGTTTGAACATTGACATCACAGTTTGTACAATGTAATAAGTGTGTACAATGTTTGTTTTGTATATATTTGATAGAGTGGCAAAGATGGCTTCTGGTCTACATTTCTTTGGTGTTTTAGTTCATTATGGATCCCGCCAGGTCACATTTTTGCATGGAATTCACACTAGTCTACGACTTATACTTGTGTTCATGGAAACGTGCTATTTTCCATTAGGACTAACTTTTCTTTGTTCTTATTTTTGTGTGTATTCTTTCCTCTGATTATTCTGGCTAGGACATTGGCTATATGAATTAGCACTACTCTTAAACCAGTGTTGCATTTTCACAGTCTAGTTCACACGACTGAATTTCATGAGATTGCCGCCCTTCGCCCTAGCTGGAAATAACATAGTGTGAATGTGAAATTTAGACAAGATTATAATGGACTAGAACACAGCCCAGGAGAGATGCCCAACACATCACTCACACCCTGAGTGATGTCCCTACAATCTCTTGCAGTTGTAGGAAAGGCACGACACTCAATGATAAATGTCATCACCTTCTGTTGCCTTGTGGGATACCTGTTTATGAGATATGCTTTGGAAGTAAACCCAGAGGAAAAATCTGCATCGTGTGATATCTCCAGTTGTCTTGATAAAATCTTGCCACTGGCCAAAGGTAGCACAGATCCAGAGAGTAAGGTTGACTTCCTCTTGGAGGAGACTGTGGGTTTCAGGTCTTCGCAGTTCCCCCAGCTTTTTAAGCATAGTCGCTCCTCCAGGACAGACTGCCTCTTTCTGGTCTTCATAGGTAGGGCATTCTTGCAGAATATGTTCTGGTGTTTACTTCGGTGCTCCACAATTGCATGTGGCAATGTCTCTGAGACCCATTTTGTGGAGGTGGGCATTGAGTCTACAATGTCCTGTCCCATTCTGAATCTGAAGATCTTTGTCTGCTCATTCTGCCAAGTTTGTCTATGCTGTCATGTTCTGGCTTGTATTCTTAGGGCTGTTCTCCTCATTTTGTCCTCATGGATCATTTGATGCGTGTCTTTGCTTCTTTATAGGTCTGTGGATAGGGAATCTCCTTGTTGCCACTTCCAGCTTTTGCAAGCTCATCTGCTTTCTCATTTCCAGGGATTCCACAGTTGGCTGGAATCCATTGTAGGACTAAGTCTGTTTATTGAGACAGCAATCCTATGTTGTATTTTATTTCATGTGAGAGTCGATCTGGTTTAAGGCTTGAGATGGCTTGGAGTACACTCTTGGAGTCTGTTAGATTGACCGTTCTCTTTGTATTTATGTTTTGGCTGATAAGAATTTGAGTTGCTGCATGAACAGCTCTTGCTTCAGCTCTGAAATTGGTACAAGTCTCTCCTACTGGTATGGAGTGATTTTTCATGTCGCCATTGGCGAGTTCAATGTAGATTCCACTGCCTTCCCTTTTATCGCTCATCTAGGTAGACCTATCTGTGCAACGTGTGTCCAAGAGTTGCTAGGGTACTGTCTCTTGAGCTCCTGGACAACGGGGATTTTTTGCTGTGTTACTCACTTTTCTTCGTTAAGCCTGGAACTTCCAAAATTATTTTGGACCGATGCTGGCGCTGTTCCAGGGTTGTGGAATGAGTGCTTTGCACTTTTTGGTTTTAGCTTCAAGGATGTCTGCATGTTTTCTGTGGATTTCACTGGCCAGATGGTTGGGGCTTTTCCTTAGTAGTCTGTTTTTTGTTCTCTCTTGGAACCTCTTGTGCAGAGGATGATCAGGAAACCACTTTAGTTTTTCAAACTGAGTAATTCAAGGGGCTCAATATTTGCTGTTTTTCACAGCTCTATAATTGAAGTGCTTTTAAATGCTTAAGGGGAATTCTGAGACTCATATTTTGAACTCGATCTAGTTTTTCTGTGTTTGTTTTGGCCGCAGTTGACAACTGCTAGAGACATATTCCCTGATTGGTCTGATTGCACCAGTGTAGACTTGCTTGAGGATTTTTTTTGTTGGCCCACCCAAGATGTACCAGCCAGTTTTTTCATCACTGAGAGCCTTTTTATGGCCCTTGTCTGGATTTTCTCTATATTTGACTTCCAGGTAAGTCCCGAGTCAAATGTGACTCCAAGGAATGTGGGTGTGTCCAACTAGGGGTTTGGCGATTTCCTATCTTTATTGTAATTGTTTCCTTTTTGGGGGAGAGTGAAAAGAGAGTGGTGAAGGTTTTGGTGTGGTTTGAGTCCCAACATTTTTGTCCAGTTCTCCACCTTCTCTACTGTCTTTTGGAGCAAGTATGAGGCTATTGTTGCATGTTCTGTGGCTGTCCATACAGCAAAGTTTTGGAGCAAGTATGAGGCTATTGTTGCATCTTCTGTGGCTGTCCATACAGCAAAGTTTTGGAGCAAGTATGAGGCTATTGTTGCATGTTCTGTGGCTGTCCATACAGCAAAGTTTTGGAGCAAGTATGAGGCTATTGTTGCATGTTCTGTGGCTGTCCATACAGCAAAGTTTTGGAGCAAGTATGAGGCTATTGTTGCATGTTCTGTGGCTGTCCACACAACAAAGTCATCTGAGTGTAAGCTGTTTGATACATGCTGATGGCAGGTTGACAAAACGTAGTTTCTTCCTCACTTTAATCCAAATCACCCATTTCAGCGGACACAACAAGAGAAAAGCCTGTCCACATGGCTGAACAAAGAGATGGTCTTCATCACAGGTGATGGACGAACATCACATTTGGTACAATCTAAGCATAGTTTGTGCAAGCTAGTTTGTATAATGTAATCTTGCTTGTTCAAACCACTCGGGATTTCTTCATCATCCCAATTTGGCCCCATATGAAACATATGACAACCACTGCAGAACGCTCCTTACAAGCAGTCTGTATCATAGGACTTAGTGTACTGTTGTGTCAGTTGTTTCTGTAATAAATTGTTTTCATGTTAAGAGGTTGCTAGCCCCATTTACAAAATGCTGGAGAGACAGGCTTTCTAGTAATAGACACAAAAAAGGCCAATATCAAAATAAGAAGATAAATGTATCAATGATGCAGTTAATAATCATTATCACACCTAACCTAACAACAACAATCTTTCTTATCTGGCTGATGTGCACCCCAAATGTACACATACCTTGTGTCATCTTGTTTCCGTCCAAAGATACCAGAGTCCATTCTCAAATCTGCATAAGATAAAACAAATTGTCAATATATGTGTACTGATATTTCTCACTGAGTCACTCCTCTTCTACCACGGGGTATTGAGGTCATCTTTCATTTCTCGAATAGCTTAAAGTTTCTACAGGATGGAATTGCCAGCCCCATGCTCAACCCTCATTAGCTCCTCTTATATTATGCCAGTCAGGTTACCTCTTTACTAACCTTTTGAGGCCTGGTAAGAGGTGGTGTGGATACTGTGACAGATTTAGTCGGGAGACAAATCTTGTCTCCCCACGGGTACCTGACCACTCAGTCGGCGGGTACCGTGACAGATGGCGTAAGAATAGCGACTCCATCTTGCAAGTAGTTCCGACTGAGAAAGAGTCCCGGCTTATAAAAAGCCTGGCAGGCCAGGAGCAGGAGGTTGGTCATTAAGGGAGTTGGTGGATTGGTTCTTCCTGAAACGATTCTGCGATACACTGTTAGGGAATGCAGAGCGTGTGACTATCCGAATTTGAGCAGACTGGAAAACAAACGTCACCCCACTAGGAGCTGCTTGAACGAACGTTACCCATTGGCAGCAGGTACATTACGCCCTGCTACGATCTGCAGTAGTTCTACATGAATTGGTGTGAGAGAGAATTACAGAAACACCGGCTACGATCTGCAGTAATTCTAACTGAATTTGTGTGAAGAGAGAATTACAGAAGCGGCAGTTGATCGCCGTACTTGAAGAGAGTTCACCAGCATGAGCTACCCGATCCCAGCCAGGGCTGCCGTATTTACTCGAGGGTTGCAAGCAGCCGACACCTCGAACTGACTGGACTAGTCTACATCGGTGAGTGTCTTCACGTTTAGGCTGAAGTGTGACCAGTTGGCCATAATCGCTCCTGGGGTGAGCAATCCTTGTCCTCGGAGACTTGAGCTGACCCGCGGCCATCTATCACGGGGTCAGTCGGCTCTGGGAAAACACAGATCAAATTTTATACCTGCGGCTGCTGAGTCTTGCTTTTCCTGTCAAGAGACGAACGAACAAGACCAAAGGGTGATCCCCCTGGATTGCGCTGACAAGGCGAAGTACAAAGCAACGCTGTTCCGGCCAAAATTATGATCCGCGTGGAGCACGGGAAAGGTCCCTATTTACAGTAGTTCAGGTGTAGAAGGGATTGTTTAGGTTAGGTATCCCTGCATAAGAGTGAGTGTGTGAGTTATAAATAGTTAGTGAGAATTAAAGAATTTGTTTAGTGGAGTTTTGTTTCTTGTGTTAGGTTCATTCAGATTTAGGTGTGTTAGTCGAGGAGCAGTCCTAGGTGTGTTGATTTGATAGAGCAAGACCTTGTCCACTCTGCTACAATACTAATACTGCCAGTTATATTACTCCGTGCTCCTTCACTGTCAGCCTTTATACTGGTGAAGGACAATCATTATCATAGTCCTTATTTTTAGCCCAGAAACAGGAGCATGGAAGTAAGCAGTATCTGATCTCTGGTCAGAGAGCCTTATGCCAGAACACTTATATGAATATGTTGAGATTAACTATAACACTATGGCAAATCCAGTTATGGTATATGGTTTTGAAGTGTGGAACCTACATGAAAGAGACACAGAGTAGGTTCTTCAGCGCTGGGCTGGATATCGATATTTAGAACCGGGGAATTCCCTTGAACTGTGGCGTACCGATTGTGTTCTCGATCGCACAGTCACTTTGTGACACCTTTTGAGAATTTTGGTCTAATCAAGAAATCTTCCCGGATTTTTAGAGTTAAAAAACCAAACACATTTTTTATTAAAGCGTTTGATGTGATCATTTTATAGAAAATTGGCAGTTCTATCAAGATTTTCAAGAAACTTGAAAATTGAGGTATGTTTGCAAGCTGCCATTTGTGTAATAATTTGTACTGTATACTAATACTGAGAGCATTTGATTGAAATAGCAGCATACAAAATGTATCTGCTAATGATTCTTTCAAAAAGACGATCCAAACAATATATGACATGAAGAAAATATTGTAACATTATTTTAGGTGAAAAGACATGCAATTACCGTCATCAGTTGTAATTTGTTCTCCCAAAAAAATAAAAATGTATGGTTTTACAGGTGTTCAGTCATGAGTAGCTGAGATAATCAATATATTGTCCACTCCTCTACTTTTCAGAATCAACTTTCCTCAAGTCCCTAGTTTATATTTTTCTCTATATCCCTGTATAGCTTTTTCGCTGATTTTTTAAATACAAAAAAAATCATAACTTTCATGGATGGACGACATATACATGGTTGATATATCATTGGAAAGCTTTTTTCTATGGTTTTCTGGCAGTTGTATTTGTAATGCTGTAAGTACTGAAGAGTCAATTTGTAAATTCCTCTACCTATTAGTGTCCAAATAGTCGTTCTCACAAAAAACAAATGAGATGGTGAGATAGAGTAGGGAAACTGGTAAAGCTCTTCTTAGTCCAACATGGTAAACCAGGACAAAACATTGGGATGAATTTAAACGACTTTTGGCTACTTGGTATTATATAACTGTATACTATGATTACAGAGAGTCGTAAAATCGACATAACTGTATACTATGATTACAGAGAGTCGTAAAATCGACATAACTGTATAATATGATTACAGAGAGTCGTTGGCAGACGTGTGCTCGCCTTTTACAACATGCCGAGTAGGATGCAGCTGATGGACTTTTCTTTCTTCCCTAATTTGGAGGCCCAAGGAATGTTGATTCTAGAATGTTAGATTATGAGATAAAGAATAACTCTATATTTCTTTATGAAATCAACAATGAAAACTAACTGGTTTAAAGTTCAGAATAGTTGTGTAGTTATTATTTATACCTGCTAGTTTAAATCTCCCAAATACCACAATTTGTTCGCAGCGATAAAATCAATCAGATTTGATCGCCATCTTGTTTAACAAGCATGGCCGGGGATGCCAGATCGAAACGTTGAACAGAAGCCAAGCATCACTTTATAAATGTCTAGAAAATGTCAAACTTTTTTTAATAAAAAGAAAATATTTAAAAGAATTGTCATAACAACCTAATTAACATGCAAATCTTTAGGTAACAAAAATAAGCATAGAGACTCAAGTCATCGTTGCATATATTTCCTTAAGCGCGAACAAAAAATAACTCATTCCAACTCTAACCAAGCGCAAAACATTGTCAGATATGAGGACTTTCAGCATTTGCCGCTACGATAAATAATAGTTCTTGAAACAAATATCAAAAAGAAACAGTCTGCTGGATTTCGCTGATAAATTTGCGCTTCGCTCTTATACCAGTAATAAGATGTAAAATAAAATAAGTATACTTGACGAGAGGTGACATCAATTTTAAGGGAGAATACAAACAGGCATACTAATGACTAATGTTGGTTGAAAACAAATTTGAAGCGTTGCTTGCGGTACAGGAAGAGATGACATCTGAGGAGTTGACATCGTACGCAAGGGATATTTTAATATCGACAGCAAAAGAATTGATTCCAAAGATATTGCACAAGACACAGAGCTATATAACAGAGGAAACACAGAAACTCATTGCAGAAAGGCAACAATTAAAACAAATGGGAAGTAAGGGGACCAACACAGCATATAAAAACTGCGCAAGAAAAGTTAGAAGAGAAATAAGAAAAGATAAAAGAAGATACATAGTAGAAACGTGTAAGGATATAGAAAACCTACAACAACAAGGCAGAGAAAGAGATGCATTCAAAGCAATAAGAACACTGACAAGGGAATTCCGTCCGGTTCCTCGTGTCATAAATAACAAAGAGGATAACACATTAACAGAAACCAAAGACATACTGAATAGATGGAGAGAGTAGTGCAGAACCATGTATGGAGATAGCACAAAGCGCTCAGTTACAATCCTACCAAAAGATTAGAAAGAACCTGAACCAACATTGGAAGAAGTACGCTCTGCAATTAAAAGCCTGAAAAAGGGAAAGTCCACAGGATGCGATGATATCCCAACAGAGCTAATACAAGCAGGAGGAGAGGCATGTGCTCGAGTCTATCACAAGCTGTGTAAACAGATATGGCACAGTGCAGAGCCACCAGAAGCATGGAAGAAATCAATACATATTCCCCTCCTCCAAAAAGGCAACCTGAAGCTGTGCACGAACTACCGAACTATCGCGCTGATCAGCCACGCTAGCAAGATACTCTTACGAATCCTATTAAGAAGCATAGAGAAAAGGTTTGAATCTGAAATTCACGTTGTCCAGACAGGTTTTAGGAAAGACAGAGGGACCCGGGACCACATATTGCATTTAAGGAATATCTATGAAAAATGTAGAGAGTTTAATGTAGACCTGTACACATGTTTCATTGATTACACTAAAGCCTTCGAAATCAAAATCTGTGGAGAAGCACGAAGGAAATGGGGTTTCCTTTGCATATAGTCCATCTCATTGAAACATTATACCAAGATCAACAAGCTGCTGTCCGAGTATCTGGGCAAACATCAGATTGGTTTGCAGTACAAAAGGGAGTCCGACAGGGATGTATCCTCTCACCTTATCTGTACAACATATATGCGGAATGTATAATAAGAAATGTTCGAGAAGATGAGAACATTGAAAGTTTCGACCCATTTACGATTGGGGGTACGAGATTCCAGAGTTACGATACGCAGATGACAGTAATACTATAAAGAAATGCAGAAGGGCTAGAGCAGCTGCTTTCAGCCGTTAATAGATTTAGTAAAGATCAAAATCTGTTCATAAACAAAACAAAGATAATGACCGCCGATAAAACACAATGTCAGCATAAATTTACATTGGGTGGTGAGGAAATAGATCAGGTCCCACATTTTGAATATCTGGGCTCCAGAACTGACAAAATTGGCGACTGCTCGAAAGAAATCAGAAGAAGACTAGCTATGGCAATGCAGAGACTGAATAGCCTAAAGAAATTATGGCAGGGCACCAACAAAACGATAAAAGTAAAAGTCTTGAGAGCCTGTGTTTTTCCTGTGGCAGCTTATGGCTGTGAAGCATGGACGATTAACAAAACTTCTAGATTAAGAATCGAATCCTTCGAGTCAAAATGTTACAGAAAGATCCTTAAAATAACATGGACAGAGAAAAGATCAAATGTAGACATTCGGCAGGAGTTGGGCATAGAGGAGAACTGGTTTATCAATTCCATTTTGGCTAGAAAATGCAAATACTTTGGTCACATCAAGAGACACAACGGTCTTGAGAGGACGGAGATGGAAGGTATGGTGCCAGGCAAAAGAGGAAGGGGTAGACCAAGAAGACGATGGCACCAAGATATCAAGGAATGCCTGAGTACGACAGTGGCGGAAGCTGGTGTTTTGGCAAGAGAACGAGTATCTTTCAGACAGACTGTCTAATAGTGAACGGGTGCTGCAAATAGACCATCGAAAGACAGGTCAGTTTTATCCTACCAATGACAGGGCGATGCTACGGTAATCCTGCTCAATTCGAGAGGAGCCGCTGACATTTTGGTTCACGTACCAGGTTGATAAGCCAATGGCGCAAGGCTACCGTGTGAAGGATTACGGCCGAACGCCTGTAAGCCGGAACCCCGCCCAAAATCTCAGCACCACTGCAATGGAAGGCTTCGACATGGTCGGGACCTGGGGCTCGCGCCTCATCCCTATCCGGTCGAGCCGCAGAAATAGGTCTCTGCCGTCCGCCGATCAAAGCGGGCAGATAACTGCTTGATATTCACCCTATACGTCGATGGGGTGTGAAACCACCAACATAAGACTTAGTTCTTGGTCGGGGTGTCGAAAACAGTAGAGCAGCCACCTCACTGTGAACTGTCGAGACTCAACCAATGACCATGAGATTTGTTCGCACACTAGGCGAACAACATCTCCGTGACATTACCAGACTTGTCCCCTGGTTAAATGCACTTCTGCTTCGATCTCTACCTCTGTATGCTATCAGCCATACCAATGGACGCAGAAGAGATGCAGGCTAGCGGACATTGCACATTTGCCCTATTGTGTCAACCTCCCAGGTGGCGGGGAATGCTAGGCGTACCATCACTGCAGAGAAGACGAGAAAATGAAGGGAGCAAAGAGATACCCCACTCACATGCAAATGCTACGTTCTGGCAGGACGTGACGATCCTGGGATACAGACACACTGGACTGCCTCTCTTCCGGGTTAGTACAAACCAGTACATAGTCCATATAATATATCATATATCATATCTCATATAAAAACACCGCACCCTACAGACACGAGTAGTGAAGACTCATTAGTCATGTAAGACAACTTCCATAAGAGAGACAACTCTGATCACAAACAACTGCTGCCTTGCAGATAGGCTGGGGACAGCCAAAGGCTAAGGAGGGCATCCCTACAGAAACGCCTGTTGAAATCGGATGCACTCGGCCACAGGCTTAACGAAACAGTGCAACGTAAATCGCAGTATGATGACAGTACAACTTATCAGAAAAACGTATGGCGCTCATCCTGTGGAGTCCTGCCAGGCAGCGAGAGTGCCGGGCCTCATGCCTCGAAGGGGCCCACCCTTGACTACTGGTGGTCACCCACCCATGTGTCGTGGAGTCAAGGCACATAGCTATGGGGCAATTTCTATTGACCAAAAACTCAAGACCCTCAAAATACTACAGTGGAATGCGGAGGGAGTCATTAACAAAAAGCCATCCCTAACACATCACTTGCATGAAGGTAAGATTGACGTGGCATGTATCCAAGAAACGCACCCCAACAGCAACCATAAATTCTCAATCAGAGGATACCAGGCCTTCCGCCTGGACAGAGAAGGTCACAAAGGAGGGGTTCTGATACTGACCCGTAACTTCATACCGAGTAGCGCAGTAGCTGTCAATCACACCGGACAAGCAGAAATTGTAGGAGTTGACATAATGGCTCAAGAGACGAAGATCCGCATCTTCAACCTGTACGGACCACCAAATAAAGACATATCGAAGTCAAAGACACCAACTGCATAGTAGTTGGAGACTTCAACAGCCACTTGGAGAAATGGGGATATTCTAGAACATGGCATACCACATCGACTCCAGATTTGGCCTTCTCCAAAATGGACATTCACCATAAAATAGACCGCCAGGTGCTAAACCAATTGGCAGGTAGCGACCACAGGCCAATTAGGCTAGAAATCGATATGGAAGTAGGCCCACAGGAAACAAAACCGCTCCCACGTTGGAATTACAAACGAGCCGACTGGGAAAGTTTTGCAATCATGACAGATGGGCTGTGTGAAACCATCAACACACGAAACAACAAAATGAAGCCCATGGTGGAAAGCCAAAGCAAGGCAATAATGCAAGCCGCCACTGAAACCATCCCAAGAGGAGCGAGGAAAAACTATAAGCCCTATTGGAATGAAGAGTTGCAGAAAGTGGAAGACGCAGTAACACATGCTAGGAACATGGCAAAGCGAGAACTATCAATAGAGGCAAATAATGAAATATCGCCCTCAAAGCCGCCACGGCGAAATACAAATACACTCTAAATCAAACAGCAAGAGAAAGCTGGAAAAACAAAACAGAAAGTCTCAACTTAGACAAAGAAGGGAACAAACTCTGGAAGTTAGTCAAAGCCATTAATGACGAAACCCCGTCAAACAAACAAATTACCATCAAGCAGGGTGAAAACCCGCTCACTAAAAAAAAAAGCCGCAAACGCCTTTGTCGAACACTATGCCAAAGCGAACCACATAGATGTCCCTGCAGATAGGCATACGGACATTAATGAAGAGCAAAAGGGGCACGACAACATCAATATGGCACCAGAAGAGCATATGATGGCAAAGCTAACAATGAGCGAAATGGAAGAGGCCATGAGAACATTAAAGAAAAGGAAATCTCCCGGAAAAGACGGGATAACAAACGAAATGCTGATGGGGCTGGGCCAAACAGCGAAGAGGAAGCTGCTATCGGTCCTGAACCAAAGCTGGAAAAGGGGAATTGTACCCCAGGCACGGAAAGACGCAATACTGGTACCAGTACCAAAAACAGGAAAGGACAAAACAGATCCAAATGGATACAGGCCTATCAGCCTACTGAGCTGTGTCGGCAAACTGATGGAACGCATGATAAACACCAGACTGATGTGGCATCTGGAAGAAAAACGAATACTAATTCCACAGCAAGCCGGCTTTAGACAGCACAGATCCACTGAGGACCAGGTCATCCTCATAGCCCAGGAAATAGAAGATGCCTACCAGGCACAGAAACACACAGTAGATGTTTGGGTGGATCTGGAAAAGGCATTTGACAAAGTCTGGAAAGATGGACTTAGAGTCAAGCTAAGAAGAAGTGATGTTTGTGGGAAGATGTACAAGTGGATCAACCACTACCTCAAACAAAGAACGGCCAGAGTCCAAGTACAAGGGCAGATGAGCAAAAAGGTGACACTCGAGCAGGGAGTACCCCAAGGGGGAGTACTGTCACCCACACTCTTCCTGGTATATATAAACGATATTACAGAGAATATACCAAGAAGAGTCCATAGCTCAATGTTTGCAGACGATCTGGCTATGTGGACCTCTGAAAAGAATCTCAATATAGCAAGAAATCGGATGCAGCAGGCCCTAACATCGCTGGAAGATTGGGCGAACACATGGCTGGTCAAAATAAACGAGGAGAAAACCACATGCACAATATTCTCGCTTTCAATCAAACCCCAAAATACCAAGTTAAGTCTAAATGGCAAATTCCTGCAGCCAAACGACAACCCAAACTATCTGGGAGTCACATTTGATCGGCGCATGACATGGAAAAGTCAGATCGAGAGAAACCGAATGAGAGCCAGAGAAAGAATGGCAATCATGAGGAAACTTGATGGCACAAGCTGGGGAGCAGACGAAAGCATACTAAAGAAACTGTACACTGGAAGAGTGAGACCAGTTCTCGAGTATGGCATTGCGGCATGGACAACAGCAGCAAAGGCGAACTTCGATAAAGTTAGCAAACTTCAAAACCAAGCCATGAGAGTTATAACAGGAGGCATGAAGTCAACGCCAATTGTAGAACTTGAAAAGATTACAAAACTGCAATCCATGACCGATAGAAGAGACTGCAGAGCCCAGCTGCAGTCAGAGAAACTCCGAAGACTGACCGACCATCCAATGCACCAGAGACTAAACAATTTGGGAAATGGGAAACTAAAGCGGAGAAACTTTGCAGAAATAGCCAAAGCAAAGATGCACGAAGATCCCATAAACGCACTAACAACACCAAAGCCCATCCCTACTGTACGAAAACCTACCTGGAGGCAGCATACATTTCTAGAGGTGGTAGAAAATATACCAGGTATTAGAAACAAAAACTGCCAGAAAGAAGAAAGAAGAAATACTACCCTGAGTTACATTACGGAAAACTATCCAAGCATGGACTGGACCCATGCATACACCGACGGTTCCGTAACAAATACAACACAGTACGGAGGGGCAGGAGCATTCCTGAGCATACCAAATGGCAGAAAAATAACACTGTCATTCGCTACTGGAAAATACACAAGCAATTTCAGAGCGGAGTCAGAGGCACTGAGGGCGGCAGTGGAAGAAATGGTGACAGGTAAAAGAAATGAAAGCCATATAGTCCTGCTTACAGATGCCTTGGCCGTAGTCAAAGCACTAAAAAGCCAGAAAAATACTGAACAATGATTTAAGAGCAGTACTCTGTCAACTATGCCAGCAGGCCGCACCAAAAAGAGTAGTGGTGCAGTGGGTCCCATCTCACTGCAACATCCAAGGCAACGAGGAGGCAGACAGACTGGCAAAAGAAGGTGCAAAACTACCACAACCCGATACTAGTTTGACATACGAAGAGTCAAAACGGCTTATTAGATCTAGATACATGACCAAATGGGAAACCGAACATACTGGTTACACCAAAACCGATTCCTATTACCAGTTGAACAGAAAAGAGCAAGTCGTGGTCTTCAGACTTCGCACTGGCCACAATAGACTCAGGTACCACCTATTCAACAAATTGAAGATAGGTGGCACTGACGAATGCCCGTGTGGTACCGGGAAAATCACCGCTGAGCATTTGCTGCAAAACTGCCCGACATACGAGGATCAGAGAGAGCAGATGTGGCCATCACCAGTGGCAACACTAGACAATCTCTATGGCAGTGTCGACAGCCTCAGGATGACGGCTGCTTATTTTGAAAAAATAATGGTTACTGTCTGACTGCGTACGGAGAAGAAGAAGAAGAAGACAGACTGTGATGGGAGCGACGTGCTACAAAGGACATGCTACATGATGATGTTGGTTGAAAGTGAAAAGGAATTACAAGACCTCGGAGAGCAAGTCAATAGACAATATGCGCAGCTCATAGCGTGACACGGACATTAATATTTTTTGTAAACCTAACATATAAAATTATGTTAAAAAAACGTCCCAATCTATTACGAGATTCTCGCCGTTGCTAGGGAGTTCCTGTGTTGTGCTAATATTCTCCAAAATATATGGAGAAGAACAGAGCACTAATGGGTTTAAACGCGTGCAATGACGTTGATTCTTTGACTAATCTAAACTACATTAAACTGTCTTTTGTATTGGGCTACGATAAACCAGTGAGTGATAAGTTTTTTCATCTATAGACGGTTGTTCTTTGGTTCGAGGGAGTCGGCCCAGTGCGCGGGTGGTCTTCTCCGTTTTCTGTCTCGTGGGTACCAGACTGCTGTCGCTGTGCTCCAATGGTCATCAGTTCTCTGACGCAGGTGACCAGCCCAGCGATCTTTTACATTGTCTGTGTGGGTAACTACATCCTTCACCAAGGACAGTGTCGTGAAGATCTTACAAACATTGGTTCTGGAAACGTGAAGCCGACAATGCGCCTCTCAATGGACGCTTGGGTCACTTTGAGTTTGGATTCCGTGTCTTTTGTAAGTGACCAAGTTTCTGCAGCATAACATATTGGAGTGCCAACTGTAGAGTTGAAGAGGACGGTCTAGTGCCGTTTTCAAAGACGCAAACGTCGTCCAGCCCGCACGAGGACGTCTTGTTAATTCAGGGTTTAGGTCGTCATGCATGTCCAATAGGTGTCTCAAGAAGATATATACTCCTCTACGTCATTCAGATTTTCGCCATCAAGGATGACTGGGCCATTGCTAGGGAAACGGTTACGGATGAATTTTGTCATGGAGGTGTTCATGTCAAGGTCGGATGTCTCCCTATTTTATGAAGCATAGCTACCATTTTGTTGATGTCTTTGACTGTTTCTGTGATGAGCATTAGTCATCTGCGGAGTGGAGATTGTTAAGTCGCATGCCATTGATGTCGATGCCGAAGAAAGTCCAGTCGCATTGACTAATGATGGATTCCAGGCATGCAGAAAAGAGGATTGGTCTGATATAGTCCAATCTGGCAAACACCGCTATGAACGGATACTATTACTGGTTTTTGGAAGGCAGAGAAGGTTGTCATAGACGCTGAGTAGCAGTTAGCTAGCATTCTGACATAGCCGTGATCAATTCTTTCATCTAGCAGAGTCTGCCAGACAAATAGTGGCTCTACAGAGTCAAATCCTTCATTATAATCAATAAAGGTGAAGATAAGGAATATAATTACAATAGTGAATATAATGACGAGAGAGAACAATATTAGGAACAATATTAGGAAGACAGAAAAATAAAAGAACATAAAAGTTATAATAGATCATGCGAGAAAGATAAATGAGCAAGTCCAGGTCACAGGGAAATAATCAAATGTAAAGTTAGGAATGATAACAAGAAATATTAAACATAGGAGCTAGAAAGTGATAGTCAAAATGTATAAATGCATTAGTTAGAACGAGATTGGAGCACTATGTTCAGTTATGGAGTCCTTATCTTAGATAGGTTATAAACGTTAGAGAAAGAATACAAAGGAGAGCAACACAACTTGATGCCCGTTCCTCAGCGTTGCTGCGCGTCTCAACTACATCTCCAGCAGACCCTGTCTTGGGCCACGGAAGGCCATTGCGTGGTAAGTGCTCCTTTAGAGGCATCTCGGATGTTTCAGCGTACAGTAATGGAGTCTGACCAACGCATTGGAGGTCTTCCCCGCGGTCTCTTCTTACCTCGGGAGTACAAGACTGCTGTCGCCGTGCTCCATCGACCATCGTTTTGTTGCAACATGTGACCTGCCATCTATGTTTTGCCTTGTCTGCATAGATTATCGTATCCTTCTCAAGGGACATCCGCCTTATGTCAGACTTGTTAAGACCTTGCATAAGTTGGTTCCAGAGAGTGATTCCGACCAAGCGTCTCTCAAGGAAGGCATGGGTCACTCTCAATTTGTTCTTCCGTGAATATGTTAGTGTCTACGTCTCGGCATCGTAGCACATCGCAGGGAGTACAGTGGAATTGAAGAGGGGGGATCGTAGGTCTTGGTCATGACAACGATCCAGGACCTGTAAATAGGTGAAGAGCTACCCAACCCGCGCTGCGACGTTTTGTCAGTTTGGAGAGAGTGGAAGTGGGGATTGAGTTGGGATGGGTGGAAGGTAAGCTGAATAACCCGATGTAATACTCCTTTGTGATCTTTTCTATGTCTAATCTAGATGTAATTTGGGATCCATCAGGAGCTGTTTGACAGATATTTTGGCTAAATTAAAAAGACGTGGGGCTCTTATAAATTCCAGGTCAGAGGGAGTCGAACACGAGTTAGTCACTGCTACAAGAAGAAGTGTAGCATCAAGCGATGAACTAGCATAAGTTTGTCTGTGTGCATCACCAGAGTGAGAGATAGAACATGGTGGACATCCATTGTTCGCGTGCACCTATAGAGTGAGAGAAGGAGCATCTTGGAGATCTATTGTCTGCGTGCACCTACAGAGTGAGAGAAAAAACATGTTGGAGATCGATTGTCTGTGTGCACCTACAGAATGAAAGAAAGAGCATATTGGATATCCAGTGTCTTCGTGCATCACCAGAGTGAGAAATAGAGCGTGTTGGAGATCCAATGTCTTTGTGCACCAGCAGAGTGAAATATGGAGCATGTTGGACATCCGTTGTCTGCGTGCGTCACTAGAGTGAGAGATAGAGAATGTTGGAGATCCACTGTCTGCGTGCGTCACTAGAGTGAGAGATAGAGAATGTTGGAGATCCATTGTCTGCATGCATCACCAGATTGAGAGATAGAGCATGCTGGAGATCCATTGTCTGCATGCATCACCAGATTGAGAGATAGAGCATGGTGGAGATCCATTGTCTGCATGCATCACCAGATTCAGAGATAGAGCATGTTGGAGATCCATTGTCTGCATGCATCACCAGATTCAGAGATAGAGCATGTTGGAGATCCATTTTTTGCATGCATCACCAGATTTGGAGATAGAGCATGTTGGAGATCCATTTTCTGCATGCATCACCATATTGAGAGAAAGAGCATGCTGGAGATCCATTGTCTGCATGCATCACCAGATTGAGAGATAGAGCATGTTGGAAATCCATTGTCTGCATGCATCACCAGATTGAGAGATAGAGCATGTTGGAGATCCATTATCTGCATGCATCACCAGATTGAGAGATAGAGCATGTTGGAGATCAATTGTCTGCATGCATCACCAGATTGAGAGATAGAGCATGTTGGAGATCCATTATCTGTATGCATCACCAGATTGAGAGATAGAGCATATTGGAGATCCATTATCTGTATGCATCACCAGATTGAGAGGAGCATGTTGGAGATCCATTATCTGCATGCATCACCAGATTGAGAGATAGAGCATGTTGGAGATCCATTATCTGCATGCATCACCAGATTGAGAGATAGAGCATGTTGGAGATCCATTATCTGCATGCATCACCAGATTGAGAGATAGAGCATGTTGGAGATCCATTATCTGCATGCATCACCAGGTTGAGAGATAGAGCATGTTGGAGATCCATTATCTGCATGCATCACCAGATTGAGAGATAGAGCATGTTGGCGATCCATTATCTGCATGCATCACCAGATTGAGAGATAGAGCATGTTGGAGATCCATTATCTGCATGCATCACCAGATTGAGAGATAGAGCATGTTGGAGATCCATTATCTGCATGCATCACCAGATTGAGATATAGAGCATGTTGGAGATCCATTATCTGCATGCATCACCAGATTGAGAGATAGAGCATGTTGGAGATCCATTATCTGCATGCATCACCAGATTGAGAGATAGAGCATGTTGGAGATCCATTATCTGCATGCATCACCAGATTGAGAGATAGAGCATGTTGGAGATCCATTATCTGTATGCATCACCAGATTGAGAGATAGAGCATGTTGGAGATCCATTGTATGCATGCATCACCAGAGTGAGAGATTTAGCATGTTGGAGATCCATTATCTGTGACATAGTTTGCAGGGAGGATGTGGTATATGCGTCTTCTAACCTGATGTGTTTTGTTTCAGTTTTTTGTTTTGACATAGGCTATCAATCTTTCTTCATGCTCCCTTCCCTTAGTCAGGCTGCATGGATGCATTTTATTTAGAGGGTCAAAACTTGGCAGCAGAATAGGGTCTTGGCTAGCTATGGTTGCTGACCATGATGGTAACAGTCAGCTATGAGTCGCTGGTTGCTGTTAGCTCATCATTGATGTGTCTTTGATTTCCTTCATTTTGTTTGATTTTTTAAAATAGGTCCTTAATGTAACGAAAGCAACATTTACCTTTTGTATTCATTTTGTGATACTCTACACACGGACCAAGGAGTCTAACATGTGCTCGAGTCATTGGGTCGTACGAAACCCAAAGGCGCAGTGAAAGCGAGGGCCGCCTCGGCGCGGCCGAGGTGGGATTCTCTTCCCCCTCGGAGCAATTCGTGCGGGAGGTGGCGCACCACCGGCCCGTCCCATCTGCGTCGTCAGTGTGGCGGAGCAAGAGCATGCACGCTGGGATCCGAAAGATGGTGAACTATGTGCCATGACCAGGCCTGTTTCCTGGATAAATGCACTCTTGCCTCATTCTTTACTTTTGTCTTCTATCAGTCATCCCAATGGACGCAGAAGAGATGCAGGCCAGCGGACATTGCACCTCTGCCCCTTTATGACAACCTCCCAGGTGGTGGGGAATGCTAGGCGTACCATCACTGCAGAGGAGCCGAGAATACTAAAGGGGAGCAAGGAGATACCCCCACTCACATGTATATGCTACGTTTCTGGCAGGATGTGACGATCCTGGGACACAGACACACTGGACTGTCTCTCTTCAAGGATACTTGAAAAACTAGTACATAAGTCCATCATATCATCATCATCAAACCCTTTCGACACAAGTAGGGAAGACTCGATAGTCCTGCAAGACAACTTACCTAAGAGAGACAACTCTGACCTCAAACAACTGCTGCCTTGCAGATGGGCTGGGGACAGCCAAGGGCTAAGGAGGGCATCCTTACAAGAAACGCCTGTTGAAATCAGATGCACTGGGCCACAGGCTTAATGAAACAGTGCAACGTAAATCGCTGTATGATAAAGTATGGTGCTAATCCTTTGGAGTCCCATCAGGCAGAGAGAGTGCCGGGCCCCACGCGTCGAAGGGGCCCACCTGATGCTACTGGCGATCACCCAGCCATGTGCTATGGAGTCAAGGTACAAGGACATGGGGCAAGAGCTATTGACCAAAAACCCATGTCCCTTAAAATACTACAGTGGAATGTGGAGGGAGTCCTTAACAAAAAGGTTTCTCTAACAAATCGCTTGTACCAAGGCGAGATAGACGTGGCATGCATCCAAGAAACGCACCTCAATAACAACCACAGATTTTCAATCAGAGGATACCAGACCTTCCGACTTGATAGAGAAGTTCACAAAGGAGGTGTTCTAATACCAAGTAGCGCAGTATCTGTAAATCACACCGGACAAGCAGAAATTGTAGGAGTCAACATAATGACACAAAAAACGAAAATCCGTATATTCAACCTGTATGGCCCACCCAACAAAGATCTGTCGCTCTCGAGTATGGAAATCAAGGACTCCAGCTGCCTAGTGGTTGGAGACTAAAACAGTCACTTGGAGGGATGGAGATATTCAGACACAGACAGCAGAGGGGATGAAGTGGAACTGGGAGATAGACACACATCTCTATCTTATCAATATGAAGACTGGGAGATAGACACACATCTCTATCTTATCAATAGGAAGACTGGGAGATAGACACACATCTCTATCTTATCAATAGGAAGACTGGGAGATAGACACACATCTCTATCTTATCAATAGGAAGACTGGGAGATAGACACACATCTCTATCTTATCAATAGGAAGACTGGGAGATAGACACACATCTCTATCTTATCAATAGGAAGACTGGGAGATAGACACACATCTCTATCTTATCAATAGGAAGACTGGGAGATAGACACACATCTCTATCTTATCAATAGGAAGACTGGGAGATAGACACACATCTCTATCTTATCAATAGGCCGGATGACAGCCCTAGCCTCTATTCCAGAAGATGGCATACCACCTCCACTCCAGATTTGACTTAATCCATGGCGGATATTGACCACAAAATAGATCGTCAGGTGCTCGACCAATTGGCAGGTAACGACTACAGGCCAATTAGGCTAGATATTGATATGGAAGTTGGCCCCCAGGAAATAAAACCGCTGCCACTTTGGAACTACAGATAAGCCGACTGGGACAAATTTGCAATGCTGACAGATGGACTGTGTAAAGCTATCAACACACGAAATAACAATATGAAACCTATGGTGGAAAGCTTAAGCAAAGCAATACTGCAAGCAGCCACCGAGACCATCCCAAGAGGGGCAAGGAAAAACTACAAGCTATATTGGAATCATGAACTGCAGATAGCTGAGGATGAAGTCTCAAATGCTAGGAACATGGCAGAGGGAGAGCAATCTATGGAAGCAGATATCGCCCTAAGGCCATCACTGCGAAATACAAAAGAACACTGAACCAAATAACAATAGACAGTTGGGAAAAAAAACAGATAAAGCATCAATCTAGATAAAGAAGGGAACAAACTATGGAATTTAGTCAGAGCCATGAATGACGAAACACCATCAAATAAACAAATTACCATCAAGCAAGATGACAACATGCTTACTGGAAAAAAAGCAGCAAACGCCTTTATAGAACATTATACCAGTGCAAACCACATTGATGTCCCTACAGACAGGCACACATACATTAGTGAAGAACAAAAGAGCCACGACAACATCAATATGGCACCAGAGGAGCACACGATGGCCAAAACTAACGATGAATGAAATGAATGAGGCCATGAGAACTTAAAAGAAAAAGAAATCGCCCGGAAAAGATGGGATAACAAATGAAATGCTGATAGGGTTGGGCCAAAAAGCAAAGAGGAAGTCACTGTCAGTCCTGAACCAAAGCTGGATAAGAGGAATTGTACCGCAGGCATTGAAAGATGCTGTACTTATACCAGTACCAAAGAAAGAAAAAGATAGAACAGATCCAAGTGGATACAGGCCTATCAGTCTACTGAGCTGTGTAGGTAAACTGATGGAGCGTATGATAAATACCAGACTGATGTGGCACCTGGAAGAAAAACACATATTAATTCCACAGCAAGCAGGATTTAGACAAATGGTAAAAAAATAACACTGTTAGTGGCAACTGGAAAATTCTCAAGCAATTATAGAGCAGAGGCAGAGGCACTGAAATCTGCAGCAAAAGCAATGCTGACAGGCGAAAGCAATGAAAGCCAGATAGTCCTGTTTACAGATGCCCTGGCCATGGTTACAGCACTAAAAAGTCAGAAAAATACTGAACTTAATGATTTAAGAGCAGTACTCTGTCAACTATGCCAGCAGTCTGCACCAAACAGAGTAGTGGTACAGTGGGTTCCATCCCACTGTAACATCCAAGGCAACGAGGAGGCAGACAAACTGGCAAAAGAAGGCGCAAGACTACCACAATCAGATTCTAGTGTGACCTACGAATAGTCCAAAAGCTTTATTAGGGCCAGTTTACCAAATAGGAAACCGAGCATACTGGCTACACAAAAAATGATGCCTATTACCAGTTTAACAGAAGAGAGCGGGTCGTCGTCTTCAGACTCCACACAGGCCACAACAGACTGAGGTACCACCTACTCAATAAACTGAAGATAGGTGCTACTGACGAATGCACCAGTGGTAGAGGGAAAATGACCCCTGAACATCTGCAGCAAAATTGCCCGACATACGAGGACCAGAGAAAGCACATGTGGCTATCACCAGTGCCAACACTAGACAAGCTCTATGGCAGTGTTGAGAGCCTTAGGATGACAACTGCTTTCTTTAAACAAATTCAAGTTGAAGTCTGACAGTGTACGAAGAAAAAGAAGAAGAAGATAAATAACACTCAAAATTTATACCATTATCATAAATAAAAAAGCTACAGATAAAATATGACAAACACCCATTTCTCATTGTTTTTATTGATTTAATTCAGGATTCTATAGATCATTATGAAAAATGCTTATAGGATCTTCAGGGATAGTAAATGTAAGCAAAAGATGCACCAAAAACCTAACATGCAAGGCTCACTTCCTGTATGTGTTATTTAAATGTGTTATTAGAATATTATTGGTTGCAAATGTTATAGCATAGCACACAGATTAGGCTATTTCCCTCACGTTTTATTTTATGTGTAGATTTTTGTGTTTCACAATTGTACAGCTTCTCTCCTGTGTTCGTTCAGGCTTTGAGTGTACCCAATTGATGCCTCACAAAGATCACACATGTACGACTTCTCTGTCGTATGTCATTTATGTGCATTTAGACTATCAATCAATCAAAACCCATCGCTTCTCTCTATACAAAGGTCATTGACCATATCTTCTCAGCTTACACAGTTCCGGGCTGATTTGTCTGTCTCTCAGCAGGTGTAACCATTTAGTCATAGTTCTCTGTAACATTCTCTTCGTGTAATTTTAGGTCTACCTTTCTTTCTGTTCCCTTGAGGATTCCATGTGAGAGCCTGCATGGCTATGTTGAAACGAGCCTCTCTCATCACACATCCTCTTCAGCCCCATTTTCTTCTCTTAATTTGTTGTTACAGTCACTGTTACTGGGTACTTTCTCACAGGTCTTCAATCCTCACCTTGTCTTGACACATTATGCCAATTTAGCTCTGTTAGCATCTTTTAAAGAAAGACTAGGGGCTTTAATTAATCTCCTTGGTCGTTCCTCATGTTTCGGCTTCATACAACAGCACTGACTTAACACTGGCATTTTATCTATCTATTGTCTGATCCGGTTTGCCTATCGGCGCCAGGTGTATAAGTGACATCTGGACAGCACCTTGGTGTGTGCTTGATTTAAGGTGAAACTGGCTGCTTCATAAATTCCATCAATCCATCTTTTGTGGGGTCGGTCTCTAGCTCTGCTACCGCTGTGTTTAAGTGATAGAGCCATCTGTGGGACGCTGCTGTGTTGCTGTCGCGATATGTGGCCAAACCACTGAATTTACTGTTTGAAGTCTAGCACTGGCTTAGTGTCCATCTGTTTCCTGGTCTGATCGTTTCTAATTCTGTCCCATCTTGTCACTTTTAGCATTCGCCTCAGGCATTTCTTTTCTGTTGTTTCTATTTTTCTCTTATCTGTTGATGTCAGTGTCCATGTTTGACACTGGTAGCATAGTGTAGGCATAAAAACTATGTTGAACAAAGCTCTATTTGTGCCAATCTTTACGTACTTGTTCTTCAGTATTGTTGACATCTGGCTAATGATTTGGTTTTCTTAAGTGCATCTGTAATAGATTTCTGCATGCACTCTTCCATTAGATGATACTATGATTCCTAAATATTTGAAATTCTTCACTTGCTTGAGTTGTTGCTGTTTTATGTAGATCTTAGCTGTTGTTGCTGTTTGATGTAGATCTTAGCTGTTGTTGCTGTTTTATGTAGATCTTAGCTGTTGTTGCTGTTTTATGTAGATCTTAGCTGTTGTTGCTGTTTGATGTAGATCTTAGCTGTTGTTGCTGTTTTATGTAGATCTTAGCTGTTGTTTCTGATCTTGCTTTAGTCATTGCTTCAGCTTTACTCACGTTGATTCTCATGTTGTGGCCTTCTGCAGCCAAGTTAAGGTTGTTGCAGCTGTTCTTCAGTGTTTGCAATGAGTGCTTAGTCATCGGCGAAAAGGATTTTTCTACAGCTGTTGCATCGTTAGATTGGGCTTCTTTGCTGATTTGGTCCATGTAGGTGATGAACAACAGGAGAGAAAGCACATATCCCTGTCTAACCCCAGTTTTGACAAGAAACTGTTCTGACCCAACGACACTTGTTCGTACCACATACGGACTATTTTTATACAAACATTCACATATGCTTATCAAGTGCAGACTAACTCCCTAGTTCTCCACAGCTGACATTGAATACTCACATTTTGGTGTGACTATTGATTTCTCTGGATGCTGCTTTTACTTATTGTCAGGATTGCCATTCTTTCCTTTCCAATTATGGTCTTTACATCTGCATCTATACTTCCTGACTTGTCAATTATGGTCTTTACATCTGCATCTATACTTCCTGACTTGTCAAATATGGTCTTTACATCTGCATCTATACTTCCTGACTTGTCAATTATGGTCTTTACATCTGCATCTACACTTCCTGACTTGTCAATTATGGACTTTACATCTGCATCTTTACTTCCTGACTTGTCAATTATGGTCTTTACATCTGCATCTATACTTCCTGACTTGTCAATTATGGTCTTTACATCTGCATCTTTACTTCCTGACTTGTCAAATATGGACTTTACATCTGCATCTTTACTTCCTGACTTGTCAATTATGGTCTTTACATCTGCATCTATACTTCCTGACTTGTCAATTATGGTCTTTACATCTGCATCTTTACTTCCTGACTTGTCAATTATGGTCTTTACATCTGCATCTATACTTCCTGACTTGTCAATTATGCTGCCCACATAAGTAAAGGTATCTACTTCTTCCATCAGTTCTTTCTGCAGCATGATTGGTTCTTTGTTGATAGATCTGAAAGTAGCTTGGGTTCTTCATGTTGATATTCAGTCCTAATTTAGATGATTCTTCTTTCACCCTGTCAAATATCTCTTGCAATTGGCTCTGAAGTATGACAAAAGTACCAGATCATCTGCGTAATCCAGGTCCACTAATTGCAATTACAGTGTCCATTGAATACCAGTTCCGGGGACGGCGTGGCCTAGTGGTTAAGTGCACGGCTCACAACTGAAAGGTGCTGAGTTCGATCCCCATCACAGCACCGGCCGTTACCCTGGGGAAGCAAACCCTTAGAAAATGCAGGAGGAAGCAGACCCTTACATAAAATGCATGCTGAAGTCGGATGCACTGGGCCGACAGGCGCAAAATAAAAAAAACAATGCAACGCACACCGCCTTGAGGATTAGAAAAATAAGGCGAACGCAAAAAAATTTTTTTTTTTTTAAATACCAGTTCCCTTTCTATAGTTTGATGTCACTTATCCAATCTATAACCAACAAGAACATGAAGGATGATAGAAAGCTTTCAGTCAGTGCTCCTTCATGTGTTTTTTCATCCATTGCCATAGATGAGGACCACTTTGCAAAATTCACTGTTCGCATGAGATGAAAGATGGTTAAACAAGCCAATAGGAGCCATGAATTGTCTGTTATATTTAGTACAAGAATACAGGACCCCTACCACCAGGGTCGAAGAAGAGTTGTTGTGTGCAGACTTGCGAAGCAATCGTCTCTGTATAGCTTCATTTATTCTTGATGTCTCATGTCTCTTAACACCAACAGCAATAGTGCTATGCCAGTCTGTGCAATTGGCGGCGATTCTTTCTCAGTCATCATGGTTAATACCAAACTGGATCAGTGATTTATTAAGTGTGACCTTGTACTGCATCCACTGACCACCGCTTGGTCTCTTACCATTTTAAAGTTCACAATAGAGCATCTTTTTTTGTAGACATTGATCCAACTTGCATACCACATGGCCTACCCATCTCAGCTGTGCTGCACAGATCACTGTGGGTATACTAGACATACCCAATCACGCTAGCACATCTGTATTTGGCAACATGTCATGTTTTCTAATCCTCAGAAGTTTCCGCAAGCAGTGCATGTGGAAGTGGTTGAATTTCCAGACATGACGACTATAGATGGTTCAGATCTCACACGCATATTAAAGAGTAGATAGAACATCTACATTATAGATTTTCATTTTTGTTTGAGTTTTGATCCCTCGCCAATCCCACACCTTACTACGAAGTGTGCCAAATGATGCATCTGCCCTAGCTACTCTTATATTCACTTCATCATCTATGTAACTCTGCTCCTACATGTACCACTCTGTTAGCTCTCTTTGTACATACTCTGTATGAGGATTAAACACTTTTCTGGTGTTCCATAGTTTCTCAACAGTAGTCAAATAGTGTGTCGATCCACACTGTCAAGCGTCTTTTCGTAGTCTTTAAAACTGATGTATAGAAATATTTCACATTCAATATATTGTTCTACTATGATGCACAGAGTAGCTATATGATCTGTACAGTCTTCCCTGGCAAAATTCTGCATGTTCCTCTTTGAGCTTTTTTGTCTTTTTCCTCTTTTTATCTATCCAAGGTGATACTCCCCTGACAGCAATGTAATCGCTCTTTGATTGCTTCAATTCCCTCTTGGGCAGTGTACAACTTGGTATTTAGGTGCACAAACCACCAGTTTACGTTTGACAGCAATGAAACCAGTTTCAAACTCTCATTGATTAGGAGACCTGAATTATAGCTGCATCTTCTGAGCATTAGTTAAATCATATGTCCGTCTTTCCACTCTGTGGGCACTCTTGGATATCTTTTTGAATAATTCATGTAATATATCTGTGGTCTTATCCTCATCTGCCATTACAGCTTATGCTGGTATTCTGTCTGGGCGTGCAGCTTTTCCTTTCCCGGGTTTGAATATGATCTTTTAGATTTAACTGTTTACTCTGCCGAAGACAGATGTGTTGGACCGAAAGGAGCAAATATTGCAGTCAAGCTGTAAACTAGCAATACAATGCCATTCCATTCTCCGGACTACATCCTGCTACTTGCAAAGCCCAGTTCCCTGCTTGGTAGCAGGAGATTGACAACGAATGAAGAAGAAGAAATGTTACTTGGTGGTTTGCGTCCAGGGTAACCTGCTGGAAGGATTTTTCGTGTTCCTTTTGGTAGAGGTCTGTTTAGGTTTTCTTTGAAATACTCAACCTATTATTTCTGTTCTTCTTCTGATGATGTCAATATATTGCTTTGTTTAGTTTGATTTAGCCTAACAGGAGTTGTAAAAAATGCATCACATACATCACAGTTGAAACGTTTTCTCTCCTGTACATTAAGGGAAGAGAAGACTAATGTCTGGTCATGTAAAACAAACTAATCAGACATCTTATTCAGGGTCAGGCAAAATAAACTGGCCAAGACCTCCACTTCACTACCTTATAGTTCTCCCTGACGTCTGACTGAGGTTGGGAATCGTCGTAGTCTTTGCAGTAGTGAGCAAGACGCAAATTGAAGACATGCATGGCACAAACCCCTGGAGGACCTACGTCCACCTTCATTAGCAGTAGGATTTGAGGAAAGCTAATGCAAACCTGCCACATAACACCCGTTCCATGGGGCACAAAACAGTAAAGATACTTATTGTAGACATTCAACAACAACAACTCCTGTATGTCTTCCTTTATGTTTTTTTAAATTAGACACAGTTGTAAATGATGCATCGCAAGCATCACATTTGTAAGGCTTCTCTCCTGTATGTCTTCTTTTATGTATCTTTAGAATTTGTGAGCTTATAAAAGATGCATCACAAACATCACACTTGTAAGGCTTTTCCCCTGTATGTCTTCTTTTATGTTTTTTAAAATTAGACACAGTTGTAAATGATGCATCGCAAGCATCACATTTGTAAGGCTTCTCTCCTGTATGTCTTCTTTTATGTATCTTTAAAATTTGTGTGCTTATAAAAGATACATCACATACATCACACTTGTAAGGCTTCTCCCCTGTATGTCTTCTTTTATGTGCTTTTAAATTTTCGTTTTTTGTAAACGATGCACCGCAAACATCGCACTTGCAAGGCTTTTCTCCTGTATGTTTTCTTTCATGTACTTTTAGACTTTTATTGGTTGTAAATGATGCACCACATACATCACACTTGTAAGGCTTCTCTCCTGTATGTCTTCTTTTATGTGCTTTCAAACTTTCTCTTTGCGTAAAAGATGCATCACAAACATCACAGTTATAAGGCTTCTTTCCTGTATGGCTTCCTTTATGCACTTTTCGACTTTCATTGGTTATAAAAGATGCATCACAAATATCACACTTGTAAGGCTTCTCCCCTGTATGTCTTCTTTTATGTAATTTTAAACGTTGGCTGCTTGCAAAAAATGTGTCACAAACATCACACTTGTAAGGCTTCTCCCCTGTATGTATTCTTTTATGCTTTTTTAGATACTGGGTGCTTGTAAAACATACATCACAAATATCACACTTGTAAGGCTTCTCTCCTGTATGTTTTCTTAGATGTGTTTTCAAATTTTCATTTTTTGTAAAAGATGCATCGCAAACATCGCACTTGCAAGATTTTTCTCCTGAATGCCCTCTTTTATGTGCTTTTAAACTTCTACTGATTGCAAAAGATGCATCACATATATCACACTTGTAAGGCTTCTCTCCTGTATGGCTTCTTATATGTACTTTTAGAGTTTCATTGGTTGTAAATGATGCATTACAAACATCACACTTGTAAGGCTTCTCTCCTGTGTGTCTTCTTTTATGCAATTTGAGATTTTGGGCGCTTGTAAAAGATGCATCACAAACATCACACCTGTAAAGCTTCACAGGCTTCTCTCCTGTATGTTTTCTTTTATGTGTTTTTAAAATCTCCATTTTTATAAATGCTGCATCACAAACATCACACTTGTAGGGCTTCTCCCCTGTATGTATTCTTTTATGTATATTCAGATTTTGGGTTCTTGTAAAAGATGCATCACAAACATCACACCTGTAAGGCTTCTCTCCTGTGTGCCTTATTTTATGAGCTTTTCTACTTTCATTGGTTATAAAAGATGCATTACACACATCACACGTGTAAGGCTTCTCTCCTGTATGTCTTCTTTTATGCGCCTTTAGATTTTGGGTCCTTTTAAATGATGCATCACAAACATCACACTTGTAAGGCTTTTCTTTTGTATGTTTTTTCATGTGCCTGTTAAGCTTGCTAAAAATATCAAACCCTAAACCACATTCATTACACGCAAATGATTTCTCTTCGTCATGAGAACTCAGTATCTGTTCTTTTGATGTCAAAGCTAGCTTTACACCAGAAATGCCATAATTGTAAGACTTTGATCCTCTACAGCTCTTGCTGCTGTTTTTTTCCAGACTGTTGTGCATTTTATGACCTGCTTGATTGTCACTGAGTTGAGTATCTCCTACACTGACAGAAATACATTTATTTGACCATTTTTCACAATCTAAATCTGGAAGTATCACTTTCTGTGCATTGGTAGTCCCAAATATTTCTGACTGTGTTTTGTTACAGTTCTTAGCATCCATTAACTCATCTCCATTACTCATGGGATAGATTAACTCACCTTTACTAATGCTGGAACAGATTAACTCATCCTTAATACTCCTAGGATCAGCTAACTTTTCTTTGCTACTAAGATCTATGGATTTATCTCCATTACTCTTGTTATCAGTTGCCATGTCTTTACCATTCCTGGGATCATCTAACTTATCTTGACTCATGTGCACTCCATTATTATCTCCATTGAAGAGACCAGGCTGAGAGAATGTTAGATTGTGCTGCCTACAAGTGGGTCTGTCTGAAATGTGAAAACATTTGGTTATGACAGTCATACAATACAGCTGAACATTTGCATACAGGTAATAAGCATGCATCCGAGATTTGGTAGTCGCTAATTATAATGGATATGTCATATCTATATTCTTTTTAACAAGACTAGGCAATCATGCCCTCTGTTAGAAATTATAAGATCTATGTTTGGGTATGGTTGATCATCTTGAACAATCTATTTGGTAGGATCTTTAATGCAATGTCTGTGTAAATCTGTTTCTCATAGTATTGACAGTTGTACCTTTAGATGGCAATATAATGATGATATAATCCCTTTATCTGTGAGCTGGCAGCTAATGAGAGCCCAATACCTCCAGGACAAAAGCAAATGTCCTCCTCAGTTGTTGTAGTGATGTGTAAAGTGTGTTATGTATGTTGGGGTGTGGTGAGAGCAGCAGGTTTTGCAGATTGGCCAGCCCTGAGCACAAAGTCAGGAGGTGCTCAACTGACTCCTCGTGGTGGTGGAAGAATCTGCAGTTTGGTTCACGTAATGAGTCTAATCTATTCAGATGTTTGTTGAGAGAGGCATGGACTGTTCTCAGCTTAAAATGAAGAGGCCAGAGTTTTATCTTCAAACTTGGTGATAAATAATTGTATTTATTTTGTTTATTACAAATTTTCAGTCTTAGTCAACCTGTACTTCTACAGAGGCAGATACCCCTGTGCAGATACTAGTCCTGGTATGAGCTGGATGAAGCCGGAAGAAGGGTTTCCTGCTTAGCGGGCCAGGCTTGAGCAGTTTAATACTCTGCTACGTTGGGACAAGCGCTTATTAGGTGCCATCTATGCTGTTCTAAACAAACCACCTGACCATGGCCGGTGTTATGCCATGTCACATGGTTAGTCGCCTGTGACGACATGCTCTCTGTAAGGCAGTGATGCTATGCTTATCCTTGTCATACACAAAGACCCCGACAGATTTTCAGTTCTCAAAATATGGTAATAAATATATGACTTCTATCAAATAGCTTGTGTGTTCAGTTTGATTTTTTTTTAAAACAAAGTGAGCTGCAATTATAATTAAAAAATTGTGTTAAACTTATAAAACTTGATAAAGACTATATGTTATATGCATGATAGCTCAATGGTTTAACAGTGCATTTTCTTTGGATTGTTCTTCAGAGTTTAAATTCAACTATTGACATTAGTTATGAAAAAAATGTATGTATTCATTCATTGTAAGGAATACCAGGTAATATAGCAGAATGTGGTGCAAGTCAGGCAGCATAAATAAATTCAGGCACTAGGTACAATTAGAATAAACCCCAAAAAGGAATGGGGGTTTAGCTGGTGCAACTTCAATACTACTTGTGTGGCTTGCTGGTTACTATCAACACAGTTTTCTGAGGCAGAAATGAAACTGGGGTCACAACCATATATCATGAAAGGGTTTATCATCTGTAAAGCTGATATAGGATCTTATATTTATAGCAAATTACTTAAGGGCCTGATGAATATTACAAAAAATGTAATGAACCAGAAAAACAGACAGTGGACAAGAACAGTTAAAACAAGCATGACTTTTTTTTCACTGTTACAAAGACAAAAAAACTAATCTTTGTTAGGTGGTGGCCTTGAAGGTGTGAATGTGAATGAAGCATCAGCAAGTAGAACTCAAATACAAAAAAAGCTTAAAATGAATCATCATCTTGCTGTTCTGCAGAAAGAAGGAAGTTTAAGGAAGCCTGGTGCAAGATCCTCATTTGGCTTACATTCAATCACAGCTCAGGAATAGCAAGTTATAGGCTATATACCTCTTTCTCAACACAGCAGATCATACCTCAAAGATAGTTAATGGTTGAGTAGGGTCTTCTAAACTAGAGACTTTCAAGAATCATGATTGGCCATTTCAACTCAGCCACTGCTGGAAAGCCAATAATGCCCATCTGGTCCCTGAAGCCACTTGCTTGGCCACATGTATAAAGAAAATTGAAGAAAACATGTTTGATACCTTGAAAGCACTTTTTAAGGTGACTTCTTATATAGCCAAGAATAATAAACCCTGAGAATTCAGAATTCAGGGGGCTATTGGAGTTGACTGTCAAATAATGAAAAAAAAGGTGCAAAGATTTTATAAATTACGGCATAATTGACTAGTATACCTCTATTACTGTCATCTGAAGCAAGCATATAAAATGATACCATTTCTGGCTGATTGCAGTCCAAATTTCTTGTGGCTTGGTTCTGAATGTCTTCACTAATGATATCCATATGAGGCCCCTGAAACACACCAAAACCCAGTTCATGTCAAAATAAGGTAGTCCAATAGAAGACACTGCGGTTGGGGATGAAATGCATGAGAACTTTTTGCTGTGAATAGTCAGCGTTCACTATGAACAACATTGGTGACTGTTTCTGTAAGAGCTATTCCAATAAGAGAAACAAATATTCCTCATAAAAGTTGGTTTTAGAAATTGTATCATAATTTGCCCATGTGTTATCAAGGTCTGAAAGTGAACAAAGAATAGCATAACTGTAACCTGCCAGCATACTATAAAAGAAAACTGAAGACCTCTACATCTCAAGGTTGAAGAGGAGCAGCTAAGTCAAGTCAAACTAAGGAGGGTTGGGAATGGTGCTGGCTACCCCAAACGGTAGAAAATATAAGTTGCAAGTAAAAGTTCACAAGGCATTTGTACCCCAGGATAGAAGAGGAGTAACAAAGTAAGTAGATCATTATAATTTTCAATCATTTCCACAACAAAGGTTGGCATACATGTCAATGAAAGAGCTGATATGCTGGCTTCAAAACTGTATATACAGTGGGCATTAAATACCGTTTACATCAATCTTATTCACCAACTTATGTTCCTGGGCATCATGGTGAGGAGCAATTAAATATGGATAGAAAAGGCCATATATTTATATTCATGAATAAGCACCTGTTAGATGATGACACTGCAATACAAGACCCAGTAATCTAGTCTGCGGGAGTTTGGAATCAAACTTAAGTCAAACAGGGAGGGGCTGTCTGCTGGGACAGATTAGAAGTGAGCACATCCAGAGACTGCGGACATTCATCAATCTTGTATTTGCTGAAACCCTTTCTTGAACTGAGGGCTGAAAAGGTTTTCATTGATGGATTGATTAATATTTTCATAGGATTAATACTTATGGTTCCACTTGGAGTACATGCAGTGAGAACATGTAGATGAACCCAACAGACAAAAATACAATCTTATACAACAAAAGCAAAGGTCTTCATAAAAGACAAGAAGAGTATGAGTACGATAGAAAACTAGCACACACTTATCAGCTCATTAAACCTGGAAAAGGATAGTACAAGACAGGAATCTCACTAATACCCTAAACAGCGACAAGACAGAGAGAACCAAAACCGTGTTACATACGACCAACGGTCAAAGATGGAAGTTTCAAAAGATAGAATTAAAGAAGTAAGAACACAGATTAGAGCTCTGATAAAAAACACAACAACACAGGCACTACTCCAACAGAGCGCATTGCAGTGAAGTTCACCCTACAAGAGCTAGATGACGAAAATAGGAAAATAATGCAGAAAAAAACACCAGGGTCAGATGGCATTACACATGAATTTCTCAAAAACCTTGGTCTTATCTGCAAAGGTTTTCTCCTTAGAATTTATAATGAGCTGGCACAAGGGCACTATTCAAGCATTCTGGAATGAGATTCACATTCAACCTATTCCTAAATCAGAAAAAAGGCAAACAAGATCTGAAAACTACAGGCCCATCAGTATCCTCAGCTATGTGGGGAAACTGATTGAAAGACTGATAAACAAAATACTCACCTGGTACCTTGAGACCAACTTGCTCTTCACCCCAATTCAAACCGGATACTAGCAGCACAGAGGACTAATTAACATATCATAAGACAGGACATATAAAACACCTTCCAAGCGAAAAAGAAAATTCTATCGATCTTTTTTGATCTGTCTCATGTCTTCGATACTGTCAGGAGAGAAGATCTGAAGCAGAAAATTGTTCAAGTGGGAATTACCAGCAACATGTTCTGATGGATAAAAAGTGACCTCTTCCAAAGATCTGCTATGGTTAAATTGGACAACTATAAAAAGTGACCTCTTCCAAAGATCTGCTATGGTTAAATTGGACAACTATAAAAAGTGACCTCTTCCAAAGATCTGCTATGGTTAAATTGGACAACTATAAAATGTGACCTCTTCCAAAGATCTGCTATGGTTAAATTGGACAACTATACCAGCAGGTTAGTTGGGCTGAGAGAGAGGGTGCTAAAGGGAAGTGTAATAGCACCTTCTATCTTGTTGTTATACATACAAATGGCTTGTCATAAGTCTTTACCATGACTATGAAGAACTCGGAGGAGAAAATTTAAATTTGGTACATATGTAGCTCATTTAATTCGTAATGGACTTGAGAAGTATGGATTTCCCTACTTGATGGGGTTTACCCGGTTGGGTCAACACTTCTTAATGACCGGATCTGCTACTCTAATGGTTTGTTAGAACAATGGAGCAATCAGAGGCCAGAACTGTGATAAAATTCTTGATGTTGCAGGGGAAAACACCTCCTACAGAAATACACAGGAAGATGGAATGTTCGAGGAATTCTGTCGTTTGTATGCTTCTGTAAAAAACTGGTGTAGACAGTTTAAGTGTGGCCATTTCCCTGTTGTTGATCTTCCAAGATCAGGAAGACCATCCCCAGAGTGCACCAATAAAAATACTGCAAGAGTGAAGAAAATCATTGACCAGGATAGAAAAATGACAAATGCGGAGATATCTAGGTCAGCAAAACTGACTGAAAGTACAGTTTTTAGAATTTTACACAACAGACAGAACATAAGAAAAATTTGTGCCCGCTGCATCCCATGACTGCTGACATGTGAACAGAAACAAATGAGGGTTGATCACTGTGGCCAGTTGCTCAAAATATGTCACTCGAAAAACATTGCCATGGTGACAGTAGATGAGACTTTTAATGGTTCACCATTAATGGCTCACCCAGAATACGAAATTTCCAGCATGCAGTGAAAAACCGCGGGCTTACCAAAACATGTCAAGGCAAAGAGCGCAGAAATCTGCAATAAAGTGACGCTCACTGTTTTGGCGATGTCAAAGGTGTCATATTGAAAGATTACCTGCCTCATGGCAACACGGGTAATGGGCAATATTATGCAGATCTCCTTACCAAACTAAGAAAGACTGTGACCAGAAAACGAGGGATAGCACGCACTCAAATTCTGCCTTTGCTTCAAGACAACCCACTCTCTCATAAAGCAAGGCTTGTGCTGCAAACAGCCAATTATTTGAATATTGAAATTTTTCCACACCCACCATATTCTCAGGATTTAGCTCCATCAGACTTTTTTCTTTTCCCAAAACTTAAAAAACAGCTGAAAGGAAATCATTTTGGCAGTGACGAAGATGTCATACTGGCTTGTGATAACTGGTTTAGTTCGAAAAGTAGGTTACTTTATTCTGAATGTCTTTTCAATGTCATGCAGAGATGGCAGAAATGTATAAATTCAGTTGATGGTTACATTGAGAAGGAATAAACACTGTGCCAAATTTCAACTTTCTCCTCCTACTCCTTCATGGTCAGGGCGAGACTTATGACAAGCCCCTTGTATACAAATGACATCACTAAATGCTGCCATCAGCATCTCTCAAACAGCCTCCCCACAGATGAATTTGGTGTATGGACAGCCACAGAACATGTAACAATTGCCTCATAAATGCACAAAAAGACAGCAAAGAAGGCGGAGAACTGGACGAAAGAGTGGGGACTGAAACCTCCATCACCATCTTTTCATTCTCCCAATTAAAAAAAGACAATAACATTAAAAATAGGAAACCAACAAATACCCCAGTTGGATACACCCGCACTTCTTGGATACACCCGCACTTCTTGGATACACCCGCACTTCTTGGATTCACATTTAACCCAAGACTCAACTGGAAATCAAATATAGAGAAAATCCAGACAATAGCCATAAAAAGTCTCTCAGTGATGAAAAAAAGTGGCTGGTACTTTGTGGGGAGCAAACAAAAAAATCATCAATTAAGTTTACACTGGTGCAATCAGACCAATCATGGAATACACATCTAGTACTTGGGCAACATAAACCAAAACAAACACAGGAAAACTAGGCCGAGTCCAAAATATTGTTCTCAGAATTACCTTTGGGACATTGAAAAGCAATCCTAATACAGAGCTAAGGAAAACATAAAATATTGAGCCTCTGTTGAAATTCCAAGAGAGAACTAAAAACAGACCTCAAAGGAAAAACCCAATCATCTGGCCAGAGAAATTCACAGAAAAACATGCAGACAACCTTTGAAATCGAAATCAAAAAGTGCAAGGCACTTATTCCAGAACTGTGGACATGGAGACAGAACAGGTCCAAAATAATTTTGGAGGTTCCAGGGATAAAAGTGAAGAAAAGTGAGCAACAAAACAAAAAATCCACATTCTGAAGGAGATCAAGAGACAGTACCCTACCAACCCCTGGACACGTTCACACAGATGAATCGGCTTCGGTGAGTGAAATAAGGGGAAGTAGTGGAATCTACATCGCACACTCAAATGGCAGCATAGAAAATCAGTCCATACCAGCAGAAGAGACATGTACCAATTTCAGAGCTGAAGCAACAGCTGTACATGTAGCAACTCAGATGCTAATCTACAAAAATAAAACTACAAGGAAAATGGTCATACTAACAGACTCCAGGAGTGTACTCAAAAGATGTTCAAACTCTAAAACAAAAGATTGTAGACTCAAGGTCCACATCCACAGAATTGGTCTCAGAGACACTGCCAAGAGCGATTGTGGAGCACCCAAGTAAACATCAGGACATATCCTACAAGACTGCTCTAATTATACAGACCAAAGAGAGGTGGTCTGGCCCAGGGGAACGACCATACTCAAAATCTTGTCTAGGACTGGTGAAGATCTGAAACACAGCTTCCTTCGCAAACCTTACTGGGCTAGAAGCATAGCATTAGTTGATCGATGAAGAAGGTTCCACTTGGATCTCCATCAATTCCTATTTTAAATCATCCTCTGGCACTCCTGATGTGGAAATATTGGAATGAACCAGGCAGACAACAGTGAAATGGGAAGAGAGGATAAGATGAAGTTGGATAGGACACACGTTAAGGAAGAAGTTCAAGTATTACAACGCAGTCTCTGTTCTTGAATCTCTCATGGCAGGAGAGCAGAGGTTGAGCAAAACACATATGGAGTAGGGAGCTCAAGTCAAACATAAATAACAGATGCTGAGCAGCGCATGAGCTGCAGCGGTCAGCGACCCAAAGCTGACTGCTAGCGTCAGGGCCAGCGAACCAGAGCTGCCAAGACCCTTCTACACCTCCACGCGGCGATCCTAGATAACAGGCTGCAACAAGCAGACTGGCTAAGCAGAAGGAATAGAAGAGGAAATGCTAACCCGGTACTAAAAAAATGCTTGCTGAAGTCGGATGTGTTGGACCGAAAGGTGCAAATATCGCAGTCAAGCTGTAAACTATGACACAGTGCACAGGCCATTGACAACATCTCATCAGCACACTGTCCTGCGCTGATATTTTTGCCTCTTAATTCCTTCTCACATTCCCTTCTCCGTATATTTTTGGGTCTACCCCCCTCTCTCTCTAGCCTGGAGGATTCCATGTAGTGTTATGTCATATCTTCGCTTGATTTTTGTTGGCTTTTTTCCGATAGGTCTTCATTCTTCACTATGTCCTGCCATTTTATGTCCATTATCCATGATAGACATCTATTAACAAAGGATTGCAGTCTTTCTTGTATGGCCTTGGTCATAAGGCAGCACTGACTTGACACTGGCCAGGAATAATCTAACTTTGGTGTGAATATTTATTTCTCTCGATCTCCATATATTGTTTAGTGTAAGGAATGCCCCTTTTTCCTTTCCAGTTCTGATCCTTATATCTGCATCTGTAGTGAAAAAAGACTAACGTCTGGTCAGGTCAAATATACTGATCAGACATGTTAGTCAAGGCGAGGTAAAATATATTGGCCAAGGCTTTCTCCTTGACTTCCTAGAAGTCCTACCTGGAAATGGGCTGTGTTCATGGCAGCCTAGCTAACAAAGGGAGAGATCGACATGAAGTTAAAGTACAACCACCATAGCACAACCACCTGGAGGACCCTGGTCTACCTTTAACAGCATGCTCGGGATGTGAGGACAGCTACTGCAACGTACTACTTAACGGCTTTTCAAGACGCACAAAAGAGTAAACCTAATCATTGTGACATTCGCAAACAACAACATTTCCATCTGTACCTCTTGATGTGCCTAAAGTGCTATCCAAATAGGTCAAGGTATTCATTTCTTCCAACTGCTCTCCCTCCAGTATGATTGGTTCTATACTGCTAGTGTTGAGTTTAAGGTGCTTGGTTTTCTTCATGTTGATATTCAGTTCCAATTTGGCCCTTTGGATTTATTTGGTGGGTTGCAGTCCAAATTCAGGGTCTCCTCTGCTGGTAGGTTTGTATTTTGTTGTTTCTTGTAGTGGATGCCTGCATAGCCATTCTTTGAAATACTCAAGTCATGGTATCTGTTGCTCCTCCAATAATGTCAATATCTTGCCTTCTCTATCCCTGACTTTATTCACTGGTCTGTATATATGTTTTTGCTACTTTCTTTGTTAATGAGTATAATCTCTTATAATTTCTATCTCTGCTGCCTTTTCTGTCTCTTGTCAATATATTTTCCTTTTTATTTTTCTTGATATGTGTCTTGACCTTATAGTCTGTAACAGTATAGGTTCTCTGTGTTTCTGCTTTGGTATTCCGGGTTCAACAACCGTTGAGTATAGCTTTTTTTTTCTTTTTCCTCTCTTCTATTTTAAGTAATGATGTCTTTGTTGTGAACCATTCCTTGTGTTTGGTTCTCTTGAATCCTACATTTTCTTTACATGTCTTATTCCATTTCATTTTAGCTTATTCCCATACAATTAATATTCATCTGCTGGCCCTCAGATAGCCCCTTGCAGTATATGGTTTCTATTAAATCTCATTCTCCTTGTTGCCCGTACATTTGATTAGTTTGAGCTGCAAGATCCCCAGCAACACGTGGTGGTCTGAGGCTGTGTCTGCACCTCGTTTGTGGGGGGAACTCAGTGGTCTCGAGGTAAGGTATTCATCTAGGGTGCCGGAGGTCGTGGGTTCGAATCACGGTGAAGGCCAGGCATGTTAAAAATTCCTTGGCAGTTAGAAATCGAAAAGAGTAGCCGGCCGCTGCCCGGACAAAATTCAAAATTGTAGCTAAAAGTCTACACAAAAATTATTATTACTTTCCCCCAGCTGGTTATGCAGGTCTTCTTAGCTTTAGTGTTTGAGTCTATTAAGATGGACCCGCACATTGGTTAAACCATCCTCCAAAAAACTGGTTGTATACAGACTGCAGAGTCTTCTAAACCAGTTTAAAGAAGTTAAGTTAAGCCCTATTATATTTTGTAGTGAGCTTCTGAACGCTTGACTGACACAAAGATGATTTATATGGCTTTCTATTAACCGGTTTGGTGACTTCCATATGGCCTTACGTACCTTCTCATGTGGAAACATGCTGTCTCTGATTATTATTTTATTTAACGAATACAGCTCATCAAACATTTATCCATTTTAGACTTTTCAATCATTTTGTTTTCCCCATAATGTTTGTAACCACAGGTTATCTGCTCCCACTTTAGCATTGCAGTCTACCAAAAATCTTTCTACCAGAGATCTGTCTATTTATGTGTGTCAAGAATCTCTTACAGCTCACAAAACTTATGCTTTTTATCATCTTTGGGCATAGTTGGGGCATAGCAGTGAATGATTTTGATACTGATGTTTTTGTTCCTTGTTCTAAAGCTTGCATTCATATGACTAACATTCTCCCTTTTTCATTCGCCTTATTTTTCTAATCCGCAAGGCAGTGTGCTTTGCACTGTTTTTATTTTGCACCTGTCTGTTCAGTGCATTCAACTTCAGCATGCATTTTATATAAGGGTCTGCTTATTCCTGCATTTTCTAAGAGTTTGCTTGCCCGGGGTAACGGCCGGTGCCGTGATGAGGATCGAACCATGCATCTTTGGTTTGTGAGCCGTGTCACTTAACAACTAGCCCACGCCGTCCCAACTTCCACTTTATGAGCACCCTATGTGCCTCTCAATAAAGCATCAGTGCATGTGCATGTTCCTCCTACTTTGTCTACATTACTACCAAGATGTATGTATATGTCAATACTTTATGATGAAGAATAAAATAAAGACTGGTAACTCACAGCACAATCTGGTTTCTGTTCCAATTTTATTAGATCCCGTTGGAATGGATACTTTATTTCTGTACATAATGCAGTCTGTGAATAAAAACATGTGTAGAAGGGGGCATTTGTCCAATTCTGTCTGCCTTATTTGCTATATTTTACAGAATTGACAACACAGTACTTTGGGCAGAGCCACTATGTGCTCAGTGTTTTTCAGCAATTGGTGAAACGTTTGGACACTGAAGGTTTCTGCAGCTTGTTAGGATGAGACTTTACAGTCATAAGGGATCACATACTGCCACCACTTTTGCCTGCGATGGACAACTGTTATTAGCTTGCTAGCCATATATAATCTTCTGCTCTGTCCTTTCAGATTCCCGTTATTTAAACTGTTTAACAATTTGTAATGGTTTTCCTTCGATTGCAATCGGACTTGTTTGGCCCTTTGACCCTGATTTTGCTCTTCTCTGCACTAATGAGCTTATATTCATATCTAATGTTTCTAGACCAAGCACACCCTATGTGATTCTAATGTCTCTAGACCAAGCACACCCTAAGTGATTCTAATGTCTCTAGACCAAGCCCACCCTAAGTGATTCTAATGTCTCTAGACCACACACCCTAAGTGATTCTAATGTCTCTAGACCAAGCCCACCCTAAGTGATTCTAATGTCTCTAGACCAAGCCCACCCTAAGTGATTCTAATGTCTCTAGACCAAGCCCACCCTAAGTGTTTCTAATGTCTCTAGACCAAGCCCACCCTAAGTGATTCTAATGTCTCTAGACCACACACCCTAAGTGATTCTAATGTCTCTAGACCAAGCCCACCCTAAGTGGTTCTAATGTCTCTAGACCAAGCCCACCCTAAGTGATTCTAATGTCTCTAGACCACACACCCTAAGTGATTCTAATGTCTCTAGACCAAACACACCCTAAGTGATTCTAATGTCTCTTACCTAGTATGGTGTCTCTACTAAGGCAACTATTTACTTACACTAGTTTATTAATACTAGTACTTCGACCCAATAAAAAGTCTCAGTATCATCTGAGGACAGATCATGCTGAAATAGAGCTTAATGTGTGACTGTTGTATGTCAGTACTAGCCACACCTTTTAATTCAGCCACAAGCTCTTTTTATCAGGCAGCATTATTTAACACAAATGATGAACCAAGCTGTATGACCATGTCCTTCATCATTCTGAAGCATGTATACATATGTGCATTAGTAGAGCATTTTGCCCTCAATAATGTGCGCAACTAGTGAGAACTATGTCAAGGCTCACCAAAATGGTGTTGTGTGTTACATTGAATCATCATGTAGCATGTCTTTTACAGAACGTCGCCCTCACAACAGCCAATCGGTAAGACTCTATCTCTAGCCAGAACGTCACTCTCACAACAGCCAATCTGTAAGACTCTCGATCTCTAGCCAGAACATCGCCTTCACAACAGCCAATCTGTAAGACTCTCGATCTCTAGTCAGAACGTCGCCCTGACAACAGCCAATCTGTAAAACTCTCGATCTCTAACCAGAACGTCGCCCTGACAACAGCCAATCTGTAAGACTCTCGATCTCTAGTCAGAACGTCGCCCTGACAACAGCCAATCTGTAAAACTCTCGATCTCTAGTCAGAACGTTGCCCTCACAACAGCCAATCTGTAAAACTCTCGATCTCTAGTCAGAACGTCGCCCTCACAACAGCCAATCTGTAAAACTCTCGATCTCTAGCCAGAACGTCGCCCTCACAACAGCCAATCTGTAAAACTCTCGATCTATAGTCAGAACGTCGCTCTCACAACAGCCAATCTGTAAAACTCTCGATCTCTAGCCAGAACGTCGCCCTCACAACAGCCGATCTGTAAGACTCTCGATCTCTAGTCAGAACATCGCTCTCACAACAGCCGATCTGTAAGACTCTCGATCTCTAGCCAGAACTATGTCGCTGTCACATTCAGGTCCTCAATGATGTCTTGTGTCCATCTTCTCCTCAGTCTACTTCTGCCTTGCTTTCCAGACATAACTTCCAGTATAGTTTTTTCCAGGCCGTTTGATATGGACAAAAATATCGAGTCTTCTGGACAAGATGTAGTTTACTAACCAACTTTCCTCGATATCCAGTTCATTCAGGATATCTTCATTTTTTTCTTTTCGTTATCCATGGTATTTTGAGCACCCATTTTAATTCAAAAGATTAAATCCTTTTCTTAAGTTTTTGTGTGGTGGTCCATGTTTCACATCTGTATGTTGCCACTATGAAGATGCAACTTTGCAGGAATTTTATTTTCGTCATTTTTTTAGAGTTCTTCCATAAGATACTTATTTTGTTCAACCTCTGCATTGCCATAGCCCTTCTCCATCTGACTTCCTTCAGACAACCCCCATTGCTGTTTATAATTGAGCCGAGGTACTCAAAACTTGTGACTTTCTCAATTTTATGTTGATCTAGAATAACCAAGTTTGGTCTTTGTCTTGTCTGTGCTCATTATTTTGGTTTTTATTTATATTCAGGTACAGATTTTGATTTTCACTGTGTTGTTTTACCAACAGAGTCATCCATTCCAGCCCTGCAGTGCTCTTTGAGAGAACAACTGTGTCATCTGCATATCTCAGTTCTGGTATCGTATTCCCGTCGTTTGTTAATGGCTTGAATTTGTCATAATTTCCATCATTTTTGACAATCCTCATTATAGATTCAGCATTTATATATTGAATAAATAAGAGGACAGCATGCATCCCTGGCTTATGACTTTTTGAACTTTGAACCAGTCTGATGTTTTGCTGGCTAATCTGACCGCATCTTGTTGTTCCAAGTATAATGATTTGACATTCGATCAACTGAATCAAGTGCGTTAGGAGCCCCTGGTCTCTCATTATGTTTCAAAATGCTTAGTGTTGCACACAATCCAATGTTTTTGTGTAATTTATAAATCAAGTGTGTGTGTCGACATTGTACTCTGCATTTTTCTACAATATTTCTTATTTTGAGGATGTGATCCATTGTGCCTCTACCTTTTCTAAAACGTGGCTGTGCTTAATGGACCTCCTCATTGAGCTTGTTTTCTAGCCACTTCATGATGATCCATAGAAGGAATTTGCTGAAATGATTTATTTTTTTTTGCGTTCGCCTTATTTATCTATTCCCCAAGGCGTATGTACGTTACACTGTGGTTTTTATTTTGCGCCTGTCGGCCCAGTGCATCCGACTTCAGCATGCATTTTATGTAAGGGTCTGCTTCCTCCTGCATTTTCTAAGGGTTTGCTTCCCCGGGGTAACGGCCGGTGCTGTGATGGGGATCGAACCCAGCACCTTCTGGTTGTGAGCCGTGCCACTTAACCACTAGGCCACGCCGTCCCCAAATGATTTATGAAAGCGATGGTTCGAAAATTGGTACATTGCTTCAAATTGCCTTTCATGAGGAGAGGTATATACACAGATCTTGTCCGTGCTCTTGGCCATATTGCACTGTGCCAAGCCTTCCTACATAGTGACACTGGAATCTCCTCTTGCTTAAATAAATTCACTGAGTATATCATTGCATCCTGGTGGTTTCCCTTCCTTCAAACCTTGGATTGCGGAATGGACCTCTTATATACTAGGTTCTGGATCAGGTGCTGTGTTGGAGCCATCTCCAGTGTTTTCTTAAATTTTTCTGCAGTAATTCTTCCATCTTTCTAGCATGTCTTTGCTCTCTCTCTATCATTGCATTGCCATCTTTATTGTGTATGACATGCAATGCTCGTTTGAATTCGCCAGTTAGTATTTGGATATCTTTGAAAGTGTCTCCTTCTTTCCCTTGTTTTTGTAACGCTTCTGTTCTGCGATACGAGTCCAATATGTTGTTTCTTGTCATTCCGGATCTCTATTCTAATTTCTCTTGTGCTGTTTCTGTATCTGTTGCTACTGCACTCTATCCAAGATTGTTTTAACTTTCTTCTATGTCTCATGCTCTTTTCTGGATAGGAAATTTTGAAATCAATCAATGACCGTGTGTTGGATGACGACACCACGAGCAGCAATCCACAGATTGCAAAGTTTCAACATTAAACGAGGTTCGAGCAGAGGAGTACGATTTGAGAAGAACATGTACAACCAGCAAGATACAGGGACCATCAGCATCCGGAACCTGAGCCATTTTCTGAGAGACTGAGCACTTATGGATATGCCCGGAGTGCAGTGATGTCATTTCTTAGAAACAGAAGAGTAATATCTACACAGAACAAATGTTCAAATAGATAGCAAGGATGCCAGGGCTTGTCATTGGAGGTGTGGCAATGAATAACCTTAGATATGCATATAATAGTTTGGATGACAAAACGTGAGCAAGAATTGCAGGAGTTTGTGGCAACAATATATTAAATAAATCAAGAATTTGGATCAGACATAAGCAACAAGAAAACAAAGGCTTTGGAAAAGTGACAAGAAACCATGTATGCAGATAAAAATAAATGATCAACTACTGGAACATGTACAGAGTTTCTTATATGTAGGTCATATAATAACGAAAAAAGACAGACAGCTGTGAAAAAGAAATCAGAAAGAGAATAGGTATGGCCAAGATGGTATTCAGCAACATGTGACACATACTGACATCCAAACAAATAGATCATAGTTTGAAAATGAGAATTGTCACATGTTATGTATACTCATCACTGCTTTATGGCACAGAAACATGGACACTTCTTCTACTTCTGCGTTTAGGTTTTTTTGGTCATGCTAGATATGTAGTCCTGTCACTAGAACGAAGTCCAGTCCTCTTCAGATTAGGAAGGTCAGTCATACAGCTTCCTATTAGGTAAGGCCTTATGGTTTATTTTCCCCTTGTTGTTTCTTACAAAAATGACATGGACACTGAATAACAAGGTTGAAGAAGAGTATTGAAGCCTTCGAAATGTGAGTATATAAAAGATTGGGTTGCATTTATTAGAAAGATAAGAAAACAAATATGGAGGTATTAAAAAAAAGTTGGGGGTGACAAGAGAAGTTATTTTGGCCATTTAACAAGGCATGAATCCTTGTTGAAGACCATACTAGAGGGTAGGGTAGAAAGCAGTTGCTCAAGAGGCAGACAATGTTAAAAGTTGGTGGATAAGATCAGGAGATGGACTAGAAAAAGCTTGTCCGATTGCACCATTACGACGTGAGATCACAGTACACTGGAGATCCATTGCAGCCGACCTTCAATGCAGAGATGACACTTCAACAAACCTGTAATGCAAAATCTACATGTCATGAATGTATGCTTCGAAAGACCTGTTGGAAAAGGTGGACATGACCCTCCCCAAACTGCAAAAGTATAGCACAGATTTACTACGCTGGACCACATTTCTTTTGACGCCAATAAATATCCTAACACAATGAAACCTGTCTTTAGAATTCTTATATTTTTTACTCATTCACTCCCATGAGCCGATAAATCGGCTTTCGGATTTTAAAAAAAACACAGGAGCCTATATATCAGCTTTTGAGACAGTGTTCACAAGTGGTTACAAAATCACATATTTTCCTATTCTTAGTTCTTCTAAATGTATTATTTGGGTTATTGGCGGAAGTCCAGATTTTATACTTTTCCTTTTTAAAATAGTTAGCGTGTTGAAAAAATGTTTATTTTCATAACTTGGAAACCAAATTTTTTGGGGGAGGTAGCCTTGAATCTAGCCCATGCCCCTTCAGTAAGACCATATAGAGTTTTAACAGTACAAGCTCGATAATGGTTAGATTATATTACTGCTACAGGTATTGATGATGAAGATATTGATCGTTCTGATAGTGATATTTCAATTTCTTTATCTAATCTTAGTTCTAAGTCAAGCGATGAAAGAGAAACTAAATGTACTGACGAGAGAGCGGTGCCCTCTTTTGTCTTAAGCATTGGTAGTAACAGTTCACAAATTCCGTAAAGGTTCAAGACCCTGGACAGCCATACTAGTTTGTATAATATAAATGTGTCTACATATATATATTTAGTACAGCAGGAACATTCTTTCTGGGTGTGCATAAATTGTAAACACGCACGCTGACGTTGATTGGTGCTTTTATTTTTTAGCACGTTTTCAACTTCGCGTACCTTCAGTAAAATATGAAAACAAATTAAGTGTAACTTTCAGATTATCGTGTCTTGTGAATTACTGTTAATAGAAAGTCATTACGTTATTTGTGTATTGGTTTAGAGCTGAATAATGTGTTGAGGATAAATTTTTGTTTCATAATTTTTAAAAATAAAAAGGATTATGCAATTATAATCCCTCATACACAAATGTTCTCCATTAATAAAATATCTGTATTCCATAGTATTCTGGCCGCAATTGTGAACAGTTTGGTATATAATGTGTTATTTAAGGGAACTTTTAATGAAGATAAATAGATCACAACTAAGTGATGTTTTGTTTTACATTAGAAAAAAATTGCGTCCAAAGGTCCAAAACATTTTGGAGTGAATGATTTAAGTGGATAAAACAAGACAACATTTGTATCTGTTCCTCATACTTTGTCTATATTACTACCAAGGTATTTGTATATGTCAATACTTTAGAGAATAAAACAAAGAATGGTAGCTCACATCACAATCTGGTTTCTGTTCCAGTTTGATTAAATCCCTTTGGAATGGATATTTCATTTCTGTACATACTGCAGCCTGTGAACAGAGATACAAATTAAGAGGAGCATTTGTCCAGTTCTGTTTTCCCAAATTTATTGTTATACAGTTTTAACATCATAGCACTATGGGCAGATTCACAGGTGCTGTGTTGTTCAACAAATGATGTTAAGTCTAGAAACTGGTGATTTCTGTTGCTTGCTAGAATGGGATTTTACAGCCATATGGGATATATCACAACATAATTGTAATACTGTCACCATTTTTATTTGCAATTGGCAACCGTTACTAGTTTTACATACTCCTACCCTGTCCTTTCAAGCCCTCTCCATGAGTGATGCACATTTGATTTCACACTTCTGCAATCTGTGAATTGTTTATTCATCAATTAAAGTGACCTCCTCTTACAGGCATTTATTGACTGATTTCAGTATCAAACCTATATTCATTTCTAGGGTCCTGGTACCCACAATTTCATATCGGCCAGAAAAGTAGACTTTGACACATCCAAAACATGTTCAGATAACAGAGAAATGTTTTGAATTATATATTAAACGACATCTACATATGAGCAGAAGATCAGGCTATTATTCAAGTATCCTTACCAACGAGAGTTGCTAAGCTGACGCTTGTGTTTTGATACCAAGTTCAGCTTAATCAAACTTCAATTAAGTTTTGTGTGCTGCCAATGTCTACCGTACTGGGCAGAAAATAGTTAATGTTAATTTATTTTGAAGAAAACTATTTGACAAACAGAGTTGTGGCCCTGGACACAACCAAATCTGCAAAATTAACCACCAACAAAAAAAATGAAATAAATTAATCTACTAAAGAAAAGATCCCAATTTCACGCCTGTGTGGCATACTGGGACTATGGTGTTGGGTCCATTTGTTGCTTAAACAGCTGCACATTAGTTATTCAATTTCTCTTAAAAGTCTACAGCAAGTTTTTGATAAAAACATGTTCGATACCATAATAAAAAACCCACCGCAAGTCACAAGCCATCGTCTCGTGCCATTGAAAAGTCTTTCTGCTATTGCAAGGGATTTGTCAATTTCTCTGCATTGTCAAACTGCATTGTTTGACAAGGATTAGGTCATTCTGTTGCGCAAATCCCCATTACAAAATTTATCACAGCTTCATATACATATAGAAATCTTCCTTTTTTTAGAGACAAAGTCTTTGGTTGTCATCTTGCGTGAAAATGTGAAATTACTGCCATATCTCAAATGACAAATCATTTACTTCACTAATGTTACAGTTTTGACCCGCTACTCTATTTTCATGTCCTTTTTCATACTCAATAACTTGTCGAGGAGTGTGTGTTCAACCAATGCTTGAGTTGACTTTCCTTGTTTGACTCCCTTTTTCCACCCCAGTACCCTCTGAATTGTGTCCACCTTCAGGTCAGCATGACTTTCGCTGTGCTGAGATTACAGGGTTTGGAAAGGTATGGTGTAACCTCCTGTAGAGGGGTGTAGGAGAAAGTCGGCTTAAGTTGAAGCAGGAAGGTCCTTCAGTAGTGTAAACCTGGGCTGAATTCTGTGGTGCAGTTAGTCGGAACGTTCACTGCCATCGTGGACTGTTTTTCTCACGGTTTAAGCCAGGCACAGCCGCAGCAAGATCCAACATTGTTGTTGTTTGCGAATGCCTACAATGAGTAGATTATTCTTTTGTGCACCCTGAAAAGGACGTTAAGTGGCAGGTTGCAGTAGCTTTCCTCATCACAAGCGTACTGATGAAGGTGGACCGGTTCCTCCAGGCGGCTGTGCTATGCTTGGCTTCATCTGTGTGTTGCTCACTACTACAGGGATCATGTTGAACCTCACTTTGTTAGCCAGACTTTTGTCTTCTACAACAGCCTGTTTTCAGGACGACCAATGAGGAGGTCAGGTGAGGGTCTTGGCCAGTATATTTCTCCTGACCCTGACTAACATTGTCTGATTAGTGCGTTTTGCCTGAACAGACGTCAGCCTCATTGTGCTCAGATGCAGCATAACAACAGGATAACCGAATGAAAGCACATGAATTCTACAGAATACAGTCCTTGTTACCACCTGGTATAGGAGTCATGAATTATAAGCCGAATAGGAACTAGCAAACTGCAGAAAACGACACAAACACCGGAGTGAGCTGAGAGCGCAGCCATTTTACTTTTTCCTTAAAGCATGTTGTGCTTGGATTGAAAGTGCTTGGATACAGACTTCCTGAGTGATGACCAACCATTTTGCTGGCCCTATATTTTACATGGATCGAAAAGACAAAATGATGCTGAATATACGTACCTGATAATCTAGCTCCTGTTTTATCTGTGTTGATTCACCATTTGGGTTAGAGTCTCCCCAGTTTTCTAGTTTGGTTTCTGTGACAGTATCAATGACCTGTTTCTGATAACTAGGAAGAATAGAGAACAAAATAAGTCAAACAAATTGAAAACATTTAAACTAGAGTTTTTTATTTATTCCATTGACACTTTCACTCTAGACCAATGCCATGGTGTTGGTCAATATTTTTTAAATTTTTTTGTGGCGTTCAACTTATTTCTCTAATCCCCTAAGGCGGTGTGCGTTGCACTGTGGTTTTTATTTTGCACCTGTCGGCCCAGTGCATCTGACTTCAGCATGCATTTTATGTTAGGGTCTGCTTCCTCTTGCATTTTCTAAGGGTTTGCTTCCCCGGGGTAACGGTAGGTGCTGTGTTGGGGATCGAACCCAGCACCTTGTTGTGAGCTGTGCCACTTAACCACTAGGCCACGCCGTCCCCCAATATAATATATAAATACAACCATTTAATCTAGTCCATGTTTTTAAAGCTGTCACAGATATCCCCACATAACTTAGCTTAACGTCTTTATACTGGTTTAGAAGACCCTGCAGAGTCTGTATACAACCAGTTTCATTTACATCACCTTGCTCTAAAAGCTATGCGCATCCAGTTTATTCTTAAATGCATTAACTGTCCCTACCTCCACTACCTCCCCTGGCAATGCATTCCAAGCAGACACCACTCTCTGACTAAAAAAATATTTCCTAATATCTAATCTGGACCTCTCTTTAGTCAGCTTGTAGCTATGCCCTCTTATTATTGTGGGTGGGTGTATTTTAAAAAACTTGTTATAGTCTAATTTATCCATTCCTCTGATCATCTTATAAACCTGTATTAAGTCACCAGAAATTCTTATCTCTTCTAGACACTGTAGGCCGGTTTTTATGAGTCGTTCCTCATAACTGTAATTCTGGAATCCCACTATCATCTTTGTCGCTCATTTTTGTATTCTTTCCAGCATGTTTATATCCCCTCTATGATAAGGACTCCACACCTGTACACAGTACTCCAATCTAGGTCTAACTAAAGCATTATACAGTTTGACTATCACTTCCTTGCTCCTATGTTTAATATTTCTTTTTATCATGTGTTAGTCAGCCAGTTTGGTTCTAAATTTGAATCGGAAAAGACGTGATGTGTGTTTATTTCAAAAGTTTTTGTGATATCAAAGTGATACTATTTTTCATAATTTGTTTCCCCTAATTTGCAATATGGCTAGTCACGTAACGCTTTTCTTCTGAGACCTACAAGAATGTCTGCTTCTAAAGCATTGTCCCAGTCAGGTAAGACGAGTATATATTTAGTTCCAGCTCCACTTGATGACTGGACATATGTAAGCAAAGATGCTAAAGGTGATGTTAATATCTTTAACAACTTTAGATTGATTCCTAAGCCAGCGGGTACCAGGGCAACACCAGGAGCATAAATCCAACATGTGTGTATGGATATACCACTTGATTGTTTGTTAGCAATTACCACAGATGACGTCCTTGATATCAAACAACGATGACCATGCCTCAAGATGTGTTCTGATGATTACTCTTGTCTGTAAAAAGATCCGTATTTAGTCATTGAAATCATATAACTAGGCATGAATTATTCAAATTTATTGGGATCAAGATGCTGAGCAGCGCATTAGCTACAGCGGTCAGCGACCCATAGCTGACTGCTAGCATCAGGGCCAGCGAACCATAGCTGCCAAGACCCTTCTACATCTCCACGCGGTGATCCTGGATTAACAGGCTGCAGCAGGGCAGACTGGCTAAGGAGAAGGGATCGAAGAGGGAATACTAACCCGGTACTAAAAAAATGCTTGCTGAAGGTGCAAATATCGCAGCCTAGCTGTAAAATACGACACAATGCATTCCGTTCTCTGGACTACATTCTGCTACTTATCCTTTCAGGGTTTGGTAGTGGGAGATTGAGAACGAACAAAGAAGAAGATTCAAATTTATTGCAGTCACAAATTTTATGGGACTGAACAAGAAGCCAAGCGACTACTTTTTTAGAGAGGAGGTCTTGTACACGCCTTTCTACAGCAATATGTTTGAAAGAGAAAGATTTGTGGCCATGTATCATACAATGCTTCGTGTGGGGGATGCAGATGCTAATGGAGAAAGCAAAATTGAGCCTTTTCCAGCAATGCTTTTGTGCTGTTCCAAAATGTTTCCATCAACTAAATGATTATTGGCTTCAAGATACGTTGGATGTATAAGCAATATAGTGCATTCAAACCTATAAATATCATATCAAATATTTTAGATTAGTAGATAGTGCAACAGGATATATACTCACACTGCTTCCTTATTTGGAAGCAGAGACATCATACAACCCTGAATATGATCATAACAGTGACCACATTATTAAAATGTTCATTACTTTCCTCAGCTGTCTCGGAAGTGGATACCACATCTATGCTGACAAGCCACTAACAAATTATTAAAATTTCTGCTTGAAATGTCTTTCCTTGAAACATTTAGAAAGCTGGCATTGGATTTCTAAAGATGACCACATTTTGTGCATTGCGTGGAAAGACAAGAAGGCAAGAAAGCCTATGGTGATAGTCACTACAGATGGAAATGCTGAGAACATCATGTACAAGCACAAGACAAAACCAGCCACCATCAACCGTTATAATATGAATGTAAATAGTTGCGATAAAGCGGATCCAATGCTCAGCTAATATAATCTGCACACAAGGAGAAGCAATAAATGATGGACGAAGATTTACCATTGAGTGATGGAGATTTGATGCAACAATGCATATGTTTGATATCTTTTATCAAGACTAGAGAGAGAAGGAGCAAGAATGTCATTACAGAAATTCAAGCTAGTGTTGGTTAACCAGCTAACAGAAGAAGCAGCCGAAATTATGACAGATTTAGATGGTATGGTGAGATCCAGGATTGGTGGCCCTAATAGGACAAATAAAATAAAAATGGATGCAGGGTTTCAAATATATAATTGTTAAAACAAAGTACAATGGACATTGCAAAGTTTGTAAGTCAAGTCAAGTAAAGTAAAGTAAAGTAAAGTAAAGTAACCCATAGCTTTACTGCCGTAGGGGTGTGAGGTGTTAGCGATCTTACATTTCAAAGGCTCGGCTATATGAGGGCGGGAGCCATCTCCTCTCCCTCGCCGCTTTTACTTCCCGGACTGAACCGGTACCCATTTAAGGCTGGGTCCACCCGAGAGCCATTGCGGTCTGAAAAAAACACTACCGCCTCAACTGGGGAATGAACCCAGGACCACTCAGATGCGAAGCCAGCACGCTAACCACTGCGCTACGCGGCTCCCTTATAGTACCCCATATAACATAAAGAAGACTGTCTATGTTTATGATGGATGTGAAGGCAAACATTGGCTACATATTGATTGTTTCAGAACATGGCATACACAAGCTCAGAAAAAATAATAAGATAAACATTCATTTGCTGTATTTAAAGTATGACAAGTTACTGCAAAATAACCTTCATAAAGTTGTGCAAATATTATTTTACTTTTTTCAGTAATTTTTATTTGTTATTGACCATATTAACTCTTTACAGCCTGGCCTTATTTACGTAATCTGTACTTTACAGTCCGTGACATGGAAAGTAACTCTGTATTTTTACATACTGACTTCAGTTAAAAAATTCATATAAAAAATACTCCTTCAGATAAAATTATGATATTTTAAATTAAACATAAATAATTGAATATATATAAGGTACACCATTCAAGTGTAAAAATAACATTGCAGAATGAAATAAAAACATTCTCATGAATTTTTTTTTTAAATCTACTCTGCTGTTCATCAACACAAATTATCCAATCACACAAATGTAGAACAAACTATAATTGTTCATTAAATAATGAATAGCATAGTCCTGTGCATAGGTGAATTTTGCAAATTAAGCAGACAAAAATATGCTCTATATCATATTCACGAACAGTCTTTTATTTGTTCTTGGAACAAACAATACATGCTTTCTTGCATCCCGGCATTTGGACTAAATTGTATTTCATGTTACATTTGGATCATTGGCAGGGGTATGTCATGGTCTCTTGTGCCTTTCTGTGCATGACACAAAACAGAAGAATGTCTGCACAACAATTGGTTGACAAAATAGATAATTGGCACTTCTCATACTATTTGAACAACTGTCTGCCTGGGAAATCTTCTTCTTCTTCTTCGTTCGTTCTCAATCTCCCGCTACCAAACCCTGAAAGGGCTTAAGTAGCAGAATATAGTCCAGAGAACGGAATGCGTTGTGTCGTAGTTTACAGCTTGACTGCGATATTTGCACCTTTCGGTCCAACACATCCGACTTCAGCAAACATTTTTTGAGTACCGAGTTAGCATTCCCTCTTCGATCCCTTCTCCTTAGCAAGTCTGCCCTGCTGCAGCCTGTTATCCAGGATCACCGCGTGGAGGTGTAGAAGGGTCTTGGCAGCTCTGGTTCGCTGGCCCTGACGCTAGCAGTCAGCTATGGGTCGCTGACCACTGCAGCTCATGCGCTGCTCAGCGTCTTGATCCCCCAGGGAAATCAACCATTGCCTCATCAGGATAATAGTTTTTCTTACTATTTTCACTATTATCATTGATCGAACTTTATGGCGTGAGTTGCAACCTTACTGACCTTGAGGAACAGCCTTTTCAGAGTAAATACTTTTTTTCGTTTATTCTTTGACATGACAACAGCAACTGCAGCTTGTCTCAGTCGAACATCAGATGACCAGTATATAGGTTTGTTTCAGGTAATGCAACTATGTCAAACATAAAATTGATGTTGAAGTAACTTGTTAATTTTTCTGTTGAGCATGGCTTCCAGTACCGGTCGACTTCACCAACAATTCGTTGTCTCTGCTCAGCATATAAATTAGTTGTCGCTGTACACAATTCATCAAACTCTTAAATAAACTGAAGTAGTCATATGCATCAGCAATTAAACTGTGTTTAGGTCCTGAACATTCCACAAAGTCTGAAATATCTCCAGCAGTATGTTGTGTTTACCAGAGTTCATCTTTCGATCTGCCATCAGCACTTAAACTGTGTTTAGGTCCCGAACATTCCACAAAGTCTGAAATATCTACAGCAGTATGTTGTGTTTACCAGAGTTCATCTTTCGATCTGCCATCAGCACTTAAACTGTGTTTAGGTCCCGAACATTCCACAAATTCTGAAATATCTACAGCAGTATGTTGTGTTTACCAGAGTTCATCTTTCGATCTGCCATCAGCACTACTAGGCCCAGCCCTGCAAATTTGCTATTAATTCTGGTTACACATTCATCAATTTCGTTATTCAGAATCACAGCCTCAATTAACTCACTGTACAAGTGTCTTCTAAATCACTACATTCAATTTTCATATCGGATTCAGTTGAATCTTCTGAGAACCCATGAAGTGTGTTATTTCTCAGAAACTGCAGCAAAGATTCCATCATTTCAAATGCCATAACTTAAATAATCATAGAAATGATAAATATTGACTGACTTTGAAACTGTTTACACTTCAAATTGACCACGTCTGTCTACAGGAAATAGATATATTTGAGTTGTGAGATTTTGTTGCAATGTAACGGCAAGAGAAGCTACAATGTAACGGTGTAGTTTGACGTAGCTGGACAGCACATGATGTTGTTTTGAAAGTGTAGATCAGGGAAGTTGGGCTGTAAAGTATTACAATTATTGTAACTTTACCAAATCTGCAAAGTTTTAAAATATTCAGTGAAGTGTTATTTCCATATAATAGATTATCTTTGTGATTCAAGCCTTACAAGGTAAGTCTTATTGACTGCAGCAGAAAATGGCCTTTGGTAGATACAACATTTGCTGTTATAATTTTTCCATTTGAAAAAAACATGCAACGTTTTTTTATGTATTATAATAATGACATGGTTGTCATTTCTAAACAAAATGGTTGTTTTTTTTTCATTATTCCATGTCCTCTGACCTTCATTTTTATATACAATGTGTACATATTCAGATAAGTATTGATATAAATATTTTGGTTTAAACACTTTATTGTTTAAAAGATCACACACATAAGTTTTGGAACAGGTGCTACAAAATTCAGAAGTGAAAGAGTAAATAAGATTTGTAAAATTTGCTAGAAAATATGTGAAGTCTAATGTAATCATAGTGCGTACAAGGTGATGATAGTTTGTATAATGTACAGTTTGTAAAATGTAATCTAGTTTGTATAATGAAATCATAGTTTGTGCAAACCACTCAGGATTTCTTCATTGTCTTAATTCAACCAACATACAAAGCATATGACAACCATTACAGAAGGCTCCTTATAGGCAGACTGCATCAGAGTGTACTGTTGTGTTAATGATGAGGTTGTTTGAACCATGCACAACTCTCTTTAGCTATCATTTACAAAAATGCTTGAGGGACAGCATTTCTAGTAACAGATACAAAAAAAATGTCCATTTCAAATAAACAAGACAAATGTATAAATTGCGCAGCTTATAATCATTATCACACCTAACAATCTTTCTGATGTGCACCACAAATGTACACATACCTTGTGTCTTCTTGTTTCAGTCCAAAGATACCAGAGTCCATTCTCAAACCTGCATGAGATAACGCAAATTGTCAATATATGTGCACTAATTTTACTGACTTCTTCTTCTTCGTTCGTTCTCAATCTCCCACTACCAAGTAGCAGAATGTAGTCCAGAGAACGGAATGCGTTGTGTCATAGTTTACAGCTTGGCTGCGATATTTGCACCTTTTGGTCCAACACATCCGACTTCAGCAAGCATTTTTTGAGTACCGGGTTAGCATTCCCTATTCGAACCCTTCTCCTTAGCCAGTCTGCCCTGCTGCAGCCTGTTATCCAGGATCACCGCGTGGAGGTGTAGAAGGGTCTTGGCAGCTATGGTTCGCTGGCCCTGACGCTAGCAGTCAGCTATGGGTCGCTGACCACCGCAGCTCATGCGCTGCTCAGCATCTTGATCCCATTTTACTGACTGAAATGCTCCTCTTCTATCACAAGGTATTGGTCTTTTTTTAGTTTTCTAGTGACTTAAAGTTACTACAGAATTGGGTAGTTAGCCCTATGCCCAACCCACATTAGCTGCTCTAATATTATGCCAGGCAGATTACATGCAATTATTCTTGACTAATCATTTGAGGCCTGGTAACAGGTGATGTGGATATTGCCAGTTATTTCTCCACATAATCCTTCACTCTCAGCCTTTACACTGATGAAGGTCAATCATTATCATCTGACCTATTTTCAGTACCAAAGAAGGAGCATGAGGGTTACCTCCAGCTGATCTCAATTCAGAAAGCCTATGCTAAAACACTTATGTGAATTTGTTGAGATTAACTATAACACCATGGCTAATCCAGTTATGGTATATGGTTTAATTCTTCTTCTTCTTCGTTCGTTCTCAATCTCCCACTACCAATCCCTGAAAGGGCCCGAGTAGCAAAATGTAATCCAGAGAACGGAATGTGTTGTGTCGTAGTTTACAGCTTGGCTGCAATATTTGCACCTTTCGGTCCAACACATCCGACTTCAGCAAACATTTTTTGAGTACCGGGTTAGCATTCCCTCTTCGATCCCTTCTCCTTAGCCAGTCTGCGCTGCTGGAGCCTGTTATCCAGGATCACCGCATGGAGGTGCAGAAAGGTCTTTGCAGCTATGGTTCGCTGACCCTGACGCTAGCAGTCAGCTATGGGTCGCTAACCACTGCAGCTCATGTGCTGCTTAGCATCTTGATCCCGTATATGTTTTGAAGTGTGGAACCTACATGACTACCTGGCATCAGGCACAATATCTACGTAACTGTATACCAGTAGTTCAGAGAGACATTGCCAGACTCCCACTCACAAATTACAACATGCTGAACAGGATGTAGCTGTGGGTCTTTTCATTCTTCTCTAATTTAAAGGCCCCAGAGTAAACAAAGAATTTGATTCTAGAATGGTAGATTCTTCGAAGATAAAGAATGACTTTAGATTTCTTTGTTAAATCAACATTTTTAACTGAAGAAAACAGTGACAAAACAAATAGAATGATCCCTATTTAAGAGCACATCTAGCAGTTATTTTAGTTGATATTCTACAGCAAGTTAGATTTGTATGGGTACCTTCTTCTTTTGTGATCATTGCTCATTTCAGGGGTCATGCCATGATGCCATACTCCAGTAGTGGTCTGACCCTTCCTGTGTATAGCCTTTTCAAAGATTTTGTTATTTGCACCCCATTTCATGTCTGCTAATTTGTTCATTATATTTTTTTGGCACCTGGCTCTTTTTTCAGCATTTTCCATCTGCTTAGCCATTCTATAATCCTGGGAGATTCCCAGGTAAGTTAGATTTATCTCTGGTGGATGTACATAGTCATTTAATTTGACTACCTCTGTCAGTTTCTTGCCAGATAAACTGAAAACTGCATATGTGGTTTCTTCTCATTAATGGTCAGCAACCATAACTGTGCCGTTTATAAAAATCAGGAATAGCACAGGGGACAAAACTCCCCCTTGTTCTAATGCAGTCCTCCTGCTGCATTTCTCGTGTACCCGGACTCTTGCTGTTCTATTCTCCAGGTGATGACATACCCATTTATACAGATGCCCTCTCATTTCCATTATTTGTTTGTTTCTTTTTCCATGAAATGCGACACATTCTTCTGCATAACCACATTTCAAGGACCTCGATTTTGTTCTCAAACCGTTTATTCATAGCTCATGTTTCTACACCATATAATAATGTTGAATATATGATGTCTAATTGTTAAGATATCGGTTATTTATCTGGATGCCAATATATTCCTCATTAAATACTCTTATTACCATTCATATTTTCTTTGTCACTTCCCTCTCCCATCTACCATCACTTGTAATTATCTGTCCCAGATACAAGTACGGGTAGCTGTCTACCTGTTCTAGTATCACGCCATTCACTCGGATGTTTGTTTTGGTCTGCACATTTGTTTTGATAAATGACATGTTTTGTTTTATCAATCTCTAAATCATATTCATTACTTCAGAAGTTGAATATCTCCACAAAATCTTGCAACTCTTTCTCACTTTCAGCCAACAATACAGTGTCACCAGCACATCTCAGATTATTGACTATTCTTCCATTAATGTTAAGTCCAGGTACTCCTTCAACCTGTCTGAAGATTTTCTCTGTGTAAAGATTAAAGAGACAAGGTGAAAACACACATCTCTGTCTCATACCTCTTTGGATGTCAATATCTAGTGAGTCATTCTTGCAGGACCTTATTGCTGCCCCCTGCTTCCCAAACAGATTACTGATTAGCCTAATGTCTTTACATCCAGATTAACTTTGCGTAGGCACTCAATTAACTTATCATGTTGAACTGTCAAATGATTTACTATAGTTTACAAAACACATACCGACACTTTTTTGTAATTTTATAAACTTTTCTGCCAGCATCCAAAGACAAAATACTTTCATCTAGAACCAAATTGTTCTACACCTTCATCAATATTGGTTTTATTTTCAATTCTTTCCGCTGTAGGATCTTGAGGAGGTATTTGGATATATGACTCATCAGGTTGATTGTTCGATAGTCTGTACAATCCCCCGTCTGAAGTTAATTAGGTAATGGGATAAAGATTTTCTTTTGATAGATGTTTATGGACTCAATGCATTTTTCTGTGAGTCTTTTAAATTTGTCCCAGTCTGCTCTTTTATCGAGGAAGTAGTTTTTGTTACTCAGATACAGAGTTATGGATGGGGTATTAGTTGTATAGCCAGTTAGTTTGCTCTCCTCTCATCATAAAACTATCATGGTTATGTAACCTTATCACATCATGCTCCTGTCTTCTTCTTTGCCCTTACCACATTGGAGTATTTAGGCCATAAACCACCTCTCTCCCAGCAGACTGGTAAAGCCACCTTTGTCTTATATTTTGTGTTCCACCTGTCTTTGTCCTGCACTCTCCCACAAGCACTTTCATTTCTAACATTATCGAACCAGTGCAGGTGCAAAACCTTTCTCAAGTATTTTATGATAATGTCTTAATATTTAATTTGACCATCCTGTCTATCTTGCTGTAAATTTGTACATGTCTCTGAACTCTGTAGCATTAGACTTGGGAAAGACAAGGGTGGTGAGGAAAGGAACTGGTTCAACACCAAAATTAAAATGATTCAAATTATTTTGATACAAAATAAAACAGAAAAAAAACTAGCCCAAATGCTCTTCCCTGACTACTTATGCATTTCCACGTTGTTTCAGAAGTGGATATTCTGGATCAAGATATTGAGCAGTGCATGAGCTGCAGCAACCCAAAACTGACTGCTAGTGTCATGACCAGCGAACCAGAGCTGCAAGGGCCCTTCTACATCTCCACGTGGTAATCCTGGACAAGAGAGCAGACTGGATAAGGAGAAGGGATCAAAGAGGAAAGACACCGAAAATGCCTGCTGAAGTAAGATGTGCCGGACTACAACTACAAGGTGCAAATATTGCGGTCAACCTGTAAACTATGACAAAACACATTCCGTTTGCTGGATTATATCCTGCTACGTGCAAAGTCCTACATTTTTAGGCCTTGCAAGCTGAAGTTTGTGAACGAACGACGAAGAAGAAGCGAATATTCTGGAACGTATCCCGTGTTCTTCGCTTCTGGTGAATTGTATGTGGTTGCAGGAGCTCTACTTTAGTTCTTACATCCGGGGAGTACTAAAAGTAGAACTGGGTGATCCCTGGTGCAATGTAATGAGTAATGCAAAGCCTCACAGCCATCTTAGTCAGTCTGCTGTACCGCAGCCTGTTTTCAAGTGCAAGCAGCAACGAGTGGGCGTGATTGTGGGGCGTCAGTCTAAATTAGTCATTAGTGCCATTATAGAAGTGGTTTACCTGACCCTGACACGAGCGACTAGACACTCAATGTCTTCCCTTAAATTAAAAAGCTTAAAATTTAAAACTTACTCATTTAAAGTTAAGAATAGTTGAATAGGTATTATTTATGCTTGCTAGTTGCCTCCAAGATACTACAATTTGTTTGCAACGACGGTTCACTCAATTAATATTTGGACGCCATCTTGCTTAATATGCATGGCCGGGGTTGCCAGATCAAAATGTTGAACAGAAGCCAAGCATCCCTGAAAAAAAAGTCAAGAAAACAACGCCAGGAAAAGAAAAAAGTAAACAACAAGTCCGTCATTAAAAATGTAATAAAAGTGCAAATCATTTGAATAAAATAAGCACAGAAAAGCAACTCAAGTTAGCATTCATTTTCTTCAGCATGATAAAAAATACAACAACAAAAATTGTCATCCCAGCTAAAATAAAGCACAGTACATTTTGTCCGATATCTGGACTTTTCAATATTTGCAACAACGATGGATAAATATTCTTCTTGGTTCTTAGTTCTTAATCGACCTGTACTTCTACAGTGGCAGTTACCCCTGAGCAGGTCCCAGCTCTGATATGAACAGGATGTAGCCGGGAGAAGGGTTTCCTGCTTAGCGGGCTAGGCTCGAGCAGCTTAATACTCCACTGCGTTGGGACAAGCGCTTACGGAGGGTGGTTAACCGATGTACGAGTCCATATTATTACACTCAAACACTAGAGCAAAGTAGACCCGCAACCTGTCAAGCGCCATCTATGCTGATCTAAACAAACCACCTAACCATAGTCGGTGTTATGCCATGTCACGCAGTTAGTCGCCTCTTACGACATGCTCTCTGTTAGGCAGACGTGCTATTCTTGTCCTTGTCATACATATAGACCATGTGTGTGTTCTTTCTCCACTTTTGTTCATAATTTACCTGGACAAAATTACAGTTGGCTAACCCTCATGAAGAGTCCCTCGGTAAACTGTTGCCTGCTGATGATCAGGTCATCTTTCACCAAAATAGAGAAAACCTACAACACTACCTGAACTATCTCCATTTCGCTTGTAACGAATATGACACGAAGATCAACACAGGCAAGATAGAAACTATGTTGATTTCACGTGAACCAAGTGCAGAGAAGTTTTCACATCAGTGGCATTGGTATCAAGCAAGTACGGGAGTTCAAATACCTATGTTCTCTGATGACGGCAGAGTGGACAGAGAGATTACACATATAATTCAGAAGGCGAACAGTGTCCACTATCAAATTGCACCGATTTTGAAACACACTAGAGTGCTCCATTCAACTAAGAGGAGGCTGATAAATACACTATTTATTCCTACACTGTGTTACCAATGTCAATCTTGGTCCTTACTAGTAACCCATAAGAGTAACACCGCACCTGCTGTGAGATGCGATGTGTTAGAAGTGCAGATGGAAAGACAATCCATGGCCGAATCCACAATCCCACGCTGAGGTAGATAATGCAGACAACCCTAACAAATCAAGTGATTTGATCATTTAGTCAGACTGCATTATGACCAGCCTGCACCAAGAGCATATCATATGTTTGTCCCTGGTCCACGAGCAAGAGGTGGACCTCGAAGACGATGGATTGAGGGAGTCTCTGACACTCTCAAGAAATGACAACGACAGCGCAAGACTCTCACTTGACGATAACAAGAAATCTAGGCATCCCGCCTCTCTGTGACGCCTTACAGCAAGAACAGTGGCGCACAAGAAGAAGACAAAGTGACAAACAACGATGTCCTGGGTGGTTGTGCGGGATTGGTCACGTGTCCAGAATGGAGGACTTGCAAATAGTAAAGGATATCTTATACGGGGAGTTGTCCACGGGAAACCGTAACAAAGGTAGACCCTACCGCCGGTGCAAAGATGTTTACAGGTACGACTTGAAAGCGTTGGAAATAAACACCTGTAACTGGGAGGAATTTGCGAAAGACAGACTTGACAGGAGAAGGCTTTGTGTGCTGGCCTTCAGGCAGGAAAAAACAAGATACGTCAAGATGCAGACACCAAACCTGTGCGGCGAAAACAAGACCAACTGACAAAGTTCTCTTTCTAGCGTGCAGTGCATTGTCTCTCGAGACTGACAGGATGCCAATCCATCAAGTTGATCGTGAGGCCGGGCTTCTTGCCTTCTTTATCCAGAGTTGCCAACATATTTGCCACATCAAAGGGTGTCCCAGTGATTAATCAGAAATCGTTGATAGATCGGAGATGGTTGAGTCGCCGTCTATCCATTTCAATACCAAATTCTCTCCAGTCGCACTGTATCATCTTCGATTCCAGGAAAACAGAGAATGTTTGGGCAAGATAGAGTCACCCTGTATTACCCATTTCTCTGTGGTGATTGTGTGAACTAACGAGCGACTGGTGTACCCTCTGTAACACTTTCAGTATATCTATATACTTAACATCTTTATACTGGTTTGAAAGACCCTGCAGAGTCTGTATACAACCAGTTACATTTGCATCACTTTTCTCTAAAAGCTATGCGCATCCAGTTTATTCTTAAATGCATTAACTGTCCCTGTCTCCCCTGGCAATGCATTCCAAGCAGACACCGCTCTCTGACTAAAAAAATATTTCCTAATATCTAACCTGGACCTCTCTTTAGTCAGCTTGTAGCTATGCCCTCGTGTTATTGTAGGTGGCTGTATTTTAAAAAACTTGTTATAGTCTGATTTATCGATTCCTCTGATCATCTTATAAACTTGTATTAAGTCACCACGAATTCTTCTCTCTTCGAGACACTGTAGGCCGGTTTTTCTGAGTCGTTCCTCCCAACTGTAATTCTGGAATCCCACTATCAGCTTTGTCGCTCTTTTTTGTATTCTTTCTAGCATGTTTATGTCCCCTCTATGATAAGGACTCCACACCTGTACACAGTACTCCAATCTAGGTCTAACTAAAGCTTTATACAGTTTGACGATCACTTCCTTGCTCCTATGTTTAATATTTCTTTTCATCATACCTAACATTGCATTTACCTTTTTCACTGCTATCTTAACTTGCTCACTCACCTTTCCTGTATGATCTATTATAACCCCTAGGTCCCTTTCCTTATCTATCTTTCTAATATTGTTTTCTCCCATTCTGTAATTATGTTCCATATTGGATCTACCCATGTGGATGACTGTACATTTATCTACATTTAACTCCATTTGCCAGCTTACTGACCATTCTCGAATTTTATCTAAATCCGACATCAATATATCCACTTCCGCTTTAGATGAGACACTACTGCATAGTTTTGTGTCATCAGCAAATTTTGCAATCATGGATCTCATATCAATGTCCAAATCATTTATATATATCAAGAACAAAATTGGTCCCAAAACCGAGCCCTGTGGCACACCACTTTTCACTTCACTCCACTCAGAGTACTCCTTATTTATGCCCACCCTCTGCCTTCTTCCCGTTAACCAATTTTCAATCCATTTGGCAACTTCCCCACCTATTCCATGTGATTTTAACTTTCGAAATAATCTTTGATGAGGTAATCTATCAAAGGCCTTTGCAAAGTCTAGATAAATAACATCCACTGGCTCCCCTTATCTATGATTTTAGTAACCTCCTCCATGAATTCTAATAGATTTGTTAAGCATGATCTCCCGCTAGTAAACCCATGCTGACTATTTCTAATTAGATTAAATTTGTCTAAATGCATTACAATGTTTTCTTTGATTATTGACTCTAACAATTTACAGACTATGCTCGTTAAACTCACCGGTCTATAATTTGCTGGATCTGATTTTTTGAATAAGGGGATCACTCCTGCATCTTTCCAATCAAGGGGAACAATCCCTTTTGTAAGTGATTGAGAACATAATATAGCCAATGGTTTTGCTAGTTGGTCTCTAATTTCATACAGCAATTTTGGGTGAATACCATCTTGACCTGGACATTTATTCACTTTCAACCCCTCCAATTTTTTAAAAACCATTTCCTCTGTAATACAGATTGATCTTAATCCCGCTGTATCCATGTCTCTTTGAAAAATATCTATAGGCTCTGGGATCTCGGAGCAATCCTCCTTTGTGAAGACTGTGCCAAAGTACTGATTGAGCAGATTAGCTGCCTCCCTATTCTCACTTATTATTTTCCCTGTACTGTCTATGAGAGGGCCTACTTTGTCTTTCGTTCTTTGTTTATTCCTAACATAAGAGAAGAAGCTTTTACTGTCAGTCTTGATCCTCTGAGCAAGTTTTTTTTCAAAGTCTATTTTTGCTGTTTTATTCGCTTTCTGAGATATGTTCTGCTTGTCCAAATATTTTAAATATGTTTCTTTTGATTTACCTGCCTCTATATATTTTTTCCATGCTTTATTTTTTGTTCTTCTACATTTCACTACAAATCTAGTTATCCACTTTTTACGCTTGAGGTTTACCTCCCTACATGGAACACATTCCTCTTTTAGCGTTTCTAGAACTGTTTTAAAACTTTCCCACTCCTGTTCAACATCTGTTCCTACAACAATATCTTTCTAGATTATGTGGTTCGCTGCCTCTTTCATCCTCTTAACATCTGCCTTAGAGTAGTCGTATGTTCGCGTGTTTATGTTTACTTCTTTCCCTGCAATAAGATCCCAACGAATGATTTGATAGTCACTTGAGCCAAACAATTTCCCAACGGTAACGTTTTCAATCATATTTTCCTCTGTGGTAAAAACTAGGTCGAGTATGTTTTTGCCTCTGGTGGCTGCTTCTACATGTTGAATTACAAAATGGTCAGTTATGCACTTAACAAAAGGTTTTGACTCTACAAGTGCTTCTGCCATATCCCATTTTTTTTTACCCGGAGTAGACTTCTTGCATTTCTAGAACTTTCAATACAAATAGGGGTTCGATTGAGTCTAACGTAGTTTTGTATTTTTTGATTGTCATCACCATCGGCGTGCGATACTCTCGCGCTATTTTGATCTAACGGCAGCACGTGGCTATAACGCTGTCTGTGTCAAATATAAGACCACTCTAAAGCGGGTAGCAATTTGACGGTTGGAGAGCATTTAACTTAACTTAACGTCTTTATACTAGTTTAGAAGATTCTGCATGCAACCAGTTTTATTTACTTCACCTTGCTCTAAAAGCTATGCGCATCCAATATATTCTTAAATGCGTTAACTATACCTACATCCACTATCTCCCGTGGCAATGCATTCCAAGCCATCACTACTCTCTGACTAAGAATATGTTTCCTAATATCTAATCTGGACCTCTCTTTAGTTAGTTTGTAGCTATGTCCTCTTGTTCTTGTGGGTGAGTGTATTTAAAAATAACTTATAGCCTAATTTATCTATTCCTCTTATAATCCTGTATTAATTCACCACGAATTCTTTTCTCTTCCAGACACCGTAGGCCGGTTTTTTCTGAGTCTTTCCTCATAACTGTAATTCAGGAATCCCACTATCAGCTTTGTCGCGCGTCATTGTATCATTTCCAGCATGTTTATATCCCCTCTATGATAAGGACTCCGCACCTGTGCACAGTACTCCAATCTAGGTCTAACTAATGCTTTATACAGTTTGAGTATCACTTCCTTGCTCCTATATGTGGTAGAGTTTATGGATGGCAAGAACGTGTCACTGACATCGAGGTTCTCTCGAGGGCTAACATGCCCAGCATCCATGCACTGCTAGAAAAAGCACGACTAGGATGGGCCGGACACCTCGTCCATATGTCAGACGAGCAGCTACCAAAGAAGCTTCTCTACGGTGAGCTGAGAGAGGGATGGCGCGAAAGAGGGCGCCCAAAGAAACGTTTTAAAGACGGTCTGAAGGACTCACTGAAAAGTTGCCAGATAGACATCGACACCTGGGAATGTGTTGCGCAAAACAGATCTAACTGGAGAAGCGTAGTCAAATCGGGTGTAGCTGCCGGTGAAGACGACCGTGTTGTGAAAGCCCAGAGCAGACGCGAGACCCGGAAATCCCGAACAGCGGTAACACCATCCCCTTCTACAAACCTCGTGTGCCCGATATGTAGCAGATGTTTTCGTGCCCGCATTGGCCTGTTCAGCTACATGCGCACCCACACACAACAGGGAAATCTGTGACAAGGATGATGTCGGCGGTCCTCATCGACAACGATGGAGAGCTATTATGGATGTGTCAAGGCTGATATGTGTCTATTGTCTCTGGAGTGACTTCTCAATGAAGCTATTGTCATGGTAAAAGCGATTGGTCACGACAAGGATATAATAGGGAAATATCGAATAGGGAAAAGTAATTGAAAGCGACATCGATTTGTAGAGGTTTGCACCAACAGAGACGGGAGTCCTGGCTAGACATCGTGGGTCTTACAGATCAGCTGTTGCGAAATCGACGTTCTGCAAATGACAAGCTACATGATGATGATGAAGATTGCACTAGACAACTTGGCTGCAGTTTCAGAAAAATATAAATATATATTTTTTAACACGGACATACCTTTGAGTAATTTCGAATTTGGTTCCAGATCACCGCATTAAAGCAAATATCGCCCTAATACGAGACAAACTAGAAACACGTGATTACACAATCTTTACTAACCCTTCACACTAAAAAACTCAGTGTAATACATCAATGAATGAATTTACAATCCACAAATTGTAAGAGTTTTATGTCAGATGTGGGTTGAGCAGGACAGAGTAGGAGTGTGTTCAATCATCAAGCTACAAAAACCAAGAACTATCCATACCTTCATTGAAAGAGACTGAGCACCTATGGATCTGTCCTTGAACAGTGATGTTGATTCTGTATAACATAACAAACTGTGGTACTCCATATCAAAAAAAGTTATCAACCAATACCATTCCACTTCACAGAAGAGGACAGGTCATCACAAAGTCCTCCTGCCTTGAGTTATCTGCTCCAGTTATCACAATGACTTCTCTCGAGTCTTTTCTCTGTACACATTTTTACTCTTCTTCAATTTCTCTTGCCAGGACAATTCCAAAACAGAGACTGTCTTGTAATGCTATCACCAGGTTTTCTTAAATATTTGTCTTATCTCCCCCCCCCCCCCCCCCCCCTGTTGCACTGTTGTTTGTTTGGTTCTTACAAGCAGAACTACGTTTAACGTTTTGTCACATACCAGGCAGTGTTAACCTTTATATACTACACAATCACCAATATGTGGAAGTCTGTGCCTGCTGCATGTTTTTCAAGTGTCAAAGTCAGACAAAAGGGTATAATTAACATTACAGTTAGAGATTGTTATATTTGTATTGGACTTTGTTTCTCTTCTTATTCTTCTGTGTGCATCCTTAAGAAGATGTGCCATAGTTTGCAGGGAGGATGCGATATATGCGTCTTCTAACCGGATGCATTTTGTTTCGGCATGATATTTTTGACATAGGGCTATAAATCTCTCCTCAAGCTCCAATCCCTTAGTCAGGCTGCATGGATGCATTCTATTGTCAGTGCCAACACTTGGCAGCAGAATAGGGTCTTGGCCAGCTATGGTTGCTGACCATGATGGTAACAGTCAGCTATGAGTCGCTGGTTGCTGTTAGCTCATCATTGCTGTGTCTTTAATTTCCTTCATTTTGTTTGATTTTTTAAAATAGGTCCTTAATGCAACGAAAGCAACATTTACCTTTTGTATTCATCTTTTGATATCTTTGTGTGTACATCCTATCTTGTCTAAATTGTTACCATAATATATTCATGATTTCACATTTTGACAGAGTGTCTCACACTGCAATCTTCTTCGTCTGCGTTCGTTCTCAATCTCCCGCTACCAAACCCTGAAAGGGCTTAAGTAGCAGAATGTAGTCCAGAGAACGGAATGCGTTGTGGCGTAGTTTACAGCTTGACTGCAATATTTGCACCTTTCGGTTCAACACATCCGACTTCAGCAAGCATTTTTTTAATACCGGGTTAGCATTCCCTCTTCGATCCCTTCTCCTTAGCCAGTCTGCCCTGCTGCAGCCTGTTATCCAGAATCACTGCTTGGAGGTGTAGAAGGGTCTTGGCAGCTATGGTTCGCTGGCCCTGACGCTAGCAGTCAGCTATGGGTCACTGACCACTGCAGCTCATGCGCTGCTCAGCATCTTGATCCCGTTCCACTCATTGATAAGCTAGACTTTGATTATGATGATAACCAATCAGATATTGAAATAGATAGGGATAACGATGAGCTAGATTTATGCCAGAGCAATGGCATCGTGGATGTTCAGGACAGTTGACAATGATTGTAGGCCTAGTGACACTAGTGTAAACATGGGGACGGCATGGGATAGTGGTTAAGTGACACAGCTCACAATCCGAAGGTGACGGGTTCGATCTCCATCACAGCACCGGCCGTTACCCCAGGGAAGCAAACCCTTACAAAATGCAGGAAGAAGCAGATCCTTACATAAAATGCATGCTGAAGTCTGATGCACTGTGCCAACAGGCACAAAATAAAAACCACAGTGCAATGCACAGTGCCTTGAGGAAAAGATAAATAAGGCGATTGAAAAAAACAAACAAACAAAACTAGTGCAAACGACGCAGGTGCTGTATATTTGGTGTGTACTGCTCACGATGGGTGGAGCTTTTGTTGTAGCAATGCAGGTGCACATGTACAGGAATTTCATGAAAATTATGGGCCATCAAATAATTATTTAAGTCTAGATGATGAACCAGTTTGTGTGGATTATTTCTATCAATTTATTATGTGCTAGAAAAAAACCCAAAGAGACCAGCAAAACGTGTGACTAACTAGTCAAGACTGAGACCAAACGAGGTCAACATGACTGTTCACACAAATAAAAAGAGCAACAAACCAGTCCAAACCAACAAACAGTGCCTTGCTTGTAATGTTGCATTATGTTCTTCCTGTGTTTTGACCTGTACTATGCTTTTAGTTGCAGGTCAAAATTGATTTGTACACATTTTCTGTAAAGTAGGTCATATGCATTCACCAAATGGGTCACAATGATCTACTTCTTGCACACTAGCAGGACATTTTAGACACTCCTCATACACAACACTCAAAATTTATACCAATATCATAAATCAAAAAAGCTACAGATAAAATATGACAAACACCCATTTCTCATTGTTTTTATTGATTTAATTCAGGATCCTAATACCTATGGGATTGTAAAGGATAGCAAATGTAAACAAAAGATGCACCAAAAACCTAACATGCAAGGCTCACTTCCTGTATGTGTTATTTAAATGAGTTATTAGAATATTATTGGTTGCAAATGTTATAGCATAGCACACAGATTAGGCTATTTCCTTCACGTTTTATTTTATGTGTAGAATTTTGTGTATCACAATTGTACAGCTTCTCTCCTGTGTTCGTTCAGGCTTTGAGTGTACCCAATTGATGCATCACAAAGATCACACATGTAAGACTTCTCTTTCGTATGTCTTCATTTATGTTCATTTAGACTATCAATCAATCAAAACCCATCGCTTCTCTCTATACAAAGGTCATTGACCATATCTTCTCAGCTTACACAGTTCTGGGCTGATTTTTCTGTCTCTCAGCTGGTGTAACCATTTAATCAAAGTTCTCTATAACATTCTCTTCATGTAATTTCAGGTCTACCTTTCTTTCTTTTTCCTAGAGGATTCCATGTGAGAGCCTGCATGGCTATGTTGAAATGAGCCTCTCTCATCATACATCCTATCCAGCCCCATTTTCTTCTCGTTCCTCATGTTTTGGCTTCATACAACAGCATTGACTTAACACTGGCATTCTATCTATCTATTGTCTGATCCGGTTTGCCTATCGGCGCCAGGTGTATAAGTGACATCTGGACAGCACCTTGGCGTGTGCTTGATTTAAGGTGAATCTTTTTGTTCTGGTACCGCTGTGTTTAAGTGATAGAGCCATCTGTGGGACCCTGCTGTGTTGCTGTCGCGATATGTGGCCAAACCACTGAATTTGCTGTTTGAAGTCTAGCACTGGCTTAGTGTCCATCTGTTTCCTGGTCTGATCGTTTCTAATTCTGTCCCATCTTGTCACTTTTAGCATTCGCCTCAGGCATTTCTTTTCTGTTGTTTCTATTTTTCTCTTATCTGTTGATGTCAGTGTCCATGTTTGACACTGGTAGCATAGTGTAGGCATGAAAACTGTGTTGAACAAAGCTCTATTTGTGCCAATCTTTACGTACTTGTTCTTCAGTATTGTTGACATCTGGCTAATGATTTGGTTTTCTTAAGTGCATCTGTGATAGATTTCTGCATGCACTCTTCCATTAGATGATACTATGATTCCTAAATATTTGAAATTCTTCACTTGCTTGAGTTGTTGCTGTTTGATGTAGATCTTAGCTGTTGTTGCTGTTTGATGTAGATCTTAGCTGTTGTTGCTGTTCTATGTAGATCTTAGCTGTTGTTGCTGTTTTATGTAGATCTTAGCTGTTGTTGCTGTTTTATGTAGATCTTAGCTGTTGTTGCTGTTTTATGTAGATCTTAGCTGTTGTTGCTGTTTGATGTAGATCTTAGCTGTTGTTGCTGTTTTATGTAGATCTTAGCTGTTGTTGCTGTTTGATGTAGATCTTAGCTGTTGTTTCTGATCTTGCTATAGTCATTGTTTCAGCATTACTCACGTTGATTCTCATGTTGTGTCCTTCTGCAGCCAAGTTAAGGTTGTTTAAGCGTTGTTGCAGCTGTTCGTCAGTGTTTGCAATGAGTGGTTGGTCATCGGCGAAAAGGATTTTTCTACAGCTGTTGCATCGTTAGATTGGGCTTCTTTGCTGATTTGGTCCATGTAGGTGATGAACAACAGGAGAGAAAGCACATATCCCTGTCTAACCCCAGTTTTGACAAGAAACTGTTCCGATCCAACGACACTTGTTCGTACCATGCACTGACTATTTTTATACAAACATTCACATATGCTTATCAAGTGCAGACTAACTCCATAGTTCTCCACAGCTGACATTGAATACTCACATTTTGGCATGACTATTGATTTCTCTGGATGCTGCTTTTACTTATTGTCAGGATTGCCATTCTTGCCTTTCCAATTATGGTCTTTACATCTGCATCTATACTTCCTGACTTGTCAAATATTGTCTTTACATCTGCATCTATACTTCCTGACTTGTCAATTATGGTCTTTACATCTGCATCTATACTTCCTGACTTGTCAATTATGGTCTTTACATCTGCATCTATACTTCCTGACTTGTCAATTATGGTCTTTACATCTGCATCTATACGTCCTGACTTGTCAATTATGGTCTTTACATCTGCATCTATACTTCCTGACTTGTCAATTATGGTCTTTACATCTGCATCTATACTTCCTGACTTGTCAATTATGGTCTTTACATCTGCATCTATACGTCCTGACTTGTCAATTATGGTCTTTACATCTGCATCTATACTTCCTGACTTGTCAATTATGGTCTTTACATCTGCATCTATACGTCCTGACTTGTCAATTCTGCTGCCCACATAAGTAAAGGTATCTACTTCTTCCATCAGTTCTTCCTCCTGCATGATTGGTTCTTTGTTGATAGATCTGATAGTAGCTTGGGTTCTTCATGTTGATATTCAGTCCTAATTTAAATGATTCTTCTTACACCCTGTCAAATATCTCTTGCAATTGGCTCTGACAGTGTGACAAAAGTACCAGATCATCTGCGTAATCCAGGTCCTCTAATTGCAACTAGTGTCCATTGAATACCAGTTCCTTTTCCATAGTTTGATGTCGCCGTTATCCAATCTATAACCAACAAGAACATGAAGGGTGATAGAAAGCATTCCTGTCTTACCTCTGTTTGCACCCCGAAGCTATCAGTCAGTGCTTCTTCATGTGTTTTTCGTCCATTGCAATACACGAGGACCACTTTGCCAAAGTCACTGTTCGTATGAGTTGAAATAAGGTTAAATAAGCCAATGGAATCCATGAAATGTCTGTTACATTTAGTACAAGAAAATAGGACCACTACCACCAGGGTCGAAGAAGAGTTGATGTCTGCAGACTCGGACTTGTGAAGCAATCGACTCTGTATAGCTTAATTTACTCTTGATGTCTCATGTCTCTTATCACCAATAGCAATAGTGCTATGCCAGTCTGTGTAATTGGCAGCGATTTTTTCTCAGTCATCATGGTTAATACCGCACTGGATCAGTGATTTATTAAGTGTGACCTTGTACTGCATCCACTGACCACCGCTTGCTCTATTGCCATTTTGGAGTTTACCATAGAGCAAATCTTTTGGTAGACGATGATCCAACATGCGACAAGTCTCGCGTGCATAACAGTAGGTAGAACATCTGCAGTAAAGATAAACATTTTTTGTTTGTTTGTGCGTTCGCCTTATTTCTCTAATCACCAAGGCGGTGTGCGTTGCACTGTGTTTTTATTTTGCGCCTATCGGCCCAGTGCGACCGACTTCATTTTATGTAAGGGTGTGCATCCTCCTGCAATTTCTGTGTAGGTGCGCAAACCACCAGTTTCGGTTTGACCTGAATGAAACCAGTATCAGAACACTAACATCAGCGATTGTTACAAAGCAACAAACTCAATGATTAGGAGACCTGATTTATAGTTGCATCTTTTGAGCATTCGTTAAATCATATGTCCGTCTTTCTGCTTTGTGGTCACTATCCAACATCTTTTTGAATAATTCATGTAATATATCTGTGGCCTTATCCCCGTCTCCCTTTGCAACTTATGCTGGTATTCTGTCTGGGCCTGCTGCTTTTCCTTTCCTGAATTTGAATATGATCTTTTAGATTTAAATCTTACCCTGCCAAAGATCAATGTGTTGGACCAAAAGATGCAAATATCGCAGTCAAGCTGTAAACTAGCAACACAACGCATTCCGTTCTCCGGACTGCATCCTGCTACTTGCAGATTAACTTTTGGATTTAAATCTTACTTGGTGGTTTGCATCCAGGGTAACCTGCTGGAAGGATTTTTTAGTGTTCCTTTTGGTGGAGGTCTGTTTAGGTTTTCTTTGAAATACTCAACATATTATTTCTGTTCTTCTTCTGATGATGTCAATATATTGCTTTGTTTAGTTTGATTTAGACTAACAGTAGTTGTAAAAGATGCATCACATACATCACAGTTGAAACATTTTCTCTCCTGTACATTAAGGGAAGATAAGACTAATGTCTGGTCATGTAAAACAAACTGATCAGACATGTTATTCAGAGTCAGGTAAAATAATCTGGCCAAGACACCCAACTCACTACCTTGTTCTCCCTGAAGACAGTCTTTTTTATGGCGGTATAACTGAGGTTGGGGATCGACGTAGTCCATGCGGTAGTGAGCAAGACGAAAATGAAGACATGCATGGCACAAACGCTTGAAGAACCCCTGTCCACCATCATTAGCAGAAGGATTTGAGGAAAGCTACTGCGAACCCACCACTTAACACCCTTTTCATGGCGCACACAAAAATAAAGGTACTCATTGTAGACATTCAACAACAACAACTGCTGTATGTCTTCTTTTATGTTTTTTTAAATTAAACACAGTTGTAAATGATGCATCACAAGCATCACACTTGTAAGGCTTCTCTCCTGTATGTCTTCTTTTATGTACCTTTAGAATTTGTGTGCTTATAAAAGATACATCACATACATCACACTTGTAAGGCTTCTCCCCTGTATGTCTTCTTTTATGTGCTTTTAAATTTTCGTTTTTCGTAAAAGATGCACCGCAAACATCGCACTTGCAAGGCTTTTCTCCTGTATGTTTTCTTTTATGTGCTTTTAGACTTTTATTGGTTGTAAAAGATGCACCACATACATCACACTTGTAAGGCTTCTCTCCTGTATGTCTTCTTTTATGTGCTTTCAAACTTTCTCTTTTTGTAAAAGATGCATCACAAACATCACAGTTATAAGGCTTCTTTCCTGTATGGCTTCCTTTATGCACTTTTAGACTTTCATTGGTTGTAAAAGATGCATCACAAATATCACACTTGTAAGGCTTCTCCCCTGTATGTCTTCTTTTATGTAATTTTAAATGTTGGTTGCTTGTAAAAAATGTGTCACACACATCACACTTATAAGGCTTTTCCCCTGTATGTATTCTTGTATGTACTTTTAGACTATGGGTATTTGTAAAAAAGGCATCACAAACATCACACTTGTAAGGTTTTTCTCCTGAATGTCTTCTTTTATGTACTTTTAGATATTGGGTGCTTGTAAAACATGCGTCACATACATTACACTTGTAAGGCTTCTCTCCTGTATGTTTTCTTTTATGCGTTTTTAAATTTTCATTTTTTGTAAAAGATGCATCGCAAACATCACACTTGCAAGATTTTTCTCCTGAATGCCTTCTTTTATGTGCTTTTAGACTTTTACTGGTTGCAAAAGATGCATCACATATATCACACTTGTAAGGCTTCTCTCCTGTATGGCTTCTTATATGCACTTTTAGATTTTCATTGGTTGTAAAAGATGCATTGCAAACATCACACTTGTAAGGCTTCTCTCCTGTATGTCTTCTTTTATGTAATTTGAGATTTTGGGCGCTTGTAAAAGATGCATCGCAAACATCACACTTGTAAAGCTTCTCAGGCTTCTCTCCTGTATGTTTTCTTTTATGTGTTTTTAAAATCTCCATTTTTGTAAAAGCTGCATCACAAGCATCACACTTGTAGGGCTTCTCCCCTGAATGTATTCTTTTATGTACTTTCAGATTTTGAGTGCTTGTAAAAGATGCATGACAAACATCACACCTGTAAGGCTTCTCTCCTGTGTGCCTTCTTTTATGCGTTTTTCTACTTTCATTGGTTATAAAAGATGCATTACACACATCACACGTGTAAGGTTTCTCTCCTGTGTGTCTTCTTTTATGCACCTTTAGATTTTGGGTGCTTATAAAAGACGCATCACAATCATCACATTTATAAGGCTTTTCTTTTGTATGTTTTCTTATGTGCCTATTAAGCTTGCTAAAGATATCAAACCCTAAACCACATTCATTACATACAAATGATTTCTCTTCATCTTGAGAACTCAGTATCTGTTCTTTTGATGTCAAAGCTAGTTTTACATCAGAAATGCCATAATTGTAAGACTTTGATATTTTACAGTTCTTACTGCTGTTTTCTTTCAGGCTATTGTGCATTTTATGACCTGCCTCATTGTCACTGAGTTGAGTATCTTTCACACTGACAGAAATACATTTATTTGACCATTTTTCACAATCTACATCTGGAGGCATCACTTTCTGTACATTTTTAGCATCATATATTTGCGAATGTGTTTTGTGACAGTTTGTAGTAACTGCTAGCTCATTTGCTTTACTCTTTGGATTGAAGAATTCATCTTTACTGTTACTAAGATCTGCTAACTGGTCTTTGCTACCTAGGTCTGTTAATTCATTTCCATTACTCCCGTAATCAATTGTCTCATCTTTTATATCCCTGGGATCATCTAACTCATCTTGAATATCCTCATTGAAGAGACAAAGCTGAGAGAATGTAAGACCTTGCTGCCTACATGTGGGTCTGCCTGAAATGTGAAAAAAATATGGTTATGACACTGGGACACCTTCGATACAGGCAATAATGCAGACAATCCAAAAGCCTGCCCAACAAATCTTTGATGAGATTATCAGACTCAAAGGGCAGCATGGCAGAGTAGATAGTGATATGGCTTACAATTCAATTTGACCTGTGCTCAGCTTCATAAAAGCATATGAGATGTGAGCCCATTTATCTAATTTTGCAGATCTGAGTCTGACAGTCCACACTAAATCTAGTAACTCTGTATGGCAATCAAGCCAACGATCCTGCATCTGGATTTTACATGAATATTGAATACAAGTTCAATTCAGATTCTTGACTTTGAAACAGACTGGACTTATGCATACACCGACGGCTCTGTAACAAACACAACACAGAACGGAAGGGCAGGGGTATTCCTGAGCCTACCAAATGGTAGGAAAACAACACTGTCAGTGGCAACTGGAAAATACTCAAGCAATTTCAGATTGGAGGCAGAGGCACTGAGGGCTGCAGTAGAAGCAATGGTGACATGCAAAAGAAATGAAAGCCATATAGTCCTGCTTACAGATGCCCTGGCCATAGTCACAGCACTAAAAAGCAAGAAAAATACTGAACTTAATGATTTAAGAGCAGTACTCTGTCAACTATGCCAGCAGTTCGCACCAGACTGGCAAAAGAAGGTGCAAGCCTACCACAACCAGATACTAGTGTGACATAGGAAGAGTCAAAAAGGCTTATTAGAGCTAGATACATGACCAAATGTGAAACAGAACATACTGGTTACACAAAAAAACGATGCCTATTACCAGTTGAACAGAAGAGAGCAGGTCGTGGTCTTCAGACTTCGCACTGGCCACAACAGACTGAGGTACAACCTATTCAATAAATTGAAGATCGGTGGCACTGACGAATGCTCGTGCGGTACTGGGAAATAGACCGCTGAATATCTGCTGCAAAGCTGTCCGACATATGAGGATCAGAGAAAGCAGATGTGGCCATCACCAGTGGCAACACTAGACAAGCTCTATGGCAGTGTCGATAGCCTCAGGATGACCGCTGCTTTTTTCGAAAAAATAAAGTTTGACGTCTGACAGCGTACGAAGAAGAAGAAGAAGAAACAGACCACAGCAGAAATAGTAATGATTTTGAGGAAACATGAATAATATATACAAAATTGTGTGGTATCCCCACTTATGTAGTTAAGTTCATCCCATAACCCATCAGGTCATTGGGGCACACTTGAAGACACTCTCACAAACCCATGCCATTTCTCTCTATTTGCTGCCGCCAGTCGCACCTCACCGGGACGAAGTGATGTTGTCAACCCATCTCTTCCTTGGACGATGCCGCCCACTATTTCCCGGTACGGAACCATGCAGTATCAAATTTATAATTCCACTGGACCTACTAGTGACATGCTCATACCAAGCCATCTTTCACCTTTTGATAGCTGTGAAAAGATTATCAAAAGGCCTAATTGCGTTTTCCACTCTTAGTTGTATTTCTACATTCGTGACACAATCCTTATATGTAGCATTTCTTCTTCTTCTTCTTCTTCGTACGCTGTCAAACGTCAACCTGTATTGTTTCAAAAAAAGCAGCGGTCATCCTGAGGCTGTCAACACTGCCATAGAGCTTGTCTAGTGTTGCCACTGGTGATGGCCACATGTGCTTTCTCTGGTCCACGTATGTCGGGCAGTTTTGCAGCAGATGTTCAGCGGTCATTTTCCCGGTACCACAAGTGCATTCGTCAGTGCCACCTATCTTCAGTTTATTGAATAGGTGGTACTGGATCTAGACGCTAAGCAGCGCATGAGCTGCAGTGGTCAGCGACCCATAGCTGACTGCTAGCGTCAGGACCTGCGAACCAGAGCTGCCAAGACCTTTCTACACCTCCACGCGGTGATCCTGAATAACAGGCTGCAGCAGGGCAGACTGGCTAAGGAAAAGGGATCGAAGAGGGAATGCTAATCCGGTACTCAAAAAATGCTTGCTGAAGTCAGATGTGTTGGACCGAAAGGTGCAAATATTGCAGTCAAGTTGTAAACTACGACACAACGCATTCCGTTTTCTGGACTACATTCTGCTACTTAAGCCATTTCAGGGTTTGGTAGCAAGAGATTGAGAACGAACGAAGAAGAAGAATAATAGGTGGTACCTCAGTCTGATGTGGCCTGTGCGTAGTCTGAAGACCACGATCTGCTCTCTTCTGTTCAACTGGTAAGGGGCATCGTTTTTTGTGTAGCCAGTATGTTCTGTTTCCCATTTGGCCATGTATCTGGCTCTAATAAGCCTTTTGGACTCTTCGTAGGTCTCACTAGAATCTGGTTGTAGTAGTCTTGCACCTTCTTTTGCCAGTCTGTCTGCCTCCTCTTTGCCTTGGATGTTACAGTGGGATGGAACCCACTGTACCACTACTCTTATTGGTGCGGACTGCTGGCATAGTTGACAGAGTACTGCTCTTAAATCATTAAGTTCAGTATTTTTCTAGCTTTTTAGTGCTGTGACTACGGCCAGGGCATCTGTAAACAGGACTATCTGGCTTTCATTTCTTTTGCCTGTCAGCATTGCTTGTACTGCAGCCCTCAGTGCCTCTGCTCTGAAATTGCTTGAGTATTTTCCAGTTGCCACTGACTCTTATTTTTCTACCATTTGGTAGGCTCAAGAATACCCCTGCCCCTCCGTTCTGTGTTGTGTTTGTTACAGATCCATCGGTGTATGCATGGGTCTAGTCCATGCTTGGGTAGTTTTTCGTTATGTACCTCAAGGTTATGTCTCTTCTTTCTTTTTCAGTCTGGCTGTTCTTGTTTCCAATACCTGGTATATTTTCTACCACCTCCGGAATGATATGCTGCTTCCAGGTAGGTTTGCGTACAGTAGGGATGGGCTTTGGTGTTGTTAATGTGTTCATAGGGACTTCGCTCATCTTTGCTTTGGCTATTTCTGCAAAGTTTCTCCGCTTTAGTTCTTCTGAGTTTCTCTGCTTGCTGCTGGGCTCTGCAGTCTCTTCTGTCGGTCATGGATTGCAGATTTGTAATCTTTTCAAGTTCTACAATTGGTGTTGACTTCATGCCTCCTGTTATAACTCTCATGGCTTGGTTTTGAAGTTTGCTCATTTTATCAAAGTTCGCATTTGCTACTGTTGTCCATGCCGCAATGTCATACTCGAGAACTGGTCTCACTCTTCCAGTGTACAGTTTCCTTTAGTTTACTTTCGTCTGCTCCCCAGCTTGTGCCAGCAAGTTTCCTTATGACTGCCATTCTTTGTCTGGCTCTCATTCGGTTTCTCTCGATCTGACTTTTCTATGTCATGCGCCGATCAAATGTGACTCCCAGGTAGTTAGGGTTGTCGTTTGACCGCAGATATTTGCCGTTAAGACTTATTTTGGTGTTCTGGGGTTTATTTGAAAGCGAGAATATCGTACATGTTGTTTTTTCCTCATTTATTTTGACCAGCCATGAGTTCGCCCACTCCTCCAGCGATGTTAGGGCCTGTTCCATCCGATTGCTTGCTATGGTGAGATTTTTTTCTGAGGTCCACATAGCCAGAGGTATATTCTCTAAGATATTGTTTATATACACCAGGAAAAGTGTGGGTGACAGTACTCCCCCTTGGGGTACTCCCTGCTCAAGTGTCACCTTTTTGCTCATCTGCCCTTGTACTTGAACTCTGGATGTTCTGTTTTTGAGGCAGTGGCTGATCCATCTGTACATTTTCCAGATACTTCACCTCCTCGTAGCTTGACTTTAAGTCCCTCTTTCCACACCTTGTCAAATGCCTTCTCTAGATCCACCCAAACCGCTACGGTATGCTTTTTCTCTTGGTAAGCATCCTCTATTTCCTGTGCTATGAGAGTGATCTGGTCCTCAGTGGATCTGTGTTGTCTAAATCCTGCTTGCTGTGGGATTAATATGTGTTTTGCTTCCAGATGCCACATCAGTCTGGTGTTTATCATACGCTCCATCAGTTTTCCTACACAGCTCAGTAGACTGATAGGCCTGTATCCATTTGGATCTGTTCTATCTTTTTCTTTCTTTGGTACTGGTATAAGTACAGCGTCTTTCCATGCCTGCGGTACAATTCCCCTTTTCCAGCTTTGGTTCAGGACTGATAGTAACTTCCTCTTTTGCTGTTTGGCCCAACCCCATCAGCATTTCGTTTGTTACCCCATCTTTTCCAGGCGATTTCTTTTTCTTTAAAGTTCTCATGGCCTCTTCCATTTCATTCATTGTTAGTTTTGCCATCATGTGCTCCTCTGGTGCCATATTGATGTTGTCGTGGCTCTTTTGTTCATATGTAACATTTAAGTCTTCTAAAGCACCTCATTTCCATTGCATGTATTCTGCACTGGATATCCGCAGTAATGGTCCAAGTCTCACAAATATGGAGAGCACCAATGAGCACATGAGTTTAACATTTTTGCTGAGGGTGAGCCGCTTATTTTGCCATATGTGTTTCAAATGCGTAAGCGCTTCTATCTTATTCTGGCAACTATCTCAGGCTGCGAGCCCTTGTCACTGATCAGTGATCACAGATACTGGAACCGGTGTACAACTTTGAGTTCTTGATCATTTGCTTTTATCACAGATGTAAACCCTTACGTGATATTAGTCATCAGCTTTGTTTTGTTTGCATTTATCTCCATGCCATAGTTCTGTGCTGCTCTGTCCAATCTACTAATCAGCTCCTGGAGTTCCGTTTCCGGCAAAAATCTGGCAAAGATGGCGCCATAACTGGATGCGAGTCTACATTTCTCTACTGTTTTGGATCATTATGGATGCCGCCAGACCACGGATTTGCCTGGAATTCACACTAGTCGACGACTTACACTTGTGTTCACGGAAACGTGGTGTAGTTTTCCGTCTGGACTTGTTATTTCGTTCTTTTTTTGTGATTTCTTCCATCCGTTTATTCTGGTCTGGGCGCCGGCTGAATGGCACTACGCTTATACCTGTGTCGTATTTCACGGGTTAGTTCTGCCGGTTCACCTTCACGAATTTGGCGTGTGGGAATTTTAGATGCTACTATGATGAGCTGAATACAGCTGGGGAGAGATGTCAGACTCACTCACACGCTGAGTGTTGTCCATGCGACCTCTTGTGGTTATCGAAAAGGCACGATAAACTGCGTTAGATGCCATCCCACCTTTCTACCCTGCAGGTTACATGTTTACGGAAAGGTTTCGGTGGTAACCCTGAGGTAAAATCTGCATCCTATGCTATCTCCAGTCATCTCGATGAATGTCTTGCGACTGGCAAAAGGCAGCTTAGGCTCTGTGAGTGAGGTTGACAAAAGGCGCAGTTTCTTCCTCACTTTAATCCAAATCACCGCGCAAGTCACCCATTTCAGCGGACACAGCAAGAGATACGACTGTCCACACAAAGAGAGTGGTCTTCATCACTTGTGATGCACAACTATTATCTTATAAGTGCCTTCCTTGCTTCTATAGGCAACATGAAAGCAATGCCCATCTGTGTGAATGTGGACTTCCTCTTCATGCCCCGAATAGTTAATGCCTTAGTGTGATGGTTCCTTCATCATTCCATGTTACATTTGCAAGACTCGGGCGACTCAACTCCATGGGCCACCTTTCCAATTTTGTACAGCATTCTGTTGTACCAGGACCATATCCTAGTTTCTACCTTAAGATTCAGAAGATGTGTAGCAAATGACTTCCATCAGATCACATCATTAATACATTTATTTATATATACATTCATATACACATTATATTTATACATTTATATATATTATTTTTTTCTTATATTATTTATAAGGATTTGATTTTTTGTCTAGAAGTTTTGGTAATTGTCCATGATTCGCAGCCATATGCTGCCACAGGAAAAACACAGGCTCTCAAGACTTTCACTTTTATTGTTTTGTTTGTGCTCTGCCATTATTCCTTTAGGCTGTTCAGCATCTGCATTGTCATGGCTAGTCTTTTTCTAATTTCCTTCGAGCTGTCGCCATTTTTGTCAATTCTGGAGCCCAGATATTCAAAATGCGTGACCTGATCTATTTCCTCACCACCCACTGTAAATTTATGTTGACATTGTGTTTTGTCAGTGGTCATTATCATAAACAGATTTCGATCTTTATTGTTTCCATGTAGGTCAAAAATAGCTGGCTGATGAATGCTATGAATGAGGCTAGCAGTCTCATCATGTAAAACCATTGCTACTGAAAGCCACAAGTCAAGCTCTTAGATACAGACAAGCTATAAGTGGAGAGTGAGGGGGTGAAGTGTAGTAATGGGTCAATACTTTGCATGGAACAAATTAGGAAAATGAAATGATGATGAAGACACAATTGACTATCATACCTGTATCACTGTCATGTGAACTAAGCATATCAGCTGATACCATTTCTGGCTCATGATAGCCACAATTTTGAATGTTTTGGTTCTGAATGTCGACATCTTTACAAATGCCATCCATGGGAAACACCTGAAGTAAATTAAGATATCAAAATAGAAACCCAAATGCTGTCATAGCTGGGAGTAGATTTAAGGATGAGCTCTTAAGTCTGTTCATTTATGCTTATTTCTGATAGGTTGATATCTGAGAAAGTTGTAATGTTTCATAATCTACATATTTTTTGTGAGGAAAGTTGGACTTCAACACAGAGAAATTTTTTATGATTTTATGAGTCAAATGATCATGCATCCGGACTGCTCATGGATATTCAACACATACCCGATTCCTACTTTGACACATAACACCAAGAGGAAGTGTATAGGAATTGACAGATATATCAGTGAAGGATGTGACGGGGTAAAACTTAGTAAGTAGGAAACAAAATGTTCTCTCCAATTTCCATTTTTGCATTGCCATTAGCTGCTTCATACTAATATATAATTTTTATTGTGAATACTTCATGTCATAGATAGTTTAATTATGTGTCTCATGATGATTAGATCGTAATTTTGGTTCAATTTGTTAAATAATAACAAATATTATTTTTAGTAAACCTTTGACGCGTGGAATTTTGGCTTTGTCGCCTGGACTAAAAGACACAAATCTGCAAAATTAGCCCAGAATGGAAAGGGTTAACATGAAGCCAACAGCTTTTTTTTTTGCGTTCATCTTATTTCTCTAATCCCCAAGGCGGGGTGCGTTGCACTGTGGTTTTTATTTTGCATCTGTCAGCCCAGTGCATCCGACTTCCGCATGCCTTTTCAAAGGGTTTGCTTCCCCGAGGTAGTTATGATGGGGATCAAACCCAGCACTTTTAGGTTGTGAGCTGTGTCACTTTACCATTTGCCCACGCCGTCCCACCAAGCTGTTTAAAATCAACACCGTAATTCTTTGAATATGTTTAGCCACTTTAATGGCTTCTTTTGTTTCTTTGCTAAACTTATAAGTTTCTAAGTTACTTTATGAAAACTAATTCCAGTGTTAAGCGAGAAGAGTTCTTATTCCATTTCCTGGATATAGATGTTTGTAGAATGTAAATCGAGTTAATTTTGATCATGTTTGTAAAGTGTGTACATTGTAAGCAAAGACAGTATGAATTCTCAACCATTTTGTAAGAGGTGTTAAGAATCTGTTAACGGCCAATGATGCACGATCAACATTGTTTTATGTATGATGAATACATATTGGGAAAATGAAGAGCATGACAATTCTGACAGCAACAGTAACAAAGTTAAAATCGTCATTTTATCATTGACAATTGTGGTGATGAAGATTACACCCTTTGAAGAAGAGTGGCTTTTTATTGTGAACATGAAATATAACAAATTTTTTAAATCATCAATGACAAATGATATGACAATATTTGGCAGTCATCTTCAGACATAAATGGGCACTATTGTGTGCGGAATTGATAGATCTTTGTTCACTAGATTGACAACAGGGACCTGGCGGGTGGAATAATATTTGTTATAAGTGTTATTGTTTAATACTCACAATAAGTGTTTTCTCTTTTGTGCACCCTGAAAAGGGCGTTAGTGTCGAGTTGTAGTAGCTTTCCTCACATCCCGAGTGTGCTCATGAAGGTGGATCGCTGTCCTCCAGGTGGTTGTGCTATGCTTGACGTCATCTGCTCACTACTTTGGGGATCATGTTGATCCACATCTCATCAGCCAGACTACCTTGAACTGTCTGTTTCCAGTGAACGCTACATAGGAGAGAGATAGTGGTCTTGGACAGTATATTGTGCCCAAGACTAGCGTCTCAATTCCCAATTTATTAAAAAATTAATTTTTCTAATAATTATGATTATATCATTCTGTATACCAAATAATGAATTATTTTGCATGTAGTGGCCAGATTGTAATTCTGCATTTTTTTTTTTTTTTTTTTTGCGTTCGCCTTATTTCTCTATTCCCCAAGGCGTGTGTGCGTTACACTGTGGTTTTTTTGCGCCTGTCGGCCCAGTGCATCTGACTTCAGCATGCATTTTATGTAAGGGTCTGCTTCCTCCTGCATTTTCTAAGGGTTTGCTTCCCCGGGGTAACGGCCGGTGCTGAGATGGGGATCGAACCCAGCACCTTTGGTTGTGAGCCGTGCCACTTAACCACTAGGCCACGCCGTCCCCCTGAATTCTGCATTTAATGTGCTAAATATATATAATTATATATATAGCTCAAGGTGTTTGCTAAATTTGCAATGCCATAACTATTAATTAATTTCAGATCACCATATGTGCAGGCCTCCTCCATTTTTGAAGACGTTCTGTCGTTAAATTCCTAAAAATGGAAAGAGTTAAGCAAAGAGCCAGTCATTCTTGGAGGGCAGTCAATGGAAGAGGTCGACACCTTCCCATATATGGACAGCACCATTGATATATCAGGAGGCACAGACGAAGATGTAAGGGCTAAAATTGGATTTACATCATTCCTGTTACTAAATAATATATGGAAATCCAGGGAAATTAAACAATTTTTTTTTGCATTCGCCTTATTTCTCTATTCCCCAAGGCGGGTGTGCGTAACACTGTGATTTTTATTTTATGCCTGTCAGCCCAGTGCATCCGACTTCAGCATGCATTTTATATAAGGGTCTGCTTCCTCCTGCATTTTCTAAGGGTTTGCATCTCCGGGGTAACGGCCAGTGCTGTGATGGGGATCGAACCCAGCACCTTCTGGTTGTGAGCCGTGCCACTTAACCACTAGGCCACGCCGTCCCCATCCAGGGAAATAAAGAAATACCAAATCAAGGTTGTTTCATTCCAATGCCAAGTTAGTACTGCTGTATAGAGCAGAAATTTAGAGATGATAATTGAAATATATTTTTAAAAAACCAATTGTCAACAAATGTCTATGGAGAATAATTTGTATAGACTGACAAGACATGGTGAAGAATGAGGACCTATGGGAAAAGAGTTAATAACCAATGCAGCAAAAAATTTAATGTGCATTGGCTGATTGATATACCATAAATACAAAAGAGTTAATTTTTTCTATATAATTAAACTTGTTATTTGTATTTTTTAATGTATTAAGATATTCAATTTTTTTTTAAATGGCAGAAACGCTGAAAAGAGTTATTTCCCTGTCCTAATGGAGCAGAGGATGTATTTCGTAATATGCACCTTAAGGTGAAAAGGGTTAAATTATGGACTAATAGCACTGGTCTCAGCAATATGAGCCATCAGTATCAACACTCTTAATGATCTGCAAAAAAACGTATAAATGCCCATTGATCACTCTGGAGTGGAGTAAATACTGACTGTCAGAGATGACATACTAGATGTAATAGTTTATGTATTGGATACATATAATGAAGCATATAAAATTCCTGCCAAATAAGATTATACATATTATAATTCCCAAACCAATTATAATTGTTAGTTGTGCTCAAGCTGGCCATTTGGAAGTGTGTTAACAAAATTCATGCGGAAGTGAATTTAAACTAATTTAGGCGAAACTTTGCAGGTTTGTGTTCTGTTTGGCTGGCCTGGCTTCGTTCATTCTCAATCTCCCGCTACCAAACACTGAAAAGGCTTAAGTAGCAGAATGTAGTCCAGAGAACGGAATGCGTTGTGTCGTAGTTTACAGCTTGACTGCGATATTTGCATCTTTCGGTCAAACACATCCGACCGGGTTAGCATTCCCTCTTCGATCCCTTCTCCTTAGCCAGTCTGCCCTGCTGCAGCCTGTTATCCAGGATCACCGTATGGAGGTGTAGAAGGGTCTTGGCAGCTTTGGTTCGCTGGCCCTGACACTAGCAGTCAGCTACGAGTCACTGACCACTGCAGCTCATGCGATGCTCAGCATCTTGATCCCGGTTTGTGTTCTGATCCAAGGGCATTTACGGAGCATGAAGACTATTATATTTGTTTACACAAACTTATTGCACCTGAAGAGTCATCTTGGTTGCAGAAATATAGACTTGGGACATATGTCATATGCTTATGGTGTTAAAATCATCTGCAATGCTGAAATGATGTCTGTGTATGTGGCAGTAAAGTTCAAAATGGCGTTTATTTTGAGGTAACCTTGCCGGTGGTATTATCCCTGCTGTCTTGTGGGCTGCCTGTTTACGGGAAAAACTTTAGGAGGATACCTTGAGAAAATATGTGCATCCCATGCTACCATCAATTGTCTTGCCACCAGATTTCAATAGCAGGATATAAGAGAGTGTGTCTGACGCAGAGCATATTTTTCCTACAATTTTATCTATTCAAGTGCAAGTTACAGCATCAGATCAGACATCATTAACCAACAACTTGACTTGCTGAAGTCTAGCAGTACAAAATTATCTCATCCCATGGCTTACCTCCCACTTCAGTTCCTCTTTTACTGTGACTGCTACAGCAGGGATGTTAGCATGTTTACTGGTGGAGCTAGTGGTCTGGCAAGTATAAGAAGTGAAACACGTCAGCACACATGTAAGAGGCATTCATTATTTTGCACATGTTCACATAGATTCAGGGTGGTGATATTTGTGAGCAATGAAGAAAACTACTGCTCCCTATTAAGCATATCACGGGAAACAGCTAAAGAGAACTGTTCTTAAATCACAACTTATTGACCAACTGACAATGCTTCTGGTTTCATTTGATTATTCATCAATTCCTACTTTGAGCAATCTACTAGAGCTCCAGATGTAGAGCTGTTGGAGAAAACCAGGCAGACAACAGTGGAATTGGAGGTAAGGAGAAGATGGAGTTGAATTGGACACATATTATGGAAATCAGGGCTGTGTGGGTAGAGGCTGAGCAAAATCACAAGGAGAACGGAGCTAGAGACAAACATAAAGAAAATGGGAAAGTCATGGAGAAGGCTGGAGAGGCTAGTCCCAATTTCATTGGTCTCAATCTGATGGCCACATTCACTGTGTGGTTTATGTGGCCCCTTACTGAGAAAAGCATACAACCAGTGTCCCTCTCAGCACACATTACAGACAACTAAAGATGGTTGTGCAATGAGCTAACAATCTCATCATGTAAAACAAATTACAACTTAAGACACCACTACAACAAAAGTGTTCAGGTCCTTTCAGTAAGTGGTGATGATAACTGATGGTAGAAAATGATGATGGGGGAATAACACAAGGGACAGATGATGGGTAATATGTGGTAGCACTTACTTCCGAAATCTGCTTTCACACAGAAAACATCGAAGCTGTGATCGTTTATAAATGCAATACTCATCAATTAAATCCTTTCAGCTCCATATGGAGCACAGATTTTCACAAAAATAGATGCCACATCCTCGTGTCCTGTGTCATTCATTCCCTTCGTGGCTACCATATTTTGTTTTAATACCATTTCAATTCTTTGATTTTTAACAAGTAGTTAATTATGAAAGCATGTACCTTTTTAGTTGTTGCTTTTGCAGTTCTCCAAATTTTCAGGAACATACGAGAGTTTTGTATATTTCAGTTGAAATAGAGTTCTCTTGACTTCCATAACTGCAAAAGTATAGCAGAGCTTGACTATACTTGACAACATTTCTTTAGACGCCCATAGATTTCCCAATACAATGAAAGCTCCACCTGCCTTTTACATTATTTTATCTTTATCTGTTCCTCCTACTTTGTCTATATTACTACCAAGATATTTGTATATGTCAAAACTTTATGATGGAGAAAAACACAGAGAAAGGTAACTCACAGCACAATCTGGTTTCTGTTCCAGTTTGACTAGATCTCGTTGGAATGGATACTTCATTTCTGTACATACTGCGGCCTGTGAATAAAGAAATGTATTTAGGTAGCATTTGTCCATTTCTGTCTGCCTCAATTTGTATGTTGTACAGAATTGTCATCACAGCACCCTAGGCAGACCCACGGGTGTTCATTGTTATTCAACAAATAGTGAAAAGTCTGGACACTGATGATTTCTGCAGCCTACTAGGATAGCACGTTACAGCCATATGGGAATCACATATCATACCATAATTGTAATACTGTGACCATCTTGGCCTTCAATGAATAACTGTTACTAGCTTGCTATCTATACATACTTCTGCTCTGTCCTTCCAGGCTTCCATTCATGAATGATGAACATTTGATTTCACATTCCTACAATCTGGATTGTTTATTCATCAATTACAGTGACCTGATCTAACAGGCAGTTATTGACTGATTTCAGTATCTCTAACTTGTATTCATATCTGTTGTTCGTCCATCGTAATCGGTGAGGACCACTTTGTCAGCATTCACTGTAAACTGTTCTCATGAGTTTGAAGATGGCTACATAAGCCAATCTAAGCCTTGAATTGTTGCACTTTGTACAGGGAAATAAGACACCTCCTTCCACCGGGGTTGAAGAAGGGTTAACGTGAGTTGACTTGCGGACCGATCGGCTCTGGATGGCCTCATCTATTCTTGATGCCCCATGTCTTTGAACACCCTCAGCAATAGTGCTGCGCCATATATCTAATGTCTCCACAACAAGTAGACGTACTTCCTAGGTGGCTCTAATCACTATTACTTAGTATGGTGTCTCTACCAAGGTAGCTGTCCACTTTCACTAGTCTACTAATGCAATTCTTGTCCTGACATTATGCTATCAATGTCATAACTGGACACTAACATTCAATGATAAATGACACATCATAACAGCCAAAATGAAATGCCTGCAAAAAATATTAGGCATAACAAGGACAAAGACATGATCAGAAAAGAGGACATCAGGAGACTAGTTGGAACAACACCAGTATTAGACTACATCAAAAGACAGCAACTTAAATGGTCTGGCCGCATAACAAGACTACCACCACACAGCACCCCACAACAAGCAATGCTATTTAGATACAATGGATTCCAAGGCCAAAAGCAGACCACAAAAAAGTGGCTTACAAAATTATCTGAAATGGTGAATGCCACTGTGCATGAGGCACACACTGGAGCTTGTTCTAGAGATCTCTTCATAACCTGATGCTGAAAGACATTACAGGATAAGCAAAAAGAAAGAATAAGACTAATACTGGTACTCCACCCCAATAAACAGTCTCAGTATCCATCTGAGAATCATGTGTTGCTGTTATATGTGTGTGTGTGTAATAATTGGGATAGTTTATGGCCTGACAACTTCAGGCTGTCATATTCCTCATACCTCGTTAGCCGCCAAAGGTACCACCCATGAATTGACTATGAAAAATGTCAAATAACGGCAAAAAAGGTGGACTTTTGATATGCAGTGCAATACAACATACAGGCCAACCAAACAGAATTGCTGAAAATTGGTAAATTTGCTAGACCTTCCTAGGCACTGTCCTAAAAACAGATTTAAGACAATATCTTGCAAATTGAAAGAGTAGATTTGGCCTGCCTAAATAACAGCAACTAATTGATAGTGTCAAACATCTGAATTACTAAATTATTGGACTCGGTGAAACACGTGTACAGAACAAGTTACAGCTGGAATTGCAACATCAATGGTGTCAGTCGTCATGCACTGAATCTTTAGTCAGTTCAGTCGGCCAGTTTCGTGCTGGCAACACTTGAACTAAATTGTTCAGACTAAATCACCTCTCATCATACAGTGCTAGGTGTGTCCCACAGAGCGCATGCTGATGACGATACAGAGATCTTCTATCAAATGCTAAAACTACAGCAATCAGCGTACAAAAACAACACCATAAGATTCTTAGAATTAAAATAGTTAAATCAAACCAAAACAACCAAAAGAGTCTATATTGACATTTGATTTTACCTCAATAGAAAAAAAAAGAGAAGAAAGTCTAATAATATTTACTGAATTGCAAAAACTACATGTCATGAACATCTATTTCAAAAAGGTGGACCAAAATAAGAGAGAAAAGCAGAGATTAACTACGTTGTACTCAATTTATTTTGACTTTCATGAATGTCTGCCTTTTGTATTCTATCTGTTCCTCCTACTTTGTCTATATTACTACCAAGATATATGTACATGTCAATACTTTATGATGGAGAATAGAACAAAGAATGGTAACTCACAGCACAATCTGGTTTCTGTTCCAGTTTCATTAGATCCCGTTGGAATGGATACTTCATTTCTGTACATACCTCAATCTGTGAATAAAGACATGCATATAGTAATGAGCTTTTGTACAATTACATATGCCAAAATTTGGTGTATTATACAAAATCGTCATCACAACACTTTAGGCAGATCCACAGATGTCCATTGCAAATGGTGTAAAGTCTGCATACTGATGATTCCTGTAGTTTGCAAAGTCTGCATACTGATGATTCCTGTAGTTTGCAAAGTCTGCATACTGATGATTCCTGTAGTTTGCAAAGTCTGCATACTGATGATTCCTGTAGTTTGCAAAGTCTGCATACTGATGATTCCTGTAGTTTGCAAAGTCTGCATACTGATGATTCCTGTAGTTTGCAAAGTCTGCATACTGATGATTCCTGTAGTTTGCAAAGTCTGCATACTGATGATTCCTGTAGTTTGCAAAGTCTGCATACTGATGATTCCTGTAGTTTGCAAAGTCTGCATACTGATGATTCCTGTAGTTTGCAAAGTCTACATACTGATGATTCCTGTAGTTTGCAAAGTCTGCATACTGATGATTCCTGTAGTTTGCAAAGTCTGCATACTGATGATTCCTGTAGTTTGCAAAGTCTGCATACTGATGATTCCTGTAGTTTGCTAGTACAGGACTTATCAGACATGACATCAGATCAGAACAACATAATTGTTATACTGTCAGCATCTTTTCCAGTGATGTACTACAGTTATTAGCTTGCTAGCTAAACATACACCTGCTATATCACATTCAGATGTTGATTTTTCTGAATTACTGTTGAGCCTTTGATAGCCGCATAATACATCATCATGTGAGCCACCAGGAGCATTGGTGATGCAGCATTTATTAAATGAGTGCCACCCGCACTTTTGTTTCTGGCTTTGCCAATTTTGATGCAGGCACTTTCTTAATTTGTCAGGAAGGTATCAGTGTAAAGTTGTTAGCCTACAGTAATGATTCTTCTTTATACACTTTCAGACATCAACTTGAATATATCTAAAGGTCGCAGTGGTCAGCCTAAGGCTATTGGTATCTCCACAGACCTTGTCCAGGAATGGTATTAGTGAAGGCAACACCTGCTTTCTTTGTTTCTCGTATTTTGGACACCTTTGTAGCAGATGCTCAGCAGTCATATTGGTCAGTGCCACAGACACATTCGTCTGTATTCTTAGTTTGTTAAACAGATGGTATCTCAGTCAGATAGTACATAGCAAATGTTCTGCAGTACGTACAAGGTGTTGCAGACTACCGCATTTATCGACTGGCTACATTCACTGGTCATAGGTCATTTCCGGTGACATGACCACACACAGGGTTTTCTTTCATTGCCATCGGTTACAGCTCAAAATTATGGCTAGATCCTCAAATATATGGAGTATGACAATGACAAAGAGAATTCAATACTCAAGGAAGTGACTTCTGGCACTACAATCTAAATCGCCATTTAACCAATATAAATACAGTGATGTGTGTTCAGTTAACTAACAGCGTTGATGAAAAGGTGATTGGTATACACACCAGTAACAGAAAAATAAAACTAACAAGAGGGAAACAGGGGAGGAGGGGGCACGGGAGTAGTAAACGTGGCAGCCAGGGTCGCGCACGCTGAAACTCTGCGTACGGGGAAGACATGGAAGAATGCAAAATGCTGAGGACTATATACAGGGTCAAGTTCACTATCAGGCCACCTGGAGAGAGATGGGCTCCGTCAGGTGTGTAGCGGCCCAAGACACACCATTATTGCAGAAAACAGTTAGGGAGAACAACAATGCAACAAAATTGCCAGAACGACACAAGCACGAGTTTAAAACCAACCCGTCCGACAGAAACTCAAGAACATGTGACGTCATAATTGCCACATGTAATGTGGGAACATTAAGACAGGTGGGTAAACTGAAATAACTCTCACATGAAATGCTTCAATATAGATGGGATGTACTAGGTGTTTGCAAGACAAGATGGACTGGTTTTGGAGAGATGAGCACAGAGGAAGGTCATATGTTCTACCATAGCGAGGAGGAAAGTACTCATCGACATAGTGTGGGGGTTCCTGGTCCATAAAAAGAACAAAAACACAGTGTTAGAATACCACACCATATCCAGTAAGCTCATAACTAAAAGATTAAAGACATCATCCTTTAACATAATGATGGTACAGACATATGCCCCCACAATAGACTACGAGGAGGTAGAGTGTTTTTATGACCAGTTACAGAAGTGCATCAACAATACCGACAAGAAAGACATCCTCATAATTCTCCCCAGGGACGCGAAAGTTGGCTCGGACACGTCAGAAACTTGGCCGGACACATGCAGACCATTTTGTAACAGAGTTTCAAATGTGAGAGGTCATAAGTTACTAGAGTTTGTCAAATACAATAATTTTGGGTTTGCGAACCATAAAGTGTTTAGAAGAACCCCATGGCAATCACCCAGTGGGAAACACCATAATCAGATAGACTACATAATGGTACAAACCAGATTTCTCTCCAGCATCAATAAGGCTCAAACAAGAAGTTATCCAGGGGCGGACATAGGCAGCGACCATGACCTGCTTATGCTTACATTTTGTCTCCGCCTAAAGAACATAGCCAGAATACAACAACCAAAGATTAGATATGACCTTAATAGACTGAAAGATCCACTAACCGCGGAAGAGTTTCATGATAGCCTGAGGAACAATCTTAACCTAGCAGCAAGCACTGACTCAGATACAGAACGCCAGGATGCCCAGTCTATGTTAAAAGCTTTCAACACTATGCTGAAGGTGTATGGCCGAGAAAACACTGGGAAGGTACAAACGGAGGCCTAAACCCTGGGTCTCGGAACATTTATTACCACTATGTGACACTAAAAACTCTCAAAAATGAGAAAATCACAACACCTGGAGTAGAACAATAGAGAGCTATAAACAAGACAATAAGAAAGGACATGGCGAGAGCAAAGGAGGAGTGGATAATAGATCAGTGCACAAATATTTAAGACTGCATTGTCAAGAACAATGGTAAAGCAGCTTACCAAATACATGTAGTTAGAAACCTGACAAAGAAGTTCACGCCCACAATAAGAACAATTCAAGATGAGGCAGGGAATACCATGACTGCAGAAAAGGATGTCATGCAGAGATAGACAGAATATTGCTCTCAGCTGTACAGTATGAAGACCCCTAGGGATCCTAGAGATGTAACCCCAGCAGACCAACAAGAAGAGGAAGATAACTTTAGCATCATGCGTGAATAAGTTGAGGTGGCGGTTAGATCTCTTTAAAAGGGTAAAGCGGATGGAGTGGATAACATACCAGGCAAACTATAAATTCTTGGAGGAACAGTGGGGATAGATTGTCTAACAAAAATCTGTAACGTGATTTGGCAGATGAGAGAATGGGCCATAACCTGGACAAAATCATTGATCACAGTGATACCAAAGAAGGGTAACCTCTAACAGTGTCAGAACTACAGAACCATCAGTCTGATTAGCCACGCCAGTAAAGTTATGCTGAAGATCACCCCTAACAGACTGCAGCCATGAGCAGAAGAAATTATTGCGAAAGAACAAGCGGGTTTCAGAGCGGGTAGAAGTCCAATAGAACACATTTAACCTGCGCTTGATCAGTGACAAATACACTCAGCACAAACAGAAATTGTACCAGGTCTTTATTGACTTTAAAAAGGCTTTTAATAGGGTGGGACATAAGGCCCTATGAGAATCTGCGCAGGAATAAGATAGGATGGTGGATCACCCACGTCATAGAGAAACTATACCTATATTCTGGTGCCAGCTATGCAGTTTACCTCAACAGGCCCACAGGTGAGTGGTTCCGCACAACGGTCGGCATGCATCAGGGTGTCTCCTCTATCCGACACTTTTCATTGTATTTCTAGAATGCATTATGTCAGAAGCACTGGATGAACACGGTCAGTATATGTGGACGCATACTCACCAACCTCCGGTTTACCAAAGACATTACCGGTCTGGCTGGAACAGAGTCAGAACTTGTGAGCCTAGTCACAAACCTGGACAATGCTGCCCAGCTATTTGGGATGGAGATCAGTGCAGAGCAGAGTAAGATCATGGTCAACGACTCTGAGGGTATTTTAAACCCAATTATGGTCAAAACTTAACCTCTGGAAAGTGTTGCGCGTTTCAAATATCTGGAAGCAGAAATGAATGCGGAGGGGTCTAGAGTAAAGATCCAGTCAAGTACAGCAATAGCCATAGACCAGACTGCGAATAATCAGGAAAGACAAGAACATTAGCCTTAAATCGAAGCTGACTTTAACGTATACAATGGTCACCTCGGTATACCTCTACACGTGTGAAACTTGGACTCTGATGGCTGTCCTAGAACGTACAATTTGCGCAATGGAAATTAAAAGCTTGTGACAAACTCTTGGGAACTCATATCTGGACCAGGTTACAAACAACAGTGTTGTTGAAATTCTTAGGAAGGAGTTAGGTCAATATAAACACCTACTGACTACAGTAATAACATGAAAATTGACATGGTATGGAATATCACAATCTGTGGAGCTGACCAAGACCATCATGCAAGGCAGTGTGCCTGGGAAGCATTGAGAGACAGGGAGACCAAAAAAGAGATGGGAGGACAATATAAAAAAGTGGACGGGAAGGTCTATAGCTGAAATCTTGTTCTCCTTGTGCTGGGTACTTGTTTAGTTTGAGCTGCAAAACCCCCAGCAACACATGAATGTTGGTTGTACCACTGCAAGACGTTGTACCACTGCAAGACCAAAATTCATCCCTAAACATATCTATCCTGGGCTATGGAGGTCCAGTGGGCAATTAACTTTCTTTTTAATAAACTTTCTTTTTAACATATCATGGATGTTGTAGTGGAGTGCAAGGGATCTGACCAATTCATTGAAGGTCACCCCACAGTATTTTGCCCGTCTTGAGTACCAGACTTCTGTCGATGTTCTCCAACGTTCATTCTTTATTCTGAGTGTGTGTTCTGCTCACCAATGTTATGCCTTACTTGTGCAAACTCCTGTATTGCTCGCCAATGATAATTGTAGAGGTTCTGCATGCGCTGGTTGCGGAGAGTAAGGTTCGCGATATGTTTCCAGAGATAAACAGTTTGTTTTCAATTGCTTTTGTAAATGTCCATGTTTCTGCAGTACAGTATATTGCAGGGAGCACTGTGGAGTTGAAATAAGAAGTGTGTAGTCTTCTTCTTCTTCTTCGTATGCTGTCAGACGTCAACTTGAATTTGTTCAAAGAAAGCAGCTGTCATCTTGAGGCTGTCGACACTACCATAGAGCTTGTCTAGTGTTGGCACTGGTGATGACCACATGTGCTTTCTCTGGTCCTCGTATGTCGGGCAATTTTGCAGATGTTCAGCGGACATTTTTCCTGTGCCACAGGTGCATTCGTCAGTGCCACCTATCTTCAGTTTATGAATAGATGGTACCTCAGTCTGTTGTGGCCTGTGCGGAGTCTGAAGACCACGACCTGCTCTAGAAGTGTGTAGTTTGATCCTGGCAACCTTCCAGGACAATCTGGATGGGTGGCAAGGCCGCCCAACTCTCTTGGTGACACTATGTTAGTTCTGGTTCTAAGTTATTCTGGATGTTGAGGAAGCGTCCAAAATAACAGTTTTGCTCAACATCTCCCAAATTTTTCCAATTGAGGGTGACCGAATCACAATGGACAAAACAGTGTTGCATGACTTTGCTCTTGGAGCATTTCTAACATGCAGAAATCTGGCAAAGATGGCTGGCTAGGGTTGGGATATATATATATATTATCAGAGCCGTACCAGGGAATTAAAGGACAAGGTTACACTCATCTTACTAGCATGTTGTAAATGACAAGAAAGCAAGTTGTGCATGGAGCAAACATCATCATCATGTAAAAGCACCGCTACATAAACCATCATTTAAAGTGCTTGGATACAGGGTTCTTGTGTGGCAAAATGCTGTAGAAGTGGCCATAAGCTTCACATGGAGCTGGGTATATATATATACCTGATAATCTAGCTCCTGTTTTATCTGTGCTGATTCACTATTCGGGTTACAGTCTCCCCAGTTTCCTGTTTTGGTTTCTATGACAGTGTGAATGATTTGTTTCCGATAACTAGGAAGAAAAGAAAACACAAATAAGTCAAACTCAAAACATTCCAAATCTGGCTATTTCCTTAACAATATCAATAAAATGGGTTTAAAAGGTGAAAAGTAATGTAATTATAGTTTGTACTATGAACCCGAAGATCCAGCACTGTAAATGAGTTGACAGAAGCTGGTAACTTACAGCTGGTTGCCTGCATCAGGGAACTAGAGTTGACGAAGACCCTATTCTACCTACAAGCAGCTGTCCTGGAAGCAACCTGCACTAGTCTAATCTGGCTACGAGAATAAGGATAGCAGTGGGAAGACAAAGCCAGTACCTAAAAAAGCCAGCTGAAATCGAATGTGTCTGGCCAAGACAGGTGCAGATATCGTAGCCTTGCTGTAAACTACAACACGAAGTCCTTTTCAGGATGAATGCTGAAGACTAAGGAGAAGAAGTTTGTACAATGTAATTATAGTTTCCAAAATTCCTTTCATAATATATCTGCATTATTTAAGTTTAGTTCATTTTGACTCGTTATTGTCTGTCATCCATGGTTTGTACAATGTAATTATAGTTTGCAAAATTCCTTTCATAATATATCTGCATTATTTAAGTTTAGTTCATTTTGACTCGTTATTGTCATCCATGGTTTGTACAATGTAATGATATGAGAACAAGTCAGGAAATAAGTCACAAATTTATATATTTAAAATAAATATACGACCTGGACACCATTTTTTATTGCACTTGCAGCTTTTTCCTTTATTTCACAACATAATCTCCCCCAACATTGATACACTTATCATCTTACTTCATCAGTGCATCTAAACCTATAGATGTTTTTTGTCTGCTGTCTCATATTCGCATCTAGTTCCTCGCATTCTACCTCTCCACTAATCTCGAAATATTTGCTGCCAAGGTGAATTTTTCGTAGACTGGGCAGGTGACAATCCCCCAGGACTAATTGCAGTGTTAGTACAATGTCTATCATTGCTCACCTTTCATCGAGAATCATCTACTCCTCTCGTCGCGTAGATGATTATGTCGCAATCTGAACAGGATGACCTGGTCGGTTTTCATCAACAATTTTTGGACGTCCTTGAGCAAATTTGTCACCCCAGTTTTGTATCATCTTAAGCACTTCTCATCATACACATGAAACATTTCCTTATGAATGTCCTTTGCAGGAATTCATTTAGCCAAAAAAATAACTGGACATCAGCACGTTGTTCATCAGTTGCACACTCCACGCCCGCGGTCATCATTTTCATCTGAGCCGTACGTGTATGCAGCACCTGGTGTCTGATTCCTAAAGTAGTCACCAAGCTGAGTAGAGTATGGCTGCTAACTGAAAACACCTTCACAAACCAATTGCAATTTCCAGCTATCCCACAACAGTGTGTGACCTACTTACTACTTGTTCTCATACTTTGTAAAATGTAATCATTGTTTGAAAAATGTAATCATAATTTGTATGATGTAATGTTTATATAATGTAATGATAGCTAGTACAATGTAATGATAGTCTCTACAATGTAATAACTGATGGTTTCCATAGTGCTGTTCTTGTTTAAAGCTATTTGTGTTCTGAGAACTTTTAACAACATTTCTGAGGTAGCAGGTTGTAGTGGCTCTTTAAATCCAAGGTGTACTTGAGAAAGTAGATTGGGGCTCCACCTGGCTGTAGTGTAATGAAGGCTCCCCAGTATGCTCACAACTTTCAGGAATACAGTGCCGATCTCGACCGTGTTGGTCCTACTGCTGTGACAGAGGAGGCATGAACAAACAGGTCGTGATCAGTATGTTTCACATAATCCTGATTGCTCTTTGCTCCCTGCAATAATTGGTTGCCCATGAAGAGGTTTCTAGCCCCACACACAATCCTCTTTAGTTATCTTTTACATAATTCCTATAAAACCTTTCTAGTAATAGACACAAAATGATTATTTCAAATTAGCAAAATAAATGAATCAACGATGCAGCTAACAATCCTTATCACACCTAACACAGCAACAACAATCTTTCTGATCTGCACTACAAATGTACACATACCTTGTGTCTTCTTGTTTCAGTTCAAAGATGCCAGAGTCCATTCTCAGACCTGCATGAGATAACACAAATTGTCAATATATGTGCACTAATATTTCTGAATGAGTCGCTCCTCTTCTACCATTAGGTGTAGAGGTCTTTTTTTATTTTTCTAGTGGCTTAAAGTTTCTACATGATGAGATAGCTAACCCATGCTCCACTCACCTTATAGTTTCTACATGATGAGATCTAACCCATGCTCCACTCCCCTTAGAGTTTCTACATGATGAGATCTAACCCATGCTCCACTCCCCTTAGAGTTTCTACATGATGAGATCTAACCCATGCTCCACTCCCCTTAAAGTTTCTACATGATGAGATCTAACCCATGCTCCACTCCCCTTAGAGTTTCTACATGATGAGATAGCTAACCCATGCTCCACTACCCTTAAAGTTTCTACATGATGAGATCTAACCCATGCTCCACTCCCCTTAGAGTTTCTACACGATGAGATCTAACCCATGCTCCACTCCCCTTAGAGTTTCTACATGATGAGATAGCTAACCCATGCTCCACCTATCTTCAGTAATCAATCAAAAACCTTTCCAGCTCACTGTGGAGCATAGGTTTTCAACATAATAATAGTTGCCCACTGCAAGCGAAGATGGTCATTGCATATAACTGCAATCCAATCAAAGCGTGACAAACTCTACTACATGTGGGGACACGTCGATAGCATTAGTATTGAACTGTCTTTCATTCTGTCCCTTTGTACAGCACATTTTGTTCTACATCACAGTGATGAGTTTCTTCTTGTGTGATGTGAATACTGTGTGTAGTGGTAGGACACCAGACAGAGTGGTTCGGTGCAAGCAGCTCTTAGAAGGTGACATCATAAATGAAAACAGTTCAGAGAATCTTTGAATGGTTTCTTCTGTCCCTCCAACGAGTACTTGCTTGTCCTGAGCTCACCAGACAACAGCCATTTTTAGGAAGGTACTCATCGGTCATGTGAACAACATGCCCAGTTCATTGGATCTGGGCTCTTTGAGAGGTTGGCCCTGTTAAAAACCAGAGTGGGGCACTCATTCCTGTGTAGTGGATATCTCATGTGGAAATTGTTGAGTTTCCTGAGATGTCCACTAACGACTGTCAACGTTTCACATGGATACAGAGGAATGTCACAACAATATAATATGATCGTGTTGGTAACACTGATACCTTGTTGGTCCCAAACATCCATTCATGGTCTTCCAAAAGGAGATACTTGCCCTGACAATCCTGTTGTGAACCTCACAGCTGATATTCGTTTCTCTGGTGAGGGCACTGCCAAGGTAAATTAAGCTGTCCGCTGCCTGGAGACATTGGCCTGATACAGTAATGTTTTTTTTGTAGCGAGGCTTCCCAAGAGCAAGTAGAAACATTACTTCCATTTTCTTTGTGTCAACAATAAAACCAAAGATAGTGCACGCTGCTGAAAACTCACTTGTAGCTGAGACATTATCTTATCATAGGTGTCATTCTATTTTCAAAATTGCGTGTGAAACAAATTATGCACCTGATTGCTGAATTGGTGATGTAGTTATATGTTCTTTCATAGCAAGTTATATTTTTATAATTGCCCCCCCCCCCCCCCCTTCCCTTTAAAAAAATTATATATTTTTATAGGTATTAATTGCACAGCAGTTAGCACGAGTTTTTGTCTTCTCACAATAAAGATAGCATGTTTAAAGGTTAGTATTCTATCCTCTCACCATAAAGATAGCATGCTTAAAGGTTAGTATGCTATCCTCTCACCATAAAGATAGCATGTTTAAAGGTTAGTATTCTATCCTCTCACCATAAAGATAGCATGTTTAAAGGTTAGTATTCTATCCTCTCACCATAAAGATAGCATGTTTAAAGGTTAGTATTCTATCCTCTCACCATAAAGATAGCATGTTTAAAGGTTAGTATGCTTTCCTCTCACCATAAAGATAGCATGTTTAAAGGTTAGTATTCTATCCTCTCACCATAAAGATAGCATGTTTAAAGGTTAGTATTCTATCCTCTCACCATAAAGATAGCATGTTTAAAGGTTAGTATTCTATCCTCTCACCATAAAGATAGCATGTTTAAAGGTTAGTATTCTATCCTCTCACCATAAAACTATCATGCATCTAGCACTTTCCCATATGACATATGTAGTATCTACTGTGAAACTACTTTTACCTTATCCAAAAGCCATGAAAGTTGGGCATGAGGCTGGAAAACCCAAACTATATAAACTTTAAGCCACAAAAACAAACTGATACAGTTTGGTAAACGTCTGATGACTTGGCATGTATTTGTTGAAAACCTATGCACCCAGGATGCTGAAAAGATTTTTGATTGATTACAGAGACGAAGGAAACTAATAACCAAACAGATATCGCAACTCAATTGCAAAATGCAACACAACATAATGTATGCTCTATAACAATCATCAATTCGCTTGTGATACACATAAAGCAGAAAAGAATCTAAACGAAATGCTCTTTTTATGCCTTTTCCTTTCTTTGGCTGCTGGTATGGAGTGTTTCACTTCTAACGAATTTTCTGTGCTTGAAAACTACAGTGGCTCTTCTTATATCAGGAGACACACTGAAGAAGGTGGACTTGGGCTATCTTGGCAGTAGTTAATAGTGCATTGCAACACTTCTCACTACCGTCCATACTACGGGGATAACAGTATCGATCTTCTCATTTTCGCATGGATGCTGCAACACGGTCTGTTTTCAGGTGCACTGAGTAATCTTGCAGACATTGTGTCAGGGACTTGTTCAATTAGTATGGTTCGCCTGACCGTAACGTCGTGATGGCAGCGACCTGGAACCCAATTATGGCCAAGCGGCCCTTTCTTTACTCCTTTAGCGTTTAATTCTTAAACATTCAGTCAGAATTTGAGTTTCTCACTATGAAATTAACCTTTACTTAAACTTTATAATATCACTCGCTTGAGATGAGACCTATTTCTCTTTTCAAGTCTTTGTAATGTTTTATTACTATTAGTTAATATAAATTATAGTATAATAATTATAATTAATAATAATAGTAAAACTAATTAATTTTTTAATTTAATACCAACTAAACTAAGAGAAAAAGGCTCTCAGACTAGACGAGTCTATTCTAGTGACTAGAATAGACTCGTCTAGAGTCTATTTCTTCGATAAATCTCAGTCATATATTCATAATATTCAATATTATATTGTGATTGTCACTTGTGATTAGTTAGACTAGTCGTCGAATGATAGAATTTAATGACGGATGATAAAAATTAAATAAGAAACCGTATCTTATATGTATGAATGAGAAATGTCAGTGACATAGCTTTGGTTTCTAAAAAAATACTTTTTACGCAGTAGCTCAGCTGAATATCCCTGATACATTGAACAACAAAAAATATTTCAACAAGGAACACAGTTCCCCAATTCTTAACTTGAAAGCGCAATGTCGTCACTTCTGGAAAGTATAAGTTTCTATGTTTTATAAAAATTCGGAGTTGAAAAAGGCGTGAATTTAAATAATGACCATAAAATAAGACGGGAAAACAAGAACATTGAAAGTTTCGACCCATTTACGATTGGCGGGTACGAGATTCCAGAGTTACGATACGCAGATGATACAGTGATAATATCAAGAAGTGCAGAAGGGCTAGAGCAGCTAATTTCAGCCGTAAATGGACACAGTAAAGATCAAAACCTGTTCATAAACATAAATAAAACAAAGATAATGACCACCGACAAAACACAATGTCAGCATAAATTGATAGTGGGCAGTGAGAAAATAAATCAGGTCACACATTTTGAATATCTGGGCTCCAGAATTGACAAAAATGGCGACTGCTCGAAAGAAATCAGAAGAAGACTAGCCATGGCAATGCAGAGACTGAACAGCCTGAAGAAATTATGGCAGAGCACCAACAAAATGATAAAAGTTAAAGTCTTGAGAGCCTGTGTCTTTCCTGTGGCAGCTTATGGCTACAAATCATGGACGATTACCAAAACTTCCAGACAAAGAATCGAATGCTTCGAATCAAAATATTACAGAAAGATCCTCAGAATATCCTGGACAGAAAAAAAGACAAATGTAGACATTTGGCAAGAGTTGAGCATAGAAGAGAACTAGTTTATCAATTCCATTTTAGCTAGAAAATGCAAATACTTTGGTCACATCAAGAGACACAACGGTCTCGAGAGAACGGTGATGGAAGGTATGGTGCCAGGCAAAAGAGGAAAGGGTAGACCAAGAAGACGATGGCACCAAGATATCCAGGAATGCCTGAATATGAATGTGGCGGAGGCTGGAGTTTTGGCAAGGGAACGAGTTTCTTTCAGACAGACTGTGATGGGAGCGACGTTCTATAAAGGATATGCTTCACGATGACATAAAATAAACATGTACTAATTTGAAATTCTTAACAGTTTAGCATTTTTATTTGTGCCTGCTGGCTAAAATCTCAAAGATTGAAGAACTTCTTTGCAACGACAAGATCAACTTCCAAGATGGGAACGCAATTCTCCAATTTCAAACAGAATGCAAGCAGCACTGGAAACAACTTCATGAAACTAGCAAACTTAACATTACATTTTCGCATTATCCTCGGCGTCAGTCCGGCAAACTTGCAGCATGTGAGGGAGACAACAATATTCTGTTTGCGTAGACTATGATGGCTTGATCATGTTCGTCACATGAATAATGGTGGCATTCTCAAAGATATACCTCTATGAATAGTTCAAAGATGTGTGTAAAGGTGATATGAAGACCCTGGACACGAACTTTCTGGGAAGACGAAGCTGCAGACCGATCCAAGTGGAGATGTACCCTGAATGGTCACCTCACGCTTGGTGACAACAAGCTCTTGCAAAACAGAGAAGTGAAAAGACAACGCCGCAAGGAGAAGGAAAACAAAAGTTAAGTATTTATTTGTTTGTTTATCACTCTAAGTCATATAATTTATATAGTCAGGCATGACTGAAAGGGACTACTATGTATATCTTATCTTATGAACCTGTATTAAACCACCTCGAATTCTTCTCTTTTCTAGACAACGTAGGCCAGGTTTTCTGAGTCTTTCTTCATATCTATTTTTTGAGAATCTAATTATTAGTTTTGTCGCTCTTGTTTGTATTGTTTCCAGAATGCTTATATTCTATTTATGATAAAGTCCTGTACACAGTATTCTAATCTTTGTCTAGTTAATGGTTAATACAGTTTCACTATCACTTCCCTGCTCCAATGATCAAGATTTCTGTGTGATGCACATATCATTGTGTATTTGCCTTTTTCACTGGTACCTGGACTTGCTCAATCGCCTTACCTGTATGATATGTTAAAGCCCTTAGGTCCTTTTCTTTTTCTATCTTCCTAATATTGTTCTCCCCCACTCTGTAATTATGTTTTATATTGTATCTACCCATGTGGATAGTACATTTATCTACATTTGCCAGCTGTTAGACTATTCCATATTTGTAACAAAATCCGACCTCAATATATTCACTTCTGCTTTAGATGAGACACTTCTACATAGTTTTGTGTCAATCGCGAATTTTGCAAACATGGATCCGATATCATTGTCCAAATCGTTTATATATATTAAGAACAAAATTGGTCCCAAAACCGAGCACTGTGGCATACAACTCTGAGTACTCCTTATTTATGCCCACCCTCTGCCTTCTTCCCGCTAACCAATTTTCAATCCATTTGGTAACTTCGCCAACTATTCCACGTGATTTTAACTTACTAAACAATCTTTTATGAGGTACTCTATAAAAGACTTGAAAAATCTAGATAAATAACATCCACTGGCTACCCGCCATCTATCATTTTGGTAATCTCCTCCATGAATACTAATAGACTAGTTAAGCACCATCTCCCTCTAGTAAACCCATGCTGACTTGCCGATTCGATTAAATTTGTCTAAATGCTTTACAATGTTTTTTTGTTTTGTTTATTGACTTTTATAACATTTTACAGGTTATGTTAACCTGTATATCGTGTGCAATGGTGTGTTTTGCGCTCGGAATCGCAACCCAATGATATCGGGGTCGGCTAGTCCTTCTTCTGAGGGGCAAAAAGTGAAATAAGTAGCCTGCTTATAAAGCGAACACACAAGTGGTGCACACTGGGAAACTATGGCCGTGAGGCTGTAGGCAAACGAGGCAATGGCTCGCCTGGGGAGATGGGCTCCTCTAGGTCAGATGCAGATCTTGGCCCGCACCGGCTTGGAGAGGAGATGGGCTCCGCCAAGAGAAAACCGCCCAAGATTCACACATGAGGACACAACGATAATCAAACATATCGGCTCGGTCGCAGCCTGGGTTAACAATGACCGCACCTGCCGTCCCACACCAGGTCGGAGGCCATTAGTGTGCTACTGGTGGAACCATCAAAATGAGGAAAGACACGCTCACAATAGGTACGTGGAATGTTAGAACACTGAACCCATGTGGCAAAATCAAAGAGCTAACGCACGAGATGGAGAACTACCGGCGGAACATCCTTGGTATATGTGAGGCTCGATGGAAAAGCTTTGGAGAGTTTACCACGTAGGAGGGCCACAATTTCTACTTCAGTGGCAGGGAGGACAAACATTTACACGGAGTGGGGATACTGGTGCATAAAGACTCAGCCAGATGCATATTGGGTTGCCGCCAAATATCTAGTCGTTTTATCATCTTACGGCTAAAGGTAGCACCGTTTAACATTACCATAACACAGTGACACGCACGCACTGCAGACTACGAAGATTGTGAAATAGAGGCATTCTATGATCAACTTCAAAGTCTGATACACGAAACGCTAAGAAAAGACATATTGGTAGTCCAGGGTGATTGGAATGAAAAAATTGGAGAAGATGCAGTCCACGACTGGAGGGGAACATGTGGACCATACGGAAATAAAGAAACCAATGACCGGGGCCTCAGACTCCTAGAATTTGCAAGATGCAACCAGCTGTTGGTGGCAAATACGTTTGGGTTAAACAAGCCGCCGAGACGCTGGACATGGCATAACCAAAGCAAGGAAGTGCACAGCCAGATTGACTATATACTGGTCCAGAGGAGGTTCCGATCGAGCATCAACACCGACAAAACAAGAAGTGTCCCCGGAGCTGACATAGGAAGCGACCACGATCTGGTTATGATGACCATACGTCTGCGATTGAAGGTAGTCGCAAAGAAGGAAGCGACCACGATCTGGTTATGATGACCATGCGTCTGCGATTGAAGGGAGTCGCAAAGAAGGAAGCGACCACGATCTGGTTATGATGACCATGCGTCTGCGATTGAAGGGAGTCGCAAAGAAGGATGTGACCACGATCTGGTTATGATGACCATGCGTCTGCGATTGAAGGGAGTCGCAAAGAAGGATGTGACCAGGCTAAAGTTTGACCTGGACAAACTAATGGACCTAAAAATCACCGAAGTGTTCCAAGCAAGGGTGGGAGGGAGATTTGCGCCATTGTTGGCTCTCAGAGAGGGACTGGATACAGATACAGAGTCTCTTAACGCAGCTCTCATAGATACTGCAACAGAGATCCTAGGATGCCACCAAACGAAAAAGAAGCCATGGGTGACCAAAGACATTCTAGACCTTTGTGATAAGAGAAGGTCACTGAAAAAACACAATCACCCACCGGAGGAGGTCGGCAGTTATAAAGAAGTCAAGAAAGCCATATAACAAAAGATGAGGTAGGCGAAAGAAACGTGGATATGTGAGCAATGCACAAACATCGAAGAGCATACAAGGTTGTCAAAGAACTGGTAACACAAAGACACGGCAGGAACCTTATGATCCATGATAAAAGTGGCAAGTGCCTTATTGAGTACTGTTCCGAGCTATATAACTATGAAGGGCGAAACGAACCTGAGAAAACAATCCCCCCAACACCAACAAATAGAGAGGATAACCAACTGATAACGAAGGAAGAGGTAATTGCAGCGGTAAAGACATTGAGAAGAGGGAAGGTGGCCGGCGTGGACAATATACCAGCAGAGCTCTTACAGGCAAGTGGAGAGGTAGTGGTGGAAGGCCTCACACACATCTGCAACAAAATATGGGCGACAGGAAACTGGCCGGACTTATGGACGAAATCAATAGTTATACCGTTACATAAGTCTGGAAACCTAAAGCTGTGCCAAAATTAGAGAACAATAAGCCTCATCAGCCACCCTAGCAAGGTCATGCTTAGATTAATCCTCGACCGATTGAAACCCCAAGCAGAGAACATCATTGCCGAGGAGCAAGCAGGGTTCAGACAGGGAAGAAGCACTACAGAAAAGATATTTAATTTAAGGCTGCTAAGCGAGAAATATCTAGAACAGCAGCAAACACTGTATCATGTGTTTGTGGATTTTAAGAAGGCGTTTGATAGGGTATGGCATAAAGCGCTTTGGGCAACCATGAGGATGTATAATATCAACGGAAATATTATAACAGTCCTTGAACACCTGTATGACAAGGCGTCCAGCGCAGTTCTTGTAAATGGGAGCCGAGGGGACTGGTTTCGCACATCAGTTGGTGTGAGACAGGGGTGTACACTCTCTCCAACTCTTTTCAATATATTCCTTGAATGAATTATGTGAGGCACTTGGAGGTCACGTTGATACTGTCAAGATAGGGGGCCGAACGATTACCAACCTTCGTTTTGCAGATGATATCGACGGGTTGGCGGGTTCAGAAGCAGAACTCCAGGAATGGGTCAGAAGGCTCGATGTAACAGCTCTTGACTATTGTATGGATATAAACGCTGGAAAGATCAAATTAATGATAAACAACGCCACGGGTTTCAACAGCAGGATAAAAGCTAACGGTCAGGAACTTGAAGTGGTTGACCGTTTTAAATATCTTGGGTCGATTGTCAGTGATAAAGGATCAAAATGTGAAGTGTTGGCCAGAATAACACATACAATAGCGGCGCTTGCACGGCTTAACATAATCTGGCAAGATAAACGGTTAGCACTATGCACGAAAATCAGATGAATGCGTACACTGGTCCTGTCAATATTCCTCTATGCGTGTGAGACATGGACAGTTACACCAGACCTTCAACGAAGGAAACATGCCTTGGAGATGAGATGTTTCCGAAAACTTTTAAACATCACTTGCAAAGATCGAGTTACACATGGGGAAATACGAGATAGAATTACAACAGCAATAGGGCCTTTCGAAGACCTCTTGGCAACTGTCAAAAGAAGGAAACTTACTTAGTACGGTCACATATCGAGATCAAATGGTCTTGCAAATACAATCCTACACGGAAAGGTGCATGGCAGACGACGAAGAGGCCGGCCCAAAAAGAGATGGGAGGACAACATTAAAGAATGGACCAGTCTCCGACCAGAAGAGTCACAGGCAGCGGCATCTAACAGAGAGGGGTGGCGTGGAGTTGTGAGGATGTCTTCATGTGTGCCCCAACGACCTCACCGGTTATGGGATGACCTAACCTGATATCATTATCTGGAATTGCATATTTTGCCCTTTTTAAACAAGGGGATCACTCTGGCATCTTTCCAATTCCCTGGAATAATCCCATTTGCAAGTGATTGAGAACACAGTATAGCCAATGGTTTTTGTAACACGTTTCTAATTTCAATCTGCAGATTTGGATCAATATCACCAAGTGGTCTCAAGGTAAGGTGTTCGCCTCGGGTGCTGGAGGTCGCGGGTGTAAATCACGGCGGAGACCGAGATTTCTTCACGTAGATTATACGGTAAATATGTCTTCTGATCTCTGATTAGTGAAATCAGACACCCGTGTGCAGTGGCGCGCACATTAAAAATACATTAAAAATTGGAAATCGAAAAGAGTAGGCGTTACGGCCGCTGCTCGGGTAAAATTCAAGTTAAAAATCTACTCAAATTATTCTAGGGATATTCGAAGAAAGGGGACTGTGGGGCTATAAATTCAGGTCTTGGTTATGTGGTTAGCAGCTTAGATGGTGCCTGACAGGCTGCGGGTCTACCTTGCTCTAATTTACGCGTCACCTACACTAGTCTAAAAAATAGACGATCGTATATTCCAGGGGTTATCAGGTGCTGAGATTGACCTGGTAAGTCACCAGTGGATTTTCACCTGCCAAAAACAAATATGAAACAAAGGAGGTCACACCACCTACGACATAAGTGGGATGTAGAGACATAAGTGGGATGTAGATAGATAGGCAGACAAACATACAGACAGATAGATAGGGATGGATAGATATATATGTTATGTTTATTTCCAACATAAGAAAATAAACTTTTTCTGTCAGTCTTGATCTGTTGAGTAAGTTTTTTTTCTTCAATGTATATTCTTGCTGCTTTATTCACTTTCTGAGCTATGTTTTACTTGTCTAAATATTTTAAACTTGAGTTACAATGCAGTCACATTTCTCTTTAGCCGCGGCATTTAAATCCCATGCGGAGCTTGCACACTGCATTTTTGTAGCTTGTTCTTCTCCCAAATGAGGCAGTCAATCTGTTTCTGATATCCAACACTAGTCTCAAAACAATGTAGTGCTTGTTGTTTTTTTACAATATCTGTTTCGATCTTCCATTGCTGAGCATATGAGGTGTCTATGTGAGGCATGACACTGTTGAAGAAATTCAATCATAATTGAAGTGTCATTCAGCCACTTAATAAATCCAGCTACTTGACATACTATTTCTGTATGTATTTTGCACTCCACATTGAATATTTTCAAAACATTTCAAAATTGAATCTTTATTTTGAAAAATTATTTTTCCTAATCCTTAACAAGAATTCCATCTTGTCTCACACGGCCTGGTATTGCAAAGCTGCATATTCTAATGATGCTGTTTTATCAGGAAAATTTACAAAAAAATACTGACATTTCTGAGATCAGAAAAGGAAAACTTTACTTTGGAAATGCGAGATGTAACAGTAAATACAATGTATTTCTTTTATAAACATCTTCAACTATAACATTGACACTTCCTAAATGTTCTGTAAATAATGCAGCCCCATCGGAGGTTTGTGCGGATAACTTTACGGGACACAATTTTAACCAGAGCTGAAGCTAAACTCTACCCTAGTCTACTACTTGTTTAAAGCAGAGCAGAGCAGGTAGAGTTGAGTAGAGTAGAGTATAGTAGAGTAGAGTAGAGTAGAGTAGAGTGTAGAGTAGAGTAGAGTAGAGTAGAGTAGAGTAGAGTAGAGAAGAGAAGAGAAGAGAAGAGAAGAGAAGAGAAGAGAAGAGCATTTGTTATTTTTGGTAGTTGATTCGTCCCGACCTCAAAGAGGCAGGTTGTATGCTTCACATAATTTAAATACATGGATTATTTTTGACTGATTATGCCGACTTTTGTCATTCAATTATTGTGAACACGAAAATAATCTTTGTAAGCACTACTCAAGCTTTCGGCGATGTGACATCTTCAAACAAGTTGAAAACATTGTGTTCGCGTTTTATTAATTTTTTATGCTTTTTAAAATTTTCCTGAAGATCTTTAGGCCACTCACCTCTTCCTTTGTCCAATTATCATCACCTACAAACAGTAAGCATTCGGAACAGAGCGCTCTTGTTGTCGCAGCCACACAATCAGGAAATCCTGTCATACATAGAAGTATCACATTTGCGTGTAAATGCACCTAAACTTTTACATGCAGATTGTTTTTGATCAATATCCAATTTAGGCACTGGGCGACCACTGTCTTTTAATTAAATGTTCTCTGGTAAGACCAGAGAGATGAACGCACCTTGTTTTAATTTGCAAACACATATTTCAAAACGATAGATACATGTCTCAACAATAAATCAACAGGCATTGCTCCTCACATGAGTCTAGTAGGGTTAATGATGCAATGAAGTTCACTGGAGGTTGCGTAGCCTTCATTGTCATGACAATCAAATAAATGTAAAGGTTAGTGTGAACTATACCTTGGCCTGTCTATAAAGCAGGAATAGATACTGCAGACGTCTTTCTTAATTCTCCAATAATTGAGCATATATTCAAAGTATTAATTAGACAGTTAGTAACTAATATTAATTATTAAGGTTTAAAAAATATATTGATTAGTAAAAACATAATTGGGTGGGGATGAGCCAATAGGCACCAGTCGCCAGTGCTTATAATTCTATCAAATGGTTTCTATCCAAAAAATAAAAAAACGTGTGCTGAAAAGGATTTCATTGAATGAACAGATCAACTCCGACTCTATTTAAATCATCAAGATGGAGATTCATTTTGTTCCTTACTGTTTTTATATTGACAGAGTGGTCCACCAGGGTCTTTGTGTATGACAAGGACAAGAATAGCACCACTGCCCCATGGAGAGCATGTTGTAAGAGGCGACTAACTGTGTGACATGGCATAACATCGGCCATGGTTGCGGGTCTACTTTGCTCTAGTGTTTTTTTGTTGTTGTTTTTTTTTGCGTTGGCCTTATTTTTTCTAATCCCCAAGGCGGTGTGCATTGCACTGTGTTTTTATGTTATGCCTCTCGGCCCAGTACATCCGACTTCAGCATGCATTTTATGTAAGGGTCTGCTTCCTCCTGCATTTTCTAAGGGTTTGCTTTCCCGGGGTAATGGCCGGTGCTGAGATGGGGATCGAACCCAGCACCTTCGGATTGTGAGCCGTGCCACTTAACCACTAGGCCACGCCGTTCCCCGCTCTATTGTTTGAGTCTATTAAGATGGACTCGTACATCGGTTAACCATCCTCCATAAACTCTTGTCTCAACGAAGCAGAGTAATAAAGCTGCTCGAGCCTAGCCCGTTAAGCAAGAAATTCTCTTACCAGTTACATCCAGATCATATCAGAGCTGGGACCTGCACAGGGGCATTCGCCCCCGTAGAAGTACGGGTCAATGAAGAACTATTTTTATACCTTTTTATAAATAAAAATGTTGGTGTGAATATCCCTTCCAGAACAGCTGTAATGTATTTCTTTGTACTAGTAGACAAGCAATAGCAACAGTGGAGAAGTTTTAAATTATTTATGTTGATGTACATCATTCCAAAACTGTTGACTGTTTGTAGTTATGATCTTTCCTAAATGGGGCTTTCTATACATTGAACCACAACTATGTACCAATCAAGCTCCTCCAGGTCACCTAGATGATATTTACGAAATGTATCTTTGCTAGAATCCGTCCAACCCTAGACGCTGCCAGGTCTGCTGTAGTAGTGTCCGGGTCTCGGTGCCATACAGGTGGATGAGGACAATGTAGGTGGAGTATACATATAGCCTGGTCTACAGGGAGAGCCTTCGCTGGAACCAGACTCTGCGGAGCGTGTGCATGGATGATGCCGATAGGCCCATCCTACGCGTGATGTCGTGACTGCTGTGTGCATTGGAGGTCTGCCTGCTGGCCAGGTAGACGAATTTCTCGGTAGCTGCAACAGAGTTGTCATTCATGGTAATGCTTAATGCAGAGGTTTTGGATTTTCGACTTCGTCCAGGAGATGTGCAAGTCTAGGTGAGTAGCCAATCGACCCAGTGCCTCCAGTGGGCCTACCAAGGCCTGAGAAATGGTAAGAAGACGCTATTAGCGGAAGTGAGATCGGTTGTCAGGAAGTCACCAACACTGAACCCTGGGTTGTGTGCGGAATATTGAGAGAATTAATTCCATGGCTCAGCTAAAAAATGCAGGGGTGAGAACGCAGTTTTGCAGGCTGTGCTGTTCAAGGTGGTCGCCCCTGGTACTGGTTGAACTTTTTTCCTCAAGGATTGCCAGGATGGACACTGTCAGCTAGGGTATCCAGATGATCTTCCAATGACCCAAGACTGTATCGGCAACTTCGTGGATGACCTGGGGGATCATGGGCTAGACAGGTTTAGTGTCATCCAGAATGGTACCCAGAGCAGCATATTGGCTGTCTATGTATGCGTCATATTAGGTTATCATACTAGGGTTGGTTTGCAAGGGTTCCGAGTTGTATCTGGCAACTGAAGCAGTCCTTATGTGATGCCTTTACACTAGCAACGGGGAAGCCGTATGAACACCCAATGAACTTCAGCCCCTCTCTGTCGGTTCCGGGGTTGGCGTTGAAATCACAGAGGATAACAAGAGGTAGCTCGTGAGAGGGAACTGTCTTGGTGGAGGAGGTGCAGTTGGGAGTAGAAAATGTCCATGATAAGTGTCTAGAATGAATTAGATCGAGAAAGCAAAATGGTTGATAGACCAATGTAAGGAAATTGAAGATCTGGAGAGAACAGGGAAATTAAATCAAGTCCATAAGAAATAAAACAATCGTTTCGTAAAACTAAGGGTATACAATCACGTATGATTAATGATAAGAATTGGGGACGGTGTGGGCTAGTGGTTAAGTGACACAGCTCATAATACAAAGATGCTGGGTTTGATCCCCATCACAGCATCAACCGTTACTCCGGGGAAGCAAACCCTTCAAAAATGCAGTAGGAAGCAGAACCTTTCATAAAATGCATGCGGAAGTCGGATGCACTGTGCCGATAGGCGCAAAATAGACTGCAGTGCAGCGCACACCTGCCTTGTGGATTAGAGAAATAAGGCAAACGGGAAAAAAAAATTAAATGAATAGAAAACCAATAACATATTGTGAGATAGGGAGAATATGTTAACGATCTGTACAATGATGGAGACCTGTATAAGGATAAGAAACCACTAAATGACATGCCATTGACAGAAGAAAGATTACCTACAACCAGAGAAGAATTTAATAAGGTACTTTTTAAAATCCCGAACAACAAAGCAACAGGGATAAATGAGTTTCCTATCGAGCTACTCAAAGCAGCAAGAGAGACTTTACATAATTGACTTTTTCAGCATCTTAATGACATTTACAACAACGGAATATGGCCAAAAGATCACACAACTTCAATATTAATTCCTTTGCCAAAAAATCAAATGGAATAGTATGTGGTCAACTTTGAACAAAAACTTTGATATCAGATGCATCTAAAATTCTTTTGAAGATGAGAATTGATGGAAAGATAGAGGAGGTACTGAAAGATAACCAGTTTGGATTTTGCAAGGAGGTACATGGGATGCCATCGGATCATTGTGGTTTCTCACAGAAAGAATGATTGATCAAGGTCGACCATTATTTATTGACTATGAGAAAGCCTTTGATCGAGTCCCCTGGAGAAAACTATTTCAGATTCTGCAGCAAATAGGTATAGAAAGATCACTGATTAAGTTAATCCAGAATCTATATGACAATCAAAAGCACATTTTTGCAATCCCAGATGGTTTCACAGATCCAGTTTCCATAAGACAGGGGCTACGACAGGGCTGCTTCCTTTCATCGAGTCCTTATAACGCATATTCTGAGATGATGATGACCAAGTTATGCAGAGTTGTAATAGGGGTGTCAAAGTTAATGGTATGAAAGTGAATGCCATCAAATTTGCCGATGACCAAGCGATCGTGGGAGAATCACTAACAACATTGCAAATGCTGCTTGAAAAATTTTATAGCATGGCCAAAGAGTTTGGCATAAAAAAAAAACATCGAAGACAAAGAATTTAGTAATATCCAAGCATCACAGCAAATAAATATACCCATCAACAGAGAAATTCAGAAGTTGACATTTGGGGCAAACCGAAACAGAAAATGTCCGCAATGAGACATAAATTAAGACAAGGATTGCAATGGCAAAACAAAGTGCTTCGGAGAAAAACAGAAATTGTTAACCTCAAAGAATATCAGGATAGAACTGAGCACGAGAATAATGGCCACTCATATATGGCCAATTGCACTGTATGGGGCTGTATAAGGCCCCCCCCAAATCATGCACTGGGGGGTAGGGGTTTATACACTCCAGTGAGCTATGACGACATGAAACTTATGCTCCTATTTGGATCACCTAAGATGGACAGACCTGGGAAGGGTCGCCAGACTAAGAATATGGGGGGGGGAATTAATTTTTGTTTCTATTACCTACCCAGTGCAATGAGAGATCATCTAGTTTTATTTGTGGGTATTTCTAGTCTGATATCTTAATAATTTCCAACTTTGTGAGAAAGTGCCTCCCAATGCAATTGCCACTAGCTGCATGTATTCTCAGTAACAATTTCTGTGACCTCTCATCAAATATACTTATTTCATTATCAATCGAAATAATGTTATAGGAAGAAGTGTTATCTGCAAATATCAGATCAAGAAGGTTTTTTTTTCAAGTCCTTTGAATTCAATATTTGGAAACATGTGAAGGAGCTGAAATAGATCAGATGACAATAAAGTAAAAGGCAAATAAAATTCACAAGAACAAAATTACAGAAACATTTTTATTACAAACTTCATTATTTTCAAGGTAAAAAATCTGAATGGTTGCAATAAAGTTGCAAATAACAATAACAAGTATTTGTTATAAAAAATAGTTCTCATGTAAGCCTTGTTTTAAATATTATATTCAAGTTAGCATTAACCCCTTCCTACTGACACACAAACAACAAATTTACTTCTGAGACTATCCACAGAAGACCCCCACCCCACACACACCATTACTATAACTACCACGAGTTGGACCATCAAAAGAAGATGAAAGAGAAACTGGTCTTCAATAATGTGGCAAAAAGTCATGTTATTTTTGTTGAAAGCTATTCGTGCTGAGCTCATCCCACCTGGCGATGTTTCTCTAGTGGCAGGTTACGGTGACTCTTCTTATATCCTCAAGTGTTCCAAAGAATCTGGTATTCTGAGCCTTTTGGTGGGAACTTTGTTGTGATAACGTGCTGACTATTATCACAGGAGATTTGACTTGGTTCACTATCACTTGGCGATTATGAAGTCATAATGTGAAACTATGCAGATCAGATCAGTTGTATGGGGGACGGCGTAGCCTAGTGGTTAAGTGACACGGCTCACAACCAGAAGGTGCTGGGTTCGATCCCCATCACAGCACCGGCCGTTACCCCGGGGAAGCAAACCCTTAGAAAATGCAGGAGGAAGCAGACCCTTACATAAAATGCATGCTGAAGTCGGATGCACTGGGCCGACAGGCGCAAAATAAAAACGCAGTGCAACGCACACCCCCTTGGGGATTAGAGAAATAAGGTGAACGCAAAAAAAAAAAATCAGTTGTATGAGAGTGTCATAAAGTGCATTTTTAAATGTTGAGTTCTGACCAAAAGAGGATGCCTCTTTTCTTGCAGTGCTGGACAGATCAACAGATGCCATTTTATTGTTTCAGATGGGCATTGGTGGTGACTACAATTTGAACTATTTGTTTGATCTATTATAATTCAATGGTAGTTATGTAAACAGTTTCATGCATATAGTCTGATTTAATCCTTATGACAAAGATGAGGTGCTAATGTTTATTGTGCAAGATCTGTCTGAAATGATGAACATAACATTCATTCATGAAGAAATCTAACAAGAAAATGAGAAATACACTGGATTAGAACTGACATAGTTACAAGGAAGTTGGGAGGCAAAGTACTCTCGGTAAATAACAGTTGAAGAGGAAGCCAAGGCTACCATAGTTTCAAGGTTTGAAAGTATACTGCCCAAAAAGGAAAGAAAATAAGTAAATAGTGACCATTGTATGTTCCTTGGAACTAGAAATGAGTCACTCTCCAATATGTATTCTGTTATGTTTTTGCAAAAAATAATTTGAAGAAAAGATAAAACCACAAACATTACACTTGTAAAATGTATTTCTTGTATGTTTTCGTTCATGACTACGTAGATTAGTTTGTCTGACAAATCTTTTACCACAAACACCACACTTATAGTTTTTCACTCCGCTGTGAATCACCTTGTGCTTCCTCAAATACCCATTAGTTGCAAATTTGGAGCCACAAACATCACACTGATAAAGCTTCTCTGTATGTATCTTCTTGTGGTCTACTAGATTGTAAGATGCAAAAAAACCCTTACCACAAACATCACATACGTGAGGCCTATATACAGCATGTTCTCTATTCTTGTGTCTAAACATATTCTCTTTAGTATCAAATACTAGTCCACAATTACAACATGCATAAAGCTTCTCTTTGTGTTCTCTGCAGCCTAACTTGTCTTCTAAATGATTTCTAATGTGGCTTTTAAGCTTAGCCAAAAAAACAAACCTTCTACCACAAACAGCACATAAGAATTGCTTCTCTTTTGTATGTGTTTTTCCTTGTTCTAGCTTTCTGCTGCAGCCTGGCTTTTCTACTAAATGACTTCTGATGTGTCTTTCAAGCTTACTAGAAACATCAAACAGTCCACAATCAGCACACAAAAATTGGTTCTCTCTTGTATGCATTTTATGTGTCTGATCTTCCAATGCTGAAGCAAGCCTCACACCAGAAACTTTGTACATATTAAGCATCTCTTCTGATTGTGTGTGTTCTACTAGATGCCCTGATCTCAAGCATCCTACACTTCTAATATCCACTTTTGTGTGCACTCTTCCTATGTGTTTTGTCATATTTGATCTAGAAGAAAATGTTAAACCACAAACATGGCATCTATAAGGTTTCTCTCCTGTATGTGTTCTTCTGTGATCTTGCATGTTGTAATTGGTAGAAAAGCTTAGACCACAAATGTCACATTTGTTAAGTTTCTCTCCAGTATGTAGCTTCATGTGTTTGATCATATTACCTTTTATAGTAAACCGCGTCCCACACAAATTACACTGATGCAGATTCTCTCTCAAATGACTTTCAACATGCTGTTTAAATATTCTAAAGAAGTCAAACCGTACTCCACAATCACAGCATAAAAACAGCTTCTCTCCAATATGAGGTCTCATATGTGTCTGGATTTCTGAATTTGTTACAGCGCTGACATTCCAAACATTGAACTCATCAGATTTCTTGCTTGCATGTAGCTTGATGTGTTCCTGCAGATTATCCATGCATGAAAACAAAACACCACATATGTGACAGACATAGGGCTTGCCTTCTGTATGTGATCTTTTGTGTTCTAACATAGTCTTTTCCAAAGTAAATGCTTCACCGCAAACAGCACACCTGTAAGGTTTCTCTCCTTTATGTATTCTTTTATGTATTCTTTTATGTTCTTTCAGACTTTTAGAGTAGACAAACAATGCACTACAAACAGAACACTTGTATGATTTCTCTTCTGTGTGTATTTGTGTGTGTCTTTTCAGTAGGCCACTATGTGTAAAAGACACACCACAAATATCACACTTGTAAGGTTTGTAATGTCTTATTCTGTGATTATTCAGACTTCGAGTGTTGGTAAAAAATACACCACAAACATCACACAAATAAGGTTTCTCTCCTGTATGTTTTCTTTTATGCAATTTTAGCACATAACTGGCTATGAAAGATGCATTACAAACATCACACTTGTACGGTTTCTCTCCTGTATGTCTTCTTTTATGAAATTTTAGCTTTGAATTGGTTATAAAAGATGCATTACAAACATCACACTTGTATGGTTTCTCTCCTGTATGTCTTCTTTTATGCAATTTGAGCACATAATTGGTTATAAAAGATGCATTACAAACATCACACTTGTATGGTTTCTCTCCTGTATGTCTTCTTTTATGTTTAACTAGTAGTTGTCTGTATATAAAATAGTCATTACAAAGATCACACTTATAAGGTTTCTTCCCTGCTTGTTTTCTTTTATGTAATTTTAGACTGTGGGCTGTTGTTAAAGATGCATCACAAACATAACACTTGCAAAAGTTTTCTTTGATATGTATTCTTAGATGTGCTTTTATATTTGTGATGCTTCTGAAATCTGCATTACAAACATCACATCTGTAAGATATTTCTTCTGTATGTATCTTTTTATGTGCTTTCAGATTTTCAGTGGTTGTTAAAGATGCATCACAAATATCATACTTGTTAGGCTTTTCATTTTTGATCTGTCTGTACTTTCTCTGTACTTTTGATGCCAAATCAAGCTTTACACCAGAAATGCCATACTTGTAGGGCTTTGATCCTATACAACTCTTGCTCTTGTTTTCTTCTAGGCTGCTGTATATTTTATTACTTGCTTCATTGTCACTGAGTTGAGTAACTTCTACATTGACAGAAAGACATTTATTTGACCATATTTCATAATCTATATTTGGAAGTATCACTTTCTGTGCATTCAAAGCCCCATATATTTCTGATTGTGTTTTGTGACAGTTCCTAGTATGGTTATCTAAATTACTCTTGAGACATATTAAATGATCTCCATTGCTCCTGCAACAGATAAACTCATCACTATTTTTCCTGGAAGGGATAAACTCATTCTTACTACTCCTGGGATCAGCTAACATATCTTTGCTACAAGGGCATGTTGTTTTATATCCATTACTTTTGTGATCAGCGACTTTGTCTTTACTATTCCTGGGAACATCCAACTTATCTTGACTCATGTGCACACCATTAATATCCTCACTGAAGAGACCAAGCTGAGAGAATGTACAACCTTGTTGTCTACAAGTTGGTCTGTCTGAAATGTGAAATGATTTTGTTATAATAGTCATACAATACAACTGAACACTTTTATACAGGTAATAACATGGCGTGGACCATACAGTACAGTCATGACCCTACCTAGCAAATCTTTTATGAGATTATCAAGTTTTCAGTACAATGTGAACCATCGGACACCAATGCAGTTTGTTCTATTATTATAGTAAGCATGCAGTAAAGCTTTTGCAGTGACTAATTATAATAACTTCCTTCAAGCCCGTTACCTTGAAATGGTGAGGGAGCTTGCATGTCTCAATGATCAGCAGAGCTAAGCCAGCGGAAGAAAAAGCTTTCAGAAATGCCACCCAAGCCAGAGAGGTCATGGGGGAGGGAATAGATTAAGCATGGACAACTCACCTAGAGTATAAAGGTTTAAGTTAGGCCTGATCACCCACATCTGTAAAATGATAGTTGGTTACAACGAAAATGTTGACAACAAAAGCAAACGACATTGAGAAAGAAAAGGCTGTTGTTAAGGAAAATAAATAATGCAATGGAGTGAAAGTAGCAAGGAAGCTCCACGACTCACTATCCTTCTGAATACCCAGAAGAAAACCAATGTAACGACATGGAATGTTAGAACAATGTACATGCAAGGAAAACAGCAGAGATAGCTAAAGAGATAAGGAATTACATCCTTACTGTACTAGAACTGTGTAAATCAAGGTCAGACGAGACTGACAGCTGGGGAAATGATCATTTGCTCTGGAAACCAAGAAACTAATGCCCAACACCAATAGAGGTGCACTAATGCTTTCTAGTGAGGCACAAAGGGTGCTCATAAAGTGGAAGGCTATTGCCCATTGAACCATGAGAGTAAGCTTCAGAACTAGGAACCAAAAATTTCAACATCATTCTGTTCTATGTCCCAACTGACAAGGCCGAAGATGATAAAAAGCTAATGTTTTACAATTAGCTGTGAGCAGTCTTTGACATCCAGAAAATGACAAATCTTTTTATTTTAATGGGGAACTTCAATGCTAAAGTGGGAGCAGACAGCCTGGTTTATGAACAGATTATTGAAAGACAAGAAAGGAAAAGATGAGAAATATCTGCAGAGCTGTATGGGTTAGAATGATAATTGGAGAAAGTATGTTTCCACACAAGAAGGCAGATAAGTTATTCAAACATTACCCCCCCCCCCCCCCCCATCACCTTGTCGAGGTGAGGAGGCTTGCATATCTCAGTGACCCAGTGAGCTATGCAGGCGAGAACGTTTGTTCCTGGTAGGGCCACCATAGCCAAAGTATCTAAAAATAACCTGCGGCCTTGCAGATTTGGCCACCAGGTCGGTTGGGGACAACCAAAGGCTAAGGATGCGAACCTAAAGAAAATGCTTGCTGAAAACGGAAGGTGCAAATAAAACAGCTCGCTGCTGCAAACCATGACACCATGTATCTCATCCAAGGATTATCAAGGACCCGGACTATACAGAGATATACCATAAGGTACCAACACAGACAAAGACATGTTTCTCCCAACATGTACACACGGATACATCTGCCACTCAAACCCTGCAGGTGTTGCAATGGTACACTGAAGGTATATACAACAAAAAGGAAGCATTGTCCAGAAGACTATTTGAGGAAGAAATACACATTGCCTGCATCCAGAGAACACACTTTAATCCAAACCATAGTTTTGCATATGAAACTGGATAGGGATGGGCATAATTTTATTCTCCCCAAAATATCAATCCCATCAAAGATGATCTCAGTGGAAACAAATGGAGAAGCTGAAACAATAGGGGTGGACATAACCTTACCGAATCAGAAAGTTAGAATTTATAATACATACTGCCAGCCAACAACAAATCTGGCCCTAGAAGCCATTAATATAATGGACCAAGCAACCATAAGTAGTAGGAGACTTTAACAGCTAGTCTGAAAGGTGGGGTTTCACACAGACCAATGCAAGGGGACAACAACTAGAGGATTGACACCAACCTCCCAGACAACCCTTCCACGTTCTATTCAAGGCACCATGGACATCAAAATCATCTCCTGACCTTACATTTACCACCATCGACCTAAGCTAAATATCCAAAAGATCAGTACTCGTACATCTTGCAGAAAGAGGCCACCGACCCATCAAACACAATAAACCTGGGACCACAAGACATTGCCCAGGTGGAACTATAAGAGAGCACACTGGCAGAAGTTTGCCGCAAGTACAAATCTTTACTGCCAGTTCATCAACACCCATCACAAGAAGGTGGAAAAATGTAACCAGTGTCTTCTTAAGGCAGCAACGGAGAACAGCAATGCGAGTACCTGAGGAACATCTGATAGTAAATATCAGCAAGACAGAACTGGAGTCAGCCATTAGTAAACTCAAGAAGAGAAAAGCCCCAGGAAAAGATGGCATCACTAATGAAATGCTCTCTAACATGGGAGAAGTAGCAAAGAACAAACTGCTACACATCTTTAACACAAGCTGGAGACAAGGAACTGTCCCCACAGTGTGGAAGGAGGCAAGGACTATCCCCATCCTTAAATATGGGAAAGACAACATGAAGGCAGGCAGTTACAGACTTATTAGTCTACTCAGCTGTATGAAGTAAATAAGGGAATGAACATTTAACACTAGAATAACCTGGCATATGGAATAAAAAAATTTACTTATCCCCTAGCAAGCAGGTTTTCATAGAAACAGCTCGACCAAAGATCAAGTGACATATATCTCGCAGGAGATAGAAGATGCATTTCAAGAAAAAAAGAAAACACTGGCAGTTTGGATAGACCTAGAAAAAGCCTTTCATAAAATATGGAAGAGCGGGTTAAAACTCAAACTTACTGCAAATGAGTGTATAACGAACAACATGTACAAATGGATCAGTGATTACCTAGATAACAGGACAGCAAGAGTGCAACTCCAAGGTGACCTCAGCAAAAAGTTGAAAAAAGAACATGGGCACCCTAAAGAAACTGTACACAAGCTGTGTGAGAGACGTGTGCTAGAATACAGGATAGCAGCATGGTCCACAGTAACAGAATAACTTTCAAAAAATTAAAACAACTAAAAACCAAGGTATACGTATCATCACTGGAGCTATGAGAGCAACACCCATAAATGCAATGGAGAACACCACATGAATCGAAAGTATGGAGATGAGCAGAGCCAAAAAAAAACACTCCAGTGCAGGGGAGAAGTTCAAACGAATGCCTGATCACCTAATATATGACAGGATAAATCGCATGGGAAGAGGGTGATTAAAGAGAAACCACTTCATATCAACCCCCAGGAGATTGAGAACGAATGAAGCCAAGCCATATAAAAAAACAAAAGAACTTGCAAGAGCTGACCAAATCATAAACCAGGCAGTGGTTAGAGACCTAAAATAAACATCTCAAATCCCACGATAAAAAACCATAGAGGGAATAGGGAAAAAGGAAACAGACAGATTTAGAAAGGAAATTTATCACAGAAGAATATCTTAGGAGAGTATACCCACCAGAAACATGGATACACGTATATACAAATGGCTCATCTAACAAAGCCACATCCAATGGAGACTAAGGAATGTAGAAGAAAAAACTTGAGTATTAACAACAGGAACATACTCCAATAACTTCCGTGCAGAGGCACTGAAGGCTGGAGGTGAGCTTATAATCCAAAATAAAGATATCCACCAAGAAAACATAGTATTCCATAGTGATGCCGCGTCAGTGTTAGCAGTGCGAAAACAACATAGAGATGAAGATCTCGAGCAATGTATGTTCTCCCTGACACAGCTCTCAGCAGAACACCCAAGGTTGGTCATACAGTGGATCCCAGCACACTGTAATATTGAAGGCAATGAAGGTGCAGACAAACTAGCAAAGAGTGGAGGAGCATCCCCACAAACTGGGTATCACAAATAATGAGGCCAAGACTATAATTAAAGCCAACTTCAGGGTAAAATGGGATGATCAATACCCCGACTTCCGAAAAGAAAACAGTTACTTTAACTTAACTAGAGAACAGTAAGTCATCATCTTCAGACTGAGAACTGGGCATAACAGACTCAATGAGAAGAAATATGAGAGATCACTACTTATAAACAAAGTAAATGGCAAATTGATATATACAGACATACAAAACAGTCAAAGTTAGAGAAGGCAAAATATGGCAACTGTTGAGACAATATGGAATAACTTTCATACAGAATATGTACGCAGATAGTTAGTAGTGATACATGGAGCACTGACTGACAGCTTCGAGGGGGAAAAGGGGTGAGATAAGGATGCATTCTCTCACCTCTTCTGCTCTTACTGACAACTGATTGGATAGCAAAACATCAGTCCGAGGGAAAATGAACTGTATTCCGGGGACACTATTGTAGGACCTAGACTACGGAGTTGATCTGGTACTTTTGTCACAGCCAAATGCAAGAGAAACTTGTTATGGTGAAAGAACAATCAGCCAAATTGGAACTGAATATCAATACGAAGAAAACCAAATTCCTTACACTCAACATTATAAGCAAAGAACTAATCGTGCTGGAAGAAGAACAAATGGAAGAGGTGGACATCTTTACTTATATGGGCAGCACACATCAGGAGGTCCAGATGAAATAACTAGAATTGAAAAGCAAGAATAGCATTCCTGACACTAAACAACATATGGAGATCCAATGGAGATCAAGATTTATACCAAAGTTAGAACATTCAATGCCAGTGTTAAGTTGGTGCTGCTGTATGGAGAACAACCAAGTCTATGTGATTGATACGGAATGAAGGCTCTTATCTTCGGAACGTGCGCACATTAGTTGACCAAGGCCGATAAACCCGAAAGGAGGACGGCATTAGTTTCTAGAGAACTGGCGCCCTACAAAGTGGAAGTGGTTACTCTTAGGGAGACCAGATTACTCGTAGAGGGTCACATCACAGAAGTTATGGGCGGATTAACTTTCTTCTGGAGTGGGCGAGACATAACAGAAAGACGAGAAGCTGGTGTAGGATTCACCATCAGGTGTCATCCAGTCCTCACGATTGTTCAACCACCACAGGGTATTCATGATCGGCTAATGACTGTCCAACTCTCACTGGGACACGACCACCACATGGTATCAATGATCGGCTAATGACTGTCCAACTCTCACTGGGACACGACCACCACAGGGTATCAATGATTGACTAATGACTGTCCAACTCTCACTGGGACACAACCACCACAGGGTATCAATGATCGACTAATGACTGTCCAACTCTCACTGGGACACAACCACCACATGGTATCAATGATCGGCTAATGACTGTCCAACTCTCACTGGGACACAACCACCACAGGGTATCAATGATTGGCTAATGACTGTCCAACTCTCACTGGGACACAACCACCACAGGGTATCAATGATCGACTAATGACTGTCCAACTCTCACTGGGACACAACCACCACAGGGTATCAATGATCGACTAATGACTGTCCAACTCTCACTGGGACACAACCACCACAGGGTATCAATGATCGACTAATGACTGTCCAACTCTCACTGGGACACAACCACCACAGGGTATCAATGATCGGCTAATGACTGTCCAACTCTCACTGGGACACAACCACCACAGGGTATCAATGATCGGCTAATGACTGTCCAACTCTCACTGGGACACAACCACCACAGGGTATCAATGATCGGCTAATGACTGTCCAACTCTCACTGGGACACAACCACCACAGGGTATCAATGATCGGCTAATGACTGTCCAACTCTCACTGGGACACAACCACCACAGGGTATCAATGATCGGCTAATGACTGTCCAACTCTCACTGGGACACAACCACCACAGGGTATCAATGATCGGCTAATGACTGTCCAACTCTCACTGGGACACAACCACCACAGGGTATCAATGATCGGCTAATGACTGTCCAACTCTCACTGGGACACAACCACCACAGGGTATCAATGATCGGCTAATGACTGTCCAACTCTCACTGGGACACAACCACCACAGGGTATCAATGATCGGCTAATGACTGTCCAACTCTCACTGGGACACAACCACCACAGGGTATCAATGATCGGCTAATGACTGTCCAACTCTCACTGGGACACAACCACCACAGGGTATCAATGATCGACTAATGACTGTCCAACTCTCACTGGGACACAACCACCACAGGGTATCAATGATCGGCTAATGACTGTCCAACTCTCACTGGGACACGACCACCACAGGGTATCAATGATCGACTAATGACTGTCCAACTCTCACTGGGACACAACCACCACAGGGTATCAATGATCGACTAATGACTGTCCAACTCTCACTGGGACAAGGAAGGAGTATTACAGTGATCAGCACCTATGCCCTAAAAATGACTAAGCCTAAGGATATCAAGGATAAATTCTATGAGAAGCTGAACTTCATCATCTTGTCAGTTCCAAAGTCTGATAAGCTTGTTATCCTTGGTGACTTCAATGTCAGAGTTTTGGGAAGATGTAATTGGGGTACATGGCTAGGGCAAGTGCAACAGCAATGGGTTGCTACTACTGGGCCCAAGATCTCTCCATCACCAACACCATGTTTCGGCTGTCCACCCATGATCTCTCCATCACCAACACCATGTTTCGGCTGTCCACCCATGATCTCTCCATCACCAACACCATGTTTCGGCTGTCCACCCATGATCTATCACCAACACCATGTTTCGGCTGTCCACCCATGATCTCTCCATCACCAACACCATGTTTCGGCTGTCCACCCAAGATCTCTCCATCACCAACACCATGTTTCGGCTGTCCACCCATGATCTCTCCATCACCAACACCATATTTCGGCTGTCCACCCATGATCTCTCCATCACCAACACCATGTTTCGGCTGTCCACCCATGATCTCTCCATCACCAACACCATATTTCGGCTGTCCACCCATGATCTCTCCATCACCAACACCATATTTCGGCTGTCCACCCATGATCTCTCCATCACCAACACCATGTTTCGGCTGTCCACCCATGATCTCTCCATCACCAACACCATGTTTTGGCTGTCCACCCATGATCTCTCCATCACCAACACCATGTTTCGGCTGTCCACCCATGATCTCTCCATCACCAACATCATGTTTCGGCTGTCCACTAGCAACAAGACATCGTGGATGATCTCTGCTCTAAGCAGTGGCATTTTATTGACTATGTTCTCACCAGAAAGAGGGACAGACGAGATGTGCAAGTGACAAAGGATATGTGCGGTGCCGAGTGCTGAACAGATCACATACTCATTGTGTCAAAGTGTAAACTCCCAATAGAACCTAGGCGACGTCAAAAGGACCAAAAACCTGAAAAGAGATTTAACATCTCCAATCTGCAAAGCAGGACCCATGCAGTATGCTTTACCAGGGATCTGGTCAGCCGGCTGACGGACACACAGCCATGTACGGAGACAGTCGAGGACAAATGGGCCTTTCTGATAGATGCTGTCTACTCTACCGCTTCTAGGTATTTGGGCCATGTAGCTCACTAAACCAAGACTGGTTTGATGACAACGTTGAAGCCACTAAGACTTTGCTGGATGAAAAAACATCATTTTTAAGACTTCACCAAGTGGATCCCTCATCATCTTCCAAAACGTTTGCGTTCACTAATAATCATAGGATTGTCCAGAACCAGATCAGGACCATGCAGGATGCTTGGCTCAACAGGCAAAGCAGATGAAATCCAGCGGTACGCAGACACAAATGACTCAAAGCGGTATTATGATGCCCTGAAGGCTCTCTATGGTCCCAGGTACTATCATTCATCTCTTGTCCTTAATGCTTATGGCACAGCACTGATGACCAACAAAGTAGACATTCTGGAGCGATGGTCAGAGCACATCAGTGCTTCCCTTAAAATATCCATCCACTATCAATGAATTAGCCATAAGAAAAAGAAATCGCCTGGAAAAGATGGGGTAACAAACGAAATGCTGATGGGTCTGGGCCAAACAGCAAAGAGGAAGTTACTATCAGTCCTGAACCAAAGCTGGAAAAGAGGAATTGTACCGCAGGCATGGAAAGGTGCTGTAATTATAAAGGTATCAAAGAAAGAAAAAGATAAGAGCAGATCCAAATGGATACAGGCCTATCATTCTACTGAGCTGTGTAGGTAAACTGATGGAGCGTATGATAAACACCAGACTGATGTGGCATCTGGAAGAAAAACACATACTAATTCCACAGCAAGCAGGCTTTAGACAGCACAGATCTACTGAGGACCAGATCACTCTCATAGCCCAGGACATAGAGGATGCTTACCAGGAGAAAAAGCATACAGTAGCGGTTTGGGTGGATTTAGAGAAGGCATTTGACAAGGTGTGCAAAGAGGGACTTAAAGTCAAGCTACGAAGAAGTGAAGTTTGTGGGAAAATGTACAGATGGGTCAGCCACTACCTTAAAAACAAAACAGCCAGAGTTCAAGTACAAGGGCAGATGAGCAAAAAGGTGACACTTGAGCAGGGAGTACCCCAAGGGGGAGTACTGTCACCCACACTTTTCCTGGTGTATATAAACAATATCTTAGAGAATATACCTCTGGCTATGTGGACCTCTGAAAAAAATCTCACCATAGCAAGAAATCAGATGCAGCAGGCCATAACATCGCTGGAGGAATGGGTGAACTCATGGCTGGTCAAAATAAATGAGGAAAAAACAACATCTACGATATTCTCGCTTTCAAACAAACCCCAGAACGCCAAAATAAGTCTTAACGGCAAATATCTGCGGCCAAACGATAACCAAAGCTACCTGGGAGTCATATGTGATCGGCGCATTACATGGAAAAGTCAGATCGAGAGAAACCGAATGAGAGCCAGACAAAGAATGGCAATCATGAGGAAACTTGCTGGCACAAGCTGGGGAGCAGACGAAAGTATACTAAAGAATCTGTACACTGGAAGAGTGAGACCAGTTCTCGAGTATGGCATTGCGGCATGCACAACAGCAGCAAAGGCGAACTTTGACAAAATTAGTAAACTTCAAAACCAAGCCATGAGAGTTATAACAGAAGGCATGAAGTAATCGCCAATTGTAGAACTTGAAAAGATTACAAATCTGCAATCCATGATCGACAGAAAAGACTGCAGAGCCCAGCAGCAAGCAGAGAAACTCTGAAGACTGACAGGCCATCCAATGCACCAGACTAAATAGATTTGGAAATGGGAAACTAAAGCGGAGAAACTTTGCAGAAATAGCCAAAGCAAAGATGAACGAAGACCCTATAAACACATTAACAACACCAAAGCCCATTCCTACTGTACGCAAACCTACCTGGAAGCAGCATGTATTTCCGGTGGTGGCAGAAAATATACCAGGTATTGGAAACAAGAACAACCAGACTGAAAAAGAAAGAAGAGACATAATCTTGAGGTACATAACGAAAAACTACCCAAGCATGGACTGGACCCATGCATACATCGACGATTCTGTAACAATAACAACACAGAACGGAGGGGCAGGGGTATTCCTGAGCCTACCAAATGGTAGAAAAATAACACTGTCAGTGGCAACTGGAAAATACTCAAGCAATTTCAGAGCGGAGGCAGAGGCACTGAGGGCTGCAGCAGAAGCAATGCTGACAGCCAAAAGAAATGAAATCCAGATAGTCCTGTTTACAGATGCCCTGGCCGTAGTCAGAGCACTAAAAAGCCAGAAAAATACTGAACTGAATGATTTAAGAGCAGTACTGTTTCAACTATGCCAGCAGACCGCACCAAAAAGAGTAGTGGTACAGTGGGTTCCATCCCATTGTAACATCCAAGGCAACGAGGAAGCAGAAAGACTGGCAAAAGAAGGTGCAAAACTACCACAACCAGATCCTAGTGTGACCTACAAAGAGTCAAAAAGGCTCATTAGAGCCAGATACATGGCCAAATGGGAAACAGAACATACTGGCTACACACAAAATTATGCCTATTACCAATTGAACAGAAGAGAGCAGGTCGTGGTCTTCAGACTCCGCACAAACAGCGAAGAGGAAACTACTATCAGTCCTGAACCAAAGCTGGAAAAGGGGTATTGTACCCCAGGCATGGAAAGACGCAATACTGGTACCAGTACCAAAAACAGGAAAGGATAAAACAGATCCAAATGGATACAGGCCCATCAGTCTACTGAGCTGTGTCGGCAAGCTGATGTAACGGATGATAAACACCAGACTGATGTGGCATCTGGAAGAAAAACGAATACTAATTCCACAGCAAGCCGGCTTTAGACAGCACAGATCCACTGAGGACCAGGTCATCCTCATAGCCCAGGAGATAGAAGATGCCTACCAGGCACAGAAACACACAGTAGCTGTTTGGGTGGATCTGGAAAAGGCATTTGACAAAGTCTGGAAGGACGGACTTAGAGTCAAGCTAAGAAGAAGTGATGTCTGTGGGAAGATGTACAAGTGGATCAACCACTACCTCAAACAAAGAACGGCCAGAGTCCAAGTACAAGGGCATATGAGCAAAAAGGTGACACTCGAGCAGGGAGTACCCCAAGGGGGAGTATTGTCACCCACACTCTTCCTGGTATATATAAACGATATTACAGAGAATATACCAAGAAGAGTCCATAGCTCAATGTTTGCAGACGATCTGGCTATGTGGACCTCTGAAAAGAATCTCACCATAGCAAGAAATCGGATGCAGACGGCCCTAACATCGCTGGAAGAGTGGGCGAACTCATGGCTGGTCAAAATAAACGAGGAGAAAACCACATGCACAATATTCTCGCTTTCATTAAAACCCCAAAGTACCAAATTAAGTCTAAATGGCAAATTCCTGCAGCCAAACGACAACCCAACCTATCTGGGAGTCACATTTGATCGGCGCATGACATGGAAAAGTCAGATTGAGAGAAACCGAATGAAAGCCAGAGAAAGAATGGCAATCATGAGGAAACTTGCTGGCACAAGCTGGGGAGCAGACGAAGGCATACTAAAGAAACTGTATACTGGAAGAGTGAGACCAGTTCTCGAGTATGGCATTGCGGCATGGACAACAGCAGCGAAGGCGAACTTCGACAAAGTTAACAAACTTCAAAACCAAGCCATGAGAATTATAACAGGTGGCATGAAGTCAACGCCAATTGTAGAACTTGAAAAGATTACAAAACTGCAATCCATGACCGATAGAAGAGACTGCAGAGCCCAGCTGCAGTCAGAGAAACTCCGAAGACTGACGGACCATCCAATGTACCAGAGACTAAACAATTTGGGAAATGGGAAACTAAAGCGGAGAAACTTTGCAGAAATAGCCAAAGCAAAGATGCACGAAGATCCCATAAACGCACTAACAACACCAAAACCCATCACTACTGTACGAAAACCTACCTGGAGGCAGGATATATTTCCAGAGGTGGTAGAAAACATACCAGGTATTGCAAACAAAAACTGCCAGACTGAAAAAGAAAGGAGAGACACTACCCTAAGCTTCATAACGAAAAGCTACCCAAGCATGGACTGGACCCATGCATACACCGACAGTTCTGTAACAAACACTACACAGAACGGAGGGGCAGGAGCATTCCTGAACCTACCAAATGGCAGAAAAATAACAATGTCATTCGCTACTGGTAAGTACACAAGCAATTTCAGAGCGGAGGCAGAGGCACTGAGGGCGGCAGTGGAAGAAATGGTGACACACAGTGAAAATGAGAGCCATATAGTCCTGCTGACAGATGCTCTCGCCGTAGTCACAGCGCTAAAAAGCCAGAAAAACACTGAGCTTAATGACTTAAGAGCAGCACTCTGCAAACTGTGCCAGCAGTCCGCACCAAAAAGGGTAGTGGTACAGTGGGTTCCGTCACACTGCAACATCCAAGGCAACGAGGAGGCAGACAGACTGGCAAAAGAAGGTGCAAGACTACCACAAACAGATACCAGTATGACGTACGAAGAGTCAAAACGGCTTATCAAAGCCAGATACATGACCAAATGGGAAACCGAACATACTGGTTACACCAAAAACGATGCCTATTACCAGTTGAACCGAAGAGAGCAGGTCGTTGTCTTCAGACTTCGCACTGGCCACAACAGACTGAGGTACCACCTATTCAACAAACTGAAGATAGGATGTACCGACGAATGCCCGTGCGGTACTGGTAAAATGACCACTGAACATCTGCTGCAGAACTGCCCGACATACGAGGATCAGAGAGAGCAGATGTGGCCACTACCAGTGGAACTGCAAGACAAGCTCTATGGCAGTGGCGACAGCCTCAGGATGACCGCCGCTTTTTTCGAAAAAATAATGGTTACTGTCTGACTGCGTACGAAGAAGAAGACTCCGCACAGGCCACAACAGACTGAGGTACCACCTATTCAATAAACTGAAGATAGGTGGCACGGACGAATGCTCGTGTGGTACCGGGAAAATGACCGCTGAACATCTGCTGCAAAACTGCCTGACATACGAGGACCAGAGAAAGCACATGTGGCCATCACCAGTGGCAACACTAGACAAGCTCTATGGCAGTGTCAACAGCCTCAGGATAGCCGCTGCTTTTTTGAAAAAATACAGGTCGACGTCTGACAGCATACGAAGAAGAATTAGCCATAACACACATGCCGCAGACTGAAGTCAATGACAGGCAGGGTATCCCATCCAGTACAGATGAGGTTGAGAAAGCAATCAGCTTAATGTCCAGTGACAAGGCTCTACAAGGCAGGAGGTCCTAGCATGAAAATCCCAAATTTGCAATGTTAGTTTTGTATGAGCAAATTTTTAAATTTCAGCCAGCTGTTTTGAAACTTACTAATGCAACAATTTACCATATAATTACCATAATATGGATATTGTTGTTGAGCTTTGTTTATTAATGCAAAACTGCTGAATGGCAGTTGGCAAAATATCGGTCCCACTATTTCAGAGAAACATTTTTCTCATGCCGCACTTAAATTATTCATGTGATGTTTTCTGTCAGTGTGTTCATAATTTTTTTTTGGTATAAAGTGTTCTTCAATTTTAATAAGATAATATTGTTGAATTTATTAAACTTTTTAAAGTCTGTATTTGATAATGCTATATGCAAAGCAGTTCAATGGTTTAACAATGTATTTCCAATGGAATGTTCTAGAGGGTTCTTTTTCTTCTTTGTCATTCGTTCTCAATCTCCCACTACCAAACCCTGAAAGGGTTTAAGTAGCAGAATGTAGTCCAGAGAACGGAATGCGTTGTGTCGTAGTTTACAGCTTGGCTGCGATATTTGCACCTTTCGGTCCAACACATGTGACTTCAGCGAGCATTTTTTGAGTACCGGGTTAGCATTCCCTCTTCGATCTCTTCTCCTTAGCCAGTCTGCCCTGCTGCAGCCTGTTATCCAGGATCACCGCGTGGAGGTGTAGAAAGGTCTTGGCAGCTATGGTTCACTGGACCTGACGCTAGCAGTCAGCTATGGTTCACTGGACCTGACGCTAGCAGTCAGCTATGGGTCGCTGACCACTGCAGCTCATGCGCAGCTCAGCATCTTGATCCCTTCTAGAGGGTTCAAATCCAACTTGTGACATTTATGAGGAAAAAAATGTGTTTTCACTCATTGTAAGGGATACCAGAGAATATAGTAGAACCTGGTGGAAGTAAGGCAGTAAATATAACTTCAAACATGAGGCTAAGATTGGGGTAAAGAAGAGCTAAAAAATGGATGGATGGTTTAATTGGTGCAACTCTAACACTATTTGTGTGGCTTTCTGATCACTGTCCCAGTATTCTGGGGCCAAGATTAACCTAGGGTCATAATCGGAAGATCGTAAAATGGTTTATCCTCTCTGAATCTGTTGTAGGATTTGTAATTTTTTTTAAATGATATTGACTTGCTTTCTGATTTAAGGGTGTGTTCAATATTACAAAAATATAATGAACTAGAAAAACATATTTAAATGTGGCGCCTTTTATAGTCAAGAATGAAAAACCATCTTCAGATTTCAGTGGCTTATTAGAGTTGACTGACTTGTAATGAAAAGATTTGCAAATATATTATAAGAATTTTATAAAAGGCATAATTGACGAGTATACCTTTAATATTTTCTTGTGAATCAAACCTATCAGCTGATACCATTCCTGTCTGATTGCATTCCAAATTTCTTGTGACTTGATTCTGAATGTCAACATCTTCACAAAGGCCAACTGCATGAAGCCCCTGAAACAGACCCACAACCAATTCATGATAAGAATAAGGAAGATCCATAACAGACACTGCTGTTAAAGTCCCTTTGCTGTGAATAGTGAGCACTCACTATCAATAAAATTGTGACTATCTGTAACAGCTGTTCAATTAGAGGAAAAAAACTTTTTTCATAAAAGATGGAATACTTAATAGATTGAAACACTATGCCTTGATCATGTGTTACCAGGGTCTGAAAGGGAGGCAAAGAATAACATCACTGTAACCTACCAGACATGCCATCAAAGTGGTCTAAGGAAGGCCTCTACATTCCATGGCAAAAGAGGAGCAACTAAGTCAAGTCAAACTAAGGAAAGTTGGCCATGGCGCTGGCTACCCCAAGCTGTAAAAAATATAAGGTGCAAGTACAGTAAAAAAGACCTCTGCACCCCAGGATAGAAGAGGAGAGACAAAGTAAATAGATCATTATAATCACATAGGTTGGCATTCATGAGAATGAAAGAGCTGACATGCTGGCTTCTAGATATGGTTCATATCCATCTTATCCGCCAACTGATACTGCTGGACATTACGGGGAGATGCAGTTAAATATGAATAGAAAGGGCATATGCTAATATTTCTAAATGGCTGCCTGTTTAATGATGACATTGCAATCCATGGTCCAGTAATCCATAGCCTGCAGGAGTTCAGAATCAAAGTGAGTAGATCAAACACCGCCGAAGACGGATGTGTCGGACCAAAAGGTGCAAATATTGCAGCGAAGCTGTAAACTAGCGACACAACGCATTCCGTTCTCCGGACTACATCCTGCTACTTGCGAAGACCTGTACAGGGCTTGGTAGCGGGAGATTGAGAACGAACGCAGAAGAAGAAGCAGATCAAACAAGGAGGAGCTGCCTGTGAGGACAGATTAGAAGTGAGCATATCCAGAAACTGCAGACCTTCACAATTATGTATTTATTGAAGACCTATTTTAGGACTGGGAGCTGAAAAGGTTTTAATTGATGAATTGTCTCAATACTTCTGGTTCCATATCAATTCGTATTTTAAGCCATCTTCTAGAGCTCCTAGTGTGGAACCGTTGAAAAGAACCAGGAAAACAAAAGAAATGGAATTGTAGGTGAGGAGAAGATGGAGATGTATAGGACACACATTAAGGAAACTAGCTGAGGTATTACAAGACAGTCACTATTCTATAATCCCCAGGGTAGGAGAGATAGAGGTTGACCAAAACACACATGGAGAAAGAAGCTTGAGACAAACATAAAGGAAACAGCAAAATCATGGATGGCGTTGGAGAGGCTGGCTCAGAAAATCAGGACCTTTCATGTACTGGGAGCTGAACAGATTTTTATTCATGAGCTCTGTCCATGGAACACTCGATCACTTGGCTTCATCTGTAAATTTTTTTTTGACAGATTATACTAGGTGACTACAGCAGCCCCCAAGTGTACAATAATCATGGCCTCATTCCATGTGTATTTTACTTGGCCACTTTCTGAGGAAAGAATACAAGCACTGCACCATCAAGCATGTTGTTAAAGGCAGCTAAAGTTCATGGGGCTAACAACCTCATTGTGTAAAACAAATGACAACAGAACCCACCACTACAAGAACATACAAAGTGCTTTATCACATGCTACATTTAAGAGGCCATCTACAGTGGTGATCCAATGCTCCATAAACAAGTTGAGAAGAAAAAGTTTTGACTTGATGATCCTTAGAGAATAATGGGAATTAATGACCTGCGACCATCTTATAATCTGATCAAGCTTGACTTCTGACAATTAGGTCACGTGTTCTTGTTTTCTTATTTCACTTACAGTTTTTCAACATAACAAGTTCAAGACTAATGTTATTATGTTATGGCATCACTGCGCATCAAGGTAGATACACAGCTGCTCAATCACTTTGAGGAAGTGGTGATGAGTATTAATGGTAAAAAATGATGATGATGGAAGAATAACATAGAGGACAGACGATGGGTAATAGGTGATGGTACTTAAGTCTGTTCTTATCACACAAAATAGATCAAAGTTGTGATTGTTTACCAATACAATATTCATCAATCAAATCATTTCAGTTTCAAATGGAGCACAGGTCTTAAAAAAATACATATCACATACTCCTATCTTGTGCCTTCCATGTCTTTTTTAGGCTACTCAATCACTGTTCTCAATGTGTGTTTTGGTCTTCCTCTATTATCCTGAGGATTCCACCGCAGCAAGTCTTATAATGTATTTCCATGAAAGTCTAAATAGACCTCCAGGATAAGATACACAAAACATTCTAAGTAAGATAGAAATTCAAAGACCATATCTAAACTAAAGAAAGGGAAAGTGGCAGGAACGAATTGAACAGCAGAAGCTATAATGGTAGATAGAGGAACAGGCAAGATTTTGCCAAGGAAGATTATGCACAGATCATATACCTACTCTATGCATCATAGAAGAACAAGCTATTAAATGGAAAACATCCCTAAAAGCACATTTTAAAGACAATGAAAAGGAGTTTGACAGTTTGGATCAAAGTATGTTATAATAACTGTTGACACATTATGGGATACCAGAGAAGTTCACAACCTTCAGATAGAATATATACAAACATACAGTTAGTAGAGTGGTACATGAAGGAGCACTGACAGCTCCAGAGTGCAAATAGGGGTGAGACCAGGATGCCTGCTTTTACCTCGACTGTTTTCCTTTTGGCTAAAGATTGGATAATGACATCAGTTGGGAGGAGAAGAACTGGTATTCAGTGGACACTTTTGTCACAATTGGAGGACCTGGACTACACAGATGATCTGGTGCTTTTGTCACAATTGGAGGACCTGGACTACACAGATGATCTGGTGCTTTTGTCACAATTGGAGGACCTGGACTACACAGATGATCTGGTGCTTTTGCCACACAGAAATAGCCAAATGCAATTGGAACTTGAAAGGTTGAAAGAAAAATAAATAAAATTGAGATTGAATTTCAGCATGAAGAAAACCAATGAGGCTAGATAGGACATTTGGTGCAGACAGCAATGCCCAATACAGCCAGGTGGAATCCTCAAGGAAAGAGAGAGAGGTAGTCCCAACAATACATGGAAAAGAAAATGTGATTAACCCATTCAATCCCAGCTGATCAGAAAAACTCACAACTGAATTCCCAGGGCAAGGGGAATAAATCCGCAAAAATTAGACGTGCTTGCGCAATAAAATTAATAACAAATACAATTTTAAATTTATTAGTGTGATTCAAACTCCAGTTTACAGATAAATGGAAGAGGTACTCTTCTGTGCACATGTTTTTTGTGAGTGTCATGTATGTTGTATGCAAAGAATTAAACAAGTGAAGAACAAAAAAGTGTCAATATAAAATGTCTGTTTCACTCTTGTCAATTTTACTAATAAATCTTCAAGCGATAAGCAATCTCTCTTGGTTCATTACAACTAGTACATCTTTCCTCAGCTTGTCCAGTGTTTGACTTTGCAATATACACCTCAAAGTTATAGAGGTATCTAATATGAGGATCTGCGGCAAACCAAATTTTAATTCCTCAAGGATCGTTTCCCCAAAACTTCTAATGCAGGCATATGCATTGGATTGGTTTGCTCTGCCCAGTACTCAAAAAAGGTCTGAAGTAGAAATGATGAAAGTGAAACGTAATCAAATGCAGAGTAATCTGGATCTATGTCATCTGCAGGACCTGTTCCCTCACTAAATCCTTCAATAATGATATTACTCCGTTGCTTTGATCATTCTCTATCACCACTAGGGCCTGCCTGTGGGATGGGTCACTTTGTCACCGCCTTCTACCGATAATTCGTCATCACTACCGAGGCCAGTGTCGCTACTTTCATCTTCTAAGTTCTGAACGTATTCCTCATCAACGTCCGATTCGTTCTCATTCTCTTCAACAAATTCGCAACCACTATCGCCTGACTCATTAGTATCTTCAGTCCGCACCAAGTTTTGAAGAAAATTGAAGGTCATTTAAAAAAAATCACGACTCGAACACCAAACGTGATAGAAACGATCTGTAAACTGCAATGGGAGCCGCCATTACTGGTAGTCACGTGAAGGCTAAATTTAGCGTGTCTATTCGCAGGTAAAAACGTAAGAAAAAAATAAATCAGAATAACCACGGTGGCCGTCGCCGGCCGTTCTTGGAGTGAGTCGATAGCGGCCGTTCTGGGATTGAATGGGTTAAAATAAAATTAAATGATTACACTTGGAGAGAAGTAAAAATAGCAGTACAGGACTGTGTGTGCTTGCAGGATGTTTTCAATGGCATATGACCTAGAGAAGCAACAAGCTTTGATTGATTTATTGAACAGCCATATTTTTTTTTGGGCGTTCGCCTTATTTCTCTAATCCCCAAGGCGGTGTGCGTTGTACTGTGGCTTTTTTTTTGCGCCTGTCGGCCCCGTGCATCCGACTTCAGCATGCATTTTATGTAAGGGTCTGCTTCCTCCTGCATTTTCTAAGGGTTTGCTTCCCCGGGGTAACGGCCGGTGCTGTGATGGGAATCGAATACAGCACCTTCCGGTTGTGAGCCGTGCCACTTAACCACTAGGCCATGCCGTCCCATGAACAGTCATATAATACAATCACCCGTTTTCCTTTATCTGTGTCCAATCAAAAGCCAGCATTTTCTTATCAGCTCTTGTCCCACTGCATTATTGATGTTATGTTATTTCAATCCTATTCTAGACAAATCTCCATCTATGAAAGCTTGTACCTTTCCAGCTGTTGTTTTTGTAGTTCTCCATGTTTTCTGGACTTTTCAATTGAAATAGATTTCTTTTGACTTCAGTAAATGTCCTAATACAATTAAATGCCTTTTGTACACTTATTTCTTTATTTGTTCCATTTACTTTGTCTATATAATTACCAATATATTTGTATATGTCAATACTTTATGATGGAGAATAAAAACACAGACTGGTAACTCACAGCACAATCTGGTTTCTGTTCCAGTTTGATTAGATCCCGCTGGAAAGGATACTTCATTTCTGTACATACTGCAGCCTGTGAATGAAAACGTATAGAAGGGAGCTTTACATATATCCCAATTTAATATTATGTTAAACAGAATCGTCATTACAGCACTCCAGGCAGACCCACAGCTGCACATCATTTATCAGCAATTGGTGAAAAGTCTGGACACTGATGGTTTCTGCGGCTTATTAGGATAGGACTTTACAGCCATAAAAGATCACATACTGCCACCACCCTTGTCTGTGATGGGCAACTGTTAAGGCTTGTCTGCTCTGTCCTCTCCGTCTCCCCTCCATGATTGATGCACATTTGATTTCATATGCCTACAATCTGTGGATTGCTTATTCATCAATTACAGGGCTATCATCTAATAGGCAGTTATTGGATGATTTCAGTATCTCTAGTCTATATTTATATCTTATGTCCAAACAACAATCAGATGTACTCTCCCTAAGTGGCTCTACTGTTTCTTCCCTACTATGGTGTCTTTAAAAACTAACCACTAACCTTTCTAACCACTCATTTTTATTTACTATTGTCAGTAATCCACCCAAATGAAGAGTCTCACTTTCCATCTGGTGGCAGATTATGTTGAATTGCCAAGATGTGCCATGAAAAGACTCACCCACTCCTATCCACAACAACAAAAGTAAAATCTTTCAAGAAAACCAGAATAGGTTTTTCAATTGAGTGAGCAAAAAAGGTTCAATGTTTTAAAACATAAAACAGAGGTTGATTCAAACCGAAAATTGGGATCAAGATACTGAGCGGCAGTGGTCAGTGAACCATAGCTCCCAAGACCCTTCCACACCTCCACGTGGTGATCCTGGATAACAGGCTGCAGCAGGGCAGACTGGCTAAAGAGAAGGGATTGAAGAGGGAATGCTAACCCGGTACTCAAAAAATGCTTGCTGAAGTCAGAGTGTTGGACCGAAAGGTGCAAATATCGCAGCCAAGCTGTAAATTATGACAATGCATTCCGTTCTCTGGGCTACATTCTGCAACTTACCTTTTCAGGGTTTGGTAGCGGGAGATTGAGAACGAACGAACGAAGAAGAAACTGATAAAATAATTTATTGATGTGAGCTGTTTTTTGGCTAAACAGGGCTGTCATTCAATGGTCACAATAAACAGAAATATTCCTGTAACCAGGGAAACCACATTGAAATTATGTAGTTCAACTTTCCGGAAATTAGATGGCAAATGTCAGAAGCACTTGTTGAGTCAAAACCGTTTGTTAAGTGTATAACTGACAATTTTTTAATTACACAACGGAACAAACTACCAGGAGAAAAAGACAATCGACCTAGTATTCACTACAGATTTACATTTACTACATGATTGAAAACATTATCGTTGGAGAACTGTTTGGCTCAAGTGACCATTAGAACATCAGTTGAGATATTTTAGCAAGGAAATAAGAAAATATAAGTACAATAACATACAACTACTCTGACAGATGTTAACAATGAAAAATGTAAATGAAACTGGTTGTATATAGACTCTGCAGAGTCTTCTAAACCAGTATAAAGACGTCAGGTTAAGAAGTTAAGTTAAGAAGACGAAAGAAGCAGCGAGCTACATAATCTGAAATTATATTGTCAGGGGAACAAATGTTAAAGAAGAGTGGGATAGTTTCAAAACAATTCTAGAGAATCTAAAAGTGGACGGTGTTCCATGAAGGAAAGTAAACCCAAAGCATAAAAAGTGGATAACTAGATCTACAGTTAAATGTAGAAGAGCTAAAAATAAATCATGGACAAAATATAGAGAGACAGGTAAATCAAGAGACACACATTTAAAATACTTAGACAAGCAAAACATAGCTCAAAAAGTAAATAGAGCAGTAATAATAGACTTTAAAAAAAAGCTTGCTCAAAAGATCAAGACTGACAACAAGAGCTTATTTTCTTATGCAAGAAATAAACAGAGAATAAAAGACAAAGTAAGGTATCTCAAAGATAGCAGAGGAAAAATAATAACTGATAATAGTTATACTGCTAATCTACTCAATCAGTGTTATGCCACAGTATACGCAAAAGAAGATCGTTGCAAGATCCCAGAGATATTTTTCAAAGGGACATAGATACAGAGGGCAAGATCCCATAGATATTTTTCAAAGGGACATAGATACAGAGGGCAAGATCCCAGAGATATTTTTCAAAGGGACATAGATACAGAGGGCAAGATCCCATAGATATTTTTCAAAGGGACATAGATACAGAGGGCAAGATCCCAGAGATATTTTTCAAAGGGACATAGATACAGAGGGCAAGATCCCATAGATATTTTTCAAAGGGACATAGATACAGAGGGCAAGATCCCAGAGATATTTTTCAAAGGGACATAGATACAGAGGGCAAGATCACATAGATATTTCTCAAAGGGACATAGATACAGAGGGACTAAGATCAATCTCAATTACTGAGGAAATGGTTTTTAATGAGCATAGTCTGTAAAATGTTAGAGTCAACAATCAAAGAGAACACTGTAATGCATTTTAACAAATACTTAATCTAAACATAAATAGTCAGCGTGGGTTTACTAAAAGGAGATCATGCTAACAGATCTTTTAGAATTCATGAAGGTGGTTACTAGAATGATAGATAAAGGGGAGCTAGTGGATGTTATTTATCTAGATGTTGCAAAGGCCTTTGTTAAAGTACCTCATCAAAGATTATTTAGAAAGTTAAATTCCATGGAATCGGTGGGGATGTTGCCAAATGGATTGAATATCTGTTAACAGGAAAAATGCAGGCTTAAATAAGGAGTACTCTGAGTGGGGTGAGGTAAAAGGTGGAGTGCCACAAGACTCGATTTTGGGATTAATTTTGTTCTTGATATATTAAATTTTTTTTTTCTTTTTCGTTCACCTTATTTCTCTATTCCCCAAGGCGGTGTGCGTTGCACTGTGGTTTTTATTTTGCGCCTGTCGGCCCAGTGCATCCGACTTCAGCACGCATTTTATGTAAGGGTCTGCTTCCTCCTGCATTTTGTAAGGGTTTGCTTCCCCGGGGTAACGGCCGGTGCTGTGATGGGGATCGAACCCAGCACCTTCGGATCGTGAGCCGTGCCACTTAACCACTAGGCCATGCCGTCCCCTTGTATATATATAAATGATTGGGTCAATTTGATCCTAGATTAAAAAATGACACAAAACTATGCTGAAGTGTCTCACCTAAGGCAGAAGTGGATATATTGAGCTCAGATTTAGATGAAAACTGTACTACTGTCCTTTACATTCTTCTGAAAGGAAGGTCGTCAGCAATCAGCCGATTCATACTTCTTTCTTAAATGGTTTGTTCAGTGAAATGTCGAGTGGCTGCAGTTGGCTAGTAGTGCCACCAGGAATAACAACAAAGCTATCACATGGCTTACTTTTTGTCTGTTCAGACAAATGTCTACACCATGCATCAAGTACCAGTATGCTAGGTGGGATATAAAGTCTGCTATGGTGTCTATTCGTCACAACATTTATCCAGACTTCCATAAGCTTGGTCATCATCCATTTTTGTGTGCATATACAATAAGATCTAAGATAATGGGAATGTGTGAATCAGAATGAAATAAATATTGAACATAAAAGTATATGTATGTATGTAATGTATACATACCAGTTTTCTGTGACAGTAGGAATGTGTTTATATAAATCCAGTCTTACCTGGGTTTTATAGGATAGCATTACTGTAAAAGACAAAATGATGCTGAATATATATACCTGATAATCTAGCTCCTGTTTTATCTGTGTTGATTCCCCATTTGGATTACAGTCTCCCCAGTTTTCTGGTTTGGTTTCTGTGACAGTATGAATGATCTGTTTCTGATGACTAGGAAGAATTGAAAACGCAAATAAGTCAAACAAATTCAAATTCTAGCTTTTTATTTATTTACCTAATATAAATAAAGTGTGTTGGAAAATATGTGAAATTTCTTCTTCTTCGTACGCTGTCAGACGTCAACTTGAATTTGTTAGAAGAAAGCGGCTGTCATCCTGAGGCTGTCGACACTGCCATAGAGCTTGTCTAGTGTTGCCACTGGTGATGGCCACATGTGCTTTCTCTGGTCCTCGTATGTCGAGCAATTTTGCAGTAGATCAGTAGTTCAGCGGTCATTTTCTCTGTGCCACAGGTGCATTCGTCAGTGCCACCTATCTTCAGTTTATTGAATAGATGGTACCTCAGTCTGTTGTGGCCTGTGCGGAGTTTGAAGACCACGACCTGCTCTCTTCTGTTCAGCTGGTAGTAGGCATCATTTTTTGTGTAGCCAGTATGTTCTGTTTCCCATTTGGCCATATATCTGGCCCTAATAAACCTTTTGGACTCTTCGTAGGTCACACTAGAATCTGGTTGTGGTAGTCTTGCACCTTCTTTTGCCAGTCTGTCTGCCTCCTCGTTGCCTTGGATGTTACAGTGGGATGGAACCCACTGTACCACTACTCTTTTTGGTGTGGACTGCTGGCATAGTTATCAGAGTACTGCTCTTAAATCATTAAGTTCAGTATTCTTCTGGCTTTTTAGTGCTGTAACCATGGCCAGGGCATCTGTAAACAGGACTATCTGGCTTTCATTGCTTTCGCCTGTCAGCATTGCTTCTACTGCAGCCTTCAGTGACTCTGCCTTTGCTCTAAAATTGCTTGAGAATTTTCCATTTTCCACTGACAGTGTTATTTTTCTACCATTTTGTAGGCTCAGGAATACCCCTGCCCCTCCTTTCTGTGTTGTGTTTGTTACAGAACCGTCGGTGTATGCATGGGTCCAGTCCATTCTTGGGTAGTTTTCCGCTATGTACCTGAGGGTTATATCTCTCCTTTCTTGTTCAGTCTGGCTGTTCTTGTTTCCAATACCTGGTATATTTTCTACCACCTCCGGAATGATATGCTGCTTCCATGTGGGTTTGCGTACAGTAGGGGTGGGCTTTGGTGTTGTTATAGTGTTCATAGGGTCTTCGCTCATCTTTGCTTTGGCTATTTCTGCAAAGTTTCTCCGCTTTAGTTTCCCTTTTCCAAATAAAATACGTGAAATTTAATCAATTCATAGTTTGCACAAGGTAATAATAGTTACAAAATATTTGGTAAAATCTTGGAATAAAGATTACACTACATTATCAAGCTCAACGATAATCAGATGCAAATTAGAAAGACGATTACCATAACATGAACAGACAGGAGCAAACTGTTGTGTTGTGCCTTAGAACAGGACACAACCGACTCCACAGCCACATATACACAAAAATGAAGATTGGCAACTCAGCCATGTGTACATGCGCCCCAGACAGCAGAGCACATACTACAAAACTGCCCCGAATATGATATACAGAGAAAATCTCACTGGCCCATAGAAACAACACTGAAAGAGAAACTTTATGGACCTGTATGTGAACTACAAAAGACAGTGAAGTTTATACAAGAGACAACATTACAGATATAGACAATATTTTAAAGCGAACGAAAGAAGAAGAAGAAGAAAGAGCAGAAGCTGTATGGATGCAATTTTAACACTCCGACAATTGATGAGAAAACAATTTTATACAATCATGAACTGCATTTGTAAGTCAAGAAAAAGCTTTTGACAGACATCATCTATGGAAAATATTGGCACATTATGGAGTAACCGATCACCTAATTAACCAGTGCAAAAGTCTCTACACCAATAGCCAGTACTCTGTTCGAACAATGACCAGACTCTCAGCAAAATTTCATATCAAATCTGGAGTACGACAAGGATGTGTGCTAGCACCTCTGTTGTTCATTACATCTGTAGACCACATTTGTAAACCAGCCAAGCCAAGTGAAGGTAGCAACATTGGTGAACTCTTATATGAACTTTTTTTTTTGCTGATGATCAAGCAGTCATTGCAGCAACAAATTGATCAACTAAATACTGCATGAAAATCAAAGTAGAAAAACTGAGGTCATAAAAATATCTAGAACAGCTGGAGACATCAATTTCACCATTGAAAAACAGCAAATCAAACAGGTGAAAAATTTCACATATTTAGGAAACACGTTATCGGCAAACAGAAGAATTACAGCAGAAATCCAACATAGATGCAATAAGGCAAATCAGATCATTGGACAATTAACTCCAATACTCAATTGCAAGCACGTGACAATAACCACCAAAAGGGTTTTATACAATACGATTTTTGTCCCGACACTATACTACCAATGTCAAAACTGGACACTAACATCAAATGAAAAGTGCTATATCGTTAACAACAGAAATGAAATGCCTGCAAAAAATTTGAGCGTAACAAGGAGAGACATGATCAGAAATGATGACATAAGGAGACTGGTGGGAACAAGACCAATATTAGACTACATTAAAAGACAGCAACTAAAATGGTTTGGCCACGTAACAAGACTACCACCACATAGCACCCCCAACAAGAAATGCTACTTAGACACAATGGATTCAAAGCCAAAGGCAGACCACGAAAAAGGTGGCTTACAGAAATATCTGAGGCGGTTAATGATACCTATGCATGAGGCACACAGACGGGCTAGTTCTAGAGATCTGTTCATAACTTGATGCTGAAAGGCATAAACAGGATTAGCGAAAAGAAAAAGAAGAATGACGGTTTGTACATGTGATCACAGTTTGTTCAAACCACTGAGGATTTCTTCATCATCTCCGTTATACCCCATCAGAGACATATCTTGACCACTACAGAAGGCAGCCTGCATCATAGGACTTAGTGTACTGCTGCATTGGTAGTTTCTGTAATAACTTGTTTTCACATGTTGAAGTTGCTGCTCTAATGCACAGCCCTCTTACAAAATGCTCAAGGAACAGACAAAATGCCCATATCAAATGAACAGAATAAATGTATCAAAGATGCAGCTAATAATCATTATCACACCAAACATAACAATAACTTTCTGATATGGCAGATGTGCATTACAAATGTAGATATACCTTGTGTCTTCTTGTTTCAGTTCAAAGATACCAGAGTCCATTCTCAGACCTGCATGAGATAACACAAATTGTCAATATATGTGCACTAATATTTCTGACTGAGTCGCTCCTCTTTTACCCCAAGGTGTAGAAGTCTTTTATTTCTCTAGTGCCTTAAAGTTTCTACAGGATGAGGTAGTCAGCCCTATGTCAAACCTTCCTTCAATCAGCCATCAATCAACACCTTTCTAACTCACTGTGAAGCATAGATCTTTAACAAATACACACTATCAACTCATCATCAATATGCCCGTCGTTCTTTTTGGAGCACAAGCCATTGGCAACCCTCCTCCAGCAAGTTTGGTCTTGAGCTGCCCTTTCTACCTCTCTCCAGTTAAGGGCCAGGGGTCTAATTTCATTATCACAGTGTTCTTTGGGTGTTTCTTGGTTTACAGCTCTTCCTCTCTTCCTGTGGATTCCATGTCAAGGTCTGTCTGGCCATATTTAACGGTGATCTTCATAGTATGTGTCCTATGTAACCCTATTTCCTATGTTTGATTTGTTACTCCACTGGTTGCTGTTAACTCCTTTCCCAAAGGTTATTTCTCACTAGGTCTTGCCAGTCTATACCCATTATCCTTCCTCTACATTTGACAAACGACTGGAGATTCCTCTGTATTGCCTTTGACCTTTCCAAATGTCTGCTCTACACAGGAGTATTAACATGACATTGGAATTAAACAATCGTTACTTGGTATTCATTTTTCTTTCCCTGGATTTTCATTTATTATTGGATAACAGAAAAAAACAACTGTTGACCTGCAAATATCTATTGCCGTTTGTTTTTTTTGCTTAAAGTTTCTACAGGATGAGTTAACTAGCCCTATGCTTAACTCTCGTCTTACTTAATGCCTGGCAGGTTACAGTGCAAATTTTCTTTACTCTTCTTTTGAGGCCTGTTAACACAAGTGGTATGGATACTAATATTGTCATTTATATTCAGAACATGTATGAAATTCAAGAGATAATTATTTCGATCAAAGAAGGACTAACAGATCCTGTTTCAATAAGACCGGGGTACGGCAGAGTTGTTTGCTTTCACAGAGTTTCTATAACGCATACTCTGAGATGATGATAGAAAATGTTGGTACGAGTTGTAATAAAAGATGTCAAAGTTAATGGAATGAAAGCTAATCTGCTGATAACCAAGCCATAGTGGGAGGATCAGCAGCAAAAGCTGCTTGAACAAATTAACTGCACAGTCAAATAGTTTGGCATGCAAATAAACACATTGAGCTTTGATAACAGCCAAGCAACATAGACAAATGAATATAATCATCAATGGCAAAATAATCAAACAAGTACAGAGGTAGACTGAGTAAAGCTCTTGGTACAACATGGCAATCCAGGACAAAAGATTTGGATGAGTTTAAACAGATTTTGGCTACCTGGGATCAGGCACACAATCTGCGTAATTATATACCAGGTTTACAGAAAGATATTGCCAGACGACTTATGTCCATTTTTTACAGCATTGCCAAGTAGGATGCAGCTGTAGGTCTTTTCTTCCCTCCCCTAATTTGAGGATTCAGCTCTTACATTGGTTCCTTTGAAGCCCCATCTTTTTGTTGCTCTTGAAGTCACCTGCTATAATGCAGTGTTTTCCTGTCTATCTGTCGTCTCTAGCATGAGGGCTCTGTCCACTGGGCAGTGTATATTAAATAGTCAGATCGACTGGCTGTCAATGTATATATGTACAAAAGGTCTCTGCTTCCCCATATGTGGGTACTTCTCACTGCTTAGCTGAAATAGTTGTGTATTAATCTGAGTATTTCTCCACAGTGGTCCCCTCTGTCCTGTCTGTGTGTCTGGTATTCCCTGACAGAGAATCCATGTTGGGTGTTTAGGTCTTGTGTGCATGCGACATATATTTTCTCTTCAACAAGTCTTGCTGTCAGTGCCTGCTTTTTGTGGTATATGCCTTCTACATTCTTGTCCATTATCTTCAGTATTCTTGCTATCAATGTGTTCTGGCCAGTAATGCTTTCCCCCTGTTCTGATTTTCTGTTACTAGGTCAGGGTGACCACCAGTAACTTGAGGTGGGCCCTTCAAAGTATGAGGCCCCGGCATTCTTCCCGTCTGGCGGGTCTTCACAGGCTGAGCACCATATCTAGAATCCTTTCTCTCACTGCATATCATGAGGCACATTCACCTTGTTTTACATTTTCTGGCCAAGTGCATCCGTTTTCTGATGTTTATCCGGGTTTGATTTCCCTAGTCTTTGGTTGTCCCCAGCCTTCCTGCAAGGCAGCATGCTGCCTTTTCTGTTAGGGGGGACAGCTTTTAGATGTCCTGCCCTCCCAGGTTCTTGAGCTCCACCTGCTCTGACTTTGTGTAGAGTATTCAATTCTGAGGTGGTCTGTCTTCCTGGACTTTTGAACACCATCTACCCAGCTACTGCTGTTCTTAGTTTGGGCTCTCTCCAGTGACCTGTCCAGCTTAGGTGGCCTAAACAGGAACATACATTACCACCAGCATCGCTCACTGACGTGCACAAGCCACCCCACCTTAACAAGGTGATGAGATCGTGTGGTGAGACGGGTTATATTAGCTGCACAGCAGTTGCTATGCTTTCCTCTCATCATAAAACCAACATGGTTATGTAACCTTATCGCATCATGCTACTGTCTTCTTGTCTGCCTTTATACTTTATCCCCTTGGGGTGTTTAGGCCACATCAACCACCCCTGTCCAAGCAGACAAGTCATAACTTGACTTAGCATCTATATACTGGTTTAGAAGACTCTGCAGAGTATTTATACAACCTGTTTCATTTACATTTCCTTGTTCTAAAAGCTATGCGCATCCAATCTATTCTTAAATACATTAATTGCCCCTGCCCCCACTACTTCATGTGGCAATGAATGCATTCCTGATTCCAAGCATTCACCCCTCTCTGACTAAAAAAAATATTTACTAATACTTATAGTTATAATAAATTAAAAGCTTCTCAGTAGGGTTATCACTACAAGGTATGTATTTTAACTTAACGTCTTTTACTGGTTTAGAAGACTCTGCAGTATGTATACAGCCAGTTTCATTTACATCACCTTGCAGCCTTGCTTTAAAGTTTAAAGCTTAAAACTTTTATTAAGCTTTAATAAAAGCTATGCGGCATCATGCGCATCCAATTTTTGTTAGTGAGTTAACTGTGCTTAAAATCCCCTAAAGAGTTATATAAGAAAATATAAACTTGTGAGTTTGAAAAGTTGTGATGGTAAAGTGCATTCATTTTCAATCATTCTGTTCAAAATCCTTACATCTAAATTGGGATTTCAAAGTTAAAGTGTAGACTTCAGACGTACCCGTACGGTCCAGAACGCACGCCCGCCGCACTCACTGAACTCTGTACTGTCGTACGTTTGAGTTTAACCTCACGCTGACGACTTGCACCCAACGTCTTCCTTTAAATAATAAGCTTCAAATAAAAACTTACTTATGTAAAGCTCACAGTCACAGTAGTTATTTGTGGCTGCTAGTTTAAATCTCCAAGAATCCACAATTTTGTTTCAACGACGAGAAGATCAGTTCAATTTAGACGCCATTTTGTTTTAACATCCATGGCCGGGGCTGCCAGATTTTGACAATGTTGAACAGAAGTCGAGCAGCGCTGAAATAGTCTAAAAGTCCGTTCTTAAAGTTATTTAACATACAAATCAAGGGGGGTGGGGTAGTTTACTCAAATTAGCAGACATTTTTGTACGCACGAGAATAAAAATCGGTATTGTTCTTCTTTTGTCCTACTGCCCTTGCCATGAGGCGTCGCAAAGACAGGATGCGGTGATTTGTTGTTTTCGCTAAGTGTGAGGCAAGTGCTGTCTGTATGTGTAACTTCCTGAGAGTGTCAGAGCAGCCTCTATCCATCGACGTCGAAGTCTACCCCTTGCTCGTGGACCGGAGACCTACATATGATATGCTGTTGATGCAGGCTGGTCAAATACATTCTGACTAAAGGACCAAACCACTTGATTTGTTGGGGGAGTCAATGAAGGCAATAACTACCCCATTATCTACCTCAGCGTGGTGTTGCGGATTCGGTCACGGATTGTCTTTGCGGCTGCACTTCTCACACAGAGTATCTCACAACTCTGGATCTTACTCTTATGGGCTGATAGTAAAAATGTAGGAATAAATAGTGTATTTATCAGCCTCCTCTTAGTTGAAAGAAGCACTCTATGGTGTTTCAAAATAGTGCAACTTGATAGTGAACACTGTTAGCCTTCTGAATTCGATGTGCAATCTTTGTCCAATATGCAGTCATCAGCGAACATACTACCTAGGTATTTGAACTCCCGTATTTGCTTGATATCAATGTCATGGATCAAGATACTGAGCAGCGCATGAACTGCAGTGGTCAGCGACTCATAGCTGACTGCTAGCATCAGGGCCAGCGAACCAAAGCTGCCAAGACCCTTCTACACCTCCACGCGGTGATCCTGGATAACAGGCTGCAGCAGGGCAGACTGGCTAAGGAGAAGGGATTTAAGAGGGAATGCTAACCCGGTACACAACGCATTCCGTTCTGTAGACTAAATTCTGCTACTTAAGCTCTTTCAGTGTTTGGTAGTGGGAGATTGAGAACGAACGAAGCCAAGCCATATCAATGCCAGTGATGTGGAACTTTCCCACACTTGTTCACGTGATATCAATTAAAACCAAGCGCAATAGATTTTGTTTTTGAACATTTGTAGCAATGATAAATAAAAGTCCTCGCAATATTTATCTGAAAGAAACAGTTCTACTAGATTTTGCTGGTGATTTGACTTGATTCTTCATTCGAGGAACCAACATCATTACACATGGGACATTCCCATGTGCTCGGCTCCCCGTTCAATCAGCTAGCAAAGTGAATATAAACTCAGTCCCAGTCAGGTGTTCCTATTTTTCGTATCATTCCCGACAGAAAACACTTTCTCTTCTCTCACCTAGTCACTCCCAAATCGATCGTCCTCTGCATTTTCCCGACGTCCAGTCTCTTCAGTCATCACGTAGAGTATCCATAACTGCTCTAACTCAAACATGTGTCTCGTCATCAGTGCTCATCCCACCACTGCATCACTCCTTTCGTTGCCCCAGACGCCTGCATATCCCGGGCAGTAGATCCATGTGACACCTTGTATACCAGAGTTGCTCAGAAGACTCAATCCCTTCTTAGCATGCACCTTTCTATCTTACGGGGCATGCCCTGCGAGTCTGACAGTATCACTGCGTGTGTCACTGCGTGTGTCACTGACTGCGTCACCAACCACGTTAGGGCCGCTGTTACAGCCATAATCTACATCCTCATACTCGATGTTGTAGTAGAATCGGCAGCTGATTTCACCGCCACTTCCCTGCCATTTTGGTAGCCCACAAAACCTCAACTGCGCCTACTTGCATCTCCGTTGGCCGAGCCATCTGTGTATAGAATTAAGCCTTCTGGTCCTGATTGTTGCTGGATAATATTCAGTATCGAAGCTTCTGTCCTAGTGCCGCCATACTCGCGACATATTCAGCTCAGTTGTATCACAATTGTGTTTTCTCTCTCATAAACAGGATGGCCAGATTTTGAAAATTAAAAACCATTAGCCATACAAAATTGCCACACGAACGAGATATTATTTGTATTTCTGTGTTCATATATCTTACACGGAAATTACAGAGTGAAATGGCAGAATATTGACAGATGTTAAGATAACTATAAATATAAGCATCTTTTTTTGTTTTCCTCATGTGGTATCTTGCTTGTGCTGCAAGTTTATTGTATATTGTTTTTATTTCTCGACTTTTTTCTTTTTCCGTCTTTTTCAGTGTTTGTCTGACTGTAGCATTAGATTTCTTCGTGAATATATGTTGTATCAATCATTGCTTACAAATCTTGAGCCCTAATAGTCAACACCTTATCTCGGACGAAAGGATCAAATTAGATTAAGAACAGGCCACTGTTTACTTAACTACCGTGATATTATAGTAGACCCAATGAATAATACAAATTGTGGCATCTGAAATGCTGGATCATCGCATGTTGTCCTGTCTAACACTGGAAGAGAAGAGACAGATCCTCCTCCCCAACACTGGAAGAGAAGAGACAGATCCTCCTCCCCAACACTGGAAGAGAAGAGACATATCCTCCTCCCCAACACTGGAAGACAAGAGACAGATCCTCCTCCCCAACACTGGAAGAGAAGAGACAGATCCTCCTCCCCAACACTGGAAGAGAAGAGAGAGATCCTCTTCCCCAACACTGGAAGAGAAGAGACAGATCCTCCTCCCCAACACTGGAAGAGAAGAGACAGATCCTCCTCCCCAACACTGGAAGAGAAGAGACAGATCCTCCTCCCCAACACTGGAAGAGAAGAGACAGATCCTCCTCCCCAACACTGGAAGAGAAGAGACAGATCCTCCTCCCCAACACTGGAAGAGAAGAGACATATCCTCCTCCCCAACACTGGAAGACAAGAGACAGATCCTCCTCCCCAACACTGGAAGAGAAGAGACAGATCCTCCTCCCCAACACTGGAAGAGAAGAGAGAGATCCTCTTCCCCAACACTGGAAGAGAAGAGACAGATCCTCCTCCCCAACACTGGAAGAGAAGAGACAGATCCTCCTCCCCAACACTGGAAGAGAAGAGACAGATCCTCCTCCCCAACACTGGAAGAGAAGAGACAGATCCTCCTCCCCAACACTGGAAGAGAAGAGACAGATCCTCCTCCCCAACACTGGAAGAGAAGAGACAGATCCTCCTCTCCAACACTGGGAGAGAAGAGACAGATCCTCCTCCCCAACACTGGAAGAGAAGAGACAGATCCTCCTCATCAACACTGGAAGAGAAGAGACAGATCCTCCTCCCCAACACTGGGAGAGAAGAGACAGATCCTCCTCCCCAACACTGGAAGAGAAGAGACAGATCCTCCTCCCCAACACTGGAAGAGAAGAGAAAGATCCTCCTCATCAACACTGGAAGAGAAGAGACAGATCCTCCTCCCCAACACTGGGAGAGAAGAGACAGATCCTCCTCCCCAACACTGGAAGAGAAGAGACAGATCCTCGTCATCAACACTGGAAGAGAAGAGACAGATCCACCTCCCCAACACTGGGAGAGAAGAGACAGATCCTCCTCCCCAACACTGGAAGAGAAGAGACAGATCCTCCTCCCCAACACTGGAAGAGAAGAGACAGATCCTCCTCCCCAACACTGGAAGAGAAGAGACAGATCCTCCTCCCCAACACTGGGAGAGAAGAGACAGATCCTCCTCCCCAACACTGGAAGAGAAGAGACAGATCCTCCTCCCCAACACTGGGAGAGAAGAGACAGATCCTCCTCCCCAACACTGGAAGAGAAGAGACAGATCCTCCTCCCCAACACTGGAAGAGAAGAGACAGATCCTCCTCCCCAACACTGGAAGAGAAGAGACAGATCCTCCTCCCTAACACTGGAAGAGAAGAGACAGATCCTCCTCCCCAACACTGGAAGAGAAGAGACAGATCCTCCTCCCCAACACTGGAAGAGAAGAGACAGATCCTCGTCATCAACACTGGGAGAGAAGAGACAGATCCTCCTCCCCAACACTGGGAGAGAAGAGACAGATCCTCCTCCCCAACACTGGGAGAGAAGAGACAGATCCTCCTCCCCAACACTGGGAGAGAAGAGACAGATCCTCCTCATCAACACTGGGAGAGAAGAGACAGATCCTCGTCATCAACACTGGGAGAGAAGAGACAGATCCTCCTCATCAACACTGGGAGAGAAGAGACAGATCCTCGTCATCAACACTGGGAGAGAAGAGACAGATCCTCCTCCCCAACACTGGAAGAGAAGAGACAGATCCTCCTCCCCAACACTGGAAGAGAAGAGACAGATCCTCCTCCCCAACACTGGAAGAGAAGAGACAGATCCTCCTCCCCAACACTGGAAGAGAAGAGACAGATCCTCGTCATCAACACTGGAAGAGAAGAGACAGATCCTCGTCATCAACACTGGGAGAGAAGAGACAGATCCTCGTCATCAACACTGGAAGAGAAGAGACAGATCCTCCTCCTCAACACTGGAAGAGAAGAGACAGATCCTCCTCCCCAACACTGGAAAAGAAGAGACAGATCCTCCTCCCCAACACTGGGAGAGAAGAGACAGATCCTCCTCCCCAACACTGGGAGAGAAGAGACAGATCCTCCTCATCAACACTGGGAGAGAAGAGAAAGATCCTCGTCATCAACACTGGGAGAGAAGAGACAGATCCTCCTCATCAACACTGGGAGAGAAGAGACAGATCCTCGTCGTCAACACTGGGAGAGAAGAGACAGATCCTCCTCCCCAACACTGGAAGAGAAGAGACAGATCCTCCTCCCCAACACTGGAAGAGAAGAGACAGATCCTCCTCCCCAACACTGGAAGAGAAGAGACAGATCCTCGTCATCAACACTGGAAGAGAAGAGACAGATCCTCCTCATCAACACTGGAAGAGAAGAGACAGATCCTCCTCCCCAACACTGGAAGAGAAGAGACAGATCCTCCTCCCCAACACTGGGAGAGAAGAGACAGATCCTCCTCCCCAACACTGGGAGAGAAGAGACAGATCCTCCTCATCAACACTGGGAGAGAAGAGAAAGATCCTCGTCATCAACACTGGGAGAGAAGAGACAGATCCTCCTCATCAACACTGGGAGAGAAGAGACAGATCCTCGTCATCAACACTGGGAGAGAAGAGACAGATCCTCCTCCCCAACACTGGAAGAGAAGAGACAGATCCTCCTCCCCAACACTGGAAGAGAAGAGACAGATCCTCCTCCCCAACACTGGAAGAGAAGAGACAGATCCTCCTCCCCAACACTGGAAGAGAAGAGACAGATCCTCCTCCCCAACACTGGAAGAGAAGAGACAGATCCTCCTCCCCAACACTGGAAGAGAAGAGACAGATCCTCCTCCCCAACACTGGGAGAGAAGAGACAGATCCTCCTCCCCAACACTGGAAGAGAAGAGACAGATCCTCCTCCCCAACACTGGGAGAGAAGAGACAGATCCTCCTCCCCAACACTGGAAGAGAAGAGACAGATCCTCCTCCCCAACACTGGAAGAGAAGAGACAGATCCTCCTCCCCAACACTGGAAGAGAAGAGACAGATCCTCCTCCCTAACACTGGAAGAGAAGAGACAGATCCTCCTCCCCAACACTGGAAGAGAAGAGACAGATCCTCCTCCCCAACACTGGAAGAGAAGAGACAGATCCTCGTCATCAACACTGGGAGAGAAGAGACAGATCCTCCTCCCCAACACTGGGAGAGAAGAGACAGATCCTCCTCCCCAACACTGGGAGAGAAGAGACAGATCCTCCTCCCCAACACTGGGAGAGAAGAGACAGATCCTCCTCATCAACACTGGGAGAGAAGAGACAGATCCTCGTCATCAACACTGGGAGAGAAGAGACAGATCCTCCTCATCAACACTGGGAGAGAAGAGACAGATCCTCGTCATCAACACTGGGAGAGAAGAGACAGATCCTCCTCCCCAACACTGGAAGAGAAGAGACAGATCCTCCTCCCCAACACTGGAAGAGAAGAGACAGATCCTCCTCCCCAACACTGGAAGAGAAGAGACAGATCCTCCTCCCCAACACTGGAAGAGAAGAGACAGATCCTCGTCATCAACACTGGAAGAGAAGAGACAGATCCTCGTCATCAACACTGGGAGAGAAGAGACAGATCCTCGTCATCAACACTGGAAGAGAAGAGACAGATCCTCCTCCTCAACACTGGAAGAGAAGAGACAGATCCTCCTCCCCAACACTGGAAAAGAAGAGACAGATCCTCCTCCCCAACACTGGGAGAGAAGAGACAGATCCTCCTCCCCAACACTGGGAGAGAAGAGACAGATCCTCCTCATCAACACTGGGAGAGAAGAGAAAGATCCTCGTCATCAACACTGGGAGAGAAGAGACAGATCCTCCTCATCAACACTGGGAGAGAAGAGACAGATCCTCGTCGTCAACACTGGGAGAGAAGAGACAGATCCTCCTCCCCAACACTGGAAGAGAAGAGACAGATCCTCCTCCCCAACACTGGAAGAGAAGAGACAGATCCTCCTCCCCAACACTGGAAGAGAAGAGACAGATCCTCGTCATCAACACTGGAAGAGAAGAGACAGATCCTCCTCATCAACACTGGAAGAGAAGAGACAGATCCTCCTCCCCAACACTGGAAGAGAAGAGACAGATCCTCCTCCCCAACACTGGGAGAGAAGAGACAGATCCTCCTCCCCAACACTGGGAGAGAAGAGACAGATCCTCCTCATCAACACTGGGAGAGAAGAGAAAGATCCTCGTCATCAACACTGGGAGAGAAGAGACAGATCCTCCTCATCAACACTGGGAGAGAAGAGACAGATCCTCGTCATCAACACTGGGAGAGAAGAGACAGATCCTCCTCCCCAACACTGGAAGAGAAGAGACAGATCCTCCTCCCCAACACTGGAAGAGAAGAGACAGATCCTCCTCCCCAACACTGGAAGAGAAGAGACAGATCCTCCTCCCCAACACTGGAAGAGAAGAGACAGATCCTCCTCCCCAACACTGGAAGAGAAGAGACAGATCCTCCTCCCCAACACTGGAAGAGAAGAGACAGATCCTCCTCCCCAACACTGGAAGAGAAGAGACAGATCCTCGTCATCAACACTGGAAGAGAAGAGACAGATCCTCGTCATCAACACTGGGAGAGAAGAGACAGATCCTCGTCATCAACACTGGAAGAGAAGAGACAGATCCTCCTCATCAACACTGGAAGAGAAGAGACAGATCCTCCTCCCCAACACTGGGAGAGAAGAGACAGATCCTCCTCCCCAACACTGGGAGAGAAGAGACAGATCCTCCTCATCAACACTGGGAGAGAAGAGAAAGATCCTCGTCATCAACACTGGGAGAGAAGAGACAGATCCTCCTCATCAACACTGGGAGAGAAGAGACAGATCCTCCTCATCAACACTGGGAGAGAAGAGACAGATCCTCCTCATCAACACTGGGAGAGAAGAGACAGATCCTCGTCATCAACACTGGGAGAGAAGAGACAGATCCTCCTCCCTAACACTGGAAGAGAAGAGACAGATCCTCCTCCCCAACACTGGAAGAGAAGAGACAGATCCTCCTCCCCAACACTGGAAGAGAAGAGACAGATCCTCCTCCCCAACACTGGAAGAGAAGAGACAGATCCTCGTCATCAACACTGGAAGAGAAGAGACAGATCCTCGTCATCAACACTGGGAGAGAAGAGACAGATCCTCGTCATCAACACTGGAAGAGAAGAGACAGATCCTCCTCATCAACACTGGAAGAGAAGAGACAGATCTTCCTCCCCAACACTGGAAGAGAAGAGACAGATCCTCCTCCCCAACACTGGAAGAGAAGAGACAGATCCTCCTCCTCAACACTGGAAGAGAAGAGACAGATCCTCCTCCCCAACACTGGAAGAGAAGAGACAGATCCTCCTCCCCAACACTGGAAGAGAAGAGACAGATCCTCCTCATCAACACTGGAAGAGAAGAGACAGATCCTCCTCCCCAACACTGGAAGAGAAGAGACAGATCCTCCTCATCAACACTGGGAGAGAAGAGACAGATCCTCCTCCGCAACACTGGAAGAGAAGAGACAGATCCTCCTCCTCAACACTGGAAGAGAAGAGACAGATCCTCCTCCCCAACACTGGAAGAGAAGAGACAGATCCTCCTCCCCAACACTGGAAGAGAAGAGACAGATCCTCCTCCCCAACACTGGAAGAGAAGAGACAGATCCTCCTCCCCAACACTGGAAGAGAAGAGACAGATCCTCCTCCCCAACACTGGAATAGAAGAGTCAGCTCCTCCTCCCCAACACTGGAAGAGAAGAGACAGATCCTCCTCCCCAACACTGGAAGAGAAGAGACAGATCCTCCTCTCCAACACTAGAAGAGAAGAGTCAGCTCCTCCTCCTCAACACTGGAAGAGAAGAGTGAGTCCGATCTCCTTACTCAGAGATCATGGGAATTTTTACCAGAAAATCCGCGTGAAAAAAATTACGATTTCCACCGTGTTTCCAACCCGCGACTTCCTTGACCAGGGGCAGACACCTTGCCTCGAGACCACTGAGCCTCCCCTCATTAAAGTTAACAATTTATGTTTTTCTCTGAAGCCCATTTTTTGCCACTGCAATCTTAATTTATGTCTCATTGCAGGCATCTTCTGTTATGGTTTGCCCCAAATATGTAAACATTTGTTCTTGTTCGATTATTTCTCCATTGATGGATATCTTTTTAAGCCTGTGATGCTTGGATATTACCAAAGTCTTTGTTTTCGATGTTTCTTTTTCATGCCAAACTCTTTGGCTGTGCTATTACATTTTTCAAGCAGCATATGCAACGTTGCTATTGATCCTCTCACGATCGCTTGTTATCGGCAAATTTGATGGCATTATCTTTCATAACATTAACTTTGACACCCCTATTACAACTCTGCATAACCTTGGTCATCATCATCTCAAAATATGTGTTATGGGGACTTGGTGAAAGCAAGCAGCCCTGTTGTACTCCCTGTTTAACACAACACAGAATTGTGGTGTATTCCTGAGTCTACCAACCAAATGGTAGAAAAATAACACTCAGTGGCAACTGGAAAATTCTCAAGCGATTTCAGAGCGGAGGCAGAGACACTGAAGGCTGCAGTAGAAGCAATGCTGACAGGCGAAAGCAATGAAAGCCAGATAGTCATGTTTACAGATGCCCTGGCCGTGGTTACAGCACTAAAAACCCAGAAAAACACTAACTTAATGATTTAAGAGCAGTACTCTGTCAACTATGTGCACTAAAAAGAGTAGTGGTACAGTGGGTTCCATCTGACTATAACATCCAAGGCAACGAGGCGGCAGACAGACTGGAAAAAGAATGTGCAAGACTACCACAACCAGATTCTAGTGTGACCTACGAAGAGTCCGAAAGGTTTATTAGGGCCAGATACATGGCCAAATGGGAAACAGAACATACTGGCTACACAAAAAATGATGCCTATTACCAGTTGAGCAAGTCGTGGTCTTCAGGTTCCGCACAGGCCACAACAGACTGATGTACCATCTATTCAATAAACTGAAGATAGGTGGCACTGACGAATGCATCTGTGGCACAGGGAAAATGACTGCTGAACATCTGCTGCAAAATTGCCCGACATACGAGGACCAGAGAAAGCACATGTGGCCATCACCAGTGGCAACACTAGACAAGGTCTATGGCAGTGTCGACAGCCTCAGGATGACAGCTGCTTTCTTCGAAAAAATTCATTCAAGTTGACGTCTGACAGCGTACGAAGAAGAAGAAAGAAGAAGAAGTACTCCTTGTTTTATGGAAACTAGATCCGTAAAACCTTATGTGATTTAAATAATCGCCTATTGATTTTCATACCATTTCTAGATTAACCTAATGAGTGGTTTTTCTATGCCTATTTGCTGCAGAATCTTCAATAGTTTTCTCCAGGATCTCGATCAAAGCCTTTCTTGTAGCCAGTAAAGCAAATAAATAGTGGTCGACCTTGATCGATTATTCTTTCTGTGAGAAGCCACAATAATTGGATGGCATCCTATGTACCTCTAGCCTTGCGAATTCCAAACTGGTTATCTTTCAGTACCTCCTCCATCTTTTTATTAATTCTCATCAAATAAATGCAATGGAAAATATCATGAGAATCTAAAGTATGTAAACGAGTGAGTTAAAAAAATATACTTCAATAGAAGGAGAAGTTCAAACTAATGCCAGATCATCCAATATATGGCAAAATAAATCGTATGGGAAGAGGGAGATTAAATAGAAACCAATTCATTAAAAAAACCAAAGATCTTGAAAGACCAGACTCAATCATAAGCCAGGCAGTATCTAGAGATTTAAAAATAAGCATCCCAAATTTCACCATAGAATAAAAGCAACATCCTATGAAATGCTAGAAACCATAAATATAATGAATAGAAAATAAGCGAACTGAGACAGATTTGGAAAGAACAATTATCATGAAAAATATCTTTGGAGAGTATACCAAAGATAAACATCTTTCTATCTACCGGTGCATTTTTTCAGTGCCAAACACGGGGCATAAGGCAGAACTCAATGGGTTTTTTTTTCAGGGAGATTGTCTGGTGCCACTCGTTATAAATCATGTATGTTATTGAGACTCATCAAGGTGGATCTCTATTACCATATTATCCGTCCCCGGCAAGCATTTGCACATGTGCACCTCTCCAGACTGCAGCCCAAGGTATCGTCGACCCCAACAACTAGGGTTCACCGCCTCTCGTTCCACCATTAAAGCCATTCTCGTCCTCCGCCTCTTCGCGAAACAGCACCGTGAGTTTAACCGCCCTCTTCACGACGTCTACTTTGACCTAAGAGCTGCCTTCTATTTTGTGGATAGACAGACCTTGTGGAAGGCTTGACAATGCGTGGGTATTCCAGGCACCCTGCTGGCTCTAATTGAGCATCTCCACTGTCACACCAGAGCCAAAATTCGGATCGGGCGCTATCTTGTGTCCGACAAGGATGTGACCTCATCCCTGCCTTTTTCAGCTGAACCATGGAATTAATTCTCACACAATCTTCTACACACAAGACAGGGGTCCGTATCGGCGACTCCCTGGTAACTGATCTTGTTTACGTTAATGGCGTCTTCTTATCGGGCAACGATTATCAGGCCTTGGGAGGTCCCCTTAAGTCACTGTATCGATTGGATACTCACCTAGGCTTGCACATCTCCTGAACGAAGACGAAAATCTAAAACCTCAGCAAAGATCCCTCTGCGTTGAGCATCACCATGAACGACAACCCCGATGCAGCCACCGAGTACTTCGTCTACCTGGGCAGCAGGCAGGCCTCCGGCGCACACAGCAGTCACGACATCACCCGTAGGATGAGCCTAGCGGTTTCATCCATGCACACGCTCCGCAAAGTCTGGTCCAAACGAAGGCTTTCCCTGGAGACCAGGCTTTGTATATACTCTACCTGCATCGTCCCCATCCTTCTGTTAGGCTCTGAGAGCTGAACACTACTACAGCTGACCTGGAAGCGTCTAGGGTTGGAGGATTCTAGCAAGGATACATTTCGTAAATATCTTCTAGGTGACTGGGAGGAGCGTGAGTGGTACATAGTTGTCAATGAAAACGTATGTGGTTTAATGTAGAGAAAGCTCCATTTAGGAAATATCATAACCACAAACAGTCAACAGTTTTGGAATGATGTACTTGAACATACAGAATTTAAAACATCTCCACTGTTGCTATTGCTTATGTAGTAGCACAAAGAAATACATTAATACTGTTCTGGAAGGGATTTTAAACACTAGCATTTTTATTTATTAAAAGCTACAAAAAACAGTAAAGAACAAAATGAATCTCCATCTTGATGATTTAAGGAGTCGGAGTTTCAATGAAATCCTTATCAGCACAAGATTTTTAACGAATACGTATCAAGCCTTTTTTTTGGTGTGGATAGGAAACACATTAAGGAAAACAGTTAATAGTATTATAAGCACTTGCAACTGGTGCCTTTGGGCTAACGATGTTGTTTTTACTAAGCGATATATTTTTGAAACCTTAATATTAATTAATAAATATGTAATTAATACTTTGAAAAGATGCCCAATTATTGGAGAACCAAGAAAGACGTCTGCAGTATTTGTTCCTGCATTATAGACAGGCCAAAGTATAGTTCACACTAGCTTTCACATTTAATTGATTGTCCTGACAAACTGGCATTTAGTCAGAGCCATGAATGATGAAACACCATCAAATAAACAATTTTCCATCAAGCAAGATGACAACATGTTTACCGAAAAAAAAGCAGCAAACGCCTTTATAGAACATTATGCCAGAGCAAACCACATTGATATCCCTACAGACAGGCATACAGACATTAGTGAAGAACAAAAGAGCCACGACAACATCAAGATTGCACCAGAGGAGCACATGATGGCAAAACTAACGATAAATGACATGAATGAGGCCATGAGAACTTTAAAGAAAACGAAATCGCCCGGAAAAGATGGAGTAACAAATTAAATGCTAATGGGGTTGGGCCAAACAGCAAAGAGAAAGTTACTGTCAGTCCTGAACCAAAGCTGGAAGAGGGGAATTGTACCGCAGGCATGGAAAAATGCTGTACTTATACCCGTACCAAAGAAAGAAAAAGATAGAACAGATCCAAATGGATACAGGCCTATCATTCTACTGAACTGTGTAGGAAAACTGATGGAGCGTATGATAAACACCAGACTGATGTGGCACCTGGAAGTAAAACACATACTAATTCCACAGCAAGCAGGATTTAGACAACACAGATCCACTGAGGACCAGATCACTCTCATAGCACAAGAAATAGGGGATGCTTACCAAGAGAAAAAGGTATACGGTAGCGGTTTGGGTGGATCTAGAGAAAGCATTTGACAAGGTGTGGAAAGAGGGACTTAAAGTCAAGCTACGAAGAAGTGAAGTATGTGGGAAAATGTACAGATGGATCAGCCACTACCTCGAAAACAGAACAGCCAGAGTTCAAGTACAAGGGCAGATGAGCAAAAAGGTGACACTGGAGCAAGGAGTACTCCAAGGGGGAGTACTGTCCACCTCACTTTTTCTGGTGTATATAAATAACATCATAGAGAATATACCAAGAAGAGTCCACAGCTCCATGTTTGCAGACGATCTGGCTATGTGGACCTCTGAAAAAAAATCTCACAGTAGCAAACAATCGGATGCAGTAGGCCCTAACATCGTTGGAGGAGTGGGCGAAATCATGGCTGGTCAAAATAAATGAAGAGAAAACAAGATGTACGATATTCTCGCTTTCAAATAAACCACAGAACACCAAAATAAGTCTTAACGGCAAATATCTGCGGACAAACGACAACCCAAACTACTTGGGAGTCACATTTGATCGGCGCATGACAAGGAAAAGTCAGATCGAGAGAAACCGAATGAAAGCCAGACAAAGAATGGCAATCATGAGGAAACTTGCTGGCACAAGCTGGGGAGTAGACAAAAGAATACTTAAGAAACTGTACACTGGAAGAGTGAGACCAGTTCTCGAGTATGGCATTGAGGCATGGACAACAGCAGCAAAGGCGAACATCGATAACATTCGCAAACTTCAAAACCAAGCCATGAGAGTTATAACAGGAGGCATGAAGTCAACGCCAATTGTAGAACTTGAAAAGATTACAAATCTGCAATCCATTACCGACAGAAGAGACTGCAGAGCCCAGCAGCAAGCAGAGAAACTAAGAAAACTGACAGACCATTCATTGCATCAGAGACTAAATAGATTTAGAAAAAGGGAAACTAAAGCGGAGAAACTTTGCAGAAATAGCCCATCCTTACTGTGCGCAAACCCACATAGAAGCAGCATATCACTCCGGAGGTGGTAGAAAATATACCAGGTATTGGAAACAAGAACAGCCAGACTGAAAAAAAAATAAGAGACATAACTCTGAGGTACATAGCTGAAAACTACCCAAGCATGGACTGGACCCATGCATACACCGAAGGTTCTGTAACAAACACAACACAGAATGGAGGGGGAGGGGTATTCCTGAGCCTAACAAATCGTAGCAAAATAACAGTCAGTGGCAACTGGAAAATTCTCAAGCATTTTCAGAGCGGAGGCAGAGGCACTTAAGGCTGCAGTAAAATCAATGCTGACAGGCGAAAGCAATGAAAGCCAGATAGTCCTGTTTATAGATGCCCTGGCCGTGGTAACAGCAATAAAAAGCCAGAAAAATACTGAACATAATGATTTAAGAGCAGTACACTGTCAACTATGCCAGTAGTTCGCACCAAAAAGAGTAGTGGTACAGTGGGTTCCATCCCACTGTAACATCCAAGGCAACGAGGAGGCAGACAGACTGACAAAAGAAGGTTCAAGACTACCACAACCAGATTCTAGTGTGACCTACGAAGAGTTCAAAAGTTTTATTAGGGCCAGATACATGGCCAAATGGGAAACAGAACATACTGGCTACACCAAAAATGATGCCTATTACCAGTTGAACTGAAGAGAGCGGGTCGTGGTCTGCAGACTCCGCACAGGCCACAACAGACTGAGGTACCACCTCAATAAACTGAAGACAGGTGGCACTGACGAATGCACCTGTGGTACAGCAAAAATGACCACTGAACTTCTGCTGCAAAATTGCCCGACATACGAGGACCAGAGAAAGCACACGTGGCCATCACCAGTGACAACACTAGACAAGCTTTATGGCAGTGTCGACAGCCTCAGGATGACAGCTGCTTTCTTCGAACAAATGCAAGTTGATGCCTGACAGCGTACGAAGAAGAAGAAGAAGATTGTCATGACAATGAAGGCTAAGCCACCCTTGCTTAGCTTACTGGCGTCATAGCCCCACTCGGCTCATTTGGAAGAACCCTGAACTGTTCATTTATCGTTTTAAAATTTGTGTTAATGAATTAAAACAAGGTGCGTTCAGCTCTCTGAGCTTACCAGAGAAAATTAAGTCAAAAGACTGGTCGCCAAGAGACTAAATCGGATATTAATCAAAAACAATCTTCATGTAAGGGTTTAGGTGCATAGGGTTTATGATACTTCTATGTATGACAGGATTCCCTGATTGTGTGGCTGCGACAAAAAGAAAGCTCTGTTCTGTTTTGTATGTTTACTGTTTGTAGGTGATGATAGTTGGACAAAGGAAGAGGTGAGTGGCCTAAACATCTTCAGGAAAATTTAAAAAAGCATGAATGATCAACAAAACATAAACAAAATGTTTTCAACGAAAGCTTGATAGTGCTTACAAAGATTATTTTCGTGTTCACAATAATTTAATGACAAAAAGTCGGCATAATCATGTCCAAAATAATCCATCTATTGAAATTACGTGCAGCATACAACCTGCCGCTTCGAAGTCGTGACGAATCAACTACCACAAGTAACAAATGCTCTTCTCTGCTATTCTCTATTCAGCTCTACTCTACTCTACTCTACACAAGTAGTAGAGCAGAGTAGGATAGATAAGGAAAGGGGCCTAGGGATTATAATAGATCATACAGGCAAGGTGAGTGAGCAAGTCCAGGTGTGAAGTCTTTATCATAAAGACAATATAATCATTCTTGAAACGATACAAAGAAGAGCGACAAAACGGACAGGGGGATTCCAAAATTACAGCTATGAGGAAAGACGGAAAGATTTTTTTTAAACCTGGCCTACGAGGTCTAGAAAAGAGAAGAATTCGAGGTGGTTTAATACAGGTTCATAAGATAATCAACGGAAAGCATATACATAGTAGTCCCTTTCAGTCATGCCTGACTATATAAATTATATGACTTAGAGTGATAAACAAACAAATAAATACTTAACTTTTGTTTTCCTTCTCCTTGCGGTGTTGTCTTTTCACTTCTCTGTTTTGCAAGAGCTTGTTGTCACCAAGCGTGAGGTGACCATTCAGAGTACATCTCCACTTGGATCGGTCTGCAGCTTCGTCTTCCCAGAAAGTTCGTGTCCAGGGTCTTCATATCACCTTTACACACATCTTTGAACTATTCATAGAGGTATATCTTTGAGAATGCCACCATTATTCATGTGACGAACATGATCAAGCCATCATAGTCTACGCAAACAGAATATTTTTGGCTCCCTCACATGCTGCAAGTTTGCCGGACTGACGCCGAGGATAATGCGAAAATGTAATGTTAAGTTTGCTAGTTTCATGAAGTTGTTTCCAGTGCTGCTTGCATTCTGTTTGAAATTGGAGCATCGCGTTCACATCTTGGCAGTTGATCTTGTCGCTGCAAAGAAGTTCTTCAATCTTGGAGATTTTAGCCAGCAGGCATAAATAAAACTACTAAACTGTTAAGAAATTTGAATTAGTACATGTTTATTTAATGTTCATTATTTAAATTCACGCCTTTTTCAATTCCAAATTTTTTTAAACTTAGAAAGCTTAGACTTTCCGGAAGTGACGAAATTTAGCTTTCAAGTTAAGAATTGGGAACCCAACGGTGTGTTTCTTGTTGAAATATTTTTGTTGTTCGTGTATCAGGGATATTCAGCTGAGCTACTGCTATGGATTGCTGACTACTGCAGCTCATGCGCTCAGGCATTCATTTGGGTGCTGAGTGGTTATTTTAATCTCTTGGTGTCTACATACTTTTGATTTGTGTGATGTTTTCCATTGCATTTGATTTATTGGTGTTGTTGTTCTCATAACTGGCTGCGAGTCTGCATTTCTCTACTGTTTTGGATCATTGTGGATGCCGCCAGACCACGGATTTTCCTGGAATTCGCACTAGTCGACGACTTGCACTTGTGTTCACGGAAACGTGGTGTTGTTTTCCGTCGGGACGTGTTATTTCGTTTTTTTGTTGTGATTTCTTCCATCCGTTTATCCTGGTCTGGACGCCGGCTGGAACTACGCTTATACATACCTGTGTCGTATTTCACGGGTTAGTTCTGCTGGTTCACCTTCACGAATTTGGCGTGTGGAAATTTTAGATGCTACTATGATGAGCTGAATACAGCTGGGGAGAGATGCCAGACTCACTCACACGCTGAGTGTTGTCCATACGACCTCTTGTGGTTATCGAAAAGGCACGACAAACTGCGTTAGATGCCATCCCACCTTTCTACCCTGCGGGTTACATGTTTACGGAAAGGCTTCGGTGGTAACCTTGAGGCAAAATCTGCATCCTATGCTATCTCCAGTCGTCTCGATGAATGTCTTGCCATTGGCAAAAGGTAGCTTAGGTTCTGTGAGTGAGGTTGACAAAAGGCGCAGTTTCTTCCTCACTTTAATCCAAATCACCGCGCAAGTCACCCATTTCAGCGGACACAGCAAGAGATACGACTGTCCACACGGCTGAACAAAGAGAGTGGTCTTCATCACTTGTGATGGACAACTATTAATGTTCTCATAGCTCCAGTAATGATACATATACCTTGGCTTTGGGTTGTATTTAATAAATAATTTATCTTTTGGAAATTATTCTTTGTTGCTTTGTGCCATGCTGTTATTCTGTATTCTAGCACAAGTCTCTCACACAGCCTGTGTACAGTTTCTTTAGGGTGCCTGTGTGAGCCCTCCAAATTGAGCCTGATTTCTTTCTCATTATGGCCATTCTGTTCTTAGCTTTGTTTGTGGCTTTTTTATCTGGGTTTTCCATGTTTCGTCCATTGTTATTCTCAGATAAGTTGGACTTATGTCAAAGGGCAGAGTCTGGCAATTTACTTTTAGGATCATTGCTTGGGAGATAGGGAAAATGTTGCGTACATGGTTTTGGTTTCATGTATAGTGATTTGCCATATTTTTTGTCCATGTCTATTTTATTTAGGGCTTTTTATATTTGGTTTCTAGCTACAGGTGTAGACTCTTCAGATGTCCACAGTACCAAGTCATCTGCATATAGTGCACTGTGTACTCTTTTAGGGATTTCTTTTATTTTATTATTGATGTATACGAGGAACAGCATGGATGAGAGTATTCCATCTTGTAAAACTCCTTGTTCCATTTTCATCTTTTTTGCTGAAATGACCTTAGATTTGCACTCTTGCTGCCTGTTATCTAGATAATCACTAATCCACTTGTACATTAGTTTGAGTTTTAAACTGCTCTTCCATATTTTATCAAAGGCTTTTTTTAGGTCTATCTAGACTGCCAGTGTTTATTTTTTATTGAAATACATTTTCTTTCTCCTACGAGATATAAGTCAACTGATCTTCGGTTGCGGTGATCTGTTTTTACAAAAACCTGCTTGCTGGAGAATAAATATATTTTTAACATTATGTATGCTATGTTATTCTAGTATTAACTATTCGTTCCATTAGTTTCACCATACAGCTAAGTAGACTAATAGGTCTGTAACAGCCTGGCTTCATGTTGTCCATTCCATGTTTAAGGATGGGGATAGTTCTTGCCTCCTTCCACACTGTGGGGACAGTTCCATGTTTCCAGCCCGTGTTAAAGATATGGAGCAGTTTGTTCTTTGCTACTTCTCCCATGTTAGAGAGCATTTCATAAGGGATGCTATCCTTTTTGGAGGCTTTTCTCTTCTTGAGTTTACTAATGGCTGACTCCAGTTCTGTCTTGGTGATATTTGCTGTCAGATGTTCCTCAGGTACTCGCATTGAGTGCTCCATGTGGTTTATTTCTTTCATAATATACCTTTTCATATCCACTGGAATTTTATTTCTACTAGTTTCTGCATCATATTGGATTAGAACATCAGCTGCTTTTTTCCCAGTTAGTACCTCTCCTTTATTTTCAATTGCAATTGTTGGCTTGTAGCTGTTTTTGTCACTCAAGGCCTTTGCTAGCTTCCAGAGCTTCTTGCTCTCTCTTTCAAAGTTGAGAGTTTCTGTATGCTCGTACCAGCTTTTCCTGCATGCCTGGTTGACTGTTTTCTATACCTTGCAGCAGCTGTCTTGAGTGCGATGTTACTTTCTTGATTTTGGCCAATTTCCACTTTTTCTTGCCTCTTTTAGTTGGTTTCATCTGTTGCACTTCAGGTGAGCAATATGGTTTGTAATTTCTTCTAACATCGCCTTTTGGGATGTTCTCCATTGCTGCTTTAGATGTCACTAGTTGAATTCTTCTACCATTATGCCCATTCTTAGTCTTGCCCCCTCTCCAGTGACCTGTCCGCATGGGTAGCCCTACCAGGAACAAACATTCTTGCCGGCATAGCTCACTAGAACACTGAGGCATGCAAGCCTCCCCACTTCGACATGGGGGGGGGGGGGGGGAGTAATTAATTAGTCTAACTATTATTATTAATTATAATTATTATACTATAATTTATATTAACTAATAAAACATGAAGATAAATAGGTCTCAAGCAAGTGATATTATGGAGGTAGTTTTACAGTGAGGAACTGAAATTCGGACTGAATGACTTAATTAAATGCTAAAGAAATGGCTTCTTGGCCATGATTGGGTTCCAAGTCTCTGTTGTCACGACATTACAGTCGGGCAAACATGCTAATTGAACAAGGCCCTGACATCATGTCTGGAAGATTAATCAGCAACCATGCTAAAATGGACCGTGCTGCAGCAACCATGCTAACATGGAAAGATTGATACTGTGATCACCGTAATATAGATGATAGTGAGAAGTGTTGCATTGCACTATCAACTACAGCCAAGATAGCCCAAGTCCACCTTCTTCAGTGTGTCTCAGGATTTAAGTAGAGCCACTATAGTGAGAAGTGTTGCATTGCACTATCAACTACAGCCAAGATAGCCCAAGTCCACCTTCTTCAGTGTGTCTCAGGATATAAGTAGAGCCACTATAGTTTTCAAGCACAGAAAATTCGTCAGGAGTGAAACACTCAGTACCAGCAGCTGAAGAAAATAAAATGGAAAAGGTATAGAAAGAGCATTAAGGTTAGATTCTTTTCCACTTTAGGGAAGAGAATTTATTATTATTTTTCAGTGTACATTACGTTGTGTTGCATTTTGTTTTTGAGTTGTGATATCTGGTTATTAGTTTCCTTCGTCTCTGTAATCAATCAAAAATCTTTTCAGCACCCTGGTGTGCATATGTCTTCAACAAACACATGCCAAGTTATCAGATGTTTACCCAACTGTATCAGTTTGTTTTTGTGGCTTAAAGTTTCTATAGAGTGGGGTAGCCAGCCTCATGTCCAACTTTCTTACATGCTTCTTATGACATGCCTGACAGGTTACAGTGTTCTTAATTTAGTCATTTTTCAGGCCCTTGTAATACTCATGGCCTTGGAATAAGATAACAGTGGTTTCACAGTAGATGCCACATATGGGAAAGTGCTAGATGCATGGTAGTTTTATGGTGAGAAGATAGAATACCAACCTTTCTTCTTCTTCGTTCGTTCTCAATCCCCCACTACCAAACCCTGAAAGGGCTTAAGTAGCAGAATGTAGTCCAGAGAACGGAATGCGTTGTGTCGTAGTTTACAGCTTGACTGCGATATTTGCACCTTTTGGTCCAGCACATCCGACTTCAGCAAGCATTTTTTGAGTACCAGGTTAGCATTCCCTCTTCGATCCCTTCTCCTTAGTCAGTCTGCCCTGTTGCAGCCTGTTATCCAGAATCACCGCGTGGAGGTGTAGAAGGGTCTTGGCAGCTATGGTTCGCTGGCCCTGACGCTAGCAGTCAGCTATGGGCCGTTGACCACTGCAGCTCTTGCGCTGCTCAGCATCTTGATCCCATATCAACCTTTCAACATGCTAGCTTTATATTGAGAAGAAATCGTACTAACTGCTATTTATACCTATAAAAATATATGATTATGACTTTAATATAAATTGCTATGAAAGATCATACAACATAAATACATGACAAACTCATCAATCGGGTGCGTAATTTGTTTCCGTCACAATTATGAAAAGAGAATGACGCCCATGATAAGACCACCTTTCTACGACGAATGAGTTTTCAGCAGCGTGCACTATCTTTGGTTTTATTGTTGAAATAAAGAAAATTGAAGTAATGTTTCTACTTGGTCCTGGGAAGCCCCGATACAACAAACAAAAAATTACTGTACCAGGCAGCGGATAGCTTAACTTACCTTGGTAGTGTCCTCACCAGAGTAATGAATATCAGCTGTCAGGTTCACAACAGGATTATCAGGGCAAGTATCTCCTTTTGGAAGACCATGAATGGATGTTTGGGACCAACAAGGTATCAGTGTTACCAAAATGATCAAAGTATATTATCATGACACTCCTCTGTATCCATGTGAAACATTGACAGTCTATAGTAGACATCTCAGGAAACTCTAAGGTGAGTGGAGCATGGGTTAGATCTCATCATGCAGAAACTTTAAGGTGAGTGGAGCATGGGTTAGATCTCATCATGTAGAAACTTTAAGGTGAGGGGAGCATGGGTTAGATCTCATCATGTAGAAACTTTAAGGTGAGTGGAGCATGGGTTAGATCTCATCATGTAGAAACTTTAAGGTGAGTGGAGCATGGGTTAGATCTCATCATGTAGAAACTTTAAGGTGAGGGAGCATGGGTTAGATCTCATCATGTAGAAACTTAAGGTGAGGGGAGCATGGGTTAGATCTCATCATGTAGAAACTTTAAGGTGAGGGGAGCATGGGTTTGATCTCATCATGTAGAAACTTTTAGCCACTAGAAAAATGGAAAAATACCTCTATACCTTGTGGTAGAAGTGGATTGACTCAGTCAGAAACATTAGTGCACATATATTGACAATTTGTGTTATCTCATGCAGGTCTGAGAATGGACTCTGGCATCTTTGAACTGAAACAAGAAGACACAAGGTATGTGCAGATCAGAAAGATTATTGTTGTTGTGTTAGGTGTGATAATGATTTTTAGCTGCACCATTGATACATTTATTTTGCTAATTTGAAATAATCATTTTGTGTCTATTACTAGAAATGTCTGGAAGACATTTTGTGAAAGATAATTATAGAAGATTGTGCGTGCGGCTAAAACCCCTTTGTGGGCAACCAATTATTGCAGGGAGCAAAGAGCAATCAGGATTATGTCACCTTTGTTCATGCCTCTTCTGAAACAGTCTGTCACAGCAGTAGCACCAACATGGTGGAGATCAGCACTGTAATCCTGAAAGTTGTGAGCCTACTGGGGAGCCTTCATTACACTACAGCCAGATGGAGCCCCCGTCTACTTTCTCAAGTACACCTTGGATTTAAAGAGCCACTACAACCTGCTACCTCAGAAATGTTGTCAAAACTTAACTCAGAACACAAATAGCTTTAAACAACAACATCACTATGGAAACCATCAGTTATTACGTTGTAGAAACTGCTTACATTGTGGAGACTGTCATTACATTGTACTAGCTATCATTACATTATATAAACGTTACATTGTAAAAACAACCATTACATTGTAGAAACTATCATTACATTTTTTAAACAATGATTACATTGTACAAAGTATTATCACATTTCACAAAATATTAGGACAAGTTAGTAAGTAGGTCACACACTGATGTGGGATAGCTGGAAATTGCAATTGGTTTGTGACGGTGTTTTCAGTTAGCAGCCATACTCTACTCAGCTTGGTGACTACTTTAGGCATCAGAAGCTAGGTGCCGCATGCACACACGGCTCAGGGGAAAATGACGACCGTGGTCGTAGAGTGTGCGACTAATGAACAATGTGCTGCTGTCCAGTTATTTATTGGTTAAATGAATTCCTGTAAAAGACATTCACAAGAAAATATCTCAAGTGTATGGTGAGAAGTCTTTAGTGCTTAAGACGATACATAACTGGGGTGACAAATTTGCTCAAGGATGCCCAAAAATTGTTGATGAAAACCAACCAGTTCAGCCTGTTCAGATTGCGACATAATCATCTGTGCGACGAGAGGAGTAGATGATTCTCGATGAAAGGTGAGCAATGATAGACATTGTACTAACACTGCAATTAGTCCTGGGGGACTGTCACCTGTGATTCACTAAAAACTCACCTCTGTGGCAAACATTTTGAGGATGACGGAAAGGCAGAATGCAAGGAACTAGGTGTGAATATGAGACATCAGACAAAAAAACTAATACAGGCTTAGATGCACTGATAAAGTAAGATGATAAGTGTTTCAGTGTTGGTGGAGATTATGTTGTGCAAATAAAAGGAAAATGCTGCAAGGGCAATAATAAATGGTTTCAAGGTCGTATAGTTGTTTTTATATATAAATTCGTGACTTATCTCCGGACTTGTCCTCATATCATTACATTGTACAAACCATGATTGACAATAACGAGTCAAAATAACTAAACTTAAATGATGCAACAATATTATAAAAAAGAATTGTACAAACTTCTTCTCCTAAGTCTTCAGCATTCATCCTGAAAGGGACGTGTTGTAGTTTACAGCAAGGCTACGATATCTCTTGGCAAGACACATCGATTTCAGCTGGCTTTTTTAGGTACTGGCTTTGTCTTCCCACTGCGATCCTTATTCTCGTAGCCAGATTAGACTAGAGCAGGTTGCTTCTAGGACAGCTGCTTGTAAGCAGAATAGGGCCTTCGTCAACTCTGGTTCCCTGATGCAGGCAACCAGCTATAAGTTTGCTAACTTCTGTCAACTCATTTACAGTGCTGGGTATTCGGGTCCATAGTACAAACTATGATTACATTACTTTTCGTTTATTTTAACTTATTTTGTTGTTATTGTTAAAGAAATAGTTAAAATTGGAATGTTTTGAATTTGTTGAACTATTTGTGTTTTCTATTCTTCCTAGTTATCAGAAACAGATCATTCATACTGTCACAGAAACCAAACCAGAAATCTGGGGAGACTGTAACCCAAATGGGGAATCAACACAGATAAAACAGGAGCTAGATTATCAGGTAAATATGTTCAGCATCATTTTATCTTTTCGCTCCATGTGAAACATATGGCAACCTGAACAGCTTGTCATCACACAGAAATTCTGTATCAAGCACTTTCAATGGTGGTTTCTGTAGCAGTACATTTACACGATGAAGTTGCTTGCCAAATGCACAACTTAGTTTAGTTATTTTTCCCATCTCTAAAATCAGAATTGTCATCAAAATAAAGTTGTCTGGTATCAAATGGAAGGTGGTTCAGGTGGCATTCTTATTGCACACACATCTACAAATTTTATAGTTGAACTTGCTGTGTTCATCTTGGTATGTTATCACATCATTTACGTTTAGATCGCGTAGATTCGTTATTGTCATTCAAATTGTTGTCAGAAAGATTATTCCACGAAGCTTAGTTGAAAAGAAAAGTTATTGTGTATAAAGAAAAACATGAAAATAAAGAGGCAGGGCAAAACTTTGATATTAATAAAGTAAATGTTTGTCATTGAAGAAACAAAAAGTAATTTCATATTTTCATGCCAGGTTTACATGTTTTAATAAAAAGGAGGATTTCTACAAGTATGGCAAGTTGTGATAAGTATAACTGAGATTTCTACAAGTATGGCAAGTTGTGATAAGTATAACTGAGATTTCTACAAGTATGGCAAGTTGTGATAAGTATAACTGAGATTTCTACAAGTATGGCAAGTTGTGATAAGTATAACTGAGATTTACACAAAAAGATAACCCAATCCTTGTCAAGCAATACAGTTGAAGGCCAGAGAAATGGACAAATTCCTTGGAATAGAAGAAAGATTCTTCAATGGCACGAGAGGATGGTGTAAAAGGTGTATGAGTTCCCTTGGGTTTTTTCTTGGTTTTGGTATCAGACATCTATTTGTCAAAAACTTTCTGTACACTATCAGCAGAAATTGATTAACTTTCAGCGCATGGCGGTCTATCTGCTTTTGTCAATCTTCAATTAGTTTGAATTGCATTGCCGATAATAGTGTGGGATAAATTTATGCAAATGGGGAGGTCATGTCAAAAAGGTGAAATACACATCTTTCTATCAATATATCTAAGCCCACCTTACTAGCAGGATGCAATTAACACACTGTGTAGTAAATTTGACATATGTTTTGTTATTATGTAGATTGTCAAGACAATCTCACTGACGGTTCTGCAAAAAAAATTAAGGGGGAGTGTTATTTCTTAGCCTATTGATCGATAGAAAGATAACACTGTCAGTGGCAACTGGAAAATTCTCAAGCAATTTCAGAGGCAGAGGCATGAAGCTGCAGTAGAAGCAATCCTGTCAGGCGAAAGCAATGGAAGTCAGATAGTCTTTTTTTTACAGATGTCCTGTCGGTAGTTACAGCACCAAAAATCCAAAAAAAATACAGAACTGAATGATTTACAATCAGTACCGTGTCAACTATGCACCCAAAAGAGTTGTGGTACAGTGGATACCATCCCACTGTAATGTTCAAGGCAACAAGGAGGCAGACAGACTGGCAAAAGAAGGTGGAAGGTTACCACAACCAGATTCTAGTGTGACCTACAAAGATTCCCAAAGGTTTATTATTGTCAGATACATGGACAAATGGGAAACAGAACATACTGGCTACACAAAAAATGATGCTTGTTACCAGTTGAACAAAAGAGAGCAGGTGGTGGTCTTCTGACTCCGCACAGGCCACAACAAACTGAGGTTCAATAAACTTAAGATAGGTGCTATTGACGAATGCATCTGTGGTACAGGGAAAGTGACCCCTGAACATCTGCTGCAAAATTGCCCGACATACGAGGACCAGAGAAAGCACATGTGGCCATCATCAGCGCTAACACTGGACAGGCTCTATGTCAGTGTCGACAGCCTCAGGATGACCGCTGCTTTCTTCGAACAAACTCAAGTTAATGTCTTACAGCCCATGAAGAAGAAAAAGAACATCTCCCAGACTTTTTTACAGAGAAATTCACATTCTGCGGTTGAGAGATGAACAATATAGTCTTTACACAGTGGTCAATAGCAAATACGGGCAACCACTCTATGAACCCGAGAAGATAAGAGATAGATGGGAGGAGTATTCTACAGATGTACTTGTCCCAAATGCAGAAGCAGATGGCGTTATAGAATCTGTGCACCATCATTCGTTGGTACAAATCCTGAAAAATATTGCAAAAAACCAACAGATTAATACTTCAGCAAAATGTCAGAGTGGCATATAGAAGAAGTCATAGGTGTGGCAACATATCAGTAGATGCCATAAAGGCGTGTCCCATTTTAGGGGTAAGATGGCTAACAAAGATCTTTAATCAGGCGTGGATTGAAGGGAAGGTACCTGGTGATTGGCAAAAAGCAGTGGTATTTGGAAAAACAAGGGCAGTAGAAAAGATTGCAACCCTTATCAGGGCATTTACCTCCTTAGTCACATTGGACACATTTTTGCATAGGACCTTGAGCATCAAGTTCACGCTTTTGTGGAGCTGCTGCTCAGTGCTTTATAATCAGGTTTTCAGAAAAGCAGGAGATGTACAGATACTATATTTACACTCAAGACAGTTAAGGGAGAAAACCTTAGAAAACAATAATAAAAACTCCACATGGCATTCATTGATTAAAAAAAGGCATTTGACTGGGTAAAGTGATGTAGGCTTTGGGAGGTAATAGAGGAATATGGGTTGCAGGGTCAACTACTTGATGGCATTTGTACATTGTACGAAAAAAGGGATGGTGCAGTACGAACGAATGGAGGTATTACAAATTGGTTTCCAGTGATTAGTTACGTGCGACAGGGGTGTGTTCTTTCTCCACTTCTGTTGATAATTTATATGGATAAAATTACACAATTGGCTAACTCTCATGAGGAGTCACTAAATGAACTGACGAGTTTGCTGATGATCAGGTCATCTTTTACCAAATTGGAGAAGACCTGCAACTCTTCCTGAACTTTCTCCATTTCGCTTATAATGAATGTGACATGGAGATCAACACAGGCAAAACAGAGACTATGTTGATATCACGTGAACAAGTGTAGAGAAGTTTCCACATCAGTGACATTGATATCATGCAAGTACAGAAATTTAAATACTTAGGTAGCATGTTTGCTGATGATGGCAGAGTGGACAGAGATTGCACATAGAGCTCAGAAGGCAAACAGTGTCCACTATCAAATTGCACCGATTTGGAAATACTCTAGTACTTCTTTGAACTAAGAGAAGGCTGATAAATGCACTGTTTATTCCTACGCTGTTGTCAATCTTGGTCCTTACTAGAAATACATGAGTAAGATCCAGAGCTGTGAGATGCGCTGTGTGAGAAGTTCAGCCGGAAAGACGATCTGGGCCCGAATCCGCAACACAGTCCCACATTAAGCTATTTCAGCCTGATCTGTCCCCAGTGGGGACGAGTGTTTGCACTAATAGACTAGTGAAAGTGAACAGTTACCTTACTAGAGCTACCATGCTAAGTAAGAGGCATTGTGGCCACTTAGGGAGTACATTTGCTTATTGTTGAGACATTGGATAAAAATAGGCTAGAGATACAGAAATCAGTCAATGTTAGAGGAGGTCACTGTAATTGATGAATAAACAATCCACAGATTTTAGAAATGTGAATTCAAATGTGTAAAAATTTGGTGTGGGGGGGGGGGGCCTAACAGGACAGAACAGGAGTATGTAGATCTAGTTATCGTTGCCCGTCGCAAATGAAAATAGAGACATTATTACAATTATGTTGTGATATGGGATCCCATATGACTGTAAAATCCTGTCCTAGCAAGCTACAGGAATCATCAGTGTCCAGACTTTGCATCATTTGTTGAAAAATACAGCACCTGTGAGTCTGCCCATCATGCTGTGATGTCAAAACTGTATAACAACAAATTGAGACATACAGAACTGGACAAATGCTCCTCTTAATTTGTATCTTTGTTCACAGGCTGCAGTATGTATAGAAATGAAGTATCCATTCCAAAGGGATTTAATCAAACTGGAACAGAAACCAGATTGTGCTGTGAGTTGCAGTTCTTTGTTTTTTCTCTATCATAAAGTATTGACATATACAAATATCTTAGTAGTAATATAGACAAAGTAGGAGGAACAGATCAAAATATATGAATTCAAAAAGCATGTGGAGCTATCATTGTATTGGGAAATTAATGGGCATCAAAAGAAATGTGGTCCAGCGTAGTTAAACTGTGCTATTCTTTTGCAGTTTGGTGAGTTTCCACCTTTTCCCAGCAGACATTCATGACTGTAGTTTTTGTATTTCAGTAAAGAGTTTTAAATGTTCTCATCTTTCCTTTCTCGTGTTATCAGAAATAAATCTATGTAATACAGGTCTTGTAATAAAGATATTTAAGAATGGAATGCATGACATGCTCTACAACTGAATAAAGTACTTCCTGAGTGAACAATCCAGGCAAAGATGGAGGATATGATCTCTTCTAAAGAAGTCTTAGAATAAAGATTACCACAAGGCTCATCGTTAAATGAAACTTTTTTTTCTGGATCAATGATTGTCTGACCCGACCAAAGCCAAAATTACTCTGTGTGCTGACTTGACAATATAGCTGAGCCATAAAGATGTTGAGAGTTGGGCACGAAGGCTGAGTGGAGACCTAAGGAGACTATATGACTACTGTCAAAAGATGGGAACTGAATTATGAAAAGGCAGTGTATACCATCTTCACCAAAAGCCACATAGTTCTCTAACAAAATATAGTTTTGAGATTACAAGAAAACCAACTTATAGGAGAGAAATATCCCACATACATTGGAGTCATGCTTGACCTACAACTGAGTCTCAAACTACCATCCAAAATGTGAATAAAGACGTGATGCGACGTCTACAGCAATTAAAGAGACTTTCTGGCACATCATGAATCAAGTCATCTGCCTGGGCAAGCAGGACTCGGTGCACTGACCGTGGAACACATCCTGCAAAGCTGCATGCTTACGCAGGAAAAAATAGAACAATACTGGCCTAGCAAGACAGATATGAGACAAGCTGTATGGTGATAAAACAGCCTTACAAACAACAGTGTCCTTTATAAGAGAAACCGGGACCTTGATCTGAGGACGTAAGAGACACCCGTGCCTTGATCTGAGGACGTAAGAGACACCCGTGCCTTGATCTGAGGATGAAAGAAAAAAGAAGTCAAGCGTTCAACAAATATTGAGAATATGTAGGATTCAAAAGAACCCAGCACAAGAAATGGATCTCAAAAGAGACATTACATAAAATAGAAGAAAGTAAAGTGAAGAAAGCTATATTCAACAGTTCTTGAACCCAAATAATCGGGATCAATATGCTGAGCAGCGCATGAGCTGCAGTGGTCAGCGACTCATAGCTGACTGATAGTGTCAGGGCCAGCGAACCAGAGCTGCCAAGACCCTTCTACACCTCCACGCGGTGATCCTGGATAACAGGCTGCAACAGGGCAGACTGGCTAAGGAGAAGGGATCGAAGAGGGAATGCTAACCCGGTACTCAAAAATCGCTCTCTGGAGTCGGATGTGTTGGACCGAAAGGTGCAAATATCACAGTCAAGCTGTAAACTATGACACAACGCATTCCGTTCTCTGGACTACATTCTGCTACTTAAGCCCTTTCAGAGTTTGGTAGTGGGAGATTGAGAACGAACGAAGAAGAAGAAGAACCCAAATAGTCAAAGCAGAAGCACAGATAAACTATAAAGACAAGGTCAAGATATGTATAAAGAAAAATAGAAGAGAATATGTTGACAAGTTGGCACATTAGGCAGAAAAAAGAGGAATTATGAAAGATCTCTACTCATTAAGAAAGAAAATAGCAAATAGATATATATACAGACAGGCGAAACAAGTCAGGGATAGAGAAAGCACGATATGGACATCATCGGGAGAGCAACAGATACAACAACTTGAGTATTTCGAAGAGCATCTATACATCCACCACAACAAGGAACAACAAAAACATACCAAACAGCAGAAGAGACCCTGAACTTGGACTGCAATCCTCCAGATAAATCCAAAGGGCCATATCCAAACTCAAGAAAGTGGAAGCGGCAGGACCAGATGGAATAGCAGCAGAAGCTCTAATGCCAGATATAGATAAGGCCACAGATAAATTACAAGTACTATTCAAGAATATATGGGAAGAGGAGAGAGTGCCCACAATATGGAATGAAGGTAATTTGATTAAAAGCAAAAGTCCTTCATTAACAGATATGTATGAAGTATAATGGGCATAAAGTGACATAACATGATGAGGAATAAAAACCTGTTTGAAAGGAGCCAACAACAAGCACTGGAACAATAAATGAAGCAAAGAAAATTGGGCTGGACAGGACATAACGCTACCTCTAACCCTCAAGGAAAGAGAGAGGGGCGGACCCAAAAATACACGGAGAAGAGAATGTGAGAAGGAGCTAAGATTAAAGACTTGGAGAGAGGCAAAAAGAGCAGCCCAGTGCTCATGATATTTGGTCAATGGTCTGTGCAACAAGAGGAGCGATTGCCTTTGATTTATTGATTGAAAAGAAACCTAGTGTAACTGAAAAGTCCAGCGCTGGATTCTTCTTTATAATCAAGATAGAGGAAGACCAAAACACACAATAAGATCACAACCTGAGACAGCCAAAAATAATAATACAGACATGGAGGACACATGACAGGAGAATGTGATTTCTATTTGTTTAAGACCCGTGCTCCACAAAAATCAGAAAGGATTTGTTATTGTACTGGTATTGTAAAGAACAGACTTGAGATGTAAGTTGCTACCACCTATTACCCATCGTCATTATCCGGTGTTATTCTCCTGTCATCATTTTCCACCATCAAGTTATCAGAGTTCTAATCTGTGTTCTTACTTCTTTAATTCTATCTCTTGAAACTTGCTTCTTACTTTCTGACTGATAAGTTCCGGCCAATATGTCTGCTGCCGCTTGGTCCGTCACCTGGCATATGGTTGTATGTAAAATGGTTTTGGTTCTCTGTCTTGTCGTGTTTAGGGCATTGGTGAGACTCTTCTGTTTTAGTACCATTTTCCAAGTTTAATGAGTTGGAAATGTGTGCTAGTTTTTCTCTCATCTTCTCCTTTTGTTTTAGTATCATTTTCCAAGTTTAATGAGTTGGAAATGTGTGCTAGTTTTTCTCTCATCTTCTCCTTCTGTTTTAGTATCATTTTCCAAGTTTTATGAGTTGGAAATGTGTGCTAGTTTTTCTCTCATCTTCTCCTTTTGTTTTAGTATCATTTTCCAAGTTTAATGAGTTGGAAATGTGTGCTAGTTTTTCTCTCATCTTCTCCTTTTGTTTTAGTATCATTTTCCAAGTTTAATGAGTTGGAAATGTGTGCTAGTTTTTCTCTCATCTTCTCCTTCTGTTTTAGTATCATTTTCCAAGTTTTATGAGTTGGAAATGTGTGCTAGTTTTTCTCTCATCTTCTTTTGTTTTAGTATCATTTTCCAAGTTTAATGAGTTGGAAATGTGTGCTAGTTTTTCTCTCATCTTCTCCTTCTGTTTTAGTATCATTTTCCAAGTTTAATGAGTTGGAAATGTGTGCTAGTTTTTCTCTCATCTTCTCCTTCTGTTTTAGTATCATTTTCCAAGTTTTATGAGTTGGAAATGTGTGCTAGTTTTTCTCTCATCTTCTCCTTCTGTTTTAGTATCATTTTCCAAGTTTAATGAGTTGGAAATGTGTGCTAGTTTTTCTCTCATCTTCTCCTTCTGTTTTAGTATCATTTTCCAAGTTTTATGAGTTGGAAATGTGTGCTAGTTTTTCTCTCATCTTCTTTTGTTTTAGTATCATTTTCCAAGTTTAATGAGTTGGAAATGTGTGCTAGTTTTTCTCTCATCTTCTCCTTCTGTTTTAGTATCATTTTCCAAGTTTAATGAGTTGGAAATGTGTGCTAGTTTTTCTCTCATCTTCTCCTTCTGTTTTAGTATCATTTTCCAAGTTTTATGAGTTGGAAATGTGTGCTAGTTTTTCTCTCATCTTCTTTTGTTTTAGTATCATTTTCCAAGTTTAATGAGTTGGAAATGTGTGCTAGTTTTTCTCTCATCTTCTCCTTCTGTTTTAGTATCATTTTCCAAGTTTAATGAGTTGGAAATGTGTGCTAGTTTTTCTCTCATCTTCTCCTTCTGTTTTAGTATCATTTTCCAAGTTTTATGAGTTGGAAATGTGTGCTAGTTTTTCTCTCATCTTCTTTTGTTTTAGTATCATTTTCCAAGTTTAATGAGTTGGAAATGTGTGCTAGTTTTTCTCTCAAATTCTTCTTCTGTTTTATGAAGATTGCTTTTGTAATGCAAGAATGTATTTTCCTCTGTTGGGTTCATCTCCTTGTTTTATCTCCAGGCACTCCAAGTGGAACCATAAGTATTAATCCTATCAAAACATCAATCAATCCATCAATCAAAACCTTTTCAGTTCCAAGTTTTAAAAAGGGTTTCAGCAAATACAAGATTGATGAATGTCTGCAGTCTCTGAATGTGCTCACTTCTAATCTGTCCCAGCAGACAGCCCCTCCCTGTTTGACCTAAGTTTGATTCCAAACTCCCGCAGACTAGATTACTGGGTCTTGTATTGTAGTGTCATCTAACAGGTGCTCATTCATGAAAATAAATATATGGCCCTTTCTATCCATATTTAATTGCTCCTCACCATGATGCCCAGGAACATAAGTTGGTGAATAAGATGGGTGTAAACGGTATTTAATGCCCACTGTATATGTAGTTTTGAAGCCAGCATATCAGCTCTTTCATTGACATGTATGCCAACCTTTGTTGTGGAAATGATTGTAAATTAAAATGATCTACTTACTTTGTTACTCCTCTTCTATCCTGTGGTTCAAAGGTCTTGTAAACATTGACTTGCAACAAGTGGGTCAGTGGTTAAGTGACATGGATCACAGCCCTTGCATAAAATGTATGCCGAAGTCGGGTGCACAAGGCCGACAGACGTTAAATAATCGCCTGGGGAATAGAGAAATAAGGTGAACACAAAAAAAACTAAACAAAAACTTGCAACTTATATTTCTTACAGTCTGGGGTGGTTGGTGTTATGCCCAACCGTCTTTAGTTTGACTTGACTTAGTTGCTCCACTTTAACCTTGGGATGTAGAGGTCATCCTTAGTCTTCTTTTACAGTATGCCTGGCAGGTTACAGTGATGCTATTCATTATCCCCTTTCAGATCCTGGTAACACATGGGCAAATTATAATGATACAATTTCTAAAACCAACTTTTATGAGGAATATTTGTTTCTCTCATTGGACAAGCTGTTAATGACAGTCACCAGTATTGTTCATAGTGAACGCTCATCATTAAAGGCAAATGGACACTTAGCACTTCATCCACAACAGCAGTGTCTGCTATGGGACTATCTTATTTTGACATGAACTGGGTGCTGGTCTGTTTCAGGAGCCTCATATGGATGGCATTTTTAAAGATGTCGACATTCAGAACCAAGCTACAAGAAATGTGCACTGCAATCAGTCAGGCACAGTATCACCTGATATGCCTGATTCACAAGACAATAATAAAGGTATACTAGTCAATTGTGCTTTCATTTATAAATACCTTGCATTTTTTTCAATGTTATACATTCAATTCCAATGACTTTGTTAAACCATTGAGCTACCATGCCTATAGTACTATTAGGTAAAGCCTTTATAAAGTTTAATGTTCAACAAAATTATCTTATTATAATTGAAGCTCAGTTTTTTTTTAAAACTATGAACACACTGATGAAAAACATCACAAACAAATAATTGAAGTGGGGCATGCGAAAGACAACTATCTCTGAAATTGTGCAAATGATATTTTGCCCTTCAACAGATTTCTATCAATGAATTAAGCCCAACAACAATATCCATTTCATAGCAAATATGGTAAATTGTTGCATTAGCTGGCTGAATTTTAAAAATAAGTTCTTCCAAAACAAAGATGGCTTATTTTTTATAAATTTTCAAAATCATAACGACATTTTATTTCCTCTTTTGTTCGTTTTGGCTTCTTCGTGAGTCATTGTTTGTTTACTTATTTCGACAATCATTAGTTGTATCTGAAAGCTGTTTTAAACATTTCCATCAGTCCTAAATTAAATAAATGCATAAAAAATTGTATTACTTGCATATCACAGTATAATGATTTGAACACTTTCAATAATGTAAAATTTGTTTTATAATTAAGCATGGCCAATAGACATCAGCTTTGCAAGCTATTTGATAGAAGTTATAAATTGATTACTATATTTTATACAAGAACTGAATATCTGTAATAAACAAAACAAATACAATGATTTATCGCCAACTAAATGAATCAATGATTCAAACCTGGCAATTTAAGACCTCAACAGCTGCTATCCACTCGTACCTAAGCCATTCCTTCTGTACTTTCTGAAGTACGGCCTCCGCGGCTGTCACGACGACGCCCTTGTTATAGGAGTCTCAGATATCCATGTCAGTGCTGAGGTCACTGCTTCCGTCTCCATTCTCATACTGGAAGTTGTTTACATGTATGCCCTACTGCGCTCAGCAACGACCTCTCCTTTCACTCTAGCCGGGAAGCTCCAGCCTGATGTTCCACTGCGCACGACTGATCCGTCGGTGGATATGACAGTGTCACTCTCCTGCATGTTCTCAGTTATCAGCTGATTTACCTTATGTTCTGCTCTCCCGTTGCTCCGTTCTCTGCATTCGTTGCCTATGGTTATGATGACTCTGGTACTCTTATAATTCTATCACCAGTGTGGACCCATTCTTCCTCTTTGGCTATCGTCTCAGCTGGAGTGACGTGTCCGATTGTTGTCTCAGCCTGTGCCATCCATGATGACCCTCTCTTGATCCCTTGATTTCTGAGATAATACTGTGCAGTGGGTGCCCCGTGTCTGTGGTCACACGCATATAGACTGACTTGTGCCAGTTTATGACATGATGTCACCGATAACAATCCCAACATCATCACAATCGGGGTATCTCTAGTGCAGCCCAGAACCAGTCGCATACCTCCATTCTGGATGGGGTCCAACCTTTAACACTGTGTTATTGATAGTGTGAGGATGCCTAGTCCGTAATCGATGACAGACAACACGACCTGACGGAATAGGATGAACAGGAGGCGTTCCAAGTTGGCAGCAGCAGCCATGGTCTTGAACTCAAATTATGGTTTTCTGTAGTGGGACCAACTGCACAGGAGAACCTATCTTAACATTTAAACAAAAACTTGTTAATCTCATCAATGATTTGCTAGGTAGGTGCATGATTTGACTGTATGGTGTCATGCCATGTTATTACATGTATGAAAGTGTTCAGTTGTGCTGAATGACTGTCATGACCAAATGTTTTCACATTTCAGACGGACCCACTTATAGGCAGCACTGTCTTACATTCTCTCAGCCTGGTCTCTTCAATGAGGATATCAATGGTGTGCACATGAGTCAAGATAAGTTAGATGATCCCAGAAATAGTAAAGACATGGCAACTGAAAACAGGAGTAATGGAGATGAATCAACAAATCTTAGTAGCAAAGACACATTAGCTGATCCTAGGAGTAGGACAGATGAGTTAATCTGTTCCAGGAATAGTAAAGGTGAGTTAATCTATCCCACAAATAATGGGGATGAATTAACGGGTGCTAGGAACTGTCAAAAAACACAGTCAGAAATACTTGGGGCTGTCAATCCACAGAAAGGGATACTTCCAGGTGTAGATTGTGAAAAATTATCAAATAAATGTTTTTCTGTCAGTATAGAAGATGCTCAACTCGGTGACAATGAAGCAAGTCATAAAATACACAACAGCTTGAAGACAAACAGCAGCAAGAGCTATATAGGATCAAAGTCTTACAAGTATGGCACTTCCGGAGTAAAGTTAGCTCTGTTGTCAAAAGTACAGGGACAGAGAACTAATGATGAAAAGAAGTCATTTGTATGTCATCAATGCGGTGTAGCGTTTGATATCTTTAGCAAGCTTAACAGGCACATAAGAAAACATACAATAGAAAAGCCTACTGGACATACAGGACAGAAACCTTACGAGTGTGATGTTTTTGATGCATCTTCTATAACCACCTGTGAACTAAAAAAACATAGAAGAAAACATGCAGGAGAGAAACCGTTCTTGTGTGATGTTTGTGGTGCAACTTTCTCAAGCAATTACAGTCTAAAAGAACATAAAAATACACATACAAGAGAGAAGCCTTACAAGTGTGATGTATGTAATTGGTCTTTTACATCTATACAAAATCTAAAAGGTCATATAATAAAACACACAGCAAAGAAATGTCACAAGTGTGAACTATGTGATGCATCTTTTTTAACCACTTATAGTCTAAACAAACATAAAAGAAGACATACAGGAGAAAAAGCTTACAAGTGTGATGTTTGTGATGCATCTTTTTCAACCAAAGACAGTCTAAAAAGACATAAAAGAAGTCGTGCAGGAGAGAAACCTTACAAGTGTGATGTTTGTGATGCATCTTTTTCAGCCAATGCAGATCTAAAAATACATAAAAGAAGACATACAGGAGAGAAGCCTTACAAATGTGATCTTTGTGATGCATCTTTTTTATACAACCACATTCTAAAAATACATAAATCAAGTCATGCAGGAGAGAAACCATACAAGTGTGATGTTTGTGATTTATCTTTTAGAAGCAATAGAAGTCTTAAAGTACATAAAAGAAAACATACAGGAGAAAAGCCCTACATGTGTGATCTTTGTAATGTTTCTTTTTTATACAGACAAATTCTAAAAATACATATATTAAGTCATGCAGGAGAGAAACCTTACAAGTGTAATGTTTGTAATGCATCTTATACAAGCAGTCATAATATGAAAGTACATAAAAGAAAACATACAGGAGAGAAACCTTACAAGTGTGGTGTTTGTGATGTATCTTTTATAAGCGATGAAAAACTTAAAGCACATAAAAGAAAACATACAGAAGAAAAGCCTTACAAGTGTGATTTTTGTAATATGTCTTTTGCATCTATCCAAATTCTAAAAGGTCATATAATAAAACACACAGCAAAGAAATGTCACAAGTGCGAACTATGTGATGCATCTTTTTTAACCACTTATAGTCTAAACCAACATAAAAGAAGACATACAGGAGAGAAACCTTACAAATGTGATGTTTGTGATGCATCTTTTTCAACCAAATACTGTCTAAAAACACATAAAAGAAGACATACAGGAGAGAAACCTTACAAGTGTGATGTTTGTGATGCATCTTTTTCAGCCAATACAGATCTAAAAATACATAAAAGAAGACATACAGGAGAGAAGCCTTACAAATGTGATCTTTGTGATGCATCTTTTTTTTCCAACCAAAGGCTAAAAATACACATATTAAGTCATGCAGGAGAGAAACCTTACAAGTGTGATGTTTGTAATGCATCTTTTACAACCAGTTATAGTATGAAAGTACATAAAAGAAAACATACAGGAGAGAAACCTTACAAGTGTGATCTTTGTAATGCTTCTTTTTTATACCGCCAAATTCTAAAAATACATATATTAAGTCATGCAGGAGAGAAACCTTACAAGTGTGATGTTTGTAATGCATCTTTTACAACCAGTTTTGATCTAAAAGTACATAAAAGAAAACATACAGGAGAGAAACCTTACAAGTGTGATGTTTGTAATGCATCTTTTACAACCAGTTATAATCTAAAAGTACATAAAAGAAAACATACAGGAGAAAAGCGTTACAAGTGTGATCTTTGTGATGCTTCTTTTTTATACAACCAAATTCTAAAAATACATATATCAAGTCATGCAGGAGAGAAGCCTTATAAGTGTGATGTTTGTAATGCATCTTTTACAACCAGTTATAGTATGAAAGTACATAAAAGAAAACATACAGGAGAGAAACCTTACAAGTGTGATGTTTGTGATGTATATTTTACAAGCAAAGAAAAACTTAAAGCACATAAAAGAAAACATACAGGAGAAAAGCCTTACAAGTGTGATGTTTGTAATGTGTCTTTTACATCTATCCAAATTCTAAAAAGGCATATCATGAAACACACAGCAAAGAAGCGTCACAAGTGTGAACTATGTGATGCATCTTTTTTAACCAATTATGGTTTAAACCAACATAAAAGGAGACATACAGGCGAGAAACCTTACAAGTGTGATGTTTGTAATGCATCTTTTTCATCAAAAAAATATATAAAAATACATAAAAGTAGACATGTATGAGAGAAACCTAACAAGTGGGATGTTTAATGCATCTCTTTCAACCAACATATGTCTAAAAAGTTATACAGGAAAGAAATCGTGTTTGTGCTGCATCTTTTTTAGCCGGCCCACATAGAAAAATACATAAAAGACAAAATACGGGAGAGACATTTTATTAGTGTGATGTTTGCGTTGCATTGTATGTAATCAACCTCGACCTAAAAACACACGAAAGAAAGACAAGCCTTTCAAGTGAGATATTTGTAATGCATCATTTGCTTGCAATGAAAGACTGAAAGTCTATAGAAGAAGACATACAGGAGAGAAACCTTGCATATGTGATGTTTGTATTCATTTGTTCCTATTATTTTTAACTAGAAAGACACCAAAGAACCCACACAGATAATAAACCGTATACATACATGTGATATCCGTATCTGTTATGTATCTTCTACTCAAGTTATTACAGGTACTCTAAAAGTATACAAAATGACTTACAAGAGATACACCTTGTAAGCTTTATATGTGTGGTATACCTTTTACACACAATGGCCTACTGAAAAGACACCAATAAATGCACACAGGAGAGAAACCATACAAGTGTTATGTTTTTGGTGTATCATTTGCTTACACTAAAAGACTGAAAGAAAACATGAAATATTTCATATAGGAGAGAAACCTTACAAGAGCAGGAGGACATGGCATGTATCTGTTGAACACCCATGTTTCACGGGTAGCTGATAAGGTTTTGTTTTTTAATATGGGTCTGCAGCTTACAACATACTATTGCATGGAACTTTCAAGCCAATACTGATATAAGCTCAGCATGTGGAGCTTCCAACAACAAAAACATAAATCTTAGTCACGTTATTCCAGACCAGCTTCTCTTTCATCTTTTTGTGGTTGATGGCGTTGTAGTTATAGCTATGCTGTAAGGTGGTCCTCTGACTATAGATTCCAAGAATGCAATGTAAACAGTATTGCTTATTATAACTATGACTATATTTTTTCCTTGTGTGTCAGTGAGTAATGGTGTATGTTGAATGAAATACTGTATATTCTCCTTCTTCATTGTTTGCTGTAATGTAATGTTAAAAAAGTAAGGGCTTTTAAAAATAATTGATTTGTATCTGGAAAATAGTGTTTGTAATAAAAAGGTTCTTTCTGTGATTGTATGTGTCTATTTTATTTACCTCATACTGGTAGCGGTATAAGGGGAAGAAGACATAAGCACAAACATAACTAGAGAAACAAGACATCCACACAGAAATAACTAGGTGGAGGAAAGCATTCATACAGACATCTCTTCTTCTTTCTTCTTTGCGTTCGGTTTCGAATGTAGCGTGCGGTTATTTTATGCCACCAGATGGGCTGCCTCCATGAAGTGACACGTCAGTCGCAGGTCCTCGATGGTTCCCCACAGTTTGTCTTGTATGTTTCTCTCCTCGGGCCAGGTCTTCTCACAGGGATTTCTTGGTGCAGTGGACATTTTTGCAGGATGTGTTCTGGGGTCCTCTCTGATATGTGCATTGTGCAGTCTGTGTTGCTTTCATTTTATGCATGTGTGTATTTAGTCTGCAATGACCTGTTCTGAGGCGAAATATTGTGGTATACTGTTTCCTATTCAGTCTATTGATTGGGTCCTGTGGGTATTTACTGTTTGTTCTCTCTATCCACTGTTGTTTTAAATTTTTTTTTTATGTTTGCCGTGACTTCTGGCAGTGACACTGGGTTCGTGAATTGTTCTCTTTGTCTTCCCTCCCTGGCTAGCCTGTCCGCCCATTCATTCCCAGGTATGCCGCAGTGAGCTGGAATCCACCGAAGGGTGATTTTATTGTGGTCTTAGAGTTTGTTTAGCTGGCATATTAGTTCTATTTCTATTTCTTTCCTCAATGTTTCCTCTGATGATTCATCTGTGTAGACGTGGGTTGAGGATAGGTGTCTCCAATATGCTTTAGGTTTTTTTTCTCTCAATGCATGGTCTGATTCTCCCACCTTTCTATCGATACCTGGTATTTTCGCTTCCACCTTGAAGTTGTTCTGTATTTTCAGATACTTGTATCATTTCCCACGTCGTTGGACATTTTGATATGATGTCACTGTTCCTGGCTGTAAGGGCTTTTGATAGATGATTGAAGCTTGTTCTTTTTATGCGGTTTTTTGTTAATTCATTGACTTTTCTCTGCATTGGATGTTTATTCATACACTTGAATTTTTCTGTCTGGTTTAGTATTTTACACAGACATAACTAGGTGTAGTAAGACATCCACACAGACAGAACTAAGTGTAGGAAGACATCCACACAGACTCTTAATATGTAGGCCTACCTTGACGGGGTTGGAGAGCTTTCGTGTCCCAATGATCAAGGGAGATATGCCGGCAGGAGTTCTACTCCTGTTAAGGTCACCCATGTTGGAAAGGTCCTTAGAGAGAGCAAGACTAAGAGGCCCAGGGGCAGGTGGAGTTGCTGAACCCACCAGCGAGTGGTACACGCTCTGGGCTAAACTAATCCACCCCCACTTCATGGGTTAAATGCATTCTTGCCTCGTTCTTTACTTTTGTCTTCTATCAGTTATCCCAATGGACGTCGTAAAGATGCAGGCCAGCGGACATTGCACTGTTGCCCCCTTGTGACTACCTCCCAGAGGGTGGGGTATGCTAGATGTACCTTCACTGCAGAGGAGCCAAGAATACTAAAGGGGAGTAAGGATATCCTACTCACATGTATATGCTACGTTTCTGGCAGGATGTGACGATCTTCGGAACAGAAACACTTGAAAAATGGGTCCATAAGTCCATCATATCATCACAATCACACCCTTTTGAGCAAGACAAAAGTCTGCTCAAGCATTCTTTGGGCAGAATACCACATGCTTCAACTCAAGACAGAAAATACAGAATTTCACCTGTTGAATTACTACTGCCTGAGTGACCGACCCCTGGAACTGGATACAATCCCTAAAACAGATAAACTGATCGTGTGTGATTTCAATAGCCATTCACAAAGTAGGACCTACGATCAAATGGATAAGAAAGGAGAGGAATTAGAAAAGTTGCAGAACGACAATGAACTAATCCTGATCAATCAGCCAACCGACCTGCTGACCTTTTATTCGAGGGCATGGTATACTACCTCCACACCAGACCTAGCACTCCATTCACCAGATATGAAGTGGAACATCACACACGTTGTTGAGAAATGACTGGGTGTAAGTGATCATAGGCCAGTTTTTCTAATTTTTGAAAATGAAAATGTTAGGGAGATCAGCACACTACCAAGCTGTAACTACAAAAAGGCATACTGGGAAATGTACCAGTATCATACCAGTGTACTAGTTAAAGATCTAAATGTAGACAGATATAGGCAAGGTAGTTGACGAGTTCAGCTGTCACATACTACAGGCTGTCTGTGAAACAATACTTAGAGAGCTCGAAAGAACTATAGACCTTACTGGAACAGTGAACTAGAGAAACTGCACAATGAAGTGGAAACTTCTTGAAAACAATCAGAGATTAGACTAAGTCGAAATCACCATCAAAATTGTCAACATTTCAAAGCCAAACTCCAAATGCCTGAGCTGGAAGCCAGGACGAAAACCTGGAAGGAGAAAAGAAGGTCCCTGAACTTTGATAAGGACACCAGGAAATGTGGAAGTTTTTAAAACAACTAAATGATGAAGGTAAAGGGAGAAACACAAGGGTTGCACTAAATAAAGATGGGAAGACAAAACTGCTACAGACCTTCAATGCCAGTTGGACCTCAGACCTGGAGAGAAGCAATTATGATAGCACTCCTAAACAAGGGAAAGACAATTCCACAGCATCCAGTTTTAGTTGTCTTTGTAAAATAATGGAGCGGATCATTAATCTCAGGATGGTACCTTGAGAGTGAGAACCTCCTTGTGTCACAGCAAGCGGGTTTTCGAAAATGCTTCTCTACTGAGGACCGAGTAACTTTTCTTTCCCAAGAGATTGAAGATGCTGTCCAAGACAAGAAAACAAGAAATTGGTACTAGCGGCATGGATAGATCTCAGGAAAGCATTTGACAAGGTATAGAAAGAAGGACTCTTGAAGAAACTGAGAAACAATAAAGTAAAAGGTAGGATGTACAAATGGTTAAAACCATACCTGCATAATAGAAGAGCCAGAGTACAACTAGATGGAATGAAGAGTAAGAAAATTGTACTGTGCCATGTTGTACCGCAGAGTGGTGTGCTTTCCCCCACACTTTTCATAGCCTACATGAACTACCTGTTTACCGAACTGCCAAGTGGAGTGAAAGTGGCAATGTATGCAGATGACCTGGTGTTATGGTGCACAGATAAAAGTGGTAATGTATGCAGATGACCAGGTGTTATGGTGCACAGATAAAAGTGGTAATGTATGCAGATGATCTGGTGTTATGGTGCACAGATAAAAGTGGTAATGTATGCAGATGACCTGGTGTTATGGTGCACAGATAAAAGTGGTAATGTATGCAGATGATCTGGTGTTATGGTGCACAGATAAAAGTGGTAATGTATGCAGATGACCTGGTGTTATGGTGCACAGATAAAAGTGGTAATGTATGCAGATGATCTGGTGTTATGGTGCACAGATAAAAGTGGTAATGTATGCAGATGACCTGGTGTTATGGTGCACAGATAAAAGTGGTACTGTATGCAGATGACCTGGTGTTATGGTGCACAGATAAAAGTGGTACTGTATGCAGATGACCTGGTGTTATGGTGCACAGATAAAAGTGGTACTGTATGCAGATGACCTGGTGTTATGGTGCACTGATAAAAGTGGCAATGTATGCAGATGACCAGGTGTTATGGTGCACAGATAAAAGTGGTACTGTATGCAGATGACCTGGTGTTATGGTGCACAGATGAATATGCAATAGTTGCCACCAAAATGCTACAAAGAGCAATAGATGCCTTAACCCTATTGGAAAACATGGTGTGTTAGCATCAACATGGATAAATATAGCACTACGCTCTTCACCCTCTCTCCACAACAAAAAGCGGGACACATCAAGATAGATGGAGAACTACTAAGAGAAGATAAATAACCCACCTACCTCGGAGTTACATTTAATAATAGGCTGACTTGGAGACAATACGTCAACAAGGCAGCAGGAAAAGCTAACAGGGAGTTAGCTACCCTGAGAAAACTAAGTGGAACCACATGGAGAGCCAGAGAGAAAATACTTAGTGGTGTTTACCAACAGGGCATACGACCACATCTGGAATATGGATCAGGCTGCATGGTGTCCTGCAAGCACTAGGAGAACGTAGAGAAACAAAGGTGCTAACGCAGGCAGAAAAGTTCAACTGTATACCGAGTCACCCAATGAAGACTAAGGAGAGGTCCAGATTAGATATTAGGAAGTATTTCTTTAGCCAGAGAGTAGTGAATGCTTGGAATGCATTGCCAAGTGAGGTGGTGGAGGCTGGGACGGTCAATGCATTTAAGAACAGATTGGATGCGTACAGCTTCTAGAGGAAGGTGTTGTAAATGGAACTGGTTGTATACAGACTCTGCAGAGTCTTCTAAACCAGTATAAAGACGTTAAGTTAAGTTAAGAATAGATTCCAGGACCTAGCAATGGGATGATTGAAAAGAAGTGGCTCTGTACAGCAAGCCAAACGACTTCGTAGACACGCCATAGAACTGCCTGAAATTGTTAATTCATTTAACAACTGTACCAGAACAAACACCCTGGAGAGAGCAGCATAGACTATCAGTACGAGTACAAACAACCATTCAAGGTTACTAAACAAGGAGGAACAGAACTTTGCATCGTAAGACAATTGCTCTCAGTTTCTTGGATGAAGAATATCGACATGATCTATGGGTCAAGTATACACATAATGCTAAGAATGGGAGAGATAAATATTATAAAAATAGATAAGGAAAGGGACCTAGGTGTTATAATAGATCATACAGGAAAGGTGAGTGAGCAAGTTCAGGTAGCAGTGAAAAAGGCAAATGCAATGTTAGGTATGATAAAAACAAATATTAAACATAGGAGTAAGGAAGTGATAGTCAAACTGTATAAAGCATTAGTTAGACCTAGATTGGAGTACTATGTACAGGTGTGGAGTCCTTATCATAGAGGGGATATAAACATGCTGGAAAGAATATAAAAAAAGATCGACAAAGCTGATAGTGGGATTCCAGAATTACAAATGTGAGGAAAGACTCAGAAAAACCGGCCAACAGTGTTTAGAAGAGAGACGAAAGCGTGTGACTTAATACAGGTTTATAAGATGATCAGAGGAATGGATAAATTAGACTATAACAAGTTTTTTTAAAATACAGCTACCCACAATAACAAGAGGGTATATCTACAAGTTGACTAAAGAGAGATATTAGGTTAGAGAGATTGGATATTAGGAAATATTTTTTTAGTCAGAGAGTGGTGACTGCTTGGAATGCATTGCCAGGGAAGATAGCGGAGGCAAGGACAGTTAATGCATTTAAGAATAAATTGGATAGCTTTTAGAGCAAGGTGATGTAAATGAAACTGGTTGCATACAGACTCTTCTTAACCTTGTTAAGAGAAAAGAAGCAGCGAACCACGTAATCTGGAAAGATAACATCAGTGGAACAAATGTTGAAGACCATTGGGAGAATTTCAAAACAGTTCTAGATATTCTTAAGAGAGGTTTGTGTTCCGTGGTGGGAGGTAAACGACAAGTCTAAAAAAGGTTTAACTATTATTGTAGTTAAATGTAGAAGAGCTAAATTCCATGGCATACCTTCAGCACGCCACTATTTTTATTTTAAAAATTTGATCTAATTAATTAACTGAATTTCTCGCTATGGTCGTCGACTTTCAAACTTTGTAACTTTTCTGTTTGTCAATAGATATGATTTTATTGTTTGTAGAGACACCATTGAATAAAAAACTTGTGGGTGTTATTGTTTTTGTTGTGTGTTTGTTAGTTTCTGAGATACAAAACGATGAAGTTTAAAATTTATGGAAATCTCGGAAAAAATTTGAACTCGACCGCTGGGCCTCGTAGCTCCGATAGAAAACGATGGAAACCACAACAACGTATCGATACTGTGTTTACAATATCGACACAACTCCTAGTTTCTAATTTAAACGTAGTTCTTTCATCTACAGATCTACTCGATAAAGATCTTTAGCAACAACCTACTTCACTATTTGCAAAAAATCGGATTGCTCCAAACGGCGAATTCAAATTAAAATTGTTCAAAAGCCATTGTCTTTCCAGCGTTTCACTCCATACCATAGTCAAGAGCTGTTTCATCGAGCCTTCTGACCCATTCCTGAAGTTCTGCTTCTGAACCCGCCAACCCGTCAATATCATCTGCAAAACGAAGGTTGGTAATCGTTCGGCCCCCTATCTTGACAGTACCAACGTGACCTCCAAGTGCATTACTCATAATTCCCTCAAGGAATATATTGAAAAGAGTTGGAGAGACTATAAACACCCCTGTCTCACACCAACTGATTTGCGAAACCAGTCCCCTCGCCTCCCATTCACAAGAACTGCTCTAGACGCGTTGTCATACAGGTGTTCAAGGACCGTTATAATATTTCCGTTGATATTATACATCCTCATGGTTGCCCAAAGCGCTTTATGCCATACCCTATCAAACGCCTTCTTAAAATCCACAAACAGATGATACAGTGTTTGCTGCTGTTCTAGATATTTCTCGCTTAGCAGCTTTAAATTAAATATCTGTTCTTTAGTGCTTCTTCCCTGTCTGAACCCTGCTTGCTCCTCGGCAATGATGTTTTCTGCTTGGGGTTTCAATCGGTCGAGGATTAATCTAAGCATGACCTTGCTAGGGTGGCTGATGAGGCTTATTGTTCTCTAATGTTGGCACAGCTTTAGGCTTCCAGACTTATGTAACGGTATAACTATTGATTTCGTCCATAAGTCCGGCCAGTTTCCTGTTGCCCATATTTTGTTGCAGATGTGTGTCAGGCCTTCCACCACTACCTCTCCACCTGCTTGTAAGAGCTCTGCTGGTATATTGTCCACGCCTGCCGCCTTCCCTCTTCTCAATGTCTTTACCGCTGAAATTACCTCTTCCTTCGTTATCAGTTGGTTATCCTCTATATTTGTTGGTGTTGGGGGGAATGTTTTCTCATGTTCGTTTCGCCCTTCATAGTTATATAGCTCGGAACAGTACTCTGTCCATCGTGCCAGTACGTCATTGTCCTCAATAGTGCACTTGCCGCTTTTATCATGGATCATAAGGTTCCTGCCTTGTCTTGGTGTTACCAGTTCTTTGACCACCTTGTATGCTCCTTTAGCATCATTTCTGTTTAGTCTCTCTTCGATGTTTGTGCATTGCTCACATATCCACGCTTCTTTCGCCTCTCTCATCTTTTGTTGTATGGCTTTTTTGACCTCTTTATAACTGCCGACCTCCTCCGGTGGGTGATTGTGTTTTTTCAGTGACCTTCTTTTATCACAAAGGTCTAGAATGTCTTTGGTCACCTATGTCTTCTTTTTTGTTTGGTGGCATCCCAGGATCTCTGTTGCAGTATCTATGAGAGCTGCGTTAAGAGACTGTAACTGTATCTGTATCCAGTCCCTCTCTGAGAGCCAACAGTGGCGCAAATCTCCCTCCCACCCTTGCTTGGAACACTTCGGTGATTTTTGTGTCATTAGTTTGTCCAGGTCAAACTTTAGCCTGGTCACATCCTTCTTTGCGAAACTTTACAGGAATTCGAAGTGGTTGACCGTTTTAAATATCCTGGGTCGATTTCCTTGATGAAGGATCAAAATGTGAGGTGTTGGCCATTATAGCCCAGACAAAATCTGGCAAGATAAACGGTTAGAACTAAATGCGTTGGTCAGACTCAATTGCTGTACGCTGCAACATCTGAAATGCCTCTAGAGGAGCACTTACAACGCAATGGCCTTCCGTTGCCCAAGAGAGGGACTGCTGCAGAAGAAGTTGGGACCCGCAGCAACGCTGAGGAACGGGCATCAAGTTGTGTTGCTCTCCTTTGTATTCTTTCTTTGACGTTTATAATCTACCTTTTTCTTCTTCTTCTTCGTTCGTTCTCAATCTCCCATTACCAAACCTTGAAAGGACTTAAGTAGCAGAATGCAGTCCAGAGAACGGAATGCGTTGTGTCGTAGTTTACAGCTTGGCTGCGATATTTGCACCTTTCGGTCCAACCCATCCGACTTCAGCAAGCATTTTTTGAGTACCGGGTTAGCATTTCCTCTTCGATCCCTTCTCCTTAGCCAGTCTGCCCTGCTGCAGCCTGTTATCCAGGACCACCACGTGGAGGTGTAGAAGGGTCTTGGCAGATATGGTTCGCTGGCCCTGACGCTAGCAATCAGCTATGGGTCGCTGACCACTGCAGCTCATGCGCTGCTCAGCATCTGGATCCCATAACCTATCTAAGATACGGACTCTATAACTGAATACAGTGATGCAATCTCGGTCTAAAAATGCATTTATACATTTTGACTATCACTTTCTAGCTCCTATCTTTAATATTTCTTGTTATCATTCCTAACTTTACATTTACTTATTTCCCTGTGATCTGGACTTGCTCATTTATCTTTCTCGTATGATCTATTATAACTTATATGTTCTTTTCTTTTTCTGTCTTCCTAATATTGTCCTCTCTCGTCATTAAATTCACTATTGTAATTATATTCCTAATCTTCACCTTTATTGACTATAATGAAGGATTTGACTCTGTAGAGCCACTATTCGTCTGGCAGACTGCTATATGAAAGAATTGATCACGGCTATGTCAGAATGCTAGCTAACTGCTACTCGGCGTCTATGACAACCTTCTCTGTCTTCCAAAGACCAGTAATAGTATCCGTTCATAACCGTGTTTGCCAGGGGGACCCTATCACACCAATCCTAGTTTCTGCAGGCCTGGAATCCATCATTAGTCAATGCGACTGGACTTTCTTCGGCATTGACATCAATGGCATGCGACTTAACAATCTCCGCTCCGCAGATGACTAATGCTCATCACAGAAACAGTCAAAGACATCAACCAAATGGTAGCTATGCTTCATAAAATAGGGAGAAACTCGACCTCGAGATGAACACCTCCATGACAAAAGTCATCCGTAACCGTTTCGCTAGCAATGGCCCAGTCATTCTTGATGGCGAAAATCTGAATGACGTAGAGGAGTGTATCTTCTTGAGACACCTATTGAACATGCATAACGACCTAAACCCTGAATTAACAAGACGTCCTCGTGCGGGCTGGACGACGTTTGCGTCTTTGAAAACGGCACTAGACCGTCGTCTTCAACTCTACATTTGTCACTCCAATGTGTTATGCTGCAGAAACTTGGTCACTTACAAAAGACACAGAATCCAAACTCAAAGTGACCCAAGCGTCCATTGAGAGGCGCATTGTCGGCTTCACGTTTCCAGAACTAATATTTGTACGATCTTCACGACACTGTCCTTGGTGAAGGATGTAGTTACCCACACAGACAATGTAAAAGATCGCTGGGCTGGTCACCTGCGTCAGAGAACTGATGACCATTGGAGCACAGCGACAGCAGTCTGGTACCCACGAGACAGAAAACGGAGAAGACCACCCGCGCACTGGGCCGACTTTCTCGAACCAAAGAACAACCGTCTATAGATGAAAAAACTTATCACTCACTGGGTTATCGTAGCCCAATACAAAAGACAGTTTAATGTAGTTTAGATTAGTTAAAGAATCAACGTCATTGCACACGTTTAAACCCATTAATGCTCTGTTCTTCTCCATACATTTTAGAGAATATTAGCACAATACAGGAACTCCCTAGCAACGGGTAGAATCTCGTAATAGATTGGGTAGTTTTTTTTAACATAATTTTATATGTTAGGTTTACAAAAAATATTAATGTCCGTGTCACGTTATGCGCTGCGCATATTTTCTATTGACTTGCTCTACGAGGTCTTGTAATTCCTTTTCACTTTCAACCAACATCATCATGTAGCATGTCCTTTGTAGAACGTCGCTCCCATCACAGTCTGTCTGAAAGAAACTCGTTCCCTTGCCAAAAACCCAGCTTTCGCCACTGTCATACTCAGGCATTCCTGGATATCTTGGTGCCATCGTTTTCTTGGTCTACCCCTTCCTCTTTTGCCTGACACCGTACCTTTCATCACCGTTCTCTCAAGACCGTTGTGTCTCTTGATGTGGCCAAAGTATTTGCATTTTCTAACCAAAATGGAATTGATAAACCAGTTCTCCTATATGCTCAACTCTTGCCGAATGTCTACATTTGTTCTTTTCTCTGTCCAGGTTATTCTGAGGATCTTTCTGTAACATTTTGACTCGAAGGATTCGATTCTTAATCTAGAAGTTTTGGTAATCGTCCATGCTTCACAGACATAAGCTGCCACAGAAAAAACACAGGCTCTCAAGACTTTTACTTTTATCGTTTTGTTGGTGCCCTGCCATAATTTCTTCAGGCTGTTCAGTCCCTGCATTGCCATAGCTAGTCTTCTTCTGATTTCTTTCGAACAGTCGCCATTTTTGTCAATTCTGGAGCCCAGATATTCAAAATGTGGGACCTGATCTATTTCCTCACCACCCATTGTAAATTTATGCTGACATTGTGTTTTTTGGTGGTCATTATCTTTGTTTTTTTAATGTTTTTTAACAGATTTTGATCTTTACTATATCCATTAACCGCTGAAAGTAGCTGCTCTAGCCCTTCTGCACTTCTTGATAGTATCACTGTGTCATCTGCGTATCGTAACTCTGGAATCTCGTACCCCCCAATCGTAAATGGGTCGAAACTTTCAATGTTCTCATCATCTCGAACATTTCTTATTATACATTCCGCATACATGTTGTACAGATAATGTGAGAGGATACATCCCTGTCGGACTCCCTTTTGTACTGCAAACCAATCTGATGTTTGCCTAGATACTCGGACAGCGGCTTGTTGATCTTGGTATGTTTCAATGAGATGGAATATGTGCAAAGGAAAACCCATTTCCTTCATGCTTCTCCACAGATTTTGATGTTTTACCGTGTCGAAGGCCTTAGTGAAATCAATGAAACATGTGTACAGGTCTACATTTAACTCTCTACATTTTTCATAGATATTCCTTAAATTGAATATGTGGTCCCGGGCACCTCTGTCTTTCCTAAAACCTGCCTGGACTACGTGAATTTCAGATTCAAACCGTTTCTCTATTCCTCTTAATAGGATTCGCAAGACTATCTTGCTAGCGTGGCTGATCAGCGCGATAGTTCGGTAGTTCGTGCATAGCTTCAGGTTGCCTTTTTGGGGGAGGGGAATATAAATTGATTTCTTCCATGCTTCTGGCGGTTCTGCACTGTGCCATATCTGTTTACACAGCTTGTGATAAACTCGAGCACATGCCTCTCCTCCTGCTTGTATTAGCTCTGCTGGGATATCATCGCATCCTGGGGACTTTCCCTTTTTCAGGCTTTTAATTGCAGACTGTACTTCTTCCACTGTTGTTTCAGTTTCTTTCTCATCCTTTGGTAGGATTGTAACTGAGCGCTTTGTGCTATCTCCATACATGGTTCTGCAGTACTCTCTCCATCTATTCAGTATGTCTTCAGTTTCTGTTAATGTGTTATCCTCTTTGTCATTTATGACATGTGGAACCGGACGGAATTGCCTTGTCAGTGCTCTTATTGCTTTGAATGCATCTCTTTCTCTGCCTTGTTGTTGTAGGTTTTCTATATCCTTAAACGTTTCTACTATGTATCTTCTTTTATCTTTTCTAATTTCTCTTCTAACTTTTCTTGCGCAGTTTTTATATGCTGTGTTGGTCCCCTTACTTTCCATTTGTTTTAATTGTTGCCTTTCTGCAATGAGTTTCTGTGTTTCCTCTGTTATATAGCTCTGTGTCTTGTGCAATATCTTTGGAATCATTTCTTCTGCTGTCGAGATGAAAATATCCCTTGCGTACGATGTCAACTCCTCAGATGTCATCTCTTGCTGAACAGCAAGCAACGCCTCAAATTTGTTTTCAACCAACATTAGTCATTAGTATATCTGCTTGTATTCTCCCTTAAAATTGATGTCACCTCTCGTCAAGTATACTTATTTTATTTTATATCTTATTACTGGTATAAGAGCGAAGCACAAATTTATCAGCGAAATCCAGCAGACTGTGTCTTTCTGATATTTGTTTCAAGAACTATTATTCATCGTAGCTGCAAATGCTCAAAGTCGTCATATCTGACAATGTTTTGTGCTTGGTTAGAGTTGGAATGAGTTATTTTTTGCTCGCGCTTAAGGAAATAGGCAACGATGACTTGCGTCTCCATGCTTATTTTTTGTTATCTAAAGATTTGCATGTTAATTAGGTTGTTATGACAATTTTTTGTAATATTTCCTTTTTTTTAAAAGAAAAGTTTGACATTTTCTAGACATTTAAAAAGTGATGTTTGGCTTCTGTTCAACATTTTGATCTGGCATCCCCGGCCATGTTTGTTAAACAAGATGGTGACCAAATCTGAACTGATTGTATCGCTGCGAACAAATTGTGGTATTTTGGAGATTTAAACTAGCAGGCATAAATAATAACTACACAACTATTCTCAAATTTAAACCAGTCAGTTTTTATTGTTGATTTAATAAAGAAATATAGAGTTATTCTTTATCTCATAATCTACCATTCTAGAATCACATTCCTTGGGCCTCTGAAATTAGGGAAGAAAGAGAAGTCCATCAGCTGCATCCTACTCGGTATGTTGTTAAAGGTGAGCATACCTCTGCCAACGACTCTCTGTAATCATAGTATACAGTTATGTCGATTTTGTGCCTAATACTAAGTAGCCAAAAGTCGTTTAAATTCATTCCAATGTTTTGTCCTGGTTTACCATGTTGGACTAAGAAGAGCTTTACCAGTTTCCCCACTCTATCTCTCCATCTCATTTGTTTTTTTTGTGAGAGCGACCATGTGGTCACTTGTAGGTAGAGGAATTTACAAATTGACTCTTCAGTACTTACAGCATTACAAATACAATTTCCAGAAAGCCATAGAAAAAAGCTTTCCAATGATAAATAAACCATGTCTATTTCGACCATCCAAGAAAGTTATGAATTTTTGTTGTATTTAAAAAATCAGCGAAAAGGCGATACAGGAATATAGAGAAAAATATAAACTAGGGACTTAGGGAAAGTTGATTCCGAAAAGTAGAGGAGTGGACAATATATTGATTATCTCGGCTACTCATGACTGAACACCTGTAAAACCATACATTTTTATTTTCTGGAGAACAAATTTCAACTAATGACGGTAATTGCATGTCTCTTCGCCTAAAATAATGTTACAATATTTTCTTCATGTCATATATTGTTTGGATCATCTTTTTGAAAGAATCATTAGCACATACATTTTGTATGCTGCTATTTCAATAAAATGCTCTCAGTATTAGTATACAGTACAAATTATTACACAAATGGCAGCTTGCAAACATACCTCAATTTTCAAATTTCTTGAAAATGTTGATAGAACTGCCAATTTTCTATAAAATTATCTCATCAAACGCTTTAAAAAAAAAATGTGTTTGGTTCTTTAACTCTTAAAAATCTGTGCGATCGAGAACACAATAAGTACACTACAGTTCAAGGGAATTCCCCAGTTCTAAATATTGATTTCCGGCCCAGCACTGAAGAGCCTACTCTGTGTCTCTTTCATCTAGGTTCCACACTTCAAAACCATATACCATAACTGGATTTGCCATAGTGTTATAGTTAATCTCAATACAGTCATTTAAGTGTTCTGGCATAAGGCTCTCTGACCAGAGATCAGATACTGCTTACTCCCATGCTCCTGTTTCTGGGCTAAAAATAAGGACTATGATAATGATTGTCCTTCACCAGTATAAAGGCTGACAGTGAAGGAGCACGGAGTAATATAACTGGCAATATTAGTATTGTAGCAGAGCGGACAAGGTCTTGCTCTATCAAATCAACACACCTAGGACTGCTCCTCAACCAACACACCTAAATCTGAATGAACCTAACACAAGAAACATAACTCCACTAAACAAATTCTTTAATTCTCACTAACTATTCATAACTCACACACTCACTCTTATGCAGGGATACCTAACCTAAACAATCCCTTCTACCACTGAACTACTGTCAATAGTCACCTTTCCCGTGCTCCACGCGGATCATAATTTTGGCCGGAACAGCGTTGCTTTGTACTTCGCGTTGTCAGCGCAACCCAGGGGGATCGCCCTTTGGTCTTGTTCGTTCATCTCTTGACAGGAAAAGAACGACGTAGCAGCCGCAGGTATGAAATTTGATCTGTGTTTTCCCAGAGCCGACTGACCCTGTGATAGATGGCTGCGGGTCAGCTCACGTCTCCGAGGATAAGGATCGCTCACCCCAGGAGCGATTATGGCCAACTGGTCATACTTCAGTCTAAACATGAATACACTCGCCAATGTAGACTGGTCGAGTCAGTTCGAGGTGTCGGCCGCTTGCAACCCTCAAGTAAATACGGCAGCCCTGGCTGGAATCGGGTAGCTCGTGCTGGTGAACTCTCTTCAAGTACGGCGCTCAACTGCCGCTTCTGTAATTCTCTCTTCACACAAATTCAGTTAGAATTACTGCAGATCGTAGCCGGTGTTTCTGTAATTCTATCTCACACCAATTCAGGTAGAACTACTGCAGATCGTAGCAGGTCGTAATGTACCTGCTGCCAATGGGTAACGTTTGTTCATGCAGCTCCTAGTGGGGTGACGTTTGTTTTCCAGTCTGCTCAAATTCGGATAGTCACACGCTCTGCATTCCCCAACAGTGTATCACAGAAACATTTCAGGAAAAACCAATTCACCAACTCCCTTAACGACCAACCTCCTGCTCCTGGCTCGCCAGGCTTTTTATAAGCCGGGACTCTTTCTGAGTCGGGGCTACTTGCAAGATGGCGTCGCTATTCTTACGCCATCCGTTACGGTACCCGCCGACTGAGTGGTCAGGTCCCGGTGGGAAGTCCGTGGGGAGACAAGATTTGTTTCCCGACTAAATCTGTCACAGTATCCACACCACCTGTTACCAGGCCTCAAAAGGTTAATAAAGAGGTAACCTGACTGGCATAATATAAAAGGAGCTAATGAGGGTTGAGCATGGGGCTGGCAATCCCATCCTGTATAAACTTTAAGCTATTCGAGAAATGAAAGACGACCTCAATACCCCGTGGTAGAAGAGGAGTGACTCAGTCAGAAATATTAGTACACATATATTGACAATTTGTTTTATCTCATGCAGATTTGAGAATGGACTCTGGTATCTTTGGACGGAAACAAGATGACACAAGGTATGTGTACATTTGGGGTGCACATCAGCCAGATCAGAAAGATTGTTGTTGTTAGGTTAGGTGTGATAATGATTATTAACTGCATCATTGAGACATTTATCTTCTTTTTTTTATATTGACATTTTTTGTGTCTATTACTAGAAAGCCTGTCTCTCCAGCATTTTGTAAATGGGGCTAGCAACCTCTTAACATGAAAACAATTTATTACAGAAACCACTAACACAACAGTACACTAAGTCCTATGATGCAGACTGCTTGTAAGGAGCGTTCTGCAGTGGTTGTCATATGTTTCATATGGGGCCAAATTGGGATGATGAAGAAATCCAGAGTGGTTTGAACAAGCAAGATTACATTATACAAACTAGCTTGCACAAACTATGCTTAGATTGTACCAAATGTGATGTTCGTCCATCACCTGTGATGAAGACCACCTCTTTGTTCAGCCATGTGGACAGTCTTTTCTCTTGTTGTGTCCGTTGAAATGGGTGATTTGGATTAAAGTGAGGAAGAAACTACGTTTTGTCAACCTGCCATCAGCATGTATCAAACAGCTTACACTCATATGACTTTGTTGTGTGGACAGCCACAGAACATGCAACAATAGCCTCATACTTGCTCCAAAAGACAGTGGAGAAGTGGAAAAAAAAATGGGGACTGAAAATAAACCACACCAAAACCTTCACCACTCTCTTTTCACTCTCCTCCAAAAAGGAAACAATTACAATAAAGATAGGAAATCGCCAAACCCCTAGTTGGACACACCCACATTCCTTGGAGTCACATTTGACTTGAGACTTACCTGGAAGTCAAATATAGAGAAAATCCAGACAAGGGCCATAAAAAGACTCTCAGTGATGAAAAAACTGGCTGGTACATCATGGGTGGGCCAACAAAGAAAATCCCCAAGCAAGTCTACACTGGTGCAATCTAGCAGTTGGTCAACAGCGGCCAAAACAAACACAGAAAAACTAGATCGAGTTCAAAATATGAGTCTCAGAATTCCCCTTGAGCATTTAAAAGCACTCCAATTATAGAGCTGGGAAAAACAGCAAATAATGAGCCCCTTGAATTAAGGAGACAATATAAATCCCTTACTCAGTTTGAAAAACTAAAGTGGTTTCCTGATCATTCTCTGCACAAGAGGTTCCAAGAGAACAAAAAACAGACTACTAAGAAAAAGCCCCAACTATCTGGCCAGTGAAATCCACAGAAAACATGCAGACATTCTTGAAGCTAAAACCCAAAAGTGCAAAGCACTCATTCCACAACCCTGGACACAGGGCTAGCATCGGTCCAAAAAAATCTTGGAAGTTCCAGGCTTAACGAAGAAAAGTGAGTAACATAGCAAAAAATCCCCGTTGTCCAGGAGCTCAAGAGACAGTACCCTAGCAACTCTTGGACACACGTTACACAGATGGATCTACCTAAGTGAGCAATAAAAGGGAAGACAGTGGATTCTACATCGAACACTCCAATGGGGACATGGAAAATCATTCCATACCAGTAGGAGAGACTTGTACCAATTTCAGAGCTGAAACAAGAGCTGTTCATGCAGCAACTCAAATTCTTATCAGCCAAAACATAAATACAAAGAGAACGGTCAATCTAACAGACTCCAAGAGTGTACTCCAAGCCATCTCAAGTTACAAACAAGATAGACTCTCACATGAAATAAAATACAACATAGGATTGCTGTCTCAAAAAAACAGACTTAGTCCTACAATGCATTCCAGCCAACTGTGGAATCCCTGGAAATGAGAAAGCAGATGAGCTCGCAAAAGCTGGAAGTGGCAACAAGCAGATTCCCTGTCCACAGACCTATAAAGAAGCAAAGACACGCATCAAATGATCCATGGGGACAAAATGAGAACAGCACTACGAATACAAGCTAGAACATGACAACATAGACAAACTTGGCAGAGATGAGCAGACAAAGATCTTCAGACTCAGAATGGGGCAGGACATTGTAGACTCAATGCCCACCTCCACAGAATGGGTCTCAGAGACATTGCCACATGCAATTGTGGAGCACCCAAGTAAACACCAGAACATATTCTGCAAGAATGCCCTACCTATGAAGACCAGAAAGAGGCAGTCTGGCCTGGAGGAGCGACTATGCTTAAAAAGCTGTGGGGGAACTGCGAAGACCTGAAACCCACAGTCTCCTTCAAGAAGAAGTCAACCTTACTCTCTGGATCTGTGCTACCTTTGGCCAGTGGCAAGATTTTATCAAGACAACTGGAGATATCACACGATGCAGATTTCTCCTCGGGGTTTACTTCCAAAGCATTTCTCATAAACAGGTATCCTGCAAGGCATCGGAGGCGGATGACATATCTATCATTGTGTGTCGTGCCTTTCCTATAACTGCAGGGTGTGAGTGATGTGTTGGGCATCTCTCCCGGGCTGTGTTCTAGTCCATTATAATCTTGTCTAAATTTCACATTTACACCATAACCGATGCTATCTCCAGCTAGGGCAAAGGGCGGCAATCTCATGAAATTCAGTCGTGTGAACTAGACTGTGAAAATGCAACACAGGTTTAAGAGTAGTGCTAATTCATATAGCCAATGTCCTAGCCAGAATAATCAGAGAAAAGAATACACCAAAAAAAAAACAAACGAAGTAACGTTAGTCCTAATGGAAAATATCAATTTTCCGTTAACACAGTTTTAAGTCGTAGACTAGTGTGAATTCCATGCAAACATGTGACCTGGCGATATCCATAATGAACTAAAACACCAAAGCAATGTAGACCAGTAGCCATCTTTGCCACTGTATCAATTGTATACAAAATATACATTGTACACACTTAATACATTGTACAAACTATGATTACATTTTCACAAACTATGACCACATTGTACAGACTATCATTACCTTGTACAAAATATCATTAGATTAAACTTCACATATTTTTTACAAACTTTATTTATCTTATTAAGGGAATAGATACAAAGCTCTAGTTTGAATGTTTTGAATTTGTGTGACTAATTTGTGTTTTCTATTCTTCCTAGTTATCAGAAACAGATCATTCATACTGTCACGGAAACCAAACCAGAAAACTGGGGAGACTGTAACCCAAATAGGGAATCAACACAGATAAAACAGGAGCTAGATTATCAGGTATATATATTCAACTCTGTGTGAAGCAAAGGGTCACCTCTACAGCTAGTTGCCATACGAGAACCCTGAATCCAAGCACTTTCAATTATGGTTTATGTAACAGTGATTTTACATGACGATGTTGCTTGTCCTATCCACAACTTGTTTTCTTGTCCTTTGCAACTTGCTAGTAAGATGAGAGTAACCTTTTCCTCTAATTCCCTGGTACCACTGAAAAAAAAAAAATATATATATACATTGTACAAAGATACAAGCGAGTGTTAATAGCATTCAAGACCATATGTGCTGCCGAATTGGAACAACGCCTCTTGTTCCATCCTATTTCATCAGGTCGTGTTGTCTGTTATGGATTACGGGCTGGGCATCCTCACACTATCAAGAACACAATGTGAAAGGTTGGAATAACACCCAGAATGAAGGTATACGACTGGTTCTGGGCTGCATTAAAGATACCCTGATTGTCATGATGCGGTACATGTTGGGATTATAATAGCTGACATCCAGACATAAACTGGCACAAGTCAAAGCTTATGTGCGTGTTACCACAGACACGCTGCATCTGTACAGTAGTATCTCAGACATCAAGGTATCAAGAGAGGGGCGTCATGGATGGCACAGGCTGAGACAACAATTGGACACTTCACTCCAGCTGAGACGATAACCAAAGGAGAAGAATCGGTCCACATTGGTGATAAAATGATAGAGCACCAGAGAGCATCTTAAGCAAGGAATACAGAGAATGGAGCAACGGGGGAGCAGAGCATGAGGTGAATCAGCTGATAACTAACACACAGGAGAGTGATTCTGTCATATACACCGACGGATCAGTACTGCATAGTGGGACATCAGTCTGGGGCTTCTCGCGTGAGAGAACAGGTCGTTGCTGAGCGCAGTAGGGCATACATGTCAACAACCTCCAGTTTGAGAATGGAGACAGAAGCAGTGACCGCAGCACTGAAATGGATATCTGAGACTTCTATAACAAGGGCAGTCAACTTGACAGATGTGCAATCCGTATTTCAGAAGGTACAAAAGAAATGGCTTAAGTACGAGTGGATAGCAGCTGTTAAGGCCTCAAACCTCCAGGGGTTGACATGGATCTACTTTCCTGGTCATGCTGGGGTTCAGAACAATTGTAGCAGTGGACAAGGTCTTGCTCTATCAAATCAACACACCTAAGACTGCTCTCCAACTAACACATCTAAATCTGAATGAACCTAACACAAGAAACAAAACTCCACTAAACAAATTCTTTAATTCTCACTAACTATTCATAACTCACTCACTCTTATGCAGGGATACCTAACCTAAATAATCCCTTCTACACCTGAACTACTGTCAATAGTCACCTTTCCCGTGCTTCACACGGATCATAATTTTGGCCGGAACACCGTTGCTTTGTACTTCGCGTTGTCAGCGCAACCCACAAGGATCGCCCTTTGGTCTTGTTCGGTCGTCTCTTGACAGGAAACGCACAACTCAGCAGCCGCAGGTAAGAAATTTGATCCGTGTTTCCCCGGAGTCGACTGACCCCGTGATAGAGGGCCGCAGGTCAGCTCACGTCTCCGAGGACAAGGACCGCTCACCCCACGAGCGATTATGGCCAACTGGTCACACTTCAGCCTAAACGTGAAGACACTCGCCGATGTAGACTAGTCCAGTCAGTTCGAGGTATCGGCCGCTTGCAACCCTCGCATAAATACGGCAGCCCTGGCTGGAATCGGGTAGCTCGTGCTGGTGAACTCTCTTCAAGTACGGTGCTCAACTGCCGCTTCTGTAATTCTCTCTTCACACAAATTCAGGTAGAACTACTGCAGATCGTAGCAGGTGCTTCTGTAATTCTCTCTCACGCCAATTCAGGTAGAACTACTGCAGATCGTAGCAGGTCATAAAGTACCTGCTGCCAATGGGTAACGTTCGTTCAAGCAGCTCCTAGTGGGGTGACATTCGTTTTCCAGTCTGTTTAAACTTGGATAGTCACACGCTCTGCGTTCCCCAACAGTGTATCGCAGAAATGTTTCAGGAAGAACCAATCCACCAACTCCCTTAACGACCAACCTAAAAACATGACCAACTTCCAGCTTCTGGCCCGCCAGGCTTTTTATAAGTCGGGACTCTTTCTCAGTCGGGGCTACTTTCAAGATGGCGTCGCTATTCTTTCGCCATCCGTCACGGTACCCGCCCACTGAGTGGTCAGGTCCCGGTGGGAAGTCCGTGGGGAGACAAGATTTGTCTCCCCAGACTAAATCTGTCACACAATGATAGAACTGACATCATGGCTTCACAAGCTTCCATGATGGGCACATTAGTGATGGATAGAAGCGACATTTTAAAATAAATCAATGGCTGCCAGTTAGGTGAGGACACTGCAACAGATGAAGCAGCAATCCACAGGCTGCAAAGTTTCGACATTAAACGAGGTTCAAGCGGAGTAGGGTGCATGAGAGTGTACAACCAGCTAGCTACAGGGACCATCAGCATTCATACCCTACACCATTTGCGGAGATAGTCTGAGCACCTATGGGTGTGCCCGAAGTGCAGTGACGTCAATTCTTAAAAACAGAAACATAATTTTATATAGATATATATATCCCTTCACACAAATTATAATATTCAATGCCAGTGTTAAGTCAAGGTTGCTGTATGGAGCGGAGACATGGAACAACCAAGGTCATACAACAAAGACTCCAGTCCTTCGTTAACAGATGCCAATGAAAGATAATAGACATAAAGTGGCAGGGCATGGTGAGGAATGAAGACTTTTGTGAAAGGAGCCAACAACATCCATTAGAACAACAAATTAAGCCAAGAAAATGGGGACATACGCTGCAGAAGGCACAGTCTAACATAACCAGACAGGCTCTTACATGGAATCCTCAGGGGAAAAGAGAGAGAGGTAGACCAAAAAATACGCGGAGAAGAGAATGTGAGAAGCAGCTAAAATTAAATAATTACACCTGGAGAGAGGCAGAAAAAGTAGCCAAGGACCGTGTAAGCGATGGCCTATGTACCTAGAGGAGCGGCGGGATTTGATTGATTTATTGAACAATTTAGTCCACCTTCATAAGCACACTTTGGATGTGAGGAAAGCTGCTGCAACTTAACACGCGTTTTCTGGACAAACAAAAGAGTAATCTGACTCACTGTGGGCATTCATCTAGAACAGCAACTAGCCCAACAGATGAATAGGTAGTAATCTTTCCATTCCACATAGGCCACAACAGACTGCGATACCGTCTGTTTAACAAACTAAGAATATGAGATACAGATGGATATGTCTGTGGCACTGACCAATATGACTGCTGAGCATCTGCTACAAAGGTGTCCAAAATACGAGAAACAAAGAAAGCAGGTGTTGCCTTCACTAATACCATTCCTGGACAAGCTCTGTGGAGATACCAATAGCCTTAGGCTGACCACTGCGACCTTTAGATATATTCAAGTTGATGTCTGAAAGTGTATAAAGAAGAATCATTACTGTAGGCTAACAACTTTACACTGATACCTTCCTGACAAATTAAGAAAGTACCTGCATCAAAATTGGCAAAGCCAGAAACAAAAAAGCGGCACTAATTTGATAAATGCTGCATCACCAATGCTCCTGGTGGCTCACATAATGATGTATTATGCGGCTATCAAAGGCTCAACAAGTGATTCAGAATCAACTTATGAACGTGACAGAGCAGGTGTATGTATAGCTAGCAAGCTAATAACTGTTCCTATTACGGGCAAAGATGCTGACAGTATAACAATTATGTTGTGATATCTGATGTCATATGTCTGATAAGTCCTGTACTAGCAAACTACAGGAATCATCAGTATGCAGACTTTACACCATTTGCTGAATACATTGGGCATCTGTAGATCTGACTAGAGTGATGTGATGATGATTCTGTATAGCACACCAAATTTAGGCATATGTAATTAGACAAAAGCTCACTACTATATATATGTCTTGATTCACAGGCTGCAATATGTACAGAAATGAAGTATCCATTCCAACGGGATCTAATCAAACTGGAACAAAAACCAGATTGTGCTGTGAGTTACCAGTCTCTGTTTTATTCTCCATCATAAAGTATTGACATATACATGTATCTTGGTAATAATATAGACAAAGTAGGAGGAACAGATAAAAATACAAAAGGCAGATGGAGCTTTCATTGTTTATAAAATTTATGGGCGTCCAGAGAAATGGGGCTAATGTCTGCTATACTTTTGCAGTTAAGGAAATCAAGAGAACTCTATTTCAACTGAAAAATCCAAAACTCCAATGTAAAGTCAATCCTTCTCGTATGTATGTAAAGTCAGTCCTTCTCGTTTGTATGTAAAGTCAGTCCTTCTCGTATGTATGTAAAGTCAGTCCTTCTCGTATGTATGTAAAGTCAGACCTTCTCATATGTATGTAAAGTCAGTCCTTCTCGTATGTATGTAAAGTCAGTCCTTCTCGTATGTATGTAAAGTCAGACCTTCTCGTATGTATGTAAAGTCAGTCCTTCTCGTATGTATGTAAAGTCAGTCCTTCTCGTATGTATGTAAAGTCAGTCCTTCTCGTATGTATGTAAAGTCAGTCCTTCTCGTATGTATGTAAAGTCAGTCCTTCTCGTATGTATGTAAAGTCAGTCCTTCTCGTATGTATGTAAAGTCAGTCCTTCTCGTATGTATGTAAAGTCAGTCCTTCTCGTATGTATGTAAAGTCAGTCCTTCTCGTATGTATGTAAAGTCAGTCCTTCTTGTATGTATGTAAAGTCAGTCCTTCTCGTATATTCCTGAAAATGTGGAGAACTGCAAAAGCAACAACTAAAAAGGTACATGTTTTCATAAATAACTACTTGTGCAGGATTTGCAATGTTGTGAAACAATTAGCAGCTCTGAAGCTGACAAAAGCAACAACTAAAAAGGTACATGTTTTCATAAATAACTACTTGTGCAGGATTTGCAATGTTGTGAAACAATGAGCAGCTCTGAAGCTGACAAAAGCAACAACTAAAAAGGTACATGTTTTCATAAATAACTACTTGTGCAGGATTTGCAATGTTGTGAAACAATTAGCAGCTCTGAAGCTGACAAAAGCAGCAACTTGTGTTTTTTCACATTAACAAATCAAATGAAGATGCAGTAAAGGCATGTTCATTAATAAGAAACATTTACAAATGTCACTTTATTGAACAGTGTTGAAATGAAATTCTATGTTCGTATAAAGAAGAACCAATTTGAAGTTTGTTCACTGCACATCATGATTTTTTTATCTTTACAGCGTAGAGCAGTCAAACCCGCCCACTAAATTCATATGGCCTAATACCCTAACGCATTCAGAATCATCCTCTGAAAAACATTGAATAATTTTGCACAAATTGAAACCAGTGTTTTTTATAATTTTGTAGGATATTGTAGTTTTAATTTAGATCAAAATCGTGGCACCATTGTTTATATAAGAACATTTATAAGTTTTTAAGGTTTGTGTCTATGAAAATCATGACTTTTGCCATTTCTTAAATTAACTGAATGTCTTTATACTGATTTAGAAGACTCTACAGCACCAGTTAAACGCTATCTATATCTGGTCTTAACAAACCACCTGGGGAAAGGTGCAAATAACTTGGGTAGATTTTTAGTTTGAATTTTGTCCGGGCAGCAGCTGTTAAGTCAACTCTTTTAAATCAGGATTTGGGGACAGCGTGGCCTAGTGGTTAAGTGGCACGGCTCACAATCCGAAGGTGCTGGGTTCGATCCCCATCACAGCACCGGCCGTTACCCCGGGGAAGCAAACCCTTAGAAAATGCAGGAGGAAGCAGACCCTTACATAAAATGCATGCTAAAGTCAGATGCACTGGGCCGACATGCGAAAAAAAAAAACACAGTGCAACGTCACCGCCTTGGGGATTAGAAAAAAAAAAAGATGAACGCCTTGAACAAATGCATGATAAGTCCTCATGTCTTGAACCAGCCTTCTCCATGACTTTCCCAATTTCCTTTTATGTTTTTCTCTAGCTCCGTTCTCCTTGTATTTTTGCTCAGCTTCTACCCACACAGCCCTGATTTCTGTAATGTGTGTCCTATCCAACTCCATCTTCTCCTCACCTCCAATTCCACTGTTGTCTGCTTAGTTCTCTCCAACAGCTCTACATCTGGAGCTCTAGTAGATGGCTCAAAGTAGGAATTGATGAATACTCAAGTGAAACCAGAAGCATTGCCAGTTGGTCAATAAGTTGTGATACAAGAATAGTCCTCATTAGCTGTTTCTTATGATATGCTCAGTAGGGTGCAGTAGTTCTCTTCATTGCTCACTAGTATCACACCCTCATCTATGTGAACATATGCAAAATAATAAATGCCTCTTACATGTGTGCTGACATGTTTCACCTCTTATACTTGCCAGACCACAAGCTCCACCAGTGAACATGCTAACATCCCTGCTGTAGCAGTCACAGTAAAAAAGGAACTGAAGTGGGAGGTAAGCCATGAGCTGAGATAATTTTGTACTGCTAGACTTCATCAAATCAGGTTGTTGGTTAATGATGAGCAATTTCAGAGCAGAGGCACTGAGGGCGGCAGTGGAAGAAATGGTGACAGGTAAAAGGAATGAAAGCCATATAGTCCTGCTTACAGATGCCCTGGCCGTAGTCACAGCACTAAAAAGCCAGAAAAATACTGAACTTAATGATTTAAGAGCAGTACTCTGTCAACTATGCCAGAAGTTCGCACCAAAAAGGGTAGTGGTGCAGTGGTTTCCATCCCACTGTAACATCCAAGGCAACGAGGAGGCAGACAGACTGGCAAAAGAAGGCGCAAGACTACCACAACCAGATACTAGTATGAGATACGAAGAGTCAAAACGGCTTATTAGAGCTAGATACATGACCAAATGGGAAACCGAACATACTGACTACACAAAAAACGATGCCTATTACCAGTTGAACAGAAGAGAGCAGGTTGTGGTCTTCAGACTTCGCACTGGCCACATTAGACTGAGGTACCACCTATTCAACAAATTGAAGATAGGTGGCACTGACGAATGCCCGTGTGGTACCGGGAAAATGACCGCTGAGCATTTGCTGAAAAACTGCCCGACATACGAGGATCAGAGAGAGCAGATGTGGCCATCACCAGTGGCAACACTAGACAAGCTATATGGCAGTGTCGACAGCCTCAAGATGACAGCTGCTTTTTTCGAAAAAATAAAGGTTGATGTCTGACTGAACGATGAAGAAGAAGAAGAAGAAGTTAATGATGTCTGATCTGATGCTGTAACTTAATAGATAAAATTGTAGGAAAGATTTACTCTGCGTCTGTTCCACTCTATTGTCTCCATTAGGGGATGGCGTGGGCTACTGATTAAGTGACACCGCTCACAATCCGAAGGTGCTGGGTTCGTTCCCTATCACAGCACCGGCTGTTACTCTGGGGAAGCAAATCCTTAGAAAATGCAGGAGGAGGTAGATTCTTACATAAAATAAAAAAAAAGGTGTGTGATCATTGGACAAATCAAGTAATAAATAATCTTTCGGTGTTGAAGCCAACTTTCCTCGCGATAAATGTGTAGATTTTGAAACATTACAACCTTCTCAGATGCCAACCTATCAGAAATAAGCTTTCAGTTAAAAGCCAGCTGCTCATTCGTGGACATCAGCGTGTTGAAGAGTCTTAAAAAAATGAAATTCCATAAACTTCATCACAAACACATGTTTCAAAAGTATTTATTGTAGCAGCCACACTTATTGGTTTTATAAATGGTATCTTTGAGCCAGGAAGGGTTAAAATATTTACTTACAAGTTGTATAAAAAATTTTCTACGTTTTTCAGAATTTGTCTATTCATTAAGTTTTTTGCATTTCCAATATACAATTTAATTCTGAATTGTCAACTATAGCTTAATCTGTTCAGAGCAATCTGGTTTTAGGGTAACAAAGACTCACACCTCATCCATTCTCTTGTAAGAACAATTGTTTCCTCTGCATGAAGGCTGTGAGTTGTGCTTTTGCTGTGTGAATATATTTTCTGCACATACAGTAAAAGGATTTGAACAGACTTACGGGCTCATCCTTAAATCCACTCCGCTATGGCAGCATTTGGGTCTCTATTTTGATATCTTAATTTGTTTCAGGTGTTTCCTATGGATGGCCTTTGCAAAGATGTCGACATTCAAAACCAGGACATTAAAAATTGTGCCTACCATCAGCCAGGAATGATATCAGCTGATATGTTTGGTTCACATGACAGCGATACAGGTATACTAGTCAATTACTCTCAAACAGCGTTGATGGCCTGGTGCAGCTGCTTACGTCTGGTCAGAAGCACAGTGGAGATCAGAATCTTTTCCTGCTGATACAAAAAAACAAAGATAATGTCCATTGGCAAACACAGACCCCCAACCCAATATCACTATTAGTAATGAAGAAATTGAACACGTGGATTACTTTGAATACCTTTGATAACAAATTATGGGGACTGTGCAAGGGAAATATGAAGACAATTGTTCTTAGCAATGCAGAAATTGAATAGTATGCAAAATGTATAATAATAGCTGTCCATCGTTGTCGATGAGGACCGCCGACATCATCCTTGTCACAGATTTCCCTGTTGGGTGTGGGTGTTCATGTGGCTGAACAGGCCAATGCGGCACGAAAACATCTGCTACATATCGGGCACACGAGGTTTGTAGATAGGGATTGTGTTCCCGCTATTCGGGATTTCCGGTTCTCGCGTCTGCTCTGGGCTTTCAAAACACGGTCGTCTTCACCGGCAGCTACACCCGATTCGACTGCGCTTCTCCAGTCAGATCTGTTTTGCGCAAGATATTCCCAGGTGTCGATGTCTATCTGGCAACTTTTTAGTGAGTCCTTCAGACCGTCTTTAAAACGTTTCTTTGGGCGCCCTCTCTCGCGCCATCCCTCTCTCAGCTCGCCGTAGAGAAGCTTCTTTGGGAGCCGCTCGTCTGACATACGGACAAGGTGTCCGGCCCATCCTAGTCGTACTTTTTCTATTTCCCATTCACAAGAACTGCACTAGACGCCTTGTTATACAGGTGTTCAAGGACCGTTATAATATTTCCGTTGATATTATACATCTATAGAAGCAGAAAGGCACTTACAAGATGGGAACCAATATTACCAGAACAAACTTTCACACCCATCCCTGTTTTAATTTGGCAGATTTGTGACTTACAATCAAGTACCACAAATATGCGTGTAAAATAAATTATTTTCGGAATAAAATTTATGAATGTTAAAAAAATTGAGCTGAAATTATGTTCCCAGGATCTTTTGACATAATAAAACTATTTTTGACATTAAGTATTCACATTAAAAATATATATTGGTCTGAAGCATTAAATGTTATTAAGGCATAGGTGGGGATACCACACAATTTGTCATAAATATTGCTCGCTAGTAAATACAGAGTTGCTGCATTTATTGTGAATTGTAAGACGCAGATCTGCAAAACTAGGATAATGGGCTTACATCCCATAGTTGTACAACTATGTTTTTTATGAAGCTGAACACAAGTAAAATTGAATTGTAAGCCATATTGCTATCTACTCTGCCATGGTCCCCTTTTAGCTTGATAATCTCATCAAAGATTTGTTGGGCAGGGTTGTGGGTTTTCTATATTATTGCCTATATTGAAGTTGTCCAAGTTGTATTGTATAACTGTCAAAACCATATTTTTTTCACATTTCAGGCAGACCCACATGTAGGCAGCAAGGTCTTACATTCTCTCAGCTTTGTCTCTTCAATGAGGATATTCAAGATGAGTTAGATGATCCCAGGGATATAAAAGATGAGACAACTGATAACGGGAGTAATGGTGATGAATTAACAGATCTAGGTAGCAAAGACCAGTTAGCAGATCTTAGTAGCAGTAAAGATGAATTCATCTATCACAAGAGTAATGCAAATGAGCTAGCAGATACTACAAACTGTCACAAAACACATTCGCAAATATATGATGCTAAAAATGTACAGAAAATGATGCCTCCAGATGTAGATTGTGAAAAATGGTCAAATAAATGTATTTCTATCAGTGGGGAAAATACTCAACTCAGTGACAATGAGGCAGGTCATAAGATGCACAGCAGCCTAGAAGAGAACAACAGCAAGAACTGTGGAGGATCAAAGCCTTTCAAGTATGGCAATTCTGGTGTCAAGCTAGCTTTGACAGAACAGATACTGAGTTCCAATGATGAAGAGAAATTATTTGTATGTAATGAATGTGGTTTACGGTTTGATATCTTTAGCAAGCTTAATAGGCATATAAGAAAACATACAAAAGAAAAGCCTTACAGGTGTGATTTTTGTGATGCATCTTTTAAAAGCACTCAAAATCTAAAGGTGCATAAAAGAAAACATACAGGAGAGAAGCCTTACAAGTGTGATGTTTGTGATGCATCTTTTATAACCAATAAAATTAGAAAAACTCATAAAATAATGCACACTGGAGAGAAACCTTACAAGTGTGATGTTTGTGATGGATCTTTTACAAGCACCCACAATCTGAAAGTACATAAACGAATACATACGGGAGAGAAGCCTTACAAGTGTGATGTTTGTGATGCAGCTTTTACAATAATGAAGAGTTTAAAAACACATAAAAGAAAACACACAGGAGAGAAGCTTTACAGATGTGATGTTTGTGATGCATCTTTTACAAGTGCCCAAAATCTGAAATTACATAAAAGAAGACATACAGGAGAGAAGCCTTACAAGTGTGATGTTTGTAATGCATCTTTCACAACCAGTGACAATCTAAAAGTACATATAGGAAGCCATACAGGAGAGAAGCCTTACAAGTGTGATATATGTGATGCATCTTTTGCAACCAGTAAAAGTCTTAAAGAACATAAAAATAGGCATTCAGGAGAAAAATCTTGCAAGTGCGACGTTTGCGATGCATCTTTTACAAAAAATGAAAATTTAATAACGCATAAAAGAAAACATACAGGAGAAAAGCCTTACAAGTGTAATGTTTGTGGTGCATGTTTTTCAAGTACCCCATATCTAAAATTACATAAAAGAAGACATACAGGAGAGAAGCCTTACAAGTGTGATGTTTGTGATGCATGTTATACAAGCAACCAATATCTAAAAGTACATAAAAGGAGACATACAGGAGAGAAGCCTTACAAGTGTGATGTTTGTGATGCATGTTATGCAGATAACCAATGTCTAAAAGTACATAAAAGAATACATACAGGTGAGAAGCCTTATAAATGTGATGTTTGTGACGCAGTTTTTACAATCAACCAACATTTAAAATTACATAAAAGAAGACATACAGGCGAGAAGCCGTACAAATGTAATATTTGTGATGCATCTTTCATAACCAATAAAAGACTAAAAGCGCATGCGCATAAAGGGAGCCATACAGGAAAGAAGCCTTATAACTGCGATGTTTGTGATGCATCTTTTACAAAAAGAGAAAGGTTGAAAGAGCATATAAGAAAACATACAGGAGAGAAGCCTTACAAGTGTGATGTATGCGATGCATCTTTTATAACCAATAGAAGTCTAAAATCACATAAAATAAAACATACAGGAGAGAAGCCATGCAAGTGCGATGTTTGTGGTGCATCTTTTACAAACAACGAAAATTTAAAAAAACATAAAAGAAGACATACAGGGGAGAAGCCTTACAAGTGTGATGTCTGTGATGTATCTTTTATAAGCACACAAATTCTAAAGGTACATAAAAGAAGACATACAGGAGAGAAGCCTTACAAGTGTGACGTTTGTGATGCATCGTTTACATCTGTGTTTAATTTTAAAAAACATAAAAGAAGACATACAGCAGTTGTTGTTGAATGTCTACAATGAGTACCTTTATTTTTTTGTGCGCCATAAAAAGGGTGTTAAGTTGCAGGTTTGCAGTAGCTTTCCTCAAATCCTTCAGGCAGTTGTGTCATGCATGTCTTCATCTGCGTCTCACTCACTATTATGAGGACACTTCGATCCTCTACCTCAGTCAGACTGTCATAAAACAGTCTTCCGGGAGAACTACTATGTAGTAATTTTGCCTGACCCTGACTAACATGTCTGATCAGTATGTTTTGCATGACCAGACAACATAAGTCCTGCCCTAAATGCACAAGAGAAAAAATGTTACATGTGTGATGCATCTTTAACAACTAGCTAGGATTGGCACGGCATTTGGCAGACTTTACAGTAAGATGTGGAATAGTCAAGGGATCAGAACTCACAACAAAAATGTAGGTCTTTGCTGCGGTTGTTCTACCTACCAATTGAAATGCGTGTGAGAATTAGACTGCCAAAGTCGGCATGTCGAGAAATTTAAACCACATCAACATGTGCTGCCTGCGGAAACAACTTATGATTACCTGGCAGGATATGGTGTCAAATACAGATGTGTTAGCACGATTGGACATGACAAGTATGACACCATGATTGCACAGCTGAGATGGGCTGGCCATGTGGTGCGCGTGTCGGATTAACGTATACCAAAAGAGCTGCTCTATGGTGAACTCCAAAATGGTATCTAGACGCTGAACAGCGGATGAGCTACAGTGGTCAGCGACTCATAGCTGACTGCTAGCGTCAGGGCCAGCGAACCAGAGCTGCCAAGACCGTTCTACACCTCCACGCTGTGATTCTGGATAACAGGCTGCAGCAGGGCAGACTGGTTAAGGAAGAGAGATCGAAGACGGAATGCTAACCCGGTACTCAAAAAATGCTTGCTGAAGTCGGATGTGTTGGACCAAAAGGTGCAAATATCATAGTCAAGCTGTTAACTACAACACAGCGCATTCCGTTCTCTGGACTACATTTTGCTACTTAAGCCCTTTCAGGGTTTGGTAGCGGGAGATTGAGAACGAACAAAGAAAAAGAACTCCAACATGGCAAGAGAGCAAGCGGTGGTCAGCGGAAACTGTATAAGTACACCCTTAAGAGATCACTGATCCAGTGCAGTGTTAGCCATGATAACTGGGAAAGAACCGCCACTAATCACACAGACTGGCACAGCACTTTTGCCGAGTGTGTTCAGAGACATGAGAATAAATGAGGCTATACAGAGACAATTGCTCTGCAAATCTGTGAACATCAGCCTTTCTTCTACCCCGGTGGTAGGAGATGTCCTATTTTCTTGCTTATTTAGCTATCTTCAAACTCATGCGAATAGTGAATGTTGACAAAGTGGTCCTCATCGATTATGAAAGACAAACAGGGCATGAAGGAGCACTGACTGATAGCTTTGGTATACAATCAAGGGTAAGGCAGGAATACTTTCTATCACCCTTCATGTTTTTGTTGGTCATATGTTGGATAATGGCAACATCAAAAAATGGAAAGGGAACTGGTATTCAATGGACACTGTAGTTGCAATTAGAGGACCGGAATTATGCAGATGGTCTGGTACTTTTGTCACATTGTCATGGCCAAATGCAAGAGAAATTTGACAGAGTGAAAGAACAATCAGTCAAATTAGAACTGCATATCAACATGAAGAACCCAAGCTACTATCAGCAAAGAACCAATCATGCAGGAGGAAGAACTGATGGAATATGTGGGTGCTTTACTTATTTGAGCAGCATAATTGACACGTCAGGAAGTATAGATGCAGATGTAAAGACCATAATTGACACGTCAGGAAGTATAGATGCAGATGTAAAGACCATAATTGACACGTCAGGAAGTATAGATGCAGACGTTAAGACCATAATTGACACGTCAGGAAGTATAGATGCAGATTTAAAGACCATAATTGGAAAGGCAAGAATGGCAATCCTGACAATAAGTAACAGCACCATGCAGAGAAATCAATAGTCACGCCAAAATGTGAGTATTCAATGTCACTGTCAAGTTGGTATTGTTGTATGGAGCCGAAACATGGGTAACGACCAAGGAAATACAACAAAGCTCCCAGTCTTGCTCCCAAACTTACCGATGGTAACAGAGGAAAATGAGCATAAAGTGGCAAAGCAGGGTGAGGAATGAAGACCTTTTGGAAAGTACCCAGCAACAGTGACTAACAACAAATTAAGATAAGAAAATAGGGCTGGATAGGACGTATGCTGAGGAAGGCTCGTTTCAACATAGTCATGCAGGCTCTCACGTGGAATCCTCAAATGAGTAGAAAGAGAGGTAGAACTAAATTACATGAAGAGAATGTGATAGAGAACTCTTTCTAAATGGTTACACCTGACAGAAAAATCGGCCCAGAACTGTGTATGCTGAGAAGATGTGGTCAATGACCTTTGTATAGAGAGGAGAGATGGGCTTTGATTGATTGATAATAAATGCACATAAAAGAGGACATACGAGAGAGGTCTTACACGTGTGATTCATCATTTGGGTACACAGGGGACGGCGTGGGCTACTGGTTAAGTGACACTGCTCACATTTTGAAGGTGTTGGGTTCAATCCCCATCACAGCACTGGCAGATACCCCGGGGAAGCAAACCCTTAGAAAATGCAGGAGGAAACAGATCCTTACATAAATGCAATGGGCTGACAGGTGCAAAATAAAAACCGCAGTGCAACGCACACCCGAATTGGGGAATAGAGAAATAAGGTGAACGCACACTACAACAAAAAATGTTGGTACACTCAAAGTTTGAAAGAACACAAAAGAGAACACACAGGAGAGAAGCTGCACAATTGTGATACACCAAAATCTAAACATATAAAAATAAGACATGAATGAAAGAAACCTTACATGTGTGCTGTGCTATAGCATTTGCAACCAATAATATTCTAATAATACCCCCAAAAAAACACAAATTATGTTTTTGGTGCGTCTTTTGTTTACATTTACTGTCCCTTAAGATCCTATAAGTATTTTTCATTATGATCAATAGAATCCGGAATTAAATCAATAAAAACAATGAGAAATTGGTGTTTGTCATATTTTATCTGTAGCTTTTTTATTTCTGATATTGGTGTAAATTTTGAGTATGTTATGTATTTATAGAGGAGTGTCTAAAATGTCCTGCTAGTGTGCAAAAAGTAGATCATTGTGACCTATTTGGTGAATGCATATGACCTACTTTACAGAAAATGTGTACCAATCAATTTTCGCTCACAGCTAAATGCATGGTGGCGGTCAAAACACAGGAAGAACATAATGCAACATTACAAGCAAGGCACTGTTTGTTGGTTTGGACTGGTTTGTTGCTCTTTGTTTGTATGCCTGCCATTTTACAGTGCGAACAGTCATGTTGACCTATTTTGGTCTCAGTCTTGACTAGTTTGTGTCAAGTCACACGTTTTTCTGGTCTTTCTGGGTTTTTTTCTAGCACAGAATAAATTGATAGAAATAACCCACTCAAACTGGCTCATCATCTAGACCTAAATAATTATTTGGTAGCCCATAATTTTCATGAAATTGCTGTACGTGTGCACTTGCATTGCTACAACAAAAGCTCCACCCATCGTGAGCAGTGCACACCGAATACGCACATCCATCGCTCACGTTAGTGTCACTAGGCCTACAATCATCAACTTTCATGACCATCAACGATGCCATTGCTGTGGTATAAATCTAGCTCATTGTTATCACTCTCTATCTCAATATCTGATTGATTATCATCATAATCAAAGTCTGTCTTGTCAAATAATCTAACAGATTCCGTCCTGACGACCCTGGTTGTTCAACATCAGATAAATTGATCATTTTTTGGTGAAAATGCACTGCTGAATTTTAACTTTGAAGCTGTTTTCATTACTTTATCGACACTTGCATCAGAATTCAAACTGGAAGGCAATGAAAACAGTATTGAATTTGAGATCATCGTTCATGTAACTAGCGGTATATTTTCTAAAGGGCTATTTAAATAGGTACTAAAGAATTCACTCAGGAGAGAAGTTTTCATATGCACATATTCTGAGCTGTCCTCTTTCGCCCACGAGGCCTCAATTATTTACTTCCAGCTTGACCATTTATCACGAGATGTTTCTCTATCCCTGTGAATTCCAATCAAACACGCGTCTTGCCATATGTCTGATTTCTTTCTGAGAGTGTTTACTATAAATCTTCGCTATCTATCACCAATCTCCTGCTCTATATGTTGTTGTCATGTTCTGTCCCACAAATTTTGTGTTTACCATTATCTGTGTTCATCTAACACAAAGTATGCAATGAAGTGACTAGTTAGTGAAGATCTGCAATCTGGATTTGATACTCTTAATCACATCCCATATCTACGAGCCTTATCTCTGAGCTTAATCTAATTCTAATCTAATTTCATTTTCCATTGAAAAATGTTGGTAATAAATTTTCTTTGTGTGATTTTCCGTGCCGATGTTTTTTGCCTTTTTCTCATTCTCATCCATCACATTTATTCTAGCTCAATCGCGTGTCCTCAAAAATGAAATTCAATTAATTCTAAGATTCAAATTGATGAAATGATATTTTCAGATGATTTGGCTCTTATGCCCTTTAACATTATTCAGATGTAAAATAAAATGTGTACTTGAGCAGTCATAGAAATTGCAACTGAGAATAAATGCAACTAGCAACAATAAGATTGCAATTTGAGACAGACTCTTGTCAAAATGTAGAATTATTCATATATTATGGTAACAATTTAGACAAGGCAGGGTGTACACATAAAGATATCAAAATAGGAATACACAAAATAAGTTGCTGTCATTGCGTTGAGAACCTATTAAGAAATTAAGGAAATCAAAGACACAGTCGTCAAGAGCTAATAGCAGCTAGCTCTGAATCACTGGCTGCTACCATCAAACATAGCTGGGTAAGACCCTAATCTGTTGGCCCTAAAAACAGAATACATCTATGCAGTCTGGCTAAGCGAATATATAGTGAGGAAAGAAGGCAAACTCCATACCAAAAATGTCATGCTGAAACAAAACGCATCAGGTTTCTTTTTCTTACGGTGTCAGACGTCAACTTGAATTTGTTTGAAGAAAGCAGCTGTCGACACTGCCATAAAGCTTGTCTAGTGTTGGCACTGGTGATGGCCACATGTGCTTTCTCTGGTCCTCATATGTCAGGCAATTTTGCAGCAGATGTTCAACAGTCATTTTCCCTGTACCACAAGTGCAATCATCAGTGCCACCTATCTTCAGTTTATTGAATAGATGGTACCTCAGTCTGTTGTGGCCTGTGCGGAGTCTGAAGACGACGACCTGCTTTTTTCTGTTCAACTGGTAGTAGGCATCATTTTTTGGCATCAGGTTTAAAAGTGCATATATTGCATCCTCACTGTAAACTATGTCACAATGTCCTCTTGAGAATGCACAACAAAAAATTATGGTTGAAAGAACTAAACAAAAAACAGAGGAACAGCGGGTGAGGAGAAGACGCTGTCATTGGATAAGAAAAACATTTAAGAAAACCTGGTGATAGCATTACACGACAGTCTCTGTTTTAGAATTGCCCTGACAAGAAAAACAAAATGCATACAGAGAAGGGACTGGAGAGAACAAAAACAAAAAAATACATTCTGAGAACTGGAGCAGATGGCTCAAGACAGGAGGACTTTCTAATGGCCTGTCTTTTTCAAGAAAATGAAATGGCATTGGTTGATAACTTAATTGATCTTTTGAAAAGGAATACTGCATCATGTTACGTTATACAGAAGCGACATAAATGTTCCAGGGCAGATCCATAGGTGCTCAGTCTTTTTCAATGAAGGTATGGATACTTGTTGGTTTCTGAAGCTTGCTGATTGAACACACTCGTACTATGTTCTTGAATGCTTAACCCACAACTGATTTAAAACTCTTACGATATTTTGATTGTAAACTCATTCATTGATGTCAGCTGTCTAACAGCATGTCCCTCCAGAGTAGTAGAAGTGGTAGAGCAATCGTTTTTATTGGCAAAAGTACTGGGGTCAATCCCTGTTATCACGAGGCTCTAATATCCTGTAGCAATCCGCAGTGAATAGCAAAACCAGGAACCGAAACAAACCACGTGACATCAAACCTTGGTCAAAATTGCAGCTTGAATATTCAGGTCAGGTCATCTCGTAACCGGTGAGGTCCATGGGGGCACACATGAAGACATCCTCACAACTCACGCCACCCTTCTCTGTCAGCGGCCGCTGCGTGTGCCTCTTCTGGTCGGATTTTGTTCCAATCTTTTATGTTGTCCTCCCACACCTTTTTTGACGGCCTCTTCGTCTTCTGTCTTGCACCTTTCTGGGGAGGATCGTATTTTCAAGACCATTTTATCTCAATGTGTGACCATACCAAGCGAGTTTCCTTCTTTGGACAGTTGCCAAGAGGTCTTCAAAGAGCCCTATTGCTGTTGTAATTCTTTCTCGTATTTTCTCGTTTGTAACTCGATCTTTGAACGTGACGTTTAAAAGTCTTCGGAAACATCTCATCTCCAAGGCCTGTATCCTTTGCTGGAGGTCAGGTGTAACTGTTCATGTCTCATAAGCATAGATAAATATTGACAGAACCAATTTACGCACTAATTTGATTTTCGTGCATAGTGCAAACCGTTTATCTTGTCAGATTTTGTTAAGCCGTGCAAGCGCCGCTATTGTCTATGCTATTCCGGCAAACACCTCACAACTTGATCCTTCATCACTGACAATCGAACTCAGATATTTAGGCCGTCCACCACTATCAGCCCACTTGCCTGTGACTTGACTATCAAAAATAAAAATTCTAGAAATTGGAGGAAAACATTAATTTCTTTACGCAATCCTCTACGGAAGGTATTGAAACCTACCGTACTGCACACCTGCCAAGAAACTGATATAGCAGTCAAATAGGTTAGCAGTTGTAAAAACGACGGCCTGCAAAATACATGCTGCTTAACTTAACTTACTTAACGTCTTTATGCTGGCTCTTCAGAGTCTGTACGCAAGTTCCTTGGAGGGTTGTTTTTACCAATGTGCGAGTTCATCTTAATAGACTCAAAACAGTAGAGCGTGGGATCAAGATGCGTAGCAGCGCATGAGCTGCAGTGGTCAGCGACCCATAGCTGACTACTAGCGTCAGGATCAGCGAACCAGAGCTGCCAAGACACTTCTACACCTCCACGCGGTGATCCTGGATAACAGGTTGCAGCAGGGCAGACTGGATAAGGAGAAGGGATCGAAGAGGGAATGATAACTTGGTACTAAAAAAATGCTTGCTGAAATCGGATGTGTTGGACCAAAAAGTGCAAATATAGCAGTCAAGTTATAAACGACGACACAACGCATTCTGTTCTCTGGACTACATTCTGCTACTTAAGTTCTTTCCGGGTTTGGTAGTGGGAGATTGAGAACGAACGAAGCCAAGCCAAGCCAAACAGTAGAGCTAAGTAGACCACTGATTTCCCAGCAATTCCTTAGCAAAAGCGATTAGAACCATTTATTTCGGATAAATATCACACGAATGCATCGTTGTTGCAAATGCCGAAAGTCCAGATATCTAAAAAAAATGTGCTGTGCTTGATTTTAGTTGGAATGACACATTAAAAAAAAAAGTTGTGCATAAGAAAATATATGCTAACTTCATTACCTTTTCTGAGCTTATTTTATTTCAATGTATTGCACCTTAATTACATTTTTTAAGCTGGACGTTGTTTTCTTTTTTTCCTTTTGCTTGTTGAGGTTTTCTTGTCTTTTTTCAAGCATAAAAAATGGATAACTAGATTTGTAATTAAATGAAGAAGAGCTAAAAATAAAGCATGGGAAAAATAAAGGCAGGTAAATCAAAAGTAACATGTTTAAAATATTTGGAGAAGCAAAACATAGCTCAAAAAGTGAATAAAACAGCAAAAATAGACTTCGGTTTTGGGACCGATATTGTTCTTGATATATATAAACGATATGGACATTGATTGAAAAATGTGCAGACGACACAAAACTATAGCAGGGGTGGATATATTGAGGTCGGATTTAAATAAAATTCGAGGCTGGTCTGTGAAATGGCAAATGCAGTTTAATATAGATAAATGTACAGTCATCCACATGGGTAGATACAATATGGAACGTAATTACAGAATAGGCGAGAACAATATTTGAATGATAGATAAGGAAAGGGATATAGGAGTTATAATAGAGCATACAGGTAAATTGAGTGAGCAAGTCCAGGTAGCAGTGAATAAGGCAAATGCAATGTTAGGTATAACAAGAAATATTAAACATAGGAGTAAGGAGGTGGTAGTCAAACTGTATAAAGCATTAGTTAGACCTACAATGGAGTACTGTTTACAGGTGTGGAGTCCTTATAGTAAAGGAGATATAAACATGCTGGAAAGGATACAGAGAAGAGTTACAAAACTGATAGTGGGATTCCAGAATTACAGTTACGAGGAAATACTCAGAAAAACCGGCCTAGTGTCCAGAAAAGAGAATAATTCGAGTTGACTTAATACAGGTTTATAAGATAATCACATGAAAGATTAAATTAGAATATAACAAGTTTGTCAAAATACAACCACTTATAAGAACAAGAGGGCACATCTATAAATGAACTAAAGAAAGGTCCAGATTAGATATTAGGAAATATTTTTTAGGCAGAGAGTAGGGAATGCTTGGAATTCATTGCCCCAGGGAGTAGTGGAGGTAGAGACAGCTAATGCATTTAAGAATAGATTGGATGTGCATAGCTTTTAAAGCAGGGTAATGCAAATGGGACTGGTTATCTACAGACTGATGAGTCTTCTAAACCAGTATAAAAACCCTTATTTAAGTTAAAGATGCTTGGCTTCTATTCAACTTTGTGATCTGGCAACCCCGGCCGTGAATGTTAAACAAGATAGCGTCCAAATTGAATGTCCTGTCGTTGCAAATAAATTGTGGTATCTTGGAGATAACTAGCAGTAATAAATAATACCCACTCAACTATTCTGAACTTCAAATGAGTAAGTAATCATTTTAAGATCTTTATTTAAGGGAAGGCATTGAGTATAAGTCGCTCGTGTCAGGGTAAAACACTTTAACTTTATCATGGAGGCACTGACTTAAGTTAGTTACTAAGTTTCTAAGTAACAGTAAAGTAGATCAACTGATTCTAACTCAAATAAAAACAGTATTTGGGGCTGATAGAAATATTTGAAATGGTAAACTCTAATAACTATCGAGGTGTTTCTCTGCTCAGTATTGTAACCAAAGTCTTTGCCAAAGTAATCTTATAAAAATTGGTTGAATGTGTAGATTCTGGACTCAACGATCATACATTTTTTTTCTCTTCATCAAATCCATCGTACCATCATAAGCTACCCTTTTATATCATTCCTTCATTTACCTGCCAAGGGCATTTGATTTGGTTAGCAAGGATGGGCTCATCAAAATCATTTTCTAAAATAGGCTGCCCAAGCAACTAGCAAAACCCCAGAGATCCCTAACAATAGCGCTCCAGTGGCTACTCTCCCATTGCGGAATCACGAGAAACGAGAGAGCTGATGCTCTGGCAAAAGATGGCAGCAAAATAGGCACAATTTAATCATCGAGTACCATACAGACAAATCAAGAACATCATTAGAAATCAGTATATACACCAATAGGGAGAAGCCAGAACCATAAGCAGTACACCAGACCCAATTCACCAACTCAAAAGAAATCAATAAACTACATTATTTCGTGTGAGAACTGGACACTGCAGACTACTAGAACATCTATACCGACTGAAGATCTCACAAACCGATGAGTGCCCATGTGGAACAGGGTGCCAGAACCCTAAGCATATTCTACAGAAATGCCCAATTTATAGGGAAATAAGATGCCATACCTGGCCGGAGGGTGCGTAGCTGAGACAAAAGCCGTGGGGCAGCCGCTCCGACCTGGTGAAGACTACAGACTTCATCATGGCGACTGGCCTGCAGATATAGCATGACCAAAAGATCCTGAACGCAAAGAAGAAAGAAGAAGGCTGCCCAAGCAAATTGCTACGACTAATATCTTTCCATGAAGCCATAAAAGGAACAGTCCAATTTGATGGTAGCGTACCATCCGGTATTCTCAGTGGTGTTAAGCAAGGCTACAATCTGACTCCGACCCTTGTTGGAATCTTCTTTGTAGTGTTACTGAAGCATGTATTTGGTAATGCAGATGAAGTCTGTATTTATGCTAGGCCTGATGGTTAGCTATTGTCTTTATGCTAGGCCTAATGGTTAGCTATTGTCTTTATGCTAGGCTAAATGGTTAGCTATTGTCTTTATGCTAGGCCTAATGGTTAGCTATTGTCTTTATGCTAGGCCTGATGGTTAGCTATTGTCTTTATGCTAGGCCTGATGGTTAGCTTTTGTCTTTATGCTAAGCCTGATGGTTAGCTGTTGTCTTTATGCTAGGCCTGATGGTTAGCTGATTAACCTTGTAACACTCAAGACCAAAACGAAGATCCGGGATATCACCACCAAGGACTTGCTTTTTGTTGATAATGCTGCTCTGGTTGCATTACTATTGATATCCTCCTTTGCCTGTTGGGGGATGGCAAAGGTTCAGAAATGTGTGTTAGTGGCATGAAGGCCATGGACATGAGTCTGACATCCTTGAAAACCGAAGCTGCAGATCAATTCAAGTAGAGATGTACCTTGAAGAGCCACCTCATGCTTAGTGAAAAGAAGCTCTTGCGACATGGAAAAGGGAAACTACAATGCTGCAAGGATATAGAAAATACAAAAACTCATTATAAGAGCTACTACTCCAAGGTTGCATTATCCTATAGTCAGTCAGGACTGAAAGTGACTATTATTAGTATCTGCACCACTTATGTTACCAGAACTTAAAAGGAGATTTAAGAATAATTGCACTGTAACCTGCCAGGCATTTCATAAGAGACAGCTAATGAAGGTTGGACATAGGGCTAGCTAACTAATCCGGTAGTGTCTTTTGGCCACTAAAGAAATAAATGAAGAACTCAACACCTCGTGGTAGAAGAGGAGCAACTCAGTCAGAAATATTTGTCCACATATATTGACAATTTGTGTTATCTCATGCAGGTCTGAGAATGGACTCTGGTATCTTTGAACTGAAACAAGAAGACACAAGGTATGTGTGCATTTACTGAAAACAAAACTGGAAGAAAGCCAGAGGTAAAGAGCACTGAAAATGGTAGGATAATATCAAAAGATAGAAGGGAAAAGTCTGGTAGATTGTACCATCAGGGCAATAGACAGAGAAAGTTGGAGGTCTATTGCAGCTGACCTTCACTGTCAAAATGGTCCTAACTGAACTGATTATTATATTGTACAAACTACCATTACATTGAATAAAATATCATTATATTGTACAAGCTTTTCATACAATGTACAAACTATTACTACATTGTATAAACTATTATTACATTTTACAAACAGTTATGGACATTGTACAAAATAGCATTACATTGTACAAAATATTACATTGTAGAGACTTATTACATTGTACAAACTATCATTACATTAATCTTCACAAAATTTCTGACATTTAATTTATTAGATAAAGAAATACATATCTTGAGTCTGAATGTTTTGAATCTCTGTAACTTATTTGTGTTTTTGTTCATTCTAGTTATCAGAAACAGATCATTCACACTGTCACAGAAACCAAACCAGAAAACTGGGGAGACTGTAACCCAAATAGGGAATTAACACAGATAAAACAGGAGCTAGATTATCAGGTACACAAATGTACCCTTATTTTTGTCTTTTTGCTCCATGTGAAGCATATGCCACCATTACATCTGGTCATCACCCTGGAAGCATCTAGCTAAGTACTTTCAACTGACGGATTCTGTAGCAATGCTTTTATGTGATAAGATTGCTAGCCTCATGCACAACCTGCATCAAAAGGAATGTTGTCTTGTGTCAACAATGCAGGACTTCATGCACAACGTGATTGCACACGCATGAATGATATAATATTGTTAAAATATTGTCATATCATTTAAGTTAAAAAATTCATTTGATCGCTTGTTGTCTATCAAAATCTTGTTTCAATTGTTGTGTATGAACATAGATTGGTATGGCAAAGCAAATGACCATTGTCGGAGAAATTACCCAATTCCATATTTTCATGCAAAACAACAACTAAGGAATTTTACATTATCTAAGATAGGAAGATTTACACAAGTAGATGTTCTAAGACACATAAAAAAGTAATACCTATCACTTGTGAAGCACGTCATACCTACACAAGATAATATAAAATGAAAATATTCATCATTGACTATGTAATAGTGAGGAAAAGTTCATTCAAGTATATGAAGGATGCTATAGTGTTCAGAAGACCAGAGGTGGAACGATAGAAGCGACCATTACCTATCTAAAATACATTTTTTAAAATAAAGATAGTAATTGAAAAAATTTACTCAACCTGGCAACACCAAACAACATGCAAGAAACCTAATAATGCAAAAGGAGAAAATAAAATTAAGATTTACGAACTAAGAGTACCAGATGGTCAGAGGCGATAACAATCGCTCATAACAACAGAAAAAGAAAGGATAGATGATTCTAAAGAAGATATGGAAATACTGTGGATAAAATTCTACGATATTCTTAAATAGACTGCAGAAGAGACATGCTGTCAAACCAAAGAAGGGGGACGGCGTGGCCTAGTGGTTAAGTGGCACGGCTCACAAACCGAAGGTGCTGGGTTCGATCCCCATCACAGCACCGGCCGTTACCCCGGGGAAGCAAACCCTTAGAAAATGCAGGAGGAAACAGACCCTTACATAACATACATGCTGAAGTCGGATGCACTGGGCCGACAGGCGCAAAATAAAAACACAGTGCAACGCACAGCATCAAAGAAGGATAGAAAGAAAGAGCACACCATGGTGAACAGAAGAAATGAAAAGAATAATAATAATTTAAAAAAAGACTTGGAAACAATACCTAGAGTCTAAGAAACTAGAAGAACAAACAAAGAAATATAAAAAAATATGTAAATTTAACTTAACTTCTTTATACTGGTTTAAAAGATTCTGCAGAGTCTGTATACAACCAGTTTCATTTGCATTACCTTGCTCTAAAAGCTATGCACATCCAATTTATTCTGAAATGCATAATTGTCCCTCCCTCCACTACTATCTGTGGCAATGCATTCCACACATTCACCACTCTCGACCACAGGTCGACTTAGAACTAAGAACATACAGCTCCAGTTCTTCTTTCATTTACTATGTTTCTCACATTTTAGTTTGTAATTTTGTTGTTTTTCCTATTTTTGCTTTTGCTTCATAATTGTTATTTTTGCTTTTCCACTACGTATTTCACACTTCCCTGACCCCAACTCTCCCCTTTGACTGCATCCTCTCTAGCACCATATTGTAGGCCTATCTTTAGTCTCATATTTCATAGGCCTTACTAGTTTAAATTTGTAACACAATGATTAAAAATTAAGAATAGAAGCAAAGAAGAGAATGTTCTCAATGCAAATCAGAAATTCTGGGAGGAATTTGGAGAGAAACTAGAAAATAATGCTAAAGAAAACCAGAAACTATTTTTCAGGACCCTAAAAAACATTAAAAAGGAAAAGGAATGTTCTCTGAATTTTGTTAAAGATAAATAAAGTGCACTGCTGACCACCCCAGAAAAGGTAATGAAGAGGAAAATCAAGCCCTGAAAGTGACGGTCCCAATATCAGAAAAGGAAGCCATAAAGGGTAAGGATAATATTACAATGGATAAATTAAAGGCAGCATTGGAGAAAATTTAGGTTGGTAGAGCAACTGGACATGATGGTATAACACCCGAAATGGTTAAATTTGAACCGCAAGAGAGATACTATTCATGACGCGTCTCAAGACAGTATGGTGCCAGAAGAATATACCAAGAGATTGGGAGGCTGCCGTATAATAATATTTAAAAATAGGTGACAACCGACAATGTGAAAATCACAGGTATTTCCCTTCTCAGTGTTCCGAGGGAAAGTCTGCTCTAGAATTCTAAAAATTATATTGAGAGGTCTAGCAGAGAAAAGGATGGGCGAGACCCAATGTGGGTTTTAGGTATACAGTAGTACTCAAAACCTTATCTTCATACTCAGATACCTGAGCGAAAAGGCACTTAAGTATGATGAGGAAATATATCTCTTCTTTTTAGATCTGGAGAATGCATTTGATAAAATCCCTTGTGACAAACTCTGGAGTGCTAGTTAAGTAAGAATACGCCATGATGTGTGCCATAGTATTTCTATAAAATATGCAAAAATTATGTGCGAACATCAACCAAAAGCCAGGCGAGTTCAGGATGACTAGCGGAGTAAGACGGTGACATATTCTATCACCGTACCTTTTCATACTCCTCATAGATGAGGTCATAAAAGCCTGCAAGGTAGGGACAAAAGAGTATGAAGTGTGGTACTGGAAAATGAGACCAAGTTATATATTAGAGTTTGCTGCAAAACTGCCTGACATACGAGGATCAGAGAAAGCAGATGTAGCCATCACCAGTGGCAACACTAAACAAGCTCTATGGCAGTGTCGACAGCCTCAGGATGACCGCTGCTTTTTTCGAAAAAATACAGGTTGACGACTGACAGCGTACGAAGAAGATATATTGGAGTTAGCATTTGCAGATGATGTGATCCTGATCACAAAATCGAAGGCACGTCTGCAGACCAACTTGCACGTCTGTGAAGAAGAGAGGAATACACATAAGCAACTCCAAAACAAAAACCATGTTGATCGCCGGAGATTTGAAAAGATATCAGATAACCCTGGGAATACAGCCACTAAAGTAGAACAACCACTTCAAATATCTAGGAGTGGCAAAAGACAGCAGGGGAGGAATCAAAGAAGAGTTAATAACACAGAAGGCCGCAGTTGGTAGATTTTTCCATGTACTAAACAAAAAATTCCTCAGCAAAAGAGAAATAAGCAGGAAAACAAAAATGGATGTATACCACTTGATCTATGTGCCTGTCCTAACATGTGGAATTGAGTCATGGACAATAACCAGTCCAAGAAAGACAAACACAGTCACATGTGAAGATGGTGACAGTATTACAATTATGGTGTTTTATGGGATACCATATGGTGGTAAAGTTCTATAATAGTAAGCTTCAACTTAACTAACTTCTTTATACTGGTTTAGAAGACCATGCAGAGTCTGTATACAACCAGTTTCATTTATATCACCTTGCTCTAAAAGCTATGTGCATCTATTTTATTCTTAAATGCATTAACTGTCCCTGTCTCCACTACCTCCTCTGGCAATGCATTCCAAGCATTCGCCACTCTCTGAAAAAAAAAATATTTCCTAATATCTAATCTGGACCTCACTTTAGTCAACTTGTAGCTATGCCCTCTTGTTATTGCGGGTGGCTGTATTTAAAAAAACTTGTTATAGTTTAATTTATCCATTCCTTTGATCATCTTATAAACCTGTATTAAGTCACCACGAATTCTTCTCTCTTCTAGACACTGTAGGCCGGCTTTCAAGTGCCATCTATGTCCAGTCCTTTCACCATTTACTCAAAACAACTGAGCACCTGTGGGTCTGCCCAGCGTGTTGTGATGACGATTCTGAGTAACATAACAAATTAGGACACATATAACCGGACATATGCTCCCTTCTAAACATGTCTCTATTCACAGGCTGCAGTATGTACAGAAATGAAGTATCCATTCCAACGGGATCTTATGAAACTGGAACAGAAACCAGATTGTGCTGTGAGTTACCATCCTCTGTTTTATTCTCCATCATAAAGTATTGACATGTACATATATCTTTGTAGTAATGTAGACAAAGTAGGAGGAACAGATACAGATATAAGAATACAAAAGGCAGTTGAAGCTTTCATAGATGGTCTAAGATAATTATTGTGAAACTATTCTTTGATGTATTCTGTATGATAAGAACAGTCTCAAGACATAAGTGCTACCACCTATTACCCATCTTCTGTCCCCTGTGTTAATCTCCAATCATCATTTTATGCCACCAATACTCATCACCACTATCTGAAATGGAGAGGGCAGAAGATGCAGCACACTGAATGAGCTGACTCATAACTGGCCGTCTACATCATGGTCAGGAAACAAGAGCTCATCAAGACCCTATTTCGTCTCTAAATCGCGGTACCAGAAACAGGCAGCACTAGTGTAATCTGGCACTAAGAGAATAAAGATTGCAGTGGGGAAGTAAACTATACTAAACAAAAAAGCCAGCTGAAATCGTATGTGTCAGACCAACAGTGGATATCACAGCCTTGCTAGTAGGTTTCTGTGGCCAAGGAGAACCTGGCAAAAAAAACGAGAGAAGAGGAAACAAAGATATGGAGTGTCTCGTGGACAGGGCTCAACAATCAATCCAGGAATCAAAATCCAAGCTCCCATTACATAATATGCCTTCAACAAATACACACCAAGTCCTCATGTCCTGAACCAGCTCCTCCAACTCCATTTACGTCTTCATTGTTTCTTTTATGTTTGACTCAAGCTCCCTTCTCCATGTGTATTCAGGTCAGCCTCTGTCTCTCCAGCTCTGGTGGCTCAAAAACAGAGACTGCCTTATAATACCTTAGCTGGTTTCATGAATATGTATCTTATTTAACACCATCTTCTTCACACCTTCCATTCAACTGTTGTCTGCCTGGTTCATTCCAACAGTTCTACATCAGGAACTCTAGAGGATAGGTTGAAATAGAAATTGATAGATTTCTAAGCGAAATCAGAAGTATTATATGAATCAAGTTCAAGTTTCAAAATAGTCCTCTTTAGCAGCCTTTTATGCCATGCTTAGTAGGGAGCAGTAGTTATTTTCATTGCTCTCAAGTATGACACCCTGGATTTATGTTGGTCTCTGCAAAATAAGGAATGCATGTTTCTTTGTTACATGTGTGCTGACATGTTTCACTTCTTATACTTGCCAGACCACAAGCTCCACCAGTGAACATGCTAACATCCCTGTTGAAGCAGTCACAGTGAAAGAGGAACTGAAGTGGGAGGTAAGCCATGAGGTGAAATAATCTTTGTACTGCTAGACACCAGGTTGTTCATTATTGATGTCTAAGTATGTCATCTCTGACAGTGATATTTTATGTTATGCGAAGCCAACATCACCATATTCCAGACTGAGCAATAGGCACTCAGACATTTTTCAGCAGATCATCAAGGGAGGTGGATACTGATGGCTTCTGTAGCTTGCTGGTTGTCATCATCCATCCATCTGGCTCCCATCCCTGTTTTATCTCAGTTTGATTTACAAACTCTTCTGGTCTGTGGATTACTGGATAATCAATTACAGTCTTCTTCTAACAGGCAGCCATTTAGAAATTTCACCATGTGTCTCTTTCTATCCATGTGTAATTGCACCTCCACATGATGTCCAGCAGCATAAGTTAACAGACAAAAATGAATATAAGCCATACCTAATGCCCACAGTATAAATGGTTTTGAAGCCAGCATATCAGCTCTTTCATTGACCTGGATGCCAACCTTTGTGTGGAAATGATTGCAAATTAGAATGATCTACTTACAGTATCACTCTTCTATGCTTAGTTACATTGGTACACCTCTTCTATCAGGGGGTCCAAAGGTCTTTGTTATTTTTACTTGCAACTTATATTGTCTACACGATTGGACATCCAGGCCCATGCCCAACCCTTGTTAATCTGATGACTTCATTGTTCATCTTATACCATTGGATGTCGATGTCCTCATTGATCCCCTTTTATGATATGCCTGGCAGGTTACAGTAAAACTATTTTTGTATTCCTTTTCAGACCCTGGTAACACATAATATACATAATATGCCTTCAACAAATACACACCAAGTCCTCATGTCCTGAACCAGCTCCTCCAACTCCATTTACTTCTTCATTGTTTCTTTTATGTTTGACTCAAGCTCCCTTCTCCATGTGTATTCAGGTCAGCCTCTGTCTCTCCAGCTCTGGTGGCTCAAAAACAGAGACTGCCTTATAATACCTCAGCTGGTTTCATGAATATGTATCTTATTTAACACCATCTTCTTCACACCTTCCATTCAACTGTTGTCTGCCTGGTTCATTCCAACAGTTCTACATCAGGAACTCTAGAGGATAGGTTGAAATAGAAATTGATAGATTTCTAAGCGAAATCAGAAGTATTATGTGAATCAAGTTCAAGTTTCAAAATAGTCCTCTTTAGCAGCCTTTTATGCCATGCTTAGTAGGGAGCAGTAGTTATTTTCATTGCTCTCAAGTATGACACCCTGGATTTATGTTGGTCTCTGCAAAATAAGGAATGCATGTTTCTTTGTTACATGTGTGCTGACATGTTTCACTTCTTATACTTGCCAGACCACAAGCTCCACCAGTGAACATGCTAACATCCCTGTTGAAGCAGTCACAGTAAAAGAGGAACTGAAGTGGGAGGTAAGCCATGAGGTGAAATAATCTTTATACTGCTAGACACCAGGTAGTTCATTATTGATGTCTAAGTATGTCATCTCTGACAGTGATATTTTATGTTATGCGAAGCCAACATCACCATATTCCAGACTGAGCAATAGGCACTCAGACATTTTTCAGCAGATCATCAAGGGAGGTGGATACTGATGGCTTCTGTAGCTTGCTGGTTGTCATCATCCATCCATCTGGCTCCCATCCCTGTTTTATCTCAGTTTGATTTACAAACTCTTCTGGTCTGTGGATTACTGGATAATCAATTACAGTCTTCTTCTAACAGGCAGCCATTTAGAAATTTCACCATGTGTCTCTTTCTATCCATGTGTAATTGCACCTCCACATGATGTCCAGCAGCATAAGTTAACAGACAAAAATGAATATAAGCCATACCTAATGCCCACAGTATTTTTTTTTTTTTTTTTTTTTTTTTTTTTTTGCGTTCGCCTTATTTCTCTAATCCCCAAGGCGGTGTGCGTTGCACTGTGGTTTTTATTTTGCGCCTGTCGGCCCAATGCATCCGACTTCAGCATGCATTTTATGTAAGGGTCTGCTTCCTCCTGCATTTTCTAAGGGTTTGCTTCCCCGGGGTAACGGCAGGTGCTGTGATGGGGATCGAACCCAGCACCTTCGGATTGTGAGCCGTGCCACTTATCCACTAGGCCACGCCGTCCCCTATGCCCACAGTATAAATGGTTTTGAAGCCAGCATATCAGCTCTTTCATTGACCTGGATGCCAACCTTTGTGTGGAAATGATTGCAAATTAGAATGATCTACTTACAGTATCACTCTTCTATGCTTAGTTACATTGGTACACCTCTTCTATCAGGGGGTCCAAAGGTCTTTGTTATTTTTACTTGCAACTTATATTGTCTACACGATTGGACATCCAGGCCCATGCCCAACCCTTGTTAATCTGATGACTTCATTGTTCATCTTATACCATTGGATGTCAATGTCCTCATTAATCCCCTTTTATGATATGCCTGGCAGGTTACAGTAAAACTATTTTTGTATTCCTTTTCAGACCCTGGTAACACATAATATACATAATATGCCTTCAACAAATACACACCAAGTCCTCATGTCCTGAACCAGCTCCTCCAACTCCATTTACTTCTTCATTGTTTCTTTTATGTTTGACTCAAGCTCCCTTCTCCATGTGTATTCAGGTCAGCCTCTGTCTCTCCAGCTCTGGTGGCTCAAAAACAGAGACTGCCTTATAATAGCTTAGCTGGTTTCATGAATATGTATCTTATTTAACACCATCTTCTTCACACCTTCCATTCAACTGTTGTCTGCCTGGTTCATTCCAACAGTTCTACATCAGGAACTCTAGAGGATAGGTTGAAATAGAAATTGATAGATTTCTAAGCGAAATCAGAAGTATTATGTGAATCAAGTTCAAGTTTCAAAATAGTCCTCTTTAGCAGCCTTTTATGCCATGCTTAGTAGGGAGCAGTAGTTATTTTCATTGCTCTCAAGTATGACACCCTGGATTTATGTTGGTCTCTGCAAAATAAGGAATGCATGTTTCTTTGTTACATGTGTGCTGACATGTTTCACTTCTTATACTTGCCAGACCACAAGCTCCACCAGTGAACATGCTAACATCCCTGTTGAAGCAGTCACAGTAAAAGAGGAACTGAAGTGGGAGGTAAGCCATGAGGTGAAATAATCTTTATACTGCTAGACACCAGGTAGTTCATTATTGATGTCTAAGTATGTCATCTCTGACAGTGATATTTTATGTTATGCGAAGCCAACATCACCATATTCCAGACTGAGCGATAGGCACTCAGACATTTTTCAGCAGATCATCAAGGGTGGTGGATACTGATGGCTTCTGTAGCTTGCTGGTTGTCATCATCCATCCATCTGGCTCCCATCCCTGTTTTATCTCAGTTTGATTTACAAACTCTTCTGGTCCAGGATTACTGGATAATCAATTACAGTCTTCTTCTAACAGGCAGCCATTTAGAAATTTCACCATGTGTCTTTCTATCCATATGTAATTGCACCTCCACATGATGTCCAGCAGCATAAGTTAACAGACAAAAATGAATATAAGCCATACCTAATGCCCACAGTATAAATGGTTTTGAAGCCAGCATATCAGCTCTTTCATTGACCTGGATGCCAACCTTTGTGTGGAAATGATTGCAAATTAGAATGATCTACTTACAGTATCACTCCTCTTCTATGCTTAGTTACATTGGCACACCTCTTCTATCAGGGGGTCCAGAGGTCTTTGTTACTTTTACTTGCAACTTATATTGTCTACACGATTGGACATCCAGGCCCATGCCCAAGCCTTGTTAATCTGATGACTTCATTGTTCATCTTATACCATTGGATGTCGATGCCCTCATTGATCCCCTTTTATGATATGCCTGGCAGGTTACAGTAAAACAATTTTTTTATTCCCTTTCAGACCCTGGTAACACTTTGGGGAAATTATTATACAATTTCTCAAACCAACTTTTTGGAGGAATGTTTGTTTCTCTTATTGGACAAGAAGTTACAGACAGTCCCAGAATCTTACCCTATTTGTAGATGAGCACTTGCTTGCTTGTCACAGCAAGGTTATGTGATTTGATGCTCGTTAATTACATCCTCCAGTTTACTCAGCTGTAAATGGGTACAGATATTTAATTTAAAGCGAGAAATATCTAGAACAGCAGCAAAAACTGTATCGTGTGTTTGTTGAAGACATTTGATAAGGAATGGCATAAAGTGCTTTGGGAAACTATGAGGATGTATAAAATCAACGGAAATATTATAAAGGTATTTGAACACCTGTGTCACAAGGTGTTCAGCGCAGTTCTTATGAGAGGGAGGCTTGGGGACTGGTTTTGCACATCAGTTGGTGTGAGACAGGGGTGTACACTCTCTCCAATTATTTTCAATATATTCCTTGACGGAATTATGAGAGAGGTATTTGGAGATCATGTTGGTACTGTCAAGATAGGAGTCCGAATGATTACCAACCTTTGTTATGCAGATGACATCAACGGGTTGGCGGGCACAGAAGCAGAACTCCAGGAATGGGTCAGAAGGCTTGATGGGACAGCTCTGACAATGGTATGGAGATAAACGCCGGAAAGACAAAATTAATGACCAACAACTCCGAGGGCTTCAACAGTAGGATAAACACTAGTGATCAGGAACTCGAAGTGGTTGACCATTTTAAATATCTAGGTTCGATTGTCAGTAATAAAGGATCAAAGTGTGAGGTGTTGGCCAGAATAGCACAGACAATAGTGGCGCTTGAATGGCGTAACAGCTGACCTTCAGTGAAGGATACATGCCTTGGAGATAAGATGTTTCCGAAGACTTTTAAATGTCACATACAAAGATCGAGTTACAAATGAGGAAATACGAGATAGAATTACAACAGCAATAGGGCCTTTCGAAGACCTCATGGCAACTGTCAAAAGAAAGAAACTCGCTTGGTATGGTTACATTTTGAGATAAAATGGTCTTGCAAATACGATCATGCACTGAAAGGTGCAAGGCAGACAACGAAGAGGCCGTCCCAAAAAGAGTTAGGAGGACAACATAAAGAATAAACCAATCTCCGACCAGAAAAGGCACAGGCAGCTGCTGTTAACAGAAGAGGTTGTCATAGGATTGTAAAGATGTCTTCATGTGTGCCCTAACGACCTCACTGATTATGGGATGACCTGACCTGAAATGGGTACCTGGCTTACTGTTGAGAAAGGAAATGCAATGAAAAAATAAATTAACTACCTCACAAACAAGCTGTGTTCTAGTACAATGAAATCTCTAACGGTATCAAGATGCTGAGCAGCGCAAGAGCTGCAGTGGTCAGCGACCCATAGCTGACGTCAGCGAACCATAGCTGCCAAGACCCTTCTACACCTCCACGCGGTGATCCTGGATAACAGGCTGCATCAGGGCAGACTGGCTAAGGAGAAGGGATCGAAGAGGGAATGCTAACCCGGTACTCAAAAAATGCTTGCTGAAGTCGGATGTGTTGGACCGAAAGGTGCAAATATCGCAGCCAAGCTGTAAACTATGACACAACGCATTCCGTTCTCTGGACTACATTCTGCTACTTAAGCCCTTTCAGTGTTTGGTAGTGGGAGATTGAGAACGACGAAGAAGAAGACGAAGAAATCTCTAACACTTCATCCCTGACATGAACTGGGTGTTGGTCTGTTTCAGATACTTCATACAGATGGCCTGTGTGAAGATGTCGACATTGAGAACCAAGACACAAGAAGTTTTGACTGTGATCAGCCAGGAATGTTATCAGCTGATATCCTTGGTTCACATGACAGTAATACAGGTATACTAGACAATTATGTTTTCATCTATACACATCACCATTATCATTACAACGTTTTGTTCCATGCAAAGCATAGGGCAATTACTGCAGGTGTGCCCCACCCTCCGCATTTACAGAAAGCCTGTATCTGAAAACTTGTCTTGTTCATTTCAATAGCAATGGTTTTGCATGATGATGTTGCTAGTCTCAAATACAACCTGCATCAACCAGCTCTTACAACAAGATTGAAAAGTTAAAGTAGTCTTATTTTGTCCATGTCTGGTGCCTGATACCCTTCCAGTGATATATATACAGTTGACTACAATGACTTGACTAAGCCATTTTTTCCCTAAAGGTGTCTTGATGTATGCATTTTTAATATACAAATGTTACCACACATGTGCTAGATTAGACCGGCATGGGATGAGAACGGTAGAGGTCAAAGAATAACTGAGTAGGAAAATGTAAAAGAAGTCAAATTAAATAAAGCAAATGAATTAGTGATGGTAAGAGTAGAACCACTGTAGTGCTTGGTGCTGGCAAGTTCATCATGTAAAATTGTAATAACTAGTCAAAGCAAATGCTGGAAAACAAAGCTCTCTTTGAAAGAGGACAGCTGCAGTGAGAGCATGTTCTTCACATTGTGGTAAAAAGGTTAATGAATGAGGAACCATTGCAGTCCTATGTTTGCAAGAGGACTAGAATGAATAACTCAAGTCAAGTAGTTCTCTACACTCTACGCCATGGTATTCATGTCTGGCTGTTATGTGATGTAAGGTCTCATCAGCTGTTGGACCAAGGCCATCATCTCTGAACAGGAATGATCAGATATTTGTTGTTGTTGCTTTGTTTCCTAAGAAGAGGTGTGCATTACTGTTCTTTGTTGTAGGGGTGTGCACTACTGTGCTTTGTACCTTATTACACAGTGCACATATTTTGTTCATGTGTTTGCTTCTCGTGGCACACAACCTTGGTGTTTCGTTAATTTGAACACAAGCACAATTGGGTTGTGAGCCTATCTGCTGTTTTGCAATGCTGCCCTTTAAGCTTACTAATCTAATCAATGACTTGCTAGGTAGGGTCATGAGTTGACTGTATGGTGTCTTATCATGTTATTATCTGTATGAAAGCGTTCAGTTGTGCTTTATGACTGTCATAACCAAATGTTTCACATTTCAGACAGACGCACATGTCGGCAGCGCTGTCTTACATTCTCTCAGCCTGGTCTCTTCAACGAGGATATTAATGGTGTGCACATGAGTCAAGATAAGTTAGATGATCCCAAGGATATTGAAGATAATACAACTGATCCCAGGATTAATGGAGTCAAATCAAATAATATTAGTAGCAAAGATAAGTTAGCGGATCTCAAGGGTGATAAAGTTGAGTTCATCTATTCAATTATTAATGAAGATGAGTTAATCTGTCCCAGGAGTAACATAGATGAACTAATCTGTTGCAGCGTTAATAAAGATGAATTAGCAGATGCTAGGAACTGTCACAAAACAGAATCAGACATATTTGGGGCTAAGAATGAACAAACAGTGACACTTCTAGATGTAGATTGTGAAAGATGGTCAAATAAATGTATTTCTGTCAGTGTAGAAGATACTCAACTCAGTGCTAATGAAGCAGGTCATAAAATACAAATCATCCTGGACAAAAACAAGAGCAATAACTGTAGAGGATCAAAGTCTTACAAGTATGGCATCTCTGGTGTCAAGATTGCTTCCACGTCAAAAGTTCAGAGACTGAGAACTCATGATAAAGAAAAATCATTTGTTTGTAGTGAATGTGGTTTAAAGTTTCATAAATTTAGCAGGCTTAACAGACACATTAGACAATATTTAAAAGAAAAGTCTTACAAGTGTGATGTTTGTGATGCATCTTTTAAACGAGCTCAACATTTAAAAGTACATAATAGAAGACATACAGGAGAAAAGCCATACACGTGTGATGTTTGTGATTCATCTTTTATAACCAACAGTAATCTAAAAGCACATAAAAGAAAACATACAGGAGAGAAACCTTATAAATGTGATGTGTGTGATACAGCATTTACAACCAATAAAAGTCTCCAAGTACATACAATAATGCATACAGGAATAAAATCATTCATGTGTGATGTTTGTGGTGTAAAATTTGCTAACATTTACAATCTAAACAGGCACCAAAGAAGCCACACAGGAGAAAAACCTTACAAGTGTGATGTTTGTGATACATCTTTTTTTTGTAGTAAAGGGCTGAAAGATCATCAAAAACGGCATACAGGAGAGAGGCCTTATGTGTGTGATGTTTGTGGTGCATCTTTTATAACAGCTGATAGTTTAAAAATACATAAAATAAGACATGCAGGAGAGAAACCTTGCAAGTGCGACATTTGTGATGCAACTTTTACATGCACCCGAAACCTAAAAGCACATGAAAGGAAACATACAGGAGAGAAGCCTTACAAGTGTGATGTTTGTGATACATCGTTTATAAGCCTCCAAAATCTAAAAACACATAAAAGAAAACATACAGGAGAGAAGCCTTACAAGTGTGATGTTTGTGATCTATCTTATGCTTACACTAAAAACCTGAAAGAACATAAAAGAAAACATACATGAAAGAAACCAAGAAACTGTGATGTTTGTAATGCATCCTTTACAAGTTCCCAAAATCTAAAAGCTTAAGTGTGATGTTTGAATGCAGCTTGAATTTAGAACCAATGATAGTCTCATATAACTTTTTTATAAAAACATACAGGAAACAGCCTGATGCTGTTTGTGGAGCATCTTTTGCTTGCATTTAAAATCAAGATGTGGGCCAAATAAATCTCACATGTGAGAAACCATCACTCTAATTAGTCATCCTAACAAAATCCTTTTCTGGATCATCATGGAAAGGTTAGAAAGTCAAATCAGCGAGGAAGTAGATATGACTCAGGCATGTTTTCAACAGGGCAGAGACATTAGAGATCACTTCCTAAACATGCAGAATATTACTGGAAAGCACAGAGCACAATGTCAACTTGCATACCTGCTTTATAAATTATATCAAGGCTTTTGTTTATATTCGACATGAAACGTCGTGGAATATCAGGACAGATATGGGCTTTGCTGCTCACCTAATTCGACTGATTAAATCACTGTATAAAGGACAGCTAGCAATGGTCAGATTAGCTGCAGAGACATTTGATTGGTTCGAAGTGCACAAGGAAGTAAGACAAGAATGCATATTCTCCCCTTTTCTGTCTCATATCTGTGCAGAAAACATAATGAGAAATATGAAGAATGACAAAGACTATGAAAAGATCGACATATTCGCAGTCGTCGTGAATGAAATACCAGGACTAAGATATGCAGATAACACAGTTGTCCTCTTGAAAAGCACAGTGGGTCTGGAATAGATGATTCTGTCAGTTAAGCGACACAGCGAGGAGCAAAATATATTCATTAACACAGGCAAGACTAAAGCAATGAGCACTGACAAGGCAAAAACCAGACCTAAAGGTATTCTAGAGAAACAAACAGTTCAGACCGTCATAAGTTTTTTCTATCTCAGCTCGGCTATAAGTAATAAAGGAGATGAGGAGAATAATGATACTCCTGTGAAAGTAAGTGAGTTCTGTCTTTGTATTCTGTATTAAGATCAAGTTGGATGAGCTGTAGGTATCCTCTACCTCTCATACTTTTTTGTTGTATGTTGTATATCCCCATGATGACGAGTAGCACTAACATCTCCATCTTCTACTGTCTTTTTATGTGCAGTATCTTCAAGTGTGATGTTTCCTGCGAATGTTGAGGCCAGTAAACATAATATATGGTATATTTGTTTCTATTGATCCGGCAGTACCATCGATGTTTTGTATCAATGCTGTAATGTCATGTCAAACAATTGTCATAAACCCTTGACAGTTCTTGCATTCACAAGTACTGCTTAAATACGATGATGATGTCGGGATTTTTGACTGGAATGGTTTTCTGAAGTACAGCAATGTGGATTATATTATCATGTAGGGTTTTGAGCAGTTCTTCCTTCTTGTTTTGTATGCCTGAAATGTATTATGTTTATGTTCCCAGTGGTACACATCTCACCAGCAGCCTGAAGTGCTTTGTGTTTACTGAGGCGGTGTCCGAGCTCATTTGATGAAGTGTTAGCTGTACTTGGAATCCTATTCCTAGAGTTTTCATGTGGCTTTTCTGCAACAATTTCAGTGTATCACTGATTGTAGTGTTAGACAATCGTTACTAACAAATCTTGAGCAATAATGGTCAACACCTTTTCTTTGATGAAAGGATCAAATTAGGTCATTATTTACTCAACTACCACAGTATTATAATAGACCTAATGAATAATACAAGTTATGGCATCAGAAATGCTAGATCATCACCTGTTGTTCAGGGAGAAAGACTAACTTCTGGTCAGGCAAAATATACTGATTAGACATGTTAGGATCAGGCAAAGTATACTGCCCAAAACTCTCATCTCAGCTTTCTTGTAGCCCTCCCTGGAAATGGGCTGTTTTCATGGTAGCCTGGCTAACAAGGTAAGGGATTGACATGATCCCTGTAGTAGTGAACGACATGCAGATGAAGCCAAGCATAGCACAATCACCTGGAGGACCCTAGTCCACCTTCATCGGGATGTGAGGAAAGCTACTGCAACCCGTCACTTAATGTCATTTTCAGGGCACATAAAAGAGTAAACCTACTCATTGTAGGCATTTGAAACAACAACAACACCCATGCCTAATACTGGAAAAGAAGAGTCAGCTCCTCCTCCCCAACACTGGAACAAATGATTCAGTCCTAAGAACCCAACCAGTAAAAACGTCCTTTATAGCTGTCCGGAACAACTGATCAAAACTGCACAGTTTCACATTACGACATCACAGTCACTAACATCTGGTGTTCAGTGATGGCAGATAAATTCAAATCTAGAGCCATAGTGTTCAACAATTTATTATAACAACACTCACACTCACTCGCAACTGAAATGAGCCCAAAAGGAGAGCAACACAAATTCACATTGTAACAGGCCAGGCTTGTTGCAAGAGAAATAATTCCCCCAAATCCGTTGATGATGGTGACTTTGCTGGGATAGACTGATTTTTTTTATAAAGCGTCTATGGTCTGAATCTGTGACTTGACTCGTGTTTTAATCATATTTTAGGTGAAGAAAATTAGGGTTATCATCAATCACACGCCCTCATCACGGACTACCTTGGTCCAGTAGTTAGACTTGTTAGTCGAGATGACATGACAGCCTGACATGCAGATTTATTTTTCTCAGGTTTCCTAAATTTGTAGGCCTCGGTAGGGGGCTTATTTGAGGGGAATTTAATTTTGTTCTAATTTTTTCCCGGAACAGAGACTAAGGGTTTGTCTTCTTTGAAGGGTTCTTTTACATGCACAGCCTGTACATAGGACTTTCAAGATTGATTGTCCATCTCCTATAGGACTGGGCACTATGTCTCATCTCCTGTTGAGACCAGGGAAAGTGTTACACTTGCATCGCTCATTTCTTGGAAGACAAGTTTTTTAACTCTCAGCTATAGGAGCGCTGGGTATGAGGGCTACCCTGTCATATAGAAACTGTCAAACACAAAAGTCAACAAATAAAGACAGGCCAATCATCCAAGATAAGATATTCCTACATCAAAAAGGTTAACGATACGACGGGTTGAAAAGGAAGCCATAAGGAATCTGCATTGCTGACTTACCAGTTGTTTTTATGGGGCTTGAAACAACCACAGTAAAAATAGGAATGAGCTAGAATGAACAGTTCAGGACAGTAGGACATGACATGTATTTATTGATAAGGTGTGCCTCACAGAGTGGAAAGGTTTTGATTCAGAATAGGGAACTGCAGCTTACGAGAGTGCGTAACATGTGACTTTGAAGCCAACACTGAAATACATTTTTCTTCTTGTATCCTTGTCTGATCACTGATGGTGTAACCGTTAACAATCATGCCTCTTAGTGTCTTTCAGGGAAATATCAAACTCTCTCAGCCTGTGCCTTTCTTCATGCAGTTCCTAAGGTCTGGTTCATGTTTTTCATATCTGCTTCTATGGCTCTTTGCCAAGACTTGATGTTAGACCAGATGAAAAATACTAACCAAGACCTCACCTCACGTCCTTATTATGCACCTGGAAACTAGTCTTTTTACAGCAGCCTTGTCACTTGTCAGTGAGGCGGGAGCTGATACTGATCTCCATCGTGCTGATCCAACTGAGAAGCCATTGCTCAACACCTAGGAGGACCCAAGTCGACATTCTTCAGAACACCTCAGGATTTAAGAAGAGCCATTGTAACCTGCCACCAGAGAAACATCACCAAGAGTGATGAGCTCAGCACGAATAGCTTCCAAAAACAATAACATAACTCTTTGTCACATTATTGTAGACCAGCTTCTTTTATTATCTTTTGGTGGTCCAAGGCGTAATAGTTCAAGTGATGGTGTCAAGGGTCTTCTGTGGATACAATCCCAGAATGCATTGTTCGCGGTATATTTTTTGTTTGTGTCAGTGAGAAATTGTGTATGCTGACTTGAATGTAATATATTTTCTTCTTCATTGCTTGCTGGAATGTAATGTTATAACAGTATGGCTTCAATTTTATTTGAGTACAAATAAAATAAAAACAACAAGTGTATATTGCCTCTGCTATTATTACATGTGACATTCACCTTTACATACACACATTTTGGTTGCCATATAGGCAAAGTAGTAGGTCGGGATAAAGACATCAAAAATAGAAATACAAAAGACGAGATAAACTCTCAATGCATTGTGGACCAAACCGAAATCAACAGAAATGAAGTCCAATACAAATATAACAATCTTTAACCATAATGTAAATGCTGTGCTATTGTATTCCCTTCACATGAGACACCTATCATTCTTACTAACAGGAGAAGAGGCGAGATGCAAGTCTTTAGCACCCTAAAACCTGACCGCTCTGTAAGCAATAGGTTACAATTCATGTAAGACAGAGAAAACTTCTTAAAACAACCTGCTGCCTTGTGGATGACACCCAATGAGAATGGAGGATTTCTCTTGTAGTGTAGCATATTGAACACTCAGCATAGCATTTGGTCTGGGAGACCGGCCTGGGTTCCGCACTTAACTCGGACATCTGCCTGGCGGAAACTATGAAGAAAGACAAAGTAATGGTTAGAGGACATGAGTGCAGGGTTGGGAGCAGGCTGTGTGCAGGACATGACGATTCCTTAGGACAACCTAGAGCCAGAGCGCATTGGTTTAGCTTTGCATATTTGGATGATGGGAATGCCCCATATACTCCCTTCCATTCCGGTGAGCTTAAGAGACCAGACCTTCTGACCGCATGCCGAAACTATATGGAAATGTCAGAATGGAAGGACAGAACGCTTGCTTCAAACTCAACATGCAGGACAATTTTAGGAATAGTATTTCAAGTACAACAAAACAGTCTTCAAACGAGCTTGAATACTGCATTGGTGAATAATGGCATGACAATCAGTGACACCCCAAGCTGCTTATGAGAAGTGTACTATGGAGAACATAAGCATGATACAACTAAACATTTTAGGCATACTTCTTCTTCTTCTTCGTACGCAGTCAGACAGTAACCATTATTTTTTCGAAAAAAGCGGCGGTCATCCTGAGGCTCTCGCCACTGCCATAGAGCTTGTCTTGCAGTTCCACTGGTAATGGCCACATCTGCTCTCTCTGATCCTCGTATGTCGGGCAGTTCTGCAGCAGATGTTCAGCGGTCATTTTACCAGTACCGCACGGGCATTCGTCGGTACACCCTATCTTCAATTTGTTGAATAGGTGGTACCTCAGTCTGTTGTGGCCAGTGCGAAGTCTGAAGACAACGACCTGCTCTCTTCGGTTCAACTGGTAATAGGCATCGTTTTTGGTGTAACCAGTATGTTCGGTTTCCCATTTGGTCATGTATCTGGCTTTGATAAGCCGTTTTGACTCTTCGTACGTCATACTGGTATCTGTTTGTGGTAGTCTTGCACCTTCTTTTGCCAGTCTGTCTGCCTCCTCGTTGCCTTGGATGTTGCAGTGTGACGGAACCCACTGTACCACTACCCTTTTTGGTGCGGACTGCTGGCACAGTTTGCAGAGTGCTGCTCTTAAGTCATTAAGCTCAGTGTTTTTCTGGCTTTTTAGCGCTGTGACTACGGCGAGAGCATCTGTCAGCAGGACTATATGGCTCTCATTTTCACTGTGTGTCACCATTTCTTCCACTGCCGCCCTCAGTGCCTCTGCCTCCGCTCTGAAATTGCTTGTGTACTTACCAGTAGCGAATGACAGTGTTATTTTTCTGCCATTTGGTAGGTTCAGGAATGCTCCTGCCCCTCCGTTCTGTGTTGTGTTTGTTACAGAACCGTCGGTGTATGCATGGGTCCAGTCCATGCTTGGGTAGCTTTTCGTTATGAAGCTTAGGGTAGTATCTCTCCTTTCTTTTTCAGTCTGGCAGTTTTTGTTTGCAATACCTGGTATATTTTCTACCACCTCTGGAAATATATCCTGCCTCCAGGTAGGTTTTCGTACAGTAGTGAGGGGTTTTGGTGTTGTTAGTGCGTTTATGGGATCTTCGTGCATCTTTGCTTTGGCTATTTCTGCAAAGTTTCTCCGCTTTAGTTTCCCATTTCCCAAATTGTTTAGTCTCTGGTGCATTGGATGGTCAGTCAGTCTTCGGAGTTTCTCTGACTGCAGCTGGGCTCTGCAGTCTCTTCTATCGGTCATGGATTGCAGTTTTGTAATCTTTTCAAGTTCTACAATTGGCGTTGACTTCATGCCACCTGTTATAATTCTCATGGCTTGGTTTTGAAGTTTGTTAACTTTATCGAAGTTCGCCTTCGCTGCTGTTGTCCATGCCGCAATGCCATACTCGAGAACTGGTCTCACTCTTCCAGTATACAGTTTCTTTAGTATGCCTTCGTCTGCTCCCCAGCTTGTGCCAGCAAGTTTCCTCATGATTGCCATTCTTTCTCTGGCTTTCATTCGGTTTCTCTCAATCTGACTTTTCTATGTCATGCGCCGATCAAATGTGACTCCCAGATAGGTTGGGTTGTTGTTTGGCTGCAGGATTTTGCCATTTAGACTTAATTTGGTACTTTGGGGTTTTAATGAAAGCAAGAATATTGTGCATGTGGTTTTCTCCTCGTTTATTTTGACCAGCCATGAGTTCGCCCACTCTTCCAGCGATGTTAGGGCCGTCTGCATCCGATTTCTTGCTATGGTGAGATTCTTTTCAGAGGTCCACATAGCCAGATCGTCTGCAAACATTGAGCTATGGACTCTTCTTGGTATATTCTCTGTAATATCGTTTATATATACCAGGAAGAGTGTGGGTGACAATACTCCCCCTTGGGGTACTCCCTGCTCGAGTGTCACCTTTTTGCTCATCTGCCCTTGTACTTGGACTCTGGCCGTTCTTTGTTTGAGGTAGTGGTTGATCCACTTGTACATCTTCCCACAGACATCACTTCTTCTTAGCTTGACTCTAAGTCCATCCTTCCAGACTTTGTCAAATGCCTTTTCCAGATCCACCCAAACAGCTACTGTGTGTTTCTGTGCCTGGTAGGCATCTTCTATCTCCTGGGCTATGAGGATGACCTGGTCCTCAGTGGATCTGTGCTGTCTAAAGCCGGCTTGCTGTGGAATTAGTATTCGTTTTTCTTCCAGATGCCACATCAGTCTGGTGTTTATCATCCGTTCCATCAGCTTGCCGACACAGCTCAGTAGGCTTATGGGCCTGTATCCATTTGGATCTGTTTTGTCCTTTCCTGTTTTTGGTACTGGTACCAGTATTGCATCTTTCCATGCCTGTGGTACAATTCCCCTTTTCCAGCTTTGGTTCAGGACCGATAGCAGTTTCTTCTTCGCTGTTTGGCCCAGCCCCATCAGCATTTCGTTTGTTATCCTGTCTTTTCCGGGAGATTTCCTTTTCTTTAGTGTTCTCATAGCCTCTTCCATTTCGCGCATTGTTAGTTTGGCCATCATGTGTTCTTCAGGAGCCGTATTTATGTTTTCGTGTCCCTTTAGCTCTTTGCTAATGTGTGTATGCTTATCTGCAGGGACCTCGATGTGGTTTGCTCTGGCATAGTGATCGACAAAGGCGTTTGCGGCTTTCTTACCTGTGATCAAGTTCTCGCCCTGCTTGATAGTAATTTGTTTATTTGACGGTGTTTCGTCGTTCATGGCTCTGACTAGCTTCCATAGCTTGTTCCCGTCTTTGTCCAGGTTAAGACTTTCCGTTTTATTTGTCCAGCTTTCTCTTGCTGTTTGTTTGAGAGTGTGTTTGTACTTCGCCGCGGCGGCTTTGAGGGCGATGTTTGCCTCCATGGATATTTCTCGCTCTGCCATGTTCCTAGCATTTGTTACTGCATCTTCCACTTTCTGCAACTCATCATTCCAGTAGGGCTTATAGTTTTTCCTAGCTCCTCTTGGGATGGTTTCAGTGACGGCTTGCATTATTGCCTTGCTTAGGCTCTCTACCATGGGCTTCATTTTTGTGTTTCGTGTGTTGATGGTTTCACACAGCCCATCTGTCAGGATTGCAAATCTGTCCCAGTCGGCTCGTTTGTAATTCCAACGTGGGAGCGGTTTTGTTTCCTGTGGGCCTACTTCCATGTCAATGGTTAGTCTGATCGGCCTGTGGTCGCTACCTGCCAGTTGGTTTAGCACCTGGCGGTCTATTTTATGGTGTATGTCCTGTGTGGAGAAGGCCAAATCTGGAGTCGAGGTGGTATGCCATGTTCTTGAATAGAAGCTATGGCTATCCTCCGGCCTATTGATTAGGGAGAGATTTGCATCTATCTCCCAATCTTCCACTTCGTCACCTCTGCTGTCTGTGTCAGAGTATCCCCATCTCTCCAAGTGGCTGTTGAAATCTCCAACTACTATGCAGTTGGAGTCTCTGACCTCCATACTCGAGAGCGATAGGTCTCTATTTGGTGGTCCGTACAGATTGAAAATGCGGAGCTTCGTCTCTTGAGCCATTATGTCAACTCCTACAATTTCTGCTTGTCCGGTGTGATTGACAGATACCGCGCTACTCGGTATGCAGTTTCTGGTCAGTATCAGGACCCCTCCTTTGTGGCCTTCTCTATCTAGACGGAAGGTCTGGTATCCTCTGATTGAGAATTTATGGTTATTTTTGAGGTGCGTTTCCTGGATACATGCCACGTCAATCTTACCTTCATGCAGGTGGTGTGTTAGGGAAAGTTTTTTGTTGATGACTCCCTCCGCATTCCACTGTAGTATTTTGAGGGTCTTGAGGTTTTGGCCAATAGAAGTTGCCCCATAGCCATGTGCCTTGACTCCACGACACATGGGTGGGTGACCACCAGTAGTCAAGGGTGGGCCCCTTCGAGGCGTGAGGCCCGGCACTATCGCTGCCTGGCGGGACTCCGCAGAATGAGCGCCATGCGTTTTTCTGATAGGTTGTACTGCCATCATACTGCGATTTACGTTGCACTGTTTTGTTAGGCTTGCGGCCCCGTGCATCCGATTTCAACAGGCGTTTCTGTAGGGATGCCCTCCTTAGCCTTTGGCTGTCCCCAGCCTATCTGCAAGGCAGCAGTTGTTTATGATCAGAGTTGTCTCTCTTATGGAAGTTGTCTTACTAGACTATCGAGTCTTCACTACTCGTGTCTATAGGGTGCAATGATGATATGTGAGATGATATATGAGATGGACTGGTTTACCCGGAAGAGAGGCAGTCCAGTGTGTCTGTATCCCAGGATCGTCACGTCCTGCCAGAAACGTAGCATTTGCATGTGAGTGGGGTATCTCTTTTTCCTTTTATTTTCTTGGCTTCTATGCAGGGATGGTACGCCTAGCATTCCCCGCCTCCTGGGGTGTTGACACAGTGGGGCAGGTGTGCAATGTCCGCTGGTCTGCATCTCTTCTGCGTCCAGCATGATAGTTATATGGCTGATAACGTACAGAGGTAGATATCGTAGCCGGAGTGCATTTAGCCAGAGGACAAGCCTGGTAATGTCACACAGAGATGTTGTTCGCCTGGTGTGCGGACAACTCTCATGGTCAGTGGTTGAGTCTTGACAGTTCACAGTGAGGTGGCTGCTCTACTGTTTTCGACGCCCCGACCAGGTACTAAGTCTTTGGTTGGTGGTTTCGCACCCCATCGCCGTATAAGGTGAGTATCAAGCAGTTGTCCGCCCGCTTTGATTGGCGGACGGCAAGGACCTCTTACTGTGGCTCTACCTGATAGGGCTAGGGCGCAAGCCCCAGGTCCCGAGCATGTAGGAGCCTCCCATTGCAGTGGTGCTGAGATTTTGGGCGGGATCGCGGCTTACAAGGGTTCGGCCGTAATCCCCCACATGGTAGCCTCGCGCCCTTGGCTTATCAGCCTGGTACGTGAACCAAAGTGTCTGCGGCTCCTCTCGATTTGAGCTGGTTTTCCGTAGCAACGCCCTGTCATTTGTAGGGTAAAACTGACCTGTCTTCAGATGATCTATTTCCAGCACCCGTTCACTATTTGGTCAGACGAATTTATTGAGGGCTTTTGTTTGTCAATGACCAGGTATTTGAAATCTGCGGTTTCTGACGAGTTAAACACGATTTCCGTAGCGTTCTTTCATTTGAGTGTTTGAGAGCTGACTTGTCATCCGTGAGTCTAATACCAGCGTACGTTCATTATTAGACCCAAACGGCAGTGCTCTCGATTTGTCAGTTGTTCTACAGTATTGGCGTGTTCAGTCAAATTAAGCCGCAGGTTCCACACCTGGTGGTGTCCTTCCGTCAATTCCCTTAGCGAGACAATCAAGTTTCTTAGGGGGTAGCCCCAGATTTTCGAGGGTCTAATTCCAGCACATGTTCTCAATTAGACCCCACGAGGGTGTACTTTTTGATAGTCATTCTGCAGTATTGGCGTGTTAAGTTAATTTAAGCCTCAGGCTCCACTCCTGATAGTGCTCTTCCGTCAATTCCTTTTTCAGAACACTGGATGCAGACCAAACCGGGCCACAGGGGGCATAACCCCAGATTTCTGAGGGTCTAAATCCAGCACCAGTTCCATATTAGACCCCAGAAGAGTGGTCTCGGCATGTCAATCATTTCAGTGTTGGCCGTGTTGAGTCAAATTAAGCCGCAAGCTCCACTCCTGGTGGTGCCCTCCCGTCAATTCCTTTAAGTTTCAGCTTTGCAACCATACTTCCCCCGGAACCCAAACTCTTTGGTTTCCCGGAAGCTGCCCGCAGAGTCATCGAAGCAACTCCTGCGGATCGCTAGTCGGCATCGTTTATGGTCAGAACTACGACGGTATCTGATTGTCTTCGCGCCTCTGACTTTCGTTCTTGATTAATGAAAACATTCTTGACAAATGCTTTCGCAGTAGCTCGTCTTGCGGCGATCCAAGAATTTCACCTCTAACGCCGCAATACGAATGCCCCCGTTTGTCCCTGTTAATCATTACCTCCAGTTCCGAAAACCAACAAAATAGAACCGAGGTCCTATTCCATTATTCCATGCACCATTATTCAGACAGCCGAGGCCTGCTTTGAACATTCTAATTTTTTCAAAGTAAACGCGCCGGCCACCCAGGACACTCAGCGAAGAGCACCCGTGGGAGAGAGCCGGCAGACGTTAGGTCAGGAGACAACGGGCGCGAGCCGGACCGCCCGCCTGCGCCTGAGATCCAACTACGAGCTTTTAAACTGCAACAACTTTAATATACGCTATTGGAGCTGGAATTACCGCGGCTGCTGGCACCAGACTTGCCCTCCAATAGATCCTCGTTAAAGGGTTTAAAGTGTACTCATTCCAATTACGGGGCCTCGAAAGAGTCCCGTATTGTTATTTTTCGTCACTACCTCCCCGTGCCGGGAGTGGGTAAGTTGCGCGCCTGCTGCCTTCCTTGGATGTGGTAGCCGTTTCTCATGCTCCCTCTCCGGAATCGAACCCTGATTCCCCGTTACCCGTTACAAACATGGTAGGCATGTCACGTACCATCGACATTTGATAGGGCAGACATTTGAAAGATGCGTCGCCGGCACATGAGGCCATGCGATCAGCACAAAGTTATCCAGAGTCACCAGTGGGGACGCCGCAACCCCGCGAGGGGAAACGACGATTGGTTTTGAACTAATAAAAGCGCTCTTTCCGCGAGGGTCGGAGCTTGGTAAGCATGTATTAGCTCTAGAATTGCCACAGTTATCCAAGTAGGATCGTGTCATCTAAGGAACCTCGACTGATTTAATGAGCCATTCGCGGTTTCACCGTGAGACAGTGTGAACTTAGACATGCATGGCTTAATCTTTGAGACAAGCATATGACTACTGGCAGGATCAACCAGATATCTGTCGGAGACGTACGTACAGCACACACCGGTCGGCGGAGGAAGGGTGTGTAAAAAGCCTCGCTGGGACGACGGCCGCAGGGACCGACGGACGGACGGTTTGTTCCACCCGTCCCTCACTCCGTCGACCTAGGACCGCCTGACAGGGGCCTCCCACACGCACCAGACGACCGACCGACCGACCGGGCTCGCTCGAGGAGGGATGGCAGCGCTCTGTGCAGAACGGATCCCAACGACCTCGGCGATGAATTTCACTGGGACTAGAGACAATTTGGCCTGCCGGCCTGCCCTTCTCCGTAGGAGAACGCAGGGCCTCGAGGCAACGATTCCTGCTTTCCATTTGCCGGTCACAAGCTCTTTGCGAGAGTCGGACCACCAGCGAGACGTACTGTCGAGCTCTGCTATAAGCCTTAGATAAATCACCACGGACGGACCACGTTTCCTGATACGGACCAGACCAGCGCACCTCGGTGGAGGAGCCGCTACAACAAACCGCACCCAATTCGCTCTACGGGGAAAGGCAGGCGAGCGTTTTCCGCAAGCTCGCGCTATCGCTCCGCCTGGCGGGACTGAGATCGCTTTACGAAATTTTAGGCATACAAAACAAGATGGACGAACTGCTCAAAACGCTAAATGATGTCATTTCAACCGAAACACCACATCATCTCCGAATACACTCTTTACCTCTGTTAAAGCAAGAATTATCAAGGTATGTGACGTATGAAATTTTATTGAAACAGAAGTATGAAAAATCTTCAATGAAAATGATATTGACATACAGAAGGTCCTCTGTTGGATCAATGAAAACAAAGGTTTAATATTTACTCCTCCCCACCACCCACCCACCTTTTTCCACCAACATCTGTGGGCAGAAGTAAGATTCAACATATAGAAAAACAGTCATATCTGCAGACTTTAACAACCACTCACATCAATGGTATATTGAGCATGCAACAAGAGAGACCGAGGACATCTGTTACTCGTCCAACTTGATCCAACAAAATACAAAGCTATCCATCCAATTCATTGTTTCTATGGTTTCTGAGGATTGTCTAATTCATGGTTTCTGAGGACCTTCCAATTCATTGTTTCTATGGTTTCTGAGGATGATCCAATTCATTGTTTCTATGGTTTCTGAGGATCATCCAATTCATTGTTTCTATTGTTTCTGAGGATCATCCAATTCATTGTTTCTATGGTTTTTGAGGATAGTCTAATTCATGGTTTCTGAGGATCATCCAATTCATTGTTTCTGTGGTTTCTGAGGATGATCCAATTCATTGTTTCTATGGTTTCTGAGGATGATCCAATTCATTGTTTCTATGGTTTCTGAGGATCATCCAATTCATTGTTTCTATTGTTTCTGAGGATCATCCAATTCATTGTTTCTAAGGATCTTCCAATTCATTGTTTCTATGGTTTCTGAGGATCATCCAATTCATTGTTTCTATGGTTTTTGAGGATCGCCTAATTCATGGTTTCTGAGGATCTTCCAATTCATTGTTTCTATGGTTTTTGAGGATCGTCTAATTCAGGGTTTCTAAGGATCATCCAATTCATTGTTTCTATGGTTTCTGAGGATCATCCAATTCATTGTTTCTATTGTTTCTGAGGATCATCCAATTCATTGTTTCTAAGGATCTTCCAATTCATTGTTTCTATGGTTTCTGAGGATCATCCAATTCATTGTTTCTATGGTTTTTGAGGATCGCCTAATTCATGGTTTCTGAGGATCTTCCAATTCATTGTTTCTATGGTTTTTGAGGATCGTCTAATTCAGGGTTTCTAAGGATCATCCAATTCATTGTTTCTGTGGTTTCTGAAGATCATCCAATTCATTGTTTCTGTGGTTTCTGAGGATCATCCAATTCATTGTTTCTGTGGTTTCTGAGGATCATCCAATTCATTGTTTCTATTGTTTTTGAGGATCATCCAATTCATTGTTTCTAAGGATCTTCCAATTCATTCTTTCTATGGTTTCTGAGGATCTTCCAATTCATTGTTTCTATGGTTTTTGAGGATCGTCTAATTCATGGTTTCTGAGGATCTTCCAATTCATTGTTTCTATGGTTTGTGAGGATCATCCAATTTATTGTTTCTATGGTTTCTGAGGATTGTCTAATTCATGGTTTCTGAGGATCATCCAATTCATTGTTTTTATGGTTTCTGAGGATCATCCAATTCATTGTTTCTATGGTTTGTAAGAATCATTATAACCAATAGAGAATCTGTAAGGAAAACTATATTATCTCTGGCAGGGTTTAATGTTTCACAATGACTACTGCAGCTGTCCTTAGTGCCTCGGCCCCAGTTCTGAAGATGTTTGAGAATTTTCCATTGGAAATTTAGATGTAGATTTCTTGTCCATTATTTAATTTTGTGCAACACCTCCTCCTCAATTTTTCATAGATCTCATTGCTGATCCATGTGTGTATATGCTGGTTCATTCTGTGGCTGGGAATGTCCTTAGAATATATTATAATTCTGTTTTCTCTCTAGTCCTGTTTGGATGCTTTTTTATCACTTCTCGTATTTTGTCTACCAGCTCTGAGAATCGTGTTCTCTTCCATGGTGGAAATATGCTGCTTATAAAGGGCTCTGCCTTTATCTGTGTAAAGTCTGGCATGGAGGGGCTAGTGATTTTACTTTTTGAGCAAAGTCGCTTCTCTGGAGACTGCTTGGCCATAACCTTCCAGTCTTTTGTCTATTGGACGATTTGGAAGTCGTTAGAATATTATACTCTATAATCTCTTTTTTTCAGTCATAGGCTGTGGCGCGGTCTTTGGGAATGGACAGTTGCCCATGGGCTCAATGACTCTTGAGAACCCATAGTGAATTTATCACTAACTGATTAATATTTACTATCAGTTTGAAAAGTTAGGCAGGGGCCCAGTGTTTTGCTTTGTCTAGACCTCACGAAACTGTCAAGATGGCCCTGATTGTAACTTTGTTATTTTTTCTAGTTTCTTATATTGGTGTAACAATTCTTTGTCTGGTTTTGACGTTTTTGTGTTTTCAAAGTTGGATTTTGAAGCTGTTGTCCAGTCTGGGATCCTATACTCTAAACTGTCTAAAATTTTATGTGTTACAGCACTTTAAGTATTCGATGGTCTGCACCTCATGTAGTTCCCATTAGTTTTTTCATTAGGATCATTCGATGGTTAGCTTTTTGCTGACATTTTTCTATCTGATTTATCAATGCTAATTTGCTGTCTAGTGTTATGTCTTTTCTTCTATTACCTCATGTTTATTTAGTTTCACTGCTATTCTGTTTGCCTTATTTGAAAGTGTAAAGATTGTGTATATTTTTTTTTTTCTTATTGATGTTGAAGAGCCATTTCTAAGGACTGTGTTTTAATTTTTGGAGTACTTCTTGCATTCTGTAATTATTTTGCTTATGTGGCACTGTTAGATAGTTGCCCATTGTAAGCGATGTCAGCGATATCATCAAATGGTTTCTCTCTTGATGATGTAACACACTGTATCTGGATTATAGTAAGGAAGAAATTGCACTGGTCATCAACCTCGCTTTCTCACCCAGAGCTATCTTGGACTAGTTGCAAGACAATCAGTCGAAAAGACTGAAGGTAACTTGGGATGCAATTGATGATATGATGTGTGTATTTGTTCTTCAGGTGGAGGCCACCCCCTATCAAGTATCATTTTTTTTTATTTTTCACATTACTACGGTTATATCATCACATCCTGGGAACTTTCCCTTTTTCAGGCTTTTGATTGCTGAGTGTACTTTCTCCTATGTTTGTTCAAGTTCTTTCTCATCCTTTGGTAGGATTGTAACTTAGCGTTTTGTGCTATCTTCATATATGATTCTGCAGTACACTTTCCATCTTTTCAGTATGTCTTTGGTTTCTGTTAGTGTGTTATCCTCTTTGTCATTGATGATATGCGGAACCGGACAGAATTCTCTTGCCAGTGTTCTTATCACCTTAAAGGCATCTCTCCCCCTGTCTTATTGCTGTAGATTTTCTATGTCCTTTCAAGTGTCCACTATGTATCTTCTTTTATCTTTTTTTTATTTCTCTTCTAACTTTTCTTGCACAGTTTTTATATGCTGTATTGGTCCCTTGACTTTTCATTTGTTTTAATTGTTTTGTTTTTTCAATGAGTTGCAATGTTTCATCTGAAATATAGCTGTGTTTCTTGTGTGACATCCTGGGAATTATTTTGTTTGCTGTGGAGATTAAAATTTCCCTTGCATGTGATGTCAACTCATCAGATGTCATCTCTTCATGTGCCGCAAGCAACGCCTCAAATTTGATGTTGTGTTCAGTAGATATCGCTGTTACATCGAAGCTAATTGGCTAGAAACCTTTGTTAATCCTATAAAATCTTGTCTTAAAAACAGTAAATCGTGGTCAGTATTGCAGTCTGCTCCCGACAGCGTTTTTGTTGCCAGCACATTTGACCTCCATCTTTGTTGTACCAGAATGTAATCTATTTTATTTCTGCTGTTACCATCAGAGGAGGTTCACGTGTATAGTCTTCACAGATGGTGTTTAAATAACGTGTTGGCAATGGAGAGGTTATTTTCCAGGCTAATACAAGCAGGAGGGGTGCCCAGTGCCCGAGTTTATCACAAACTGTGTAAACAGATATGCCACAGCGCAGAGTGGCCAGAAGCATGCAAGAAATCAATTTATATTCCATTCTCCAAAAAAGGCAATCTAAAGCTGTGCACAAACTTCAGAACTATCGCGCTAATCAGCCACACTTCCAAGATACTCTTGCGGATACTATTAAGAAGGATAGAGAAAAGGTTTGAATCTGAAATTGATGAAGTCCAAGCAGAAAGACAGAGGGATCAGAGATCACATGTTCAAAATGAGGAATATCTACGAAAAATGTAGAGAGTTTAATGTAGACCTGTACACATGTTTCATTGATTACACCAAGGCTTTCGATACAGTAAAGCATCAAAATCTGTGTAATATCATGAAGAAAATGGGGTCTCCTGTGCACATTATATACGTCATTGAAACATTATACCAAGATCAACGAGCCGCTGTTTGGATATCTGGGCAAACATCAGATTTGTACGAAAGGGAGTTGTTTTGTTTCGTTCGCCTTATTTATCTCTTCCCCAAGGCGGTGTGCGTTGCACTGTGGTTTTTATTTTGCGCCTGTCAGCCCAGTGCATCAAACTTCAGCATGCATGTTATGTAAGGGTCTGCTTCCTCCTGCATTTTCTAAGGGTTTGCTTCCCCAGGGTAACCGCCGGTGCTGTGATGGGGATCGAACTCAGCACCTTCAGTTGTGAGCTGGGTCACTTAACCACTAGCCCACACTATCCCACAAAAGGGAGTAAAACAGGGATGTATCCTCTCACTTTATCTATAAAACATAAATGAGGAATGTTTAATGAGAAATGTTAGGGAAGATGAGAAGAATGAACGTTTTGATACATTTACAATTGGTGTGTACGCGATTCCAGAGTTACAATACACAGACGACACAGTGATATTATCAAGAAGTGCTAATTTCAGCTGTAGATAGACACAGTAAAGATCAAAATCTGTTTATAAATAAAAATAAAACAAAAGATAATGACCACAGACAAAACACAATGTCAACATAAATTTATAGTGGGAGGTAAAAAAAATGGATCAGGTCGCACATTTTTAATATCTGTGCTCAAGAATTGACAAAAAGGGTGACTGCTCAAAAGAAATCAACAGAAGACAAGCCATTGCAATGCAGAGACTGAACATCCTGGAGAAATTATGGCAGGGCACCTACAAAACAACAAAAGTAAAAGTCTTGAGAGCCTGTGGTTTTCCTGTAGCAGCATACAGCTGCAAACCATGGACAATTACCAAAACTTCTAGACAAAGAATCGAATCCTTCGAGACAAAATGTTACAGAAAGATCCTCAGAATATCCTGGACAGAGAAAAAGACAAATATAGATTTTCGGCAAGAGTTGAGCATAGAGGAGAACTGGTTTATCAATTCCGTTTTGGCAAGAAAATGTAAATACTTTGGTCAACAAGAGACACAACGTTCTTGAGAGAACGGTGATGGAAGGTATGGTGCCAGGCAAAAGAGGCAGGAGTAGACCAAGAAGACGATGGCACCAAAATATATAGGAATGCCTGGGTATGACTGTGGCAGACGCTGGAGTTTTGGCAAAGGAAAGAGTTTCTTTCAGACAGACTGTGACGGGAGCAACGTTCTATAAAAGACATGCTACATGATGATAATGATGCTGACAACAGTTATGAAAGAAAAGAGCCAAACCATCAGCAAAATTCAAGTCAAATTATTTTTTTCAGATGAATATTGCAAAAACTCTAGGTTTGCCATTGCAAACAAATTGTGGTATCCTGACATTCCTAAATAATAACTACTCAACTATTCTTAACATTAAATAAGTAAATTTGATTTTAAACTCATTATTAAAAGGAAAGTGGTCAGCGACACATAGCTGACTGCTAGCGTCAGGGCCAGCGAACCATAGCTGCCTAGACCCCTTTACACCTCCAGGCGGTGATCCTGGATAAAAGGCTGCAGCAGGGCAGACTGGCTAAGGAGAAGGAATCGAAGAGGGAAAGCTAACCCGGTACAAAAAAAATCCTTGCTGAAGTCCGATGTGTTGGACCGAAAGGTGCAAATATCGCAGTCAAGCTGTAAACTACGACACAACGCATTCCGTTCTCTGGGCTATATTCTGCTACTTAAGCCCTTTTCGGGTTTGGTAGCAGGAGATTGAGAACAAACGAAGTCAAGCCAGCCAACAGGAAAGCATTAGGCATAAGTCGCGTGTGTCAGGGTAAGACACTTTATCATGGAGGCACTAATTAAAATAAGAAAATAATTGACCACTATCAGACTGACATAATTCACTGTAATTGTAAACTGAAATAACTATCTAGGTGTTTCTCTGCTCAGTGTAGTAGGCAAAGTCTTTGTCAGGGTATTCTTATTACGGCTTCGAAAATTGGCTGAGCGTGTGGACTTAGGTCTCGAAGATCAACAATCAGACATTTTGTTTCTTTTTGACAACTTCAGAAAAAGTCACCCCAACAGAACTAGCCCTTTTATAACGTGTTCATTGACCTGACATTTGATTTGGTTAGCAGGGATGGACTCTTCAAAATCCTTTCTAAAACTGACTGCCAAAGCAAACTGCTATGACTAATATCTGTCCATGAAGCCATAAAAGGAACTGTCCAATTTGATGGTAGCATACCATCTGATATCACAACCATCTGGTATTTGCAGTGGTCTTAAGCAAGGCTGCAACCTGACTCCAACCCTGTTTGGAATCTTCTTTGTTGTGTTACTGAAGCATTTACTTAGTAATGCAGATGTAGGACTCTGCCTTCACACTAGATCTGATGGTTGGCTGTTTAACCTTGTAAGGCCAAAACAAAGATCAGGGCAATTACCATCAATGACTTTAATTTTGTTAATGATGCTGTAATTGTCACACACAGTCAATAGGAACTTCAGATCTTGATAGATTGCTTTCCACAGGCATGCAAACAGTATAGTCTCACAATGTTTCAACAAAGTAGATATTCTGGACAGAAAGTGGATGCCACACTAACTCCAAGCCTCAATAATTATAAACTGTGCACCAATTCACATACATAGAGAGAGAGAGATAGTTCCTCACCAATAGCTTTTTATAGATCTAAAAATAGACATCCACATTGACAAAGCTACTGCTACATTTGCTCTTCTCACAACGCGCATTTGGGAAAACCAGAAACTTACAATTAACACCAAGATATTGGTTTACAGTGTACGTGTCATCAGGACAGATCAATGTAACTTGGGCAGCCTATGCCAAACAAGAACAGAGATATTGGTTCACAGTGTACGTGTCATCAGGACAGATCAATGTTGTAACTTGGGCAGCCTATGCCAAACAAGAACAGAGATATTGGTTCACAGTGTACGTGCCATCAGGACAGATCAATGTTGTAACTTGGGCAGCCTATGCCAAACAAGAACAGAGATATAATACTTTCCATTGACTGTGCCTGTGATCCATTCTAGAAATTACATGCAGTGACAGAGTGACATTTGCAAAGTGCACTTTCATATATTTCTCAAACATTTACACTTTTCTTAGCGAAAACTGATAGCTTGGTCACTTTCGTCACATAGGAAAAGGTTGCATCACCAAAGATATCCTCTTTTGCCTGTTGGCAGATGACAGAAGAACAGTCAACCCACCACAGCCGAGGTTCAGGGATGTGTATAGGCGAGACATGAAGGCCATTGACACAAGTCTGACATCATTGGAAGCCAAAGCTGTTGATCAACTCAAGTAGAGATGTGCCCTGAGGATCCACTTCATGCTTGGTGAAAATAAGCTCTTGCAACATGGAGTAGTGAAATGACAATGCCGAAAGCATATAGAAAATACAAAAACTCATGATGAGAGCTACAACTCTAAGGTCGCATCATCTTATAGTCAGTCAGGACTGAAAGTGGCTACTATTATTGTCTACACCACTTCAGTTACCAGAACTTAAAAGGGGATTTAAGAATAATTGCACTGTAACCTATCAGGTATTTCATAAGAGATAGGTAATGAAAGTTGCACATGGGGCTAGCTAAATAATCCGGTAGTGCCTTTTGGCCACTAAAGAAATAAATGAAAAACTCTACACCTCATGGTAAAAGAAATATTAGTGCACATATATTGGCAACTTGCGTTATCTCATGCAGGTCTAAGAATGGACTCTGGTATCTTTGGACTGAAACAAGAAGACACAAGGTATGTGTACATTTGTGGTGCGCATCAGCCAGATCAAAAACATTGTTGTTGTTGTGTTAGGTGGGACAATGATTATTAGCTGCCTCATTGATACATTTATCTTGTTTATTTGATAGGAACATTTTGTATCTTTTACTGGAAAGGTTTCAAAATAAGCCAGTTATCCAATATCCCACCTGCACACATGTTTATAGGACTAAAGAAAGTTGTGCATGCAGCTCACAACTTCAGCATGTGCAGCAAATTGTTCAACTTAGTGTTATGATACAGTCTGTCCCTAAGGAGCCTTCTGCAGTGATGGGCATATTCTATGTATGGTGTCAAATGGAAACGATGAACAAAGCTTTCCTGTTTTGTACAGATTATGAGTTCATTACGTGTGAACAAAGCCTGCCTGTTTTGTACAGATTATGAGTACATTCCGTGTGAACAAAGCCTGCCTGTTTTGTACAGATTATGAGTACATTACGTGTGAACAAAGCCTGCCTATTTTGTACAGATTTTGAGTACATTATGTGTGAACAAAGCCTGCCTGTTTTGTACAGATTATGAGTACATTACGTGTGAACAAAGCCTGCCTGTTTTGTACAGATTATGAGTACATTACGTGTGAACAAAGCCTAGTACATGAGCTGTGCATGCAGAAATAAAACATCTTTCTAACAAGACAAGGCTTGCTTAAGGTCATGGGTGCACATTAAGAACAATAAGAATCAAGACATCTTACTTCATGAAAAAGATATTTTCTTCTTAGTTCTTAGTCAACCTGTATTTCTACAGGGGCATATGTCCCCGTGCTGGTCCTAGCTCTGGTATGAGCTATATGTAGCGTGGAAAAGGGTTTCCTGATTAGTGGGTTAGGATCAAGCAGCTTAATACTTCGTTGCATTGAGACAAGTGCTTATGGAGGGTGGTTCTCCAATGTCCGGATCCATCTTAATAGACTCAAACACTAGAGCAAAGTAGACTCACAGCCTGTTAGACGCCATCAATGCTGCTCTAAACAAACCTTCTAACCATGACCGGTGTTATTGCCATGTCACAAGTTAAACGCCTCTTACAACATGCTCTCTGTGAGGCAGTGGTGCTATTCTTGTCATTGTCATACAGAAAGACCCCGGCAGACAACTCGGGATGTGCAAAATATGTAGATGAACTTTTCAACGACAACAGAGGGCAAGAGGGACAGACCATGACAATTGAATAATGATAAGGGTCAAAATGCTGAGCAGCGCATGAGCTGCAGTGGTCAGCGACCCATAGCTGACTGCTAGCATCAGGGCCAGCGACCCATAGCGGACTGCTAGCATCAGGGCCAGCAAACATAGCTGCCAAGACCTTTCTACACCTCCACGCGGTGATCCTGGATAACAGGCTGCAGCAGGGCAGACTGGCTAAGGAGAAGGGATCGAAGAGAAAATGCTAACCTGGTACTCAAAAAATGCTTGCTGAAGTTGGATGTATTGGACTGAAAGGTGCAAATATCGCAGCTAAGCTGTAAAACCACAAGACAACACATTCCGTTCTCTGGACTATATTCTGCTATTTAAGCCCTTTCAGAGTTAGGTAGTGGGAAATTGAGAACGAACAAAGAAGAAGGAGAAGAAGAAGAATGATGTCACAGCAACCTCAGATCAGAGGTAGAGAAAGCAATAAAAGATATCAGCAAAGGAAAAGCAACAGGCATGAAATATTGAATTTTTACTTACTTATTTTCCATGTCCTGGGCACAAATTCAGACGTAATGTTTGGCCACATTGATTGCCTTGTTGTTTGCATGTTTCTAGAAACCATTATTACATTGTACAAACCATTATTACATTTTTTTAAAATCATCATTACATTGTACAGACTATTATTACATTGTACAAACTAACATTACATTGTGCAAAATATTATTAAATTGTATATACTATCATTACATCAACTCTTTCCAGACCTTTAGCTACTAAAGTGACTCTCTTACTCTAAAGGGGAACTAAGTGGTCTCGGGGTGAGGTGTCAGCCTTGGCTAGCAAAGGTTGCGTGTTTTAATCACGGTTAAGATCATAATTTTTGTCACACAGATCCTCTGGTAAAAATTTGTCTGATCTCTGAGTTGTGAGATCAGACTCCAGTGTTCAGTGTCAAGTGCGTTAATAATTCCTTGGCAGTTGGAAATCAAAGGGATTAGGCTTAACAGTCACTACCATGACAAAATTCAAAATATATCCAAGTTATCTGTTCCTTTCCACAGAAGAGCAGCTATAGATGGCGTCTAACTGGCTGCGGGTCTACTTAGCTCTAGTGTTTGAGTCTATTAAGATGGACTTGCACATTGGTAAAAATCACCCTCCAAGAAACTGGTTGTATACAGACTCTGTAGAGTCTTTTAAACCAGTATAAAGATGTTAAGTTAAGTAAAGTTAACCAAACCCCACAGGATCTTTAGCCACTAAAATAGACAACAAGTTTCTTTGTTTTGCAGAACAGCAATTTAGGTCTTTATTTTAACAGATATTTTACTACTAAGTGTAGAGTAATTCTCTTGACAAAATTTTACCTTAATGAGCCTGTTATGTGTCGCAAACATGTTTATTTAATTTAAAGTGAGTTCACTACTTCTCCTTCGATAAACTTTTCATATTGTTATTGATTATGGAGTCATTGAGACAAATGGGCAGAAGTTCAGTATTTATGGACATAAACGCATCAACTTTTTTATTCTTGTATATAAAATTGCCAAAAGAATAAATAGCAACACTTATAGCCATGAAAAACTTAGTAGAGTTACAATATTTTGATGAATAAATTATCAGCTTCTTAACATTTGTTTTTGTTTTTACAACCTATTTATTCTGCCAAATAATCAAATATCAACAATTTACTGACATATTTATTTTCTGTAGGTATTTTCATTTTCAGTGATATATAATACTAATATATTTATTTATCTTATGGAGCAAAGTAGTAACATTAAAAAAAGGCATACAGTGATTTTTTTTCAAAACTGAAAATTAATTTAGTCCAAACTTAAACAAAAACAAGTCTTGAAGGAGATAAGCTTCACATATTTTCTGACATTATTTAAATTATTAGAGAAAGAAATACATATCTTGAGTCCTAATGTTTTGAATTTGTTTGACTTATTTGTGTTTTCTATTCTTCCTAGTTATCAGAAACAGGTCATTCATACTGTCACAGAAAACTGGGGAGACTGTAACACAAATGGGGAATCAAAACAAATAAAACAGGAACTAGATTATCAGGTATACAAATTATTTACCATTATTTTGTCTTTTTGCTCCATGTGAAGCATAGTCCTACCATTATATCTGGGCATCACCCTGAAAGCATGTATCTAAGTACTTTCAACTGACATATTCTGTAAAAGTAAAGTATCCCATAGCATTACTGTCGTAGGGGTGTGAGGTGTTAGCGATCTCACATTTCAAAGGCTCGGCTATATGAGGGCGGTAGCCATCTCCTCTCCCTCGCCGCTTTTACTTCCCGGACTGAACCGGTACCCATATTCTGTAGCAATGCTTTTATGTGATGAGGTTACAAGCCTCATGCACAACCTGCATTCGTTGCATTTTACATTCTAGGAAGGTGATAGTCATTGTATTTTTAAAATATATATGTTTCACTAAAATCGAGACAAGTCTTGCAAGCAATGTCCTCTTTTATCTGCATCAAAAGGAATGTTGTCTAGTGTCAAGACAGTGGGGCTTTATGCACATTGTGATTGCGCACGCATGAGCACATTTAGTAGGGAAAGTTCTTGTCTTGTTATAATATTGTCATATCATTTCCCCATTAACGCATCTTTTCCTGTTTGACTTGGCAAGAGAAATTTAAATTTAAATTGAAATTGAAAATGATGAAGCATATTTTAACATACATATTTCACAGTACAACATTTACATTTGTATGTCGCTACTGGACAACGCCTTTCTCGTGAACATGTGTAGTAGAGTGTCTTGGGAGAATGTTCTGAAGCGATAGGAGGCTTCATTTCTACATCTCCATATGATGTGTCTGTATTCTGATAGCAGAATTAGCATTTGTGTTTGAATGTTTGGTGTCGTGTCAGGTAAAGTGTTTAACATTATTGCCTTATACATGTCTACCTTCTGTCTTGTTTGTGTCTCGATTGTGTTTTGTAGAATTTGTCTTGTGGGTATGACTGTACTGCACGAATAGAAAATGTGGTCTTCTGTTTCTTTTTCTCTCATCTGACATAGTTGACATTTGGGTTTGCGTTGTTTTCCTGTGTTTATGGGAGTTAGGTTGAAAAAAGTCTGTAAGCGACTTCTCTAGCGTTTGGTGTAATGTGTGGGTTGTGTAGATTTGTGAATGTGTTCGTGTAGTCTGTTTTAAAATATTTGTAACCTCTTTTCATTCTAAGGTGTAGTGGGGGTGCTTGTAGCTTGACTCGATGTTTGTATATTCGATTTGTCTTCTGTTGTGTTAGTTGTTCGTGTCCTAGGATGGCTTTTATGCTTGATGTGTAGAAGGGCGGTAATGTCTAACAGTAGTGTGGTGTTGTGTTGTTTATTGGTATCAGCTTGGATATACTGAGGTCAATGTAGAAGTGTGGTGTTGTGTTGTTTATTGGTATCAGCTTGGATATACTGAGGTCAATGTAGAAGTGTGGTGGTGTGTTATTTATTGGTATCAGCTTGGATATACTGAGGTCAATGTAGAAGTGTGGTGTTGTGTTGTTTATTGGTATCAGCTTGGATATACTGAGGTCAATGTAGAAGTGTGGTGTTGTTTATTGGTATCAGCTTGGATATACTGAGGTCAATGTAGTAGTGTGGTGGTGTGTTATTTATTGGTATCAGCTTGGATATACTGAGGTCAATGTAGAAGTGTGGTGTTGTTTATTGGTATCAGCTTGGATATACTGAGGTCAATGTAGAAGTGTGGTGTTGTGTTGTTTATTGGTATCAGCTTGGATATACTGAGGTCAATGTAGAAGTGTGGTGTTGTGTTGTTTATTGGTATCAGCTTGGATATACTGAGGTCAATGTAGAAGTGTGGTGTTGTGTTGTTTATTGGTATCAGCTTGGATATACTGAGGTCAATGTAGAAGTGTGGTGTTGTGTTATTTATTGGTATCAGCTTGGATATACTGAGGTCAATGTAGAAGTGTGGTGGTGTGTTTTTTATTGGTATCAGCTTGGATATACTGAGGTCAATGTAGTAATGTGGTGTTGTGTTGTTTATTGGTATCAGCTTGGATATACTGAGGTCAATGTAGAAGTGTGGTGTTGTGTTGTTTATTGGTATCAGCTTGGATATACTGAGGTCAATGTAGAAGTGTGGTGTTGTGTTGTTTATTGGTATCAGCTTGGATATACTGAGGTCAATGTAGAAGTGTGGTGTTGTGTTGTTTATTGGTATCAGCTTGGATATACTGAGGTCAATGTAGAAGTGTGGTGTTGTGTTGTTTATTGGTATCAGCTTGGATATACTGAGGTCAATGTAGAAGTGTGGTGTTGTGTTGTTTATTGGTATCAGTTTGGATATACTGAGGTCAATGTAGAAGTGTGGTGTTGTGTTGTTTATTGGTATCAGCTTGGATATACTGAGGTCAATGTAGAAGTGTGGTGTTGTGTTGTTTATTGGTATCAGCTTGGATATACTGAGGTCAATGTAGAAGTGTGGTGTTGTGTTGTTTATTGGTATCAGCTTGGATATACTGAGGTCAATGTAGAAGTGTGGTGTTGTGTTGTTTATTGGTATCAGCTTGGATATACTGAGGTCAATGTAGAAGTGTGGTGTTGTGTTGTTTATTGGTATCAGCTTGGATATACTGAGGTCAATGTAGAAGTGTGGTGTTGTGTTGTTTATTGGTATCAGCTTGGATATACTGAGGTCAATGTAGTAGTGTGGTGGTGTGTTATTTATTGGTATCAGCTTGGATATACTGAGGTCAATGTAGAAGTGTGGTGTTGTGTTGTTTATTGGTATCAGCTTGGATATACTGAGGTCAATGTAGAAGTGTGGTGTTGCGTTGTTTATTGGTATCAGCTTGGATATACTGAGGTCAATGTAGAAGTGTGGTGTTGTGTTGTTTATTGGTATCAGCTTGGATATACTGAGGTCAATGTAGAAGTGTGGTGTTGTGTTGTTTATTGGTATCAGCTTGGATATACTGAGGTCAATGTAGAAATGTGGTGTTGTGTTGTTTATTGGTATCAGCTTGGATATACTGAGGTCAATGTAGAAGTGTGGTGTTGTGTTGTTTATTGGTATCAGCTTGGATATACTGAGGTCAATGTAGAAGTGTGGTGGTGTGTTGTTTATTGGTATCAGCTTGGATATACTGAGGTCAATGTAGAAGTGTGGTGGTGTGTTGTTTATTGGTATCAGCTTGGATATACTGAGGTCAATGTAGAAGTGTGGTGTTGTGTTGTTTATTGGTATCAGCTTGGATATACTGAGGTCAATGTAGAAGTGTGGTGTTGTGTTGTTTATTGGTATCAGCTTGGATATACTGAGGTCAATGTAGAAGTGTGGTGTTGTGTTATTTATTGGTATCAGCTTGGATATACTGAGGTCAATGTAGAAGTGTGGTGGTGTGTTTTTTATTGGTATCAGCTTGGATATACTGAGGTCAATGTAGTAATGTGGTGTTGTGTTGTTTATTGGTATCAGCTTGGATATACTGAGGTCAATGTAGAAGTGTGGTGTTGTGTTGTTTATTAGTATCAGCTTGGATATACTGAGGTCAATGTAGAAGTGTGGTGTTGTGTTGTTTATTGGTATCAGCTTGGATATACTGAGGTCAATGTAGAAGTGTGGTGTTGTGTTGTTTATTGGTATCAGCTTGGATATACTGAGGTCAATGTAGAAGTGTGGTGTTGTGTTGTTTATTGGTATCAGCTTGGATAGACTGAGGTCAATGTAGAAGTGTGGTGTTGTGTTGTTTATTGGTATCAGTTTGGATATACTGAGGTCAATGTAGAAGTGTGGTGTTGTGTTGTTTATTGGTATCAGCTTGGATATACTGAGGTCAATGTAGAAGTGTGGTGTTGTGTTGTTTATTGGTATCAGCTTGGATATACTGAGGTCAATGTAGAAGTGTGGTGTTGTGTTGTTTATTGGTATCAGCTTGGATATACTGAGGTCAATGTAGAAGTGTGGTGTTGTGTTGTTTATTGGTATCAGCTTGGATATACTGAGGTCAATGTAGAAGTGTGGTGTTGTGTTGTTTATTGGTATCAGCTTGGATATACTGAGGTCAATGTAGAAGTGTGGTGTTGTGTTGTTTATTGGTATCAGCTTGGATATACTGAGGTCAATGTAGAAGTGTGGTGTTGTGTTGTTTATTGGTATCAGCTTGGATATACTGAGGTCAATGTAGAAGTGTGGTGTTGTGTTGTTTATTGGTATCAGCTTGGATATACTGAGGTCAATGTAGAAGTGTGGTGTTGTGTTGTTTATTGGTATCAGCTTGGATATACTGAGGTCAATGTAGTAGTGTGGTGGTGTGTTATTTATTGGTATCAGCTTGGATATACTGAGGTCAATGTAGAAGTGTGGTGTTGTGTTGTTTATTGGTATCAGCTTGGATATACTGAGGTCAATGTAGAAGTGTGGTGTTGTGTTGTTTATTGGTATCAGCTTGGATATACTGAGGTCAATGTAGAAGTGTGGTGTTGTGTTGTTTATTGGTATCAGCTTGGATATACTGAGGTCAATGTAGAAGTGTGGTGTTGTGTTGTTTATTGGTATCAGCTTGGATATACTGAGGTCAATGTAGAAGTGTGGTGTTGTGTTGTTTATTGGTATCAGCTTGGATATACTGAGGTCAATGTAGAAATGTGGTGTTGTGTTGTTTATTGGTATCAGCTTGGATATACTGAGGTCAATGTAGAAGTGTGGTGTTGTGTTGTTTATTGGTATCAGCTTGGATATACTGAGGTCAATGTAGAAGTGTGGTGTTGTGTTGTTTATTGGTATCAGCTTGGATATACTGAGGTCAATGTAGAAGTGTGGTGTTGTGTTGTTTATTGGTATCAGCTTGGATATACTGAGGTCAATGTAGAAGTGTGGTGTTGTGTTGTTTATTGGTATCAGCTTGGATATACTGAGGTCAATGTAGAAGTGTGGTGTTGTGTTGTTTATTGGTATCAGCTTGGATATACTGAGGTCAATGTAGAAGTGTGGTGTTGTGTTGTTTATTGGTATCAGCTTGGATATACTGAGGTCAATGTAGAAGTGTGGTGTTGTGTTGTTTATTGGTATCAGCTTGGATATACTGAGGTCAATGTAGAAGTGTGGTGTTGTGTTGTTTATTGGTATCAGCTTGGATATACTGAGGTCAATGTAGAAGTGTGGTGGTGTGTTATTTATTGGTATCAGCTTGGATATACTGAGGTCAATGTAGAAGTGTGGTGTTGTGTTGTTTATTGGTATCAGCTTGGATATACTGAGGTCAATGTAGAAGTGTGGTGTTGTGTTGTTTATTGGTATCAGCTTGGATATACTGAGGTCAATGTAGAAGTGTGGTGTTGTGTTGTTTATTGGTATCAGCTTGGATATACTGAGGTCAATGTAGAAGTGTGGTGTTGTGTTGTTTATTGGTATCAGCTTGGATATACTGAGGTCAATGTAGAAATGTGGTGTTGTGTTGTTTATTGGTATCAGCTTGGATATACTGAGGTCAATGTAGAAGTGTGGTGTTGTGTTGTTTATTGGTATCAGCTTGGATATACTGAGGTCAATGTAGAAGTGTGGTGTTGTGTTGTTTATTGGTATCAGCTTGGATATACTGAGGTCAATGTAGAAGTGTGGTGTTGTGTTGTTTATTGGTATCAGCTTGGATATACTGAGGTCAATGTAGAAGTGTGGTGTTGTGTTGTTTATTGGTATCAGCTTGGATATACTGAGGTCAATGTAGAAGTGTGGTGTTGTGTTGTTTATTGGTATCAGCTTGGATATACTGAGGTCAATGTAGAAGTGTGGTGTTGTGTTGTTTATTGGTATCAGCTTGGATATACTGAGGTCAATGTAGAAGTGTGGTGTTGTGTTGTTTATTGGTATCAGCTTGGATATACTGAGGTCAATGTAGAAGTGTGGTGTTGTGTTGTTTATTGGTATCAGCTTGGATATACTGAGGTCAATGTAGAAGTGTGGTGGTGTGTTATTTATTGGTATCAGCTTGGATATACTGAGGTCAATGTAGAAGTGTGGTGGTGTGTTGTTTATTGGTATCAGCTTGGATATACTGAGGTCAATGTAGAAGTGTGGTGTTGTGTTGTTTATTGGTATCAGCTTGGATATACTGAGGTCAATGTAGAAGTGTGGTGTTGTGTTGTTTATTGGTATCAGCTTGGATATACTGAGGTCAATGTAGAAGTGTGGTGGTGTGTTATTTATTGGTATCAGCTTGGATATACTGAGGTCAATGTAGAAGTGTGGTGTTGTGTTGTTTATTGGTATCAGCTTGGATATACTGAGGTCAATGTAGAAGTGTGGTGGTGTGTTTTTTATTGGTATCAGCTTGGATATACTGAGGTCAATGTAGAAGTGTGGTGGTGTGTTATTTATTGGTATCAGCTTGGATGTACTGAGGTCAATGTAGAAGTGTAGTGGTGTGTTATTTATTGGTATCAGCTTGGATATACTGAGGTCAATGTAGAAGTGTGGTGTTTATTGGTATCAGCTTGGATATACTGAGGTCAATGTAGAAGTGTGGTGTTGCGTTGTCTATTGGTATCAGCTTGGATATACTGTGGCCAATGTAGTAGTGCGCAAGTGTGTGTTATTCTGGATGTTTAACAATCCGCCCGACATGGCCTATTCGGAGGAACTGTATTTTGGTCTCTATGTTTTGGAGTACGATACCTCCGAGTCTCTTGTCTTGTGCCAGTGTGTGTTGGCTTATGCTGTGTATAGTGTTTGCGAAAATGAAACCCCTAATGAGTTTGTTGATATCTTTGATTGTCTGCTGTGGGGGTTCAAACACTGTGGCTGTGTAGATTAATTTGGGGATGATGTATGTGTTTACTATTATGCTACGGCTAAAAATTGTGGCTGTTTTGTATCTGTATCTTTGTAGCATGTCTTTTATTTTGGTCGTTAAATTTGTCCATGTGTCGTGGTAAATGTGGTTTGGGTCAGATAGGAAGGTAGTGGAGGCAGAGGCACTGAGGGCGGCAGTGGAAGAAATGGTGACATGTAAAAGGAATGAAAGCCACATAGTCCTGCTTACAGATGCTCTGGCCATAGTCACAGCACTAAAAAGCCAGAAAAATACTGAACTTAATGATTTAAGAGCAGTACTCTGTCAACTATGCCAGCAGGCCGCACCAAAAAGGGTAGTGGTGCAGTGGGTTCCATCTCACTGCAACATCCAAGGCAACGAGGAGGCAGACAGACTGGCAAAAGAAGGTGCAAAACTACCACAACCAGATACTAGCATGACATACGAAGAGTCAAAACGGCTTATACGAGCTAGATACATGACCAAATGGGAAACCGAACATACTGGCTACACCAAAAAACGATGCCTATTACCAGTTGAACAGAAGAGAGCAGATCGTGGTCTTCAGACTTCGCACTGGCCACAACAGACTGAGGTACCACCTATTCAACAAATTGAAGATAAGTGGCACCAACGAATGCCCGTGTGGTACCGGGAAAATGACCGCTGAGCATTTGCTGCAAAACTGCCCGACATACGAGGATCAGAGAGAGCAGATGTGGCCATCACCAGTGGCAACACTAGACAAGCTCTATGGCAGTGTCGACAGCTTCAGGATGACGGCTGCTTTTTTTGAAAATATAAAGGTTGATGTCTGACTGCGTACGAAGAAGAAGAAGAAGATAGGAAGGTTATGCCGTACAATTTATGGAGTCTGTTATTTTTAGAACAAAAGGAAAGTCTACTTTATTTTTCCACTGGCAAATTCCCATTATAGTGGATTTTTGTACATTTATTTTTGCCCCACTGTCTTTGCCAAATTTTGCAAACGTGTTTAGAATGTTTTCTATTGATGTGTAGTCTGGGGGAAAGAAGACGGTGTCGTCTGCGTAGGCAAGCAACTTCTTCTCCTTTGCTCCATGTATGTGTGTGCCTTTTATGGAGCTTGTCTTTTCTGATTTTCTCTAATAGGGGCTCTAAGGCAAGGGTATAGAGCAATGGGGAGAGGGAACATCCCTGTCTCACTGATCTCGTTACCCGAAAGGCACTTGTAACCTTGTGGTTTACCAGTACCTTGCTTTCAGGCTTTGCGTATAGGATTTTTATCCACTTTCTGAAATGGTCTCCTATGTTGCAACTCTCGATGACTTTATGGAGGTACTGATGGGATATCCTATCGAAAGCTTTTTCTTGATCTAGGGAAAGGATTGATGATTTTGTGTTTTTCTCGTGTGTGAGGTTGATAATGTCTCTGATAAAATGTGTATGTTGGTGTATATTTCTGTCTTGTACACTGTTGGTCCTCGTGTGTGAGGTTGATAATGTCTCCGATGAAATGTGTATGTTGGTGTATATTTCTGTCTTGTATACTGTTGGTCCTCGTGTATGAGTGATGGCATAAATGGTTTGAGTTTATTTGTTAGAGTTTTAGTTAAGATTTTGTAGTCTACGTTTAGAAGTGATATGGGTCTGTGATTTTAAAGTTGTGTTTTGTCTGCGTTATCCTTTGGTATTAGTGTAATGTAGGACAGATTTTGGCTGGGAGGACTCTCGTTCTTTTTAAAGTTTCTTGATATACTTTGAGTAGGAGTGGTCCTAAAATGGGGAAGAAGTGTTGGTAGAATTCTGATGTGAGCCCATCGGGTCCTGGTGACTTGCCTTTTTGCATGTTGTTTACTGCATGTGTTATGTCTGTGAGTGTAATGTCGGCGTCTAGGCCCAGTTTCTCCTCGCTGTTGAGTTTTCTTGCATATTTTGTGAAAACGTCTTGGATCTGTTTTCCTGTGTCTTCGCTTGTGTAAAGTTCTTTGTAGCATGTCTCGAAAGCTCGCGCTATATCTGGTGTGTCTGTGTGCGTGTTGCCCTCTAGGTCTACTATTACTCATATTGTAACAGAGTTACAGGGGTACAACGAGCCAAAGCCAGGGAAGCCCTGAAAATACCGTTCGTGGTACCCAAACATAACTTGAGAACCCGGCCCGAGAGTTTCAGTTCATTGAACGAGGCATGGTCCACAACTATCAAACAATGCAAGTTTGGGGCTGGCCGACCAATGTAGGTCGGCCTTCTGTTCTCACGGTTTGAACTGGGAATCCCCGTCAACAAGCGGCCAGTTAGTGTTTGAAAGACAGTGCAGCCTTTTTTGGGGACACGCGAGTTCAAATAAAGTTGGTGGGAAATGAACTCAAGAAAGTGTAGTCATTACTTTAAGCGGGAAAAAAACTTAGCTTATAAACTGGAGTGAGACAGTATAGTGGACAGATCAGAAGCAGCAGGGAAGGTTGTCCTACCAGACAGTGTAGTGAGTAGCACTTAGTCTAGAACAAGTAGATAGTTAAAAGCTACAGAAATTTAGCCAGTGAGTGACAATAGTAGAGTCATAGAGTTAGAAGCCACCGAAGCAGACCAACACGGAAAGGCAACAAGAGACCACACACATGTAAGAATCTGTCTATGTGTGATGTTCTGTTCAAGTCGTCGTCGCTAAACATCTTGCTCGAGTGACCTGACTTCATTCTCGTCAGACGGAGACGTATTGCTACAATTCGAAGCTGTAGTCCTAAGACGACCGTTGTGATTTGTGGGTTTTCCTCGTCCTGACAACCACAGTAACACAACCACTGTCGTCCGTCATAGACACGAGCACAGCAGCAGACACGAGCACAGCCGCAGATACGAGCACAGCTGCAGACAGAGCACACATGCAGTCACCGACTGCCTTACGAGAGACGAGACAAGTGGTCCAGTAAACATCCCTTTTTAGTAAGCTGAGAGGACAGATAGATGAGGACTGAGAAATTGTCGATAGACTTCCATTATATCAACGCACAGAGATAGGCAGTGAAAGAGGACTGAGAAATTGTATATAGACATCCATTATATCAACGCACAGAGATAGACAGTGAAAGAGGACTGAGAAATTGTATATAGACATCCATTATATCAACGCACAGAGATAGACAGTGAATAGAACAATTGCTAGATTCCGACCACGTGATGAGAACCCTGGGTAAAGTTTAGTACTAGAGTAAGACCTGTGCTACTTGCACGAACCTTTAGAAGTAATCTTAGTCAGTTAGAGAAGTGATCATAACCAACCATTTGAGAGACATTAGAATTAATTACATAATTGATGAACTGTATAATATGATAGAATGAATAGCGATTTAATTGATGTGCATATTATTTTACTTGTGTGAGAAAAATACATGCTGTGTTTTACCTGCGTTCAAACATAATTGTTGGTATTTTAATTTAGAGTGAGTTAAGGAGGGATAGTGGTAAAGAAGATTAGGATATAACATTAACGTTAACCCTGTTATATATTATATTAAATGATACCGTGACTTAAGATATAAAATTATCGTTAGAACTGCTACAATATCTGTCTGCTCCTCTGTACATTCTGTTCAATTGTTAGGTATTGTTTACTTGGTATTTCCTGTGTTATCGTGTTTAGTTTTGTTCTCATGACAGCTCCTTGAAACCTGTAGTGTTGACATTCTTCTAGTTCGTCTTGTAATGTGTATAAACGTGGTGAGTATTTATCTATTTGTTTCGTTAGATGGATGGCTTCTTCTATTGTTTTTTCCTGTCTCATCTTATCTCTATGTATCTTATCTCTTGTTCTTGTTTTTAAGTATTTCCAAACGTTGTATGTTTTCTGTTTGTGTGTCATCAACGTATGTTAGGATGAGGTGTGTAATGTGGTTAACGTAGCCTTTATTTTGTAGCAGTGTGTTGTTGAACTTCCAATGCATGGAGCGTCTAAGTGGTGTGTTTGTTTCTGCTGTATTGATGGTAGCCATGACTGCCTTGTGGTCTGTAACGTTTAGTGTTTCTGGCAGATGTATGGCTTGTGTGGTGTATAGATCTGTCATTCTGTGTGCACGTAGATTCTGTCTAGACGTGCGGCTCTAGGGTGTCCACTATTTTTGTGTGTGGTTTCTGTCCCATGTGGGTATTTGTGTCTGTATATGTCAACTAAATTGTGCGTGCTTATTATGTCTTGTAATATTTCCAATTGGTTTGTTTCCGTTCCTCTGAGTTTCCGTAACAACGCTTCGACGACGACGTTGTTGCCAAAAACGTCTTTGTCTGACAGAACACAATTGAAGTCTCCACCCAGGATGATACTATGTCCCTGGTAGGAACGTGTCAGTAGGTCGTCTAAGGTTTCGTAGAAAAGTGGTTGGTCTCTGTAAGTGCTTGGTGCATGGATATTTACTATTGTATGTGTGTGTGTGTTGTTGCTGACCTGGACTATCGCCATGTCCCCATTGCTGTCCCTGCTTCTATTTGTTATTTCCCACCTGTCCGATGTTTGTATAATGGCTATTCCTGAGCCTAGTCGCTGTGTACTGAGGCTGAAGCATGAATGTTGCATCCCTAGTTGTTTTTTAATGTGTGCTGCATGTTGATCTGTATGTATGTTAGTTTCTTGGACCATTAAAAAGTCTGGTTTGTATTTTTTTGCGAGGCAAATGAGCTTATTCAACTTCTCGCGCATACCGCGGATGTTGATGCTGAGTATTTTAATTTCTGCCATTTACAAATTATTTATTAGTTTATTTTTTATTTTTTTAAATGTTTTTATTTTGTATGTGTGTGCGTGATCGCGCGCGTGTGCGTGTTTTATGTGTTTTGTTTTGGTGTGAAGTGGTGAGATTAATTCTCACCGGCGCTGTCCAATGCAATCACCAATTTTGGTGGTGTGTCTAGGAGGGAGACCTTTTGTTCTAGAGGGGTCCCCCAAATGGTCGTGGTTGCTTCTTTGTCTGTCCTAAAATGGGCTGGCCGCTTGCTCTCACAAGTGTCCCTAGAGCTGTGGCGACGCTCCTTTCCTTGGTGTTGTTGTGTGGGTGATGGTGTGGCTGGGAAATCTTCTGGTCTGTGTGTATATTTGGGTTGTGGAGGGTTTCTCTCGGACTGGGGGCTGCTTGGCCCAGACCTGTGTCTCCTCCTCTTGTTGGTCACCGTGATGAAGGCCTCCGGGTCTGTCGGTGGTGCTTTTGTTGTTGTTGCTGCTTGTGTTATGTGGTTTTTGATATGATTTTTGATGACTTCGACGCCTTTTTTTCTTGTGTTGATGCTGACGATGATCGCTGCCATGCTCCCTGTTTGGTGGTGCAATTGTTTAGCCAGTGTGCCGTGCTGCCACAGTGGGGACATTCAGTTCGCCGTCCTGGTACTGTGACCATGATGGTGACGACTGTCCCACTTGTCAAGTGGATGTCCACATTGTGAGGTAGAGGTCTTCCTTTTTTAAAAAGAAGGTGTTTGTCTGGTGAGGTCGTATTTTGTTGGAGTTCTGCTTCTAGATCTCAAGTGATGGCTGTTGCCAGCCTATTTTTAAACTGTTCAGTTGCTGTCGGAGGCAGCCATTGCACCATGGCTTTATCCCTTAGCCTGTCTAGGTGATCTATCGTCACAGACGGTTTAGGGTCGGACCACCCGAGATGCCTCTCGTGCAGCTTTGTGTTTTGTGTGGGCTGCCGTGGTCAGTTTAACAAAATATTGTGTTGGGCTTGCTAGCCTATAAATGGCGGCTACCCCACCCTTCTCTACGCCGCATGGTATAATGATGATGCTAGCAACTAGAGGGATTGTAGTTTGTGAGGCCTGGGCCCCGGACACGGTTACCAACAGTGTGCCAGAGGAGTGGAGAAAGCCTCCAAAGTCCGCATTCTCATCAGCTGCAACTTTCATGACAGTGTATGTGGCCATTTCCGTTTGATAATCAAAGTTGCAACAAAAAATACTTGTGGTAATAGATTGAACAGTAAAACACAACTTGCGTTGTCACTTACTTGTTTCTGTTTTAAATATTAATCACGCAAACACTTTCCTGTGAAATTTCTTGTGGTCGTGAAATATTGACTGTGGTAGCTTAGATCCACTTAGAAAGAATCACTAAAAGTATGATCTGAAGCTTAACCGTGAAAATGATTAGTTTGTCGATATAATATCTAAAAGTATATTTTAGAAATGATCCCTAAACCGCCACTACGCAAAGCTACCTCCCATGTCAATGCATTCCAAGCAGACACCACTCTCTGACTAAAAAAAATATTTCTTATTTTCTAATCTGGACCTCTTTATTCAGCTTGTAGCTCTGCTCTCTTGTTATTGTAGGTGGCTGTATTTTAAAAAACTTGTTATAGTCTAATTTATCCATTCCTCTGATCATCTTATAAACCTGTATTAAGTCACCACAAATTCTTCTCTTCGAGACACTATAGGCCGGTTTTTCTGAGTCGTTCCTCATAACTGTAATTCTGGAATCCCACTATCATCTTTGTCGCTCTTTTTGTATTATTTCCAGCATGTTTATATCCCCCCTATGATGAGGACTCCACACCTGTACACAGTACTCCAATCTCGGTCAAACTAATGCTTTATACAGTTTGACTATCACTTCCTTGCTACTATTTTTAATAATTTTTTTTATTATACTTAACATTGCATTTGCTTTTTTCACGGCTACCCCAACTTGTTCACTCACCTTTCCTGTATGATCTATTATAACCCCTAGGTCCCTTTCCTTATCTATCTTTCTAATATTGTTCTCTCTCATTCTGTAATTATGTTTCATATTAGATCTACCCATGTGAATGACTGTACATTTTTCTACATTAAACTCCATTTGCCAGCTTACAGACCATTCTCGAATTTTATCTAAATCCGACATCAATATATCCACTTCCGCTTTAGATGAGACACTACTGCATAGTTTTGTATCATCAGCTAATTTTGCAATCATGGATCCCATATCAATGTCCAGGTCAGGTCATCCCATAACCGGTGAGGTCGTTGGGGCACACATGAAGATATCCTCACAACTCCACGCCCCGCCTGTGACTCTTCTGGTCGGAGACTGGTCCATTCTTTTATGTTGTCCTCCCATCTCTTTTTGGGCCGGCCTCTTCGTCGTCTGCCATGCACCTTCCCGTGGAGGATTGGGTTTGCAAGACCATTTGATCTCAATATGTGACCGTACCAAGTGAGTTTCCTTCTTTTGACAGTTGCCAAGAGGTCTTCGAAAGGCCCTATTGCTGTTGTAATTCTATCTCGTATTTCCTCATCTGTAACTCGATCTTTGTACGTGACGTTTAAAAGTTTTCGGAAACATCTCATCTCCAAGGCTTGTATCCTTCGTAGAAGGTCAGCTGTAACTGTCCATGTCTCACACGCATAGAGGAATTTTGACAGGACCAGTGTACGCATTAATCTGATTTTCATGCATAGTGCTAAACGTTTATCTTGTCAGATTTTGTTAAGTAGTGCAAGCGCCGCTATTGTCTGTGCTATTCTGGCCAACACTTCAAATTTTGATCCTTCATCACTGACAATCGACAGAAGATATTTAAAACGGTCAACCACTTCAAGTTCCTGGCCGTTAGCTTTTATCTTGTTTTTGAAGCCCGTGGCGTTGTTGGTCATTAACTTTGTCTTTCCAGCGCTTATCTTCATACCATAGTCAAGAGCTGTTTCATCGAACCTTCTGGCCTGGAGGAGCCCATCTTCCCAGGCGAGCCATTGCCTCGTTTGCCTACAGCCTTGCGGCCATAGTTTCCCAGTGTGCACCAATTGGAGGTGAGGTTGATTTGTGTGTTCGCTTTATCGGCAGGCTACTCATTTCACTTTTTGCCCCTCAGAAGAAGGACTAGCCGACCTCGACATCGCTGGGTTGCAATGCCGAGCGCAAAACACACCATTGCACACCTCAATGTCCAAATCATTTATATATAAATCAAGAACAAAATTGGTCCCAAAACCTAGCCCTGTGGCACTCCACTTTGCACTTCACACCACTCAGAGTACTCCTTATTTATGCCCACCCTCTGCCTTCTTCCTGTTAACCAATTTTCAATCCATTTGACAACTTCCCCACCTATTCCATGTGATTTTAACTTTCGAAATAATCTTTGATGAGGTACTCTATCGAAGGCCTTCGCAAAATCTAGATAAATAACGTCCACTGGCTCCCCTTTATCTATCATTTTGTTAACCTCCTCCATGAATTCTAATAGAGATTTGTTAAACATGATCTCCCTCTAGTAAACTCATGCTGACTATTTCTAATTAGATTAAATTTGTCTAAATGCATTACAATGTTTTCTTTCATTATTGACTAACAATTTACAGATTATGCTCATTAAACTCACCGGTCTATAGTTCGCTGGATCTGATTTTTTGCCCTTTTTGAATAATGGAATCACTCCTGCATCTTTCCAATGCCGGGGAACAATCCCTTTTGTAAATGATTAAGAACATAATATAGCCAATGGTTTTGCTAGTTGGTCTCTAATTTCATACATCAATTTTGGATGAATACCATCTTGACCTGGACATTTATCCACTTTCAACCCCTCCAATTTTTTAAAAACCATTTCCTCTGTAATACAGATTGATCTTAATCCCGCTGTAGCCATGTCTCTTTGAACAAATATTTATAGGCTCTGGGATCTTGGAGCCGTCCTCTTTTGTGTAGACAGTGCCAAAGTACTGATTGCGCAGATTAGCTGTCTCCCTATTCTGACTTATTATTTTCCCTGTACTGTCTATGAGAGGGTCTACTTTGTCTTTCGTTCTGTTTATTTCTAACATAAGAGAAGAAACTTTTACTGTCAGTCTTGATCCTCTGAGCAAGTTTTATTTCGAAGTCTATTTTTGCTGTTGTATTCGCTTTCTGAGATAGTTTCTGCTTGTCCAAATATTTTAAATATGTTTCTTTTGATTTACCTGCCTCTATATATTTTTTCCATGCTTTATTTTTAGCTCTTCTACATTTCACTACTTTTTCTAGAACTGTTTTAAAACTCTCCCACTCCTGTTCAACATCTATTTCTACGACAATATCTTTACAGATTATGTGGTTCGCTGCCTCTTTCATCCTCTTAACATTTGCCTTAGAGTAGTCGTATGTTCGCGTGTTTATGTTTACTTCTTTCCCTGCATTAAGATCCCAACGGAGGATTTGATGGTCATTTGAGCCAAACAGTTTCCCAACGGTAATGTTTTCAATCATATTTTCCTCTGTAGTAAAAACTAGGTCGAGTGTGTTTTTGCCTCTGGTGGCTGCTTCTACATGTTGAATTAAAAAATTTTCAGTTATGCACTTAACAAAAGGTTTTGACTCTAAAAGTGCTTCTGCCATATCCCATTTTATTTCTGGATAGTTGAAATCTCCCATTAATAATAATTTCCCTTCACTTGCCTTTGCTATGCTACTAATCAGCTCTTCATCTTCCTCTTTTTGACTTGATGGACATCTATAGCACACTCCAATCACAATTTTTTCACCCCCACTTTCTATTTCTCCCCATACACTTTCATTTTTGTAACCACATGATAAATCATCTTTGATCGTTATATTAACAGAAAGCATACAATATAATAAAACGCCACCTCCCTTAGTCTTCTCTCCAACTACCCTATCTTTCCTTAACATTGTATATCCCTCTATTTCAAGTTCACTATATGCAATGTCCTCATATGTCCATGATTCTTTTAACCTTATTATATCTGGTTTTTCTTCTTCTACATACAGTTCCAATTCTTCTCTTTTATTTACTATGCTTCTCACATTTGCATTAAAACATTTTAGTTTGTAATTTTGTTGTTTTTCCACTTTTTGCTTTTGCTTTATCATTTTAGTGTTTGCTTGTCTACTACTTTTTTCACATTTCCCTGACCCCCAACTCTCCCCTTTGACTACATCCTCTATAGCACCCTATTGTAGGCCTATCGCTAGTCTCATACTTCATAGGTCTTACTAGTTTAAATTTCTAACACAATTATTAAACATATACTTTGTTACAACATGCTGTCCTATCTCATTTAGATGTAAACCTCCCCTGTCTAACATTTTACTTGTGTCTACTTTCACATCAATAAATTCTATTCCCATGTCCGCACACATCACCTGTAACCTAAGGTTGATACCTATTATTTTGCTATCTAGATAGTCTGACCCATCTGCTCTATCTAAAATGCCCATCATTGTGACCTTTCTAAACTTTTTTTCCTTAAGTGTTCCCATAAGACTTTTATATTTATTCATAATTATTTCGGTACCGTGCTAGTTAGAATTGGAATTAGTTGTTTCATTCTGTTGTGTAAGAAAATCTATGCTAACTTGAGTGGCTATTATGTTCCTGTTTATCCCAATGACTTGCACGTTAATTACATTTTTTCGACGGACCTCTTTTCTTTTTCCTTGTTTGGCGAAGTTTGACATTTTTTGGACGTTTTCCAGGGTACTTGGCCTGTGTTAAACATTTTGATCTGGCATCCCTGGCATGCACGTTTAACAAGATGGCGACCAAATCTAAATTGATTGTATCGTGGTTGAAACGTGATATCTTGGGGATTTAAACTAGCAGACAGAAATTAATAGCTACTCAACTATTCTGAACTTGAAATGAGTAAGTTTTCATTTTAGGCTCATTTTAAAAAAGAAAGCATTGGGTATAAGTCGCTCGTGTCAGTGTAAAGTAAAATACGTTGACTGAAGTTTACTTTTTCATGATGATATTGACATCATGCCATGCTTGGCATCACAGACATTCGATATGAATCTCGATCAACTGTCAGTCTACGAGCCTGCTCCATGTTTAGGGTGTCCTTCATGCCTTGTATCCATCAACGTCTTGGTTTTCCTCAGCCTGGTCTTTCTGGAACTATGCCCTCCAGAACTAACTGGTTTTTCCAGTCCGTCTTCTTAGTAAGCGCTTGGTCGACACACAGATCTTGCAGGATGACTTTATTTGTTATCTTCTTTACCCAAGGTATTTTTAGTATTCTTCTGTAGCATTTTGTCCCAAAAGCCCAGATCCTCTTTCTTAATATATGTGTGATGGTCTATCACTCTTATGTCTCGCATCTGTACATTGCCACAAGGAATACACATGTTCTAAGAAGGATCTTCAATTTTAATTCTATGTTACTAACAGTTAGTAATTATTGTGCGACACAGTAGTTTGCATACTATTCCGTTTCTGTATCGCTTATGGACCATGGATAATCGTCTCCTTATTTCCCTTGCCCAGTCTCCATCGTTTGTTATCAAAGAGCCATTGTATTTAAAGTAATCCAAATGTTCAATTTCTTCATTACCAATAGTGATCTTGGGTTGGTTGAGGTCTATGTTTGCCAATGGACATTATCTTTGTTTTTTTAATATTCAGGAAAATAGACCCTAACTGATCTTTACTGTGCTTCTGAACGGACGTACGCAATTATATCAGGCCCTCAACACTTAGAGCATAACTGTGTCATCTGCATATCTTAGTTCTGGAATATCTTTTCTTCCAATCGAGAATGGGTCTAAATTTATATAGTTTTCATCTATTTTTACCGTTCGCATGATATTCTCTGCGTATATGTTAAATAAGTAGGGGAAAAGGATGCAGCCTTGCCTAACACCTTTGAGGATCTCAAACCAATCTGAGGTTCCTTTGTTGATTCTGATGGCAGCTTGTTGGCCACTGTAAAGTGTTTCTATTATATGTATCTAAGCAAAGGCCACCGTCTATCGTAGACGATGATGGCATAATTTATTTTGCTAGCGATATTTTTAGTAAGGATTAACTGCGCTACTTTTTATCCTCACTCTCTCGTCTCGTGCCGCCCTCAGTGGCAAGTCAAGGACAAGACAACAAGGAGGTGATTACGAGATGCAGGAGACTCCGCATCAAGCACCCATGAAAAAGACAGCGGAGTCCAAAGTCGAACCCACACCACCTAATTACGAAGCCAATGGCTTAACTACTTCGCCACGGAATCCCCAATTATGTGTATCAGATGTGTCACAAAGCCCATGTCTTTCATAATTTGCAATAGTTGCTGATGTTGTACACAGTCAAAAGCTTTGGCATAATCTATGAAGCATGTATATAGGTCAGCATTGTATTCTTGATATTTTTCAAATTGAAGATGTGATCTCTTGTGCCTCTGCCTTGTTTGAATCTGGCCTGCGTTTCATGTATTTCCTATTTTACTTTCTTTTCTATTCTCTTCATGATAATACGTAATAATATCTTGCTGACATGGCCTATCAGTGGGGTAGTAAGTGCATAAATTAAGGTTCCCTTTCTTTGGTTTGGGAATATAGGCTGCTCTTTTCCATTCTTCGGGCCCATCTGAGCTGTACCAAATCTTTTTGTGGTATATGTGTATGCATGCGTCTCATCTTGCCTGTATTATTTCTGCTGTTGTCTTCACATCCTGGAGTCTCTTTCCTTTTTTCGGTGCTTTAATTGCCTCATGTACCTCATCCAGTGTGGGTTCTGGCTCTTTTCATCATTTGTTATCAAGTCTTTATTTTTTGTGGTGTCGTCGTACATCTCGCTACATCATTCCTTCCATCTTTCTAGAATATCTTTGTTCTCAGTCCTTACATCACCATTCTTGTCATTGATTGCCTGTAGTCATGGTTGGAATTCTCTCGTCAGTTTTCTATTTCTCTAAAAGTTTCTCTTTCTTTTCTATGTTTTTGGAGTTCTTAGATTTTGCTGCAGGTGTTTGTTATGAATTATTTCTTGTCTTTTCTGACTTTCTTATGATTTCTCTAGTGCAATCTCTGTATTCATTGCTATTGCGGTCTATACCTGTCCATCCTAGGTTTCATCTTTCTTCTATAAGCTGTAGCTGTAGCTTCTTATATATTTTCCTAGGGATCAGATATCATACTGCTTTGAGTAAGACATCTCTTGTCTGTGTTGCAAGTTCAGTGACTGACACATTCTTGTGTACTGCCATCAATACTTCGAATTTGTTTTGCACTTCAATGCTGTATTCAATTGGTATTGCATCCGTATTGAAGTGTACAGGTCTATTCCCTCTGCTGAATTTCTTCAGTCTTGTTTTGTAATCCGCTACTAGTAGCTAGTAATCAGGGCTGCAATCTGTTCCCGGGAGCGTCTTTGTTGAGGTGATGTTTGACTTCCATCTCTATTGTATTAAGATATAATTAATTTGTTTCCTAGTTTCCCCATCGGGTGAGTTCCATGTGTACAACCTTCTGGGGTATTGTCCGAACAAGCTGTTTATGATTACAAATTTGTTCTCCAAACAAAAGTCAATTACTCTTTCTCCTCCTTCTTTTCTCCTTCCTGTGCAAAATGGCGCTAGTGCTTCTTTATCCTCTTCTGTTCTCTCTGCTCCGATCTATGTGTTGAAATCCAGTTATTATAATAATATTTCCCCGCTCAGAATCATAAAATACTTGAATTTCTTCATCATCTGCGGCAGTCGTGGGTGCGTAAACTTGAATGATTGTGTTGTTTCTTCCTCTGCAATCTAATCATGAGTAGTCTGTCATTGATCAGGTTATATCCAAGCAATGTCATAGATACTTTCTTTGTTAGATGGAATCCAACTCCTCCTTGTCCGTTCTTTTCTTTTCCAGAGTATATAAACATCCCTCCTGATTGTGTTCTGATATACCCATTGTCTGTCTTTGTTCTTTCATCTCGTTTGAGTTTGCTCATCTCACAACGCTTGTTTGGGAAAACCAGATGCTTACAATTAACACCAAGATATTGGTTTACAGGGGATGTGTTTTCGACAGCACATACCTATATTGTAACTTGGTCAACCTATGCCAAACAAGAGCAGAGGCATAACACCTTTCATCTACTGCACCTGTGATCAATTCTAAAATTAGTTTAAGTTAAAAATGCAGAGGTGCACTCTCATTCCAGTCTCTCAAACATATACACTCTCCAAAGACTATGATAGCTTGGTCACGTTTGTTACACAGAAGATAGTCGCATCAACCAATGATATTATCCTTTGCCTGTTGGCGGATGGCAAAAGAACAGTCGGCTGACCACATTCGAGGTTCAGGGATGTGTGTAACCGTGACATGGTGGCCATAGGCATGAGTCTGACATCCTTGGAAGCCAAAGCTGCTGATTGATCCAAGTGAAGATGTGGTCTGAAGATCCACTTCATGCTTGACGAAAAGAGGCTCTTGCAACATGGAGTAGTGAAACGACAATGCCGCAAGGAGTCAGTCAGTACTAAAAGTGGCTACTATTAGTGTCTACACTATGCTTCTCACTGTCCAACACCAAGGAAGAAAACAAACTGAATCTAAATGGTAAAGAACTTGTACAAGAAAATACCCCTGTGTATCTTGGAGTTAAAATGGACACGAGGCTCACACGGAGGGAACACATACAGGAGATAGAACAAAAAGCAACCAGAAAACTATCCCTCATAAAGAAACTGGCCAGAACAAGCTGGGGTGCAAATAGCAACATCCTTAAAAATGTATATACTTGCACAGTCAGGTCAGTACTTAAATATGGCACGACAGCCTGGACCACAGCATCAAAAACAAAGACGGAACGCCTTAACAAAATTAAAATATGGGGGGTGGTAGGGGGTAGTTGGACATAGGGCTAGCTAACTAATCCGGTAGTGTCTTTTGGCCATTAAAGAAATAAATGAAAAACTGAAGACCTCTACACCTCACGGTAGATGAGCAGCAGCTCAGTCAGAAATATCAGTGCATATATATTGTCAATTTATGTTATCTCATGCAGGTCTGAGAATGGACCCTGGTATCTTTGAACTGAAACAAGAAGACACAAGGTATGTGTACATTTGTAGTGCACAGCAGCCAGATCAGAAAAATTATTGTTGTTGTATGAGGTGTGATAATGGTTATTAGATGCATCATTGATACATTTATCTTGTTTATTTGATATGGACATTTTTTTTCTTTTTCTGCAAAGAAATTAAAATAAGCTAGCCAGTCAGTGGTGAATCCGCTTGGACAGCCGAATTTCCCAATGACCTTCCAAAATCTATCTCTGTTTATGGTATCAAAAGCCTTTGTCAGGTCCACGAAAGTCATGTATAGACCACGTTGCTGCGCTTAGAATTTCTCCTGAAGTTGCCAAGCCGCGAATATCATATCCACAGTTCTGCAACCCGATCTGAAGCCACATTGGCTCGTGCTCTAGGGGAACGATCAATCAGTTGTGGAGAACTCATACCAGTATATTGCCAGCAGTCACTAGAAGAGAGATTCCTTTGTGGTTGTCGCACGATTGACGATTTCCCTTTCACTTGTATAAGTGGACAATGGTAGCAACCTTCAATTCTTGTAGTAGTCTCAGTGGTCCATATTGTGTTGTTCAACTCAGTCTCTGTGTAAGGACACAACTGCCTACTTTGTAGATCTCAGTCGGTATCTGGTCCACACCTGCAGCCTTCCCATTTAATAGTTGGTTTATTGCTGCTCTGACCTCCTCTATATTTGGAGGAATGTCCAGTTCATTGTTCAGGGGTGTCTGAAGCATGTGTTCTAAGGCCTTGTTGCAGATGGAGGATGGTTGGTTGAGGACAGAGGGGAAGTGTTCTGCCCAGCTGTCCAGTATTTTCGGGTTGTCTGTCAGCAGTTCTGAGCCATCTGCATTCAGAATTGGAGTTGTGTAGAAGGGTTGAGGGCCATAGACAGTCTTTAGAGCATCATAGAAGTGTTTTGTGTCATTTCTGTCTGCATAAAGTTGAATTTCATCTGCCTTGTTTCTGGACCACTCATTGCATGGTTGTGAATGCCGTCTTTATGGCAGCAGACAATTTGTCCCTTTGATGAGCTCTTTATTTTTTTTAATAAGTGACATGATTTATCCATCGTTCTCATCAAACCAATCTTGATATTAACATGTCATTTATCCAATGTCCTCAGAGGCGGAGGAGTAGACAGAGTCTCAAATGGCGGCCCAGTCTTCATCTACATTGGTCTGACCAAGCTGCAGATTTGTTAGCTTCCCGTTTAAGTACCTTACAAGTCCTTCAGTGATCATTGTAGTTTTGTGGTTTCTAACTTCTCTTTCATTTACCTTCCATCCTGGTGCAGCCTCCTGGATTTGATGTAGAAATCCAGTTTGGACACAATGAGCTCTCTGGTCGGTCCAGTACTCAGCACCACACAGCTTTGGTCACTCTTGTATCGTGCCTGTCGGTCTTCCTGGTGATAATATAATCAGTTGTGTTTATGATTGCTAGGTCATGGGCTACACATAGCCCAAGAAATAGGAGACCATTATTATTGCATTTGCCATGCATGCCGAGTATCCCATCCCAGATCCAGTGGTCAGTCCCCACTCTGGCATTGAAGTCACCAAGGAGGACTAGCTTCTCAGACTTTGGGACAGACGAGAGAACAGAAGTTCTTCGTAGAATTTATCTTTGCTGTTCTCTGGAATGGTCATCGTCAGTACATAGGCACTGATCAGGGTGGCATGTTGGTTTCTTCCGTAAGGGATCGGCAGAGTCATTTATTCCCCTTGGAAGATTTGCGAGGATGTGTACAAGGGAAGATCTTTTTTTTTGCTTTCGCCTTATTTCTCTAATCCCCAAGGTGGTATGCGTTACACTATGTTTTTATTTTGCACCTTTCGGCCCAGTGCATCTGACTTCGGCGTGCATTTTATATAAAGGTCTGCTTCCTCTTGCATTTTCTTGAAGTTTGGTGGGGATTGAACCCAACACCTTTGAATTGTGAGCCATGTTACTTAACCACTAGCCCACACAGTCCCCCAAGGGTAAATTTTATGATGAGTGACTCCAGAATCACAACGTATCACTTATGTACAGCTATCACGTTCTCTCAGAATGATCTGATTGACATCATAAAGAAAGCAAAATAGGGTATGTCTACCCTGGCATGTGAAGACTGGCCTCGGCTCAACAGATAGAGTGGCGACTCTCAGCAGAGTGGTGTGGACTGCATAGAGCACGGAGAGAAACCTAGCAAGCCCTGGTCATTCACTGGTTCCAGACAGTTTTGGTCACATAAAAAGGCATAACATATTTCTGAAAACAATACTATAAGAGAGTCAGAGGTAAACAGCACCACAAATGGTAGAATAATATAAAAAGTTGGATAGAGAAAGGTCTGACAGATTGTACCATCAAGACAATAGACAGAGAGAGTGTGAGTTCATTGCACCCAATTTTGCTATTGAGATGTTACCTGAACTGAACTGATGATTATATTGTACAAACTACCATTACATTGTATAAACTATTATTACACTGTACAAACAAAATATTACTACTATTATTTGATTTATCTTCAGTCCATTTGTGTCATTAGACGTCTTACCTCCTTTATTGCATTTATTTTTGGCAGGCAAAAATTCACGGGTGACTTGCCAGGTTTATAAGATGATCAGAGGAATGGATAAATTAGACTATAACAAGTTTTTTAAAAATACAGCCACCCACAATAACACGAGGGCATAGCTACAAGGTGACTAAAGAGAGGTCTAGATTAGATATTAGGAAATATATTTTTAGTCAGAGAGTGGCGTCTGCTTGGAATGCATTGCCAGGGGAGGTAGTGGAGGCAGGGACAGTTAATGCATTTAAGAATAAACTGGATGCGCATAGCTTTTAGAGCAAGGTGATGTAAATGTAACTGGTTGTATGCAGACTCTGCAGGGTCTTCTAAACCAGTATAAAAACGTTAAGTTAATCTCAGTATCCATTATCAAACATTATATTGGTTGCTCCTGGACTATACGATTGTCTTTTTGGGACTGGTGGAAGCGTAAATTAGAGCAAGGTAAACCTGCAGCCTGTTAGGCGCCATCTATGCCGCTCCACTAACCACACAACCAAGACCTGATGTTATAGCCACACAGTCCTCTTTTTGTGACATATTCTCTGTAGGGCAAGAATCCCTAGAATAATTTGAGTAGATTTTTAACTTGAATTTTACCAGAGCAGTGGCCGTTAAACCTACTCGATTTTATTTTTAACGTGTGCGCAACTGCACCATGAGTGTCAATCTGACTACTCGGAGATCAGGGGGATCGACGTGAAATAAATCTTGGTCTAAGCCGTGATTTCATCCTGCAGAGACGAACACCTTACCTCGAGACCACTTGATCCTCAACTACTAATATTACATTGTACAAAATATCATTACATTGTTCAAACTATTTTTACATTGTGCAAACTGTTATATTGTAGAAACTATTATTTTGTACAAACCTCTATTATTACATTGTACAAATTATCATTACATAAATTTTCACGTTTTCATGCAATATTTAAATTATTGGAGAAAGAATCACAAATCTTGAGTTTGAATTTGTTTGACCTATTTGTGCTTTTTATTCTTCTTAGTTATCAGAAACAAATCATTCATACAGTCACAGAAACCAAACCAGAAAACTGGGGAGACTTTAACCCAAATGGTGAATCAACACAAATAAAACAGGACCTAGATTATAAGGTATATATATATATATATATTCAGCATCATTTTGTCTTTTTACTCTATGTGAAGCTTAGGGTCATCATTACAGCTGATTGCCACACAGGAAGCCTGTATCCAAGTGCTTTCAATGGTGGTTTCTGTAGCAATGCTTTTATGTGATGTGGTTGCTAGCCCCATGCACAGCCTGCTACTTTTGTTGCATTTTACATTCTGGAAAGAAGACAACCATTCTATTTTTTTAATATATATATCTCTAAAAATCAAGATTGCACTATGAAGCCATGTTGAAAAGTTCTGGTGCATGAAAAAGAGCGTGATAATAGATTAGCATGGCAAAGCCACTGTTGGAGAAATGATCCAATTCCATATTTGTTTTCAAAACAAAAGCCAAAGACTTTACTGTTCTTAAGAAAGAAAGTTTACACAAGTTGTGGACAATTTTGTAATGGAGACACACACAACATAATACCTGTTACTTCTCAAGTATTACAATTGAAGGCCAGATAAATTGCAGAATTTCAAATTAGAAGAAAGATTTTTTAAAGACATGATAGGCTGGGGTGTCAAGATTCTGTATTGTGCTGAATATTCGGTGAGGTGTCTAACAATTATTTCTTCTTTGGCGTTTTTCTGAAAAGGACGCTGTATCAAAGCTTACAGTAAGGCTGCAAAATCTGTGCTTTTCAACCTGGCATATCCGATTTCAGCAAACTTTTTTTGAGTACTGGGTTTGCCTTCCCACTGCAAACTTGTAAAACAAGGCGTCTAGTGCAGTTCTTGTGAATGGGAGGCGAGGAGACTGGTTTCGCACATCAGTTGGTGCGAGACAGGGGTGTACACTCTCTCCAACTCTTTTCATTATATTCCTTGAAGGAATTATGAGTGAGGCACTTGGAGGTCACGTTGGTACTGTCAAGATAGGGGGCCGAATGATTACTAACCTTCGTTTTGCAGTTGATATCGACGGGTTGGCGGGTTCAGAAGCAGAACTCCAGGAATGGGTCAGAAGGCTCAATGAAACAGCTCTTGACTATGGTATGGAGATAAACGCTGGAAAGACAAAACTAATGACAAACAACGCTACAGGCTTCAACAGCAAGATAAAAGCAAACGGTCAAGAACTCGAAGAAAAACTTGAGGAAATCCGAAATAGAATTACGACGGCAATAGGGCCTTTTGAAGATCTCCTGGCAACTGTCAAAAGAAGGAAACTCACCTGGTACGGTCACATATCGAGATCAAATGGTCTTGCAAACACAATCCTCCACGGGAAGGTGCATGGCAGACGACGAAGAGGCCGGCCCAAAAAGAGATGGGAAGACAACATAAAAATATGGACCAGTCTCCGACCAGAAGAGTCACAGGCAGCGACTTCTGGCAGAGAGGGATGGCGTGGAGTTGTGAGGATGTCTTCATGTGTGCCCCAACGACCTCACCGGTTACGGGATGACCTGACCTGACCTTCCCACTGCGATCCCTATGCCTTGGCCAGAAGACCACACAAGTGACTAGTTTTCACGTGGAGGGAGGTTAAGATCTTGGTCAACTATGAATTGCTGACCCTGATGCAAACTGCCAGCTTTGAGTCACTGAATGCTGTCAGCTCACACTGCTACATCTTGGCCCCAATCAATTATTTTTCCAGAAACTTCCTGCATACTTTCATCAGAAACTGATTAACTTTCAGTGACACATGATTGAAATCAGGAAAGAAGAAACTATTAGTGTAGTCATATTGAGAACTCTGATGATGCCCAGGTCTTCATTGAAATGCCACAAAATTATACTGTCAAGGCTAAAGGTGTAAAGGTATGATTACAGGCTACGGAAAGCAACATATCATTTTAGTGCTATGCATTACTGCTGATGATCGAAAGTTGTTTCCATTTTAATTTTATACCTCAAAACCAATACAGAATAAGGACATTTTCCCAAAAGATCTTATTGTTCATACAGATGAATGACGACAGAGCTTACCAAAGACTGGATTAATGTTGTGGGAAATAGATATCATAACAGTCTTTGTAACCCACTAATTATGCTAGAACTTCATGCATTTCATCTACATTTGTCTGAACAGGTAAAATAATAAGATTGCACAACAGCATAGTGACTATTGGTATTTATGGTAACATGACAAGCCAGTTGCAACTACTTGGCTTTTCAGTCAAGTCAACAAAGCATGCGTAGCAGAGAGGACAAGGTCTTGCTCTATCTAATCTACACACCTAAGGCTGCTCTTCAAGATAAACAAATTCTTTATTTCTCACTAAACTGTCACTCTTCTATTCAGAACTCACTTACTCCTATACAAGGATTACCTAACCTAACAAATCTCTACTACACCTGAACTACTGTCAATAGTCACCTTTCCCGTTCTTGGCCTGCCGTGACAAACCGACAGTCCGAGTTATGTTTGGAACAGCGTCGGTTTGTACCTCGCGTTGCGAGCTCAACTAAGGTGGATCGCCCTTGTCTTGTTCCTTCTTCCTGTGTCAGGAAAAACCCAACTCAGCAGCCGCAGATATGAATTGGTCTGTGTTGCACCGGAGCCGACTGACCACGTGATAGAGGGTCGTGGGTCAGCACACGTTCCCGAGGACAACGTTCACTCACCCAGCGTGCAATTATGGCCAACTGCTAGGCGGATCGTCCAGATAGCTGGCACTGGTTACACCTCAGCCTAAGTAAGAGGACACTCACCGGTGTAGACTGGTAAACTTGTACAAGGTGTCGGCCGCTTGTAACCCTCGTGTAAATACGTCAGCCATGGCAAAAATCGGGTAGCTCGTGGTGGTGAACTCTTCATGTGCGGTGCTCAACTGTCGCTTTAGTGATTCACTCTTCAAAAATTCAGGTAGTATTACTGCAGATGTCGTAGCAGGCCGTAGCGTACCTGCTGCCAATGGGGTAATGTTTGTCTTCAAGTTTTCTAAAATCGTGCAGTCTCACGCTCTGTGTTCCCCAATCGTGTATCGCAGAAAAGCTCAAGAAGATCCAAATGGGGTGACATTCGTCTTCAAGTCTTCTCAAATCGTGCAATCTCACGCTCTGCGTTCCCCAATCGTGTATCGTAGAAAAGCTCAAGAAGAAATCCTGCTCCTGGCCCGCCAGGCTTTTTATAACCCGGGACTACTTTCTCAGTCGGGGCTACTTGCAAGATGGCATCGTTATTCTTACGCCATCCGTCACGGTACCCGCCGACTGAGTGGTCAGGTCCCGGTGGGAAGTCCGTGGGGAGACCAGATTTGTCTGCGCAGACTAAATCTGTCACACATGTAAAGATTACTTGAGAAAGGAAAATAAATCATGGCTGTTGGTTGATAACCTTCTGCTGCTAACACCTTCTGGAAAAAATACGAACACTTTGGAAGAAATAATCATTTAATAAATGCTGGATCATCAATGCTTTCAATGGTACTTTTGGACAATGCAGATATCAGGCTTATAGTGTGATTCAGAAAAATCAGACTGAATGTGAAGATGACTGATATTAATTCAGATTAAGGTGAAAAATAACATACTACCTAATAAATCATTTTGTTCTTACTAAATTGTTTAATCTTATACATGGAAAAAAATAAAGTATCTGTGCTGCCTACAGTTACTCTTGAACATGAGGAATGCGTACGAAGAAGAAGAAGTGCATACGAAGAAGAACACGAGAAAATTGAAAATACAAGTTTAGAATATTTTGGCTCAAATCAGAACAAAAATGGCCACTGCTGTGAAGATTTTAAATAAAATGAGGGGCCAAAGATGAATTGACAACATCCAGTGGCTTATAGCTGGTTGCATGTGTCAGTGACGCATAGCTGACCAAGACCCTATTCCACTTCCAATAATGGCCCTGATATCAGACTACAACCATGCATCCTGGCTAAAAAGATTAGTGATCGAAGAGTGAAGGCCTACCTGGTCCTAGAAATGCTGTACTGAAGTTGAATGTGTCAGCCAGGTTCACGTCTGACAGTGTACGAAGAAGAAGAAGAAGAATGTGTCAGCCGAAAGATGCAGATATCACAGCCTTGCAGTAAACTACGATACAATATCAGAAATATCCTTTTCAGAATGAATGCTGAAATAGAAATAAAATGAGCAGCATGGCCAAACACGAACAAAAACATAGAGACAAAAATTCTGAGGACATGAGTCTTCCTTGTGGCAATGTACAAATGTGAAACATTGACCATCACCCAAATTCTACAGAAGAAAATGTAGTCTTTCAAGCAAAATTGCACGACAGTTCTCATAATACCACGGACAGTAAAACAATAAAACGTAGGAATTCTAAAAGAGCTGAGTATACATTAAAATTGACAAGTAAACAGCATTACATCTAGGGAACTAAAATACTTTGGCCACATCGAGCAATAGTCTGGAAAAAACTGTACCAGAAGGTATGGTACCTGGAGACCAAGGCAGAGGCAGACCAAGAAGAAGATGGACACATGCCATCAACGATGGTGTGATGTAGGTGGAAGAACTGGCTAAAGATTAAATGAGTAACTGTAATGAGAACAAAATTGAGCAAATGATGTGCTACATGATGAGAATTGTAACTTTATATATATATTGCGTCTGGGGTGCTCTAATTAAGTGTGCGTCTTATCATTTATGGTGTCTTAGATACACATACTGGAGAAGAAAAATTTGAGTATTAACAATGGGAATATATTCCAATAATTTCCGTGCAGAAGCAGAGGCACTGAAGGCCGCAGCTGAGCTTGTAATCCAAGATAAAGATATCCACCAAGAAAACATAGTATTCCTGACTGATGCCGTGTCAGTATTAGCAGCGCTAAAACAACACAAAGACAAAGATCTCGAGCAATGTATGTTCTCCCTGACACAGCTCTCAGCAGAACACCCAAGGTTGGTCATAAGGTGGATCCCATCCCACTGCAATATTAAAGGCAATGAAGCTGCAGACAAACTAGCAAAGAGTGGAGGAGCATCCTTACAAACAGACCTGGATATCACATATAATGAGGCCAAGACCGTAATTAAAGCCAACTTCAGGGTAAAATGGGCTGATCAATACCTCGACTTCCGAAAAGAAGACAGCTACTTTAACTTAACTAGAGAAGAGCAAGTCATCATCTTCAGACTGAGAACTGGGCATAACAGACTCAAGGGTCATCTTTACAACAAAATGAGGATTGGGACAGATGACAGGTACCCATGTGGGGAGCATATCATGACTGGAACACATCCTGCAAGGCTGCAGGCTCACACAGGAAAAGAGAGAACAATACTAGCCTCATGAGACAGATATGAGACAAAAGCTGAATGGAGATGAAACAGCCTTACAAACAACGGCGTCCTTTGTAAGAAAAACCGGAACCTTGTGCTGGGGATGAACGAAGAAGATACACATACATGTACAGACAGTCCAAAAACTGTTTTGGCTTGTGACATTGGCCCTGTCTAATAATTACTGTGCCGTGCCGCCAACTGCTCATCTTTGATGTATATCCAGTGAAGGGAATACACATGTAATGCACTTGGTGATTATTTTTTTAAATTGGGTAATGAAAAATCTTCACAAGCAATGTGTTTGCGAGAAGTTTTGTTTCACATTAAGTGAAACAGGCTGATGAGAACAATTGTTTGAGCCTTATGCAATGTCATGAATGGTACCAGAGTTTCAAATCAGGAAGAACGTTCACAGAAAACTTTGACAAATCTGGATGACCTTCCACATCCATGGAAGACAACCACACTGAGAATGTCAATTCTGTGATACATTATTATCTGCGCCTGACTTTCTGTGAAAGTGTGCAAGAAGATAAAAGTTTGTAAAAATTCAAGCCATATGTTTTTCAAAAACATAACATAACAAAATTGGAACAAACAGAATTGGACAATTGCTCCCTTCTATAAATGTCTTTATTCACAGGCTGCAGTATGTACGGATATGAAGTATCCATTCCTTCGAGATCTAATCAAACTGGAACAGAAACCAGATTGTTCTGTGAGTTGAGTTACCTGTCTTCGTTTTTATTCTCCATCATAAGGTATATATCTTGGTAGTAATATAGACACAGTAGGAGGAATCGGTAAAGATATAAGAATACAAAAGGCAGTTAAACCTTTGACGTGTCTATTTTAAGACATTTTCTTTATAGGAAGCTGATAAGATTTGGTTGATGAATATTAAATTTGTGAATGATCACAGCTTTGATGTATTCTGTATGATAAGAAAAGATTTAAGATTTAAAAAAAAAGCTAATTGAAATATGATGTCAGGCCAAAAGGCAGATATCGAAGCCTTGCTGTAAACTAAACTGCGACATAGTGTCGCAGCGTTCTTTTCAGAATAAACACTGAATAAGAAGAAAGGAACTGAGCACCTGTTGGTCTTCTTTGATGTGCAGTGATGTCTGCTCTGTTAACATAACATAATAACATTTGTCTTGAACTTGGTGTGAGGAAGCACTGAAATAAGAAAACAATGTCCTTGACCTCATACCCTGATTGTCACAATTTTAGAATGATAAGATGATCGCAAGGCATTATTTCCGTTTGCTCTGTAAGGACCTTCAGGTCAACACATTTTCTTCCCCATTTTGCTTGTTTATGGTGCATAGGGGTTATCAATGTAGATGACTCCTTAAAGGAAGGATGTGGCGAAGCACTTTGTGTGTTCTTGTAATGGTGGATTCTTTTAGTTTTTACACATTGAGGTTGTTAGCCCTATGCACAACCTTCTTTAGTTGCATGTATATTTTCTCAGTAAGTAGCACCGTAAACCACACATCATCATCACTTTTGAACACTAGGAGGCTTCTGTGGCCAAGAAGGGGAACCTGGCAAAACAAAGGTGAAAGAGGAGACCAAGTAATGAAGTGTCTCATGGACAACAGTCAATCCACAAATCAAAATATGTTCAGTTCCCAGTACATAAAAAGCCTTCAACAAATACACCAAGTTTTCATGTCCTAAACTAGCTTCTCCAACTGCATGTTTCTTGTTACATGTGTGCTGACATGTTTCACCTCTTATACTTGCCAGACCACAAGCTCCACCAGTGAACATGCTAACATCCCTGCTGTAGCAGTCACAGTAAAAGAGGAACTGAAGTGGGAGGTAAGCCATGAGCTGAGATAATTTTGTACTGCTAGACTTCAGCAGGTCAGGTTGTCCATTACTGATATCCGAGTATATCATCTCTGACAGTCAATATTCATGACTTTGTCATTTTGTGTTATACAAAGCCAAAATCACCACATTCCAGGCTGACCAATAGGCGCTCAAACTTTTTCAGCAGACCATCGAGGGTGGCGGATACTGATGGTATTTGAAGCTTGCTGGTTGTCCCGTCCCTGTTTGGCCTCAGTTTGATTCCAAACTTCTGGAGTCTGTGAATTACTGGATCATCGTATATATTCATTGTCTAAAAGGCAGCCATTAAGAAATGTTGTCATGTGTTCCTTTCTATCCATATCTTATCGCACCCTCCCTGTGACTTCCAGCAGCATAAGTTTGCAGATAAGATGGATATGAACTATTTCTTATGCCCATAGTATAGGGGGTTTTGAAGCCAGCATATCAGCTCTTTCATTGAAATGGATGTAATTAAGAAAACTAACAGTTCCACCTCACAAAACATTCTGTAGTCTATTATAATGTAGTCTCTAGCACTTCATCCTTGACAGCAGTCTGCTGTGGGACTACGTTATTTTGATATGAACCGGGTGTTCTGTTTTAGGTGCTTCATGCAGATGGCCTTTGTGAAGATGTTGACATTCAGAGCCAAGCCACAAGAAGTTTAGACTGCAATCAGCCAGGAATGGTATCAGCTGATCTGCTTGTTTCACATGACAGTAATAAAGGTATACTAGTCAATTATGTCTTCATTTATACACATCATTATTATTGTTCGTATTTTATGATCCATGCGAAGTATAGGGCCATTACTACATGTGCACTTTCCAACATTTGTACTGGTAGCCTGAATCTACAAACTTGTCCTGTTGGTTTTAATAGCAGTGGTTATTCATGATTATGTTACTAGCCTCAGACGCAACTTTCATCAGTCAGCTTTTGCAACAAGATTGAAAAGTTAAAATGGTCTTGTTCTATCCATTCATGGTAGCACTCTCGTGATTTATATACAGTTGACTGTATCTTCACTCGACTAAGCCTTTTTTTGGCCATGAGTTGTGGATCCCCCTTTTCTGGTACTTGTGGACTACAGTTTATACAGACCGGTGTGACCCTATCCAAGTCTGTGTAATGCTGAAATAAAATAATGTGGAGCTAGTAATGTGATGTGTAGTTTTATTTATTTGTGAATTTTAACTAAGGACACACCTTCAGGAAGTAATACACAAATATTAACCGACATGTATTGGATTAGAAGCCACGTGAAAAGAGTAACATACATTCAACTGGAGTTTCCTAGGTGAGGGGCTAAACAAAATATAGTGTATGAAATAGTGGAGAGCAACCATTGACCCAAACGAAAAGAACAGAACAACTGTATTGCTCAGGACTGGCAACTACTTCATGTACAATTGTTATAACAGTATTTGTGATCAGGATTGATAAGATTTGTTTCTGTTTGCCTTGTTTCCCGAAGAGGGGTTAATTGTACAGTGTTTTACACCTTATGACACAGTGCACATATTTTGTTAATGGGTTTACTTTCCATGGGATACCTCCTTGGTGTTTCATGAATCTGAACAATTGGGTTTGTGAGCCGTTCTACTAACTATTTTCCAACATTGTCCATTAAACTTGATAATCTCATCAATGATTTGCTAGGAAAGGTCATGAGTTTACTGTATGGTATTGTGTTACCTTATTACCTGTATGAAGACATTCAATTGTATTGTATGACTATCATAATCAAATGTTTTCACTTTTCAGGCAGACCCACTTGTAGACAACGCTGTCTTACATTCTCTCAGCTTGGTCTCTTCAAAGAGGATATTAATGATGTGCACATGAGTCAAGATAAGTTAGATGATCCCAGGAATAGCAATGACATGGCAACTGATAATAAGAGTAACGGAAACGAATCAACTGATCTTAGTAGCAAAGACAAGTTAGCTGATCCTAGAAGTAGTAAGGATAAGTTAATCTATTCCAGGGATAATGGAGGTGTGTTAGCAGATACCAGGTACCATTACAAAACACAATCAGAAATATATGGGGCAAAGAATGTGCAGATTGTGATGTTTCCAGATGTGGATTGTGGAAAAGAGTCAAATAAATGTGTTTCTGTCCATGTAGGAGATACTCAACTCAATGACAATGAAGTAGGTCATAAAATACACAGCAGCCTGGAAAAACACAACAGCTCGAGCAGTAGAGAATCAAAGTCATACAAATGTGACATTTCTGGTGTAAAGTTGTCTTTGGCATCAAAAGTACAGAGACTGAAAACTTATGATCAAGAGAAGTCATTTATATGTAATGAATGTGGTGTAGGGTTTGATATCTTTAGCAATCTTACGAGGCATGTCATAGAACATTCCACAAAAAAATCTTACAAGTGTGATATTTGCATTGCATCTTTTACACAAAGGGAAAGTCTAAATGCACATAAAAGAAGACATACAGGAGAGAAGCCTCACAAGTGTGATGTTTGTGATGCATCGTTTATAAGAGCACAACATCTAAAAATTCATAAAAGAAGGCATACAGGAGAGAAGCCTTACAAGTGTGATGCATGTGATGCATCATTTATAACCAAACAGAATCTAAAATCACATAAAAGAAAACATACAGGAGAGGAGCCTTACAAGTGTGATGTTTGTAATGCATCTTTTGCAAACATTTATAATCTAAATTACCATTTAGTAAAACATACAGGAGATGTGCCTTATAAGTATAAGTGTGATGTTTGTGATGTATCATTTAGAAGAACGTACAATCTGATAATGCATAAAAGAAGGCATACTGGAGAGAAGCCTTTTAAGTGTGATGTTTGTGATGCATCATTTGCCCACAATCAAAGTCTGAAACAACATAAAAGAAGACATACAGGAGAGAAGCCATATAAATGTGTTTCTTGTGATGCATCTTTTATAAGTGCCCAACAGCTTAAAATACATAAAAGAAAACATACAGGAGAGAAACCTTATAAGTGTGATGTTTGTGATGCATCTTATACCCAAATGGAAAGTCTAAATGTACATAAAAGAAGACATACAGGAGAGAAGCCTTACAAGTGTGATGTTTGTGATGCATCTTTTACCAAAATGGAAAGTCTAAAAACACATAAAAGAAAACATACAGGAGTTGAGCCTTACAAGTGTGATGTTTGTAATGCCTCTTTTACAACCATTTATAATCTAAATTACCATTTAGGAAATCATACAGATGTGCCTCATAAGTATAAGTGTGATGTTTGTGATGTATCATTTAGAAGAACTCACCTTCTGATAAGACATAAAAGAAGGCATACTGGAGAGAAGCCTTTTAAGTGTGATGTTTGTGATGCATCATTTGGGTATAATGAAAGTCTGAAAGTACATAAAAGAAAACATACAGGAGAGAAACCATATAAATGTGTTTCTTGTGATGCATCTTTTACAAGAGCCCAACATCTGACAATACATAAAAGAAAACATACAGGAGAGAAGCCTTATAAGTGTGATGTTTGCAATGCATCTTTTATACAATGGGAAAGGCTAAATACACATAAAAGAAGACATACAGGAGAGAAGCCTTACAAGTGTGATGTTTGTGATGCATTATTTGTAAAGAACCAGAGTCTAAAATCACATACAAGAAAACATACAGGAGAGAAACCTTATACATGCGATATATGTTGTGTATCTTTTGCTGAAATGACTATTCTGAAAAGGCACAAAGTGAAACATACAGGAGATAAACCTTGGAAATGTCATATTTGTGGTGCATCCTTTTTATACAATGGCCTACTTAAAAAACACCAAAGAATACACACAGGTGAGAAACCATACAAGTGTGATGTTTGTGGTGCATCGTTTGCTTACAATAAAAGTCTGAAAGAACACAAAAGAATACATACATGATAGTAGCTTTACAAGTATAGTGTTTGAAGTGCAGTATGTTCTTTGAAGAAGACTGTGTCAGAACACACAAAAGATGACATAGAGAAGGCAAGTTGTACACAGGGGCTTTCTTGCATTCATTATATGCAGAAACACATCAAGCTTCATGGAAGTAAGAGTAGTCTTTGTGATGACAACCTTGTAACCATTTTCAGAATTACAAGTACATTTAACCCTACCAGACCTGAGGCACTGAACCTAACTGTCCTTTATACCTGGGTAACCCTACCAGACCTGAGGCACTGAACCTAACTGTCCCCTATACCTGGGTAACCCTACCAGACCTGAGGCACTGAACCTAACTGTCCCCCATACCTGGGTAACCCTACCAGACCTGAGGCCCTGAACCTAACTGTCCCCCATACCTGGGTAACCCTACCAGACCTGAGGCACTGAACCTAACTGTCCCCCATACCTGGGTAACCCTACCAGACCTGAGGCCCTGAACCTAACTGTCTCCCATACCTGGGTAACCCTACCAGACCTGAGGCACTGAACCTAACTGTCCCCCATACCTGGGCTCCCGAGCATTAAAGAGAAAAAAACCAACATGATATAGAAAAATGTTAGTTACATGCAAACACGTGGTTAGAATAAGATGTAACTTGGAGACATTGTAGAAAATAGGTTTACCTTTCATCTAGCGTCAAATTCCACCTTTGTGTGCCAATCCACCCAGCAAAAGGCCAAGAATCTGTCTCGAGTCATAACATTTCGAAATCCGGGAGTAAACCCAACAAAGATCCCTCATTTGTCCAATAATCCTGATAGCTGGGATTTATACATGAGTAGTCCATATAGATCCTCAGTCCAAGAAAAGCCTTCATTTCTTCCACTGTGGCATCCTTGAAATTTTTGGCATTGTAAGAGTTGGGCTTTGCTATATGCAATTGGTGTGCCCGGAGGTTGGTTTTCTCTGTCAAATTTTGCCAGAAAGTATCATCCAAAAACAAGGATGAAAAGTCAATCGGTTCACTCTCCTCTGTGATATATCCAGGAATGTTCACTGGGCCTTTTCCATCCTCATTGAAATTCAGATCTGTATTTAGTGATACAAAATTCTTGTCCAACCTTCATCACCACCTAGATCTCCCCCATCAGCTGTTTGAGGGACACGCCCCCCTTCTCTTACTATCGATCTAGCTCTAGATCTGCAAGGTTCAAGCTTCTCCTCATCAATCAAACTCTCACTGTCTGTTTCACTTGAACTGGAAAAGTATTCTTGATTAAATTCTGGCTCCTCAGAGTCTGAATCAACCAAATTATTGATCACCTGTTGGACTGTCATAAGCCTAGACTTACTTTGCTTTCCCGTTGAAGTGCTTGGTTCATCAGCCGCTCGTTTCATTGTCAATTTTCCGAATTTGTTCACGTTAAACCCCACAAAATCAATTCAAACATGGGGGCTGACATTTGCAATGACTAACTATGAGGTTTGACCACGATTGGTTGGTTATTTTTAGATTCTGTCGAATTTTATTCACCTACTACCCAAAGTACCGTAAATTCGGTATAGCGGCAGTTAAGGAAATTACCGGAAAAAGGGTACAGCAATCTGGTTTGTATATCCTTCATTGAGAGAGAAGCCAAACATAGGAAATTTGAGAAAGAATCTTCATGAGTGGGATGTTAGTGGTTATGGCTTCATTACAAATTTAATATGCTGAGACAATGAAACCATATATGCGAGAGAAACCATCTGTGTGACATTTATGGTCTGGAATTTCCTTCCAGTGGCAACATGCAAGAACACATACAAGAGAGAATCCTTACGAGTGCATCATCTGTGGTCTAGGCTGTTGTTCCTGTTATCACATACAACAACACAGAACAGTTACAGGCGGAAACATGGGTGACATGTTTATGGTTTAACCTATTCTTTTGAAATTCCAAAATCTCCAAAAGATGTTATCAACCTCATGAAAAGGAGAGATGAAAGCATCATTTTCCATGCCCTCAACACATTCAACTTATCAGTCACTTGAACATAATCCAATCAGAACACATTCCAGAGTGTTGGTTGTGCACATATCTTTTTAAATGTCTAGTGTTAGGAAAGAGCTTACAAACATTTGCAGATACTGCTATTTGGCATTGGGCTAAAGGGCAAGAAGACCACAGGTCGCTAGATTCAAAAAGGGCAATAAAATCATATCCAGCAAATTATAGACTGGTGAGTTTAATGAGCATAGTCTGTAAATTGTTAGTCAATAATCAAAGAAAACATTGTAATGGATTTAGACAAGTTTAATTTAATCAGAAATAGTCAGTATGGGTTTACTAGAGGGAGATCGTGCTTAACCCTTTGGACCCTGGTCACCTGGCCTGTAAAACCCCATTCCCTTGGGCTCCTGATAAAAAAAATTTTTAAAATGGACACCTGAACAAAACTAGTTACAATGACAAGACTAAGTGATCTGTTTCAATTATTTGATCTCAAATAGACTGACCTGATCATCTCCAATATTCCAGCTTATTATGCCAGTCCTCCCAGCCTGTAGACCCACTGACCTGATCATCTCCAATATTCCTGCTTATTATGCCAGTCCTCCCAGCATGTAGACCCATCCTTTAGGCTCAGATAAGTTCCACAATGTTTACACCAAAATTGTATCTTGACTTGTTTGAATGGTCTGTTTGGGAAGTCCTTGACATGCTTGTTAAATTTAAATGAGCATGCTACACAATCATTATTCCCTGTAGCTTTTGGAGACATTTGTGGATGATGGGAACCAACATTTTGCAGTCTCTGTTGTGCCTCGACACGGTTGTGAAGTTTTGCAGTAGCTGTTCTATAATCCCCAATGAAGGATATACAAACTTCGTTCATGAACATCCCAAATTTCTTTTAGCGTCTTCCTGTTGTATTGTGGGGACTATAATGATCCATAAGTATGTAGGCATTATTACATGCCCACATAAAGAATTTCACAATTAGCCGCCTAGGCCAGCGATAATGCCGTCGTGTCCTGTTGAGACGACAAATTTAGTCGTTGACATCTGTGCCCCCCATGAAAGCATTATAGTCAATACAAAGTTGAGTTGAAACATCTACAGCTGTTCCATCCTTTCTTCTCCTTCTAACAGTTCCAATTTCTGTTGGGTTGTGGTAGTTGGATATACAATTTACAGGTCTTTGGTCAATCCAGACAAGGCATATAATATTGTTATGGCAAATAAATTCTGAATGATACCTGTCCATTTCCTTCTTGCCTGCCAGTACTTTAGGATAAAATTTCCTATTTGTCATTGCTGTACCTACGGCAAGTGTACCATAATCAATGTACAACTTGTCAAAGAGAGTTACACTGTTGTAGAATCTGTCCATAACAACAATATGGTTTTTGTTGACCAAATTCCCCGAAGTTAAAATTCTGATAACGATGCTACCAACAGCACCAAGATGTGGAATAATATTGTCTGCTTTTCCAGTGTAGATTTCCAGATTCAGAAAATAGCCAGAGCTTGCTTCACAAGCCATGTAAGCCTTTATTCCCCACTTTATGGGCTTTGACTTGATATACTGTTTGAAGGCAAGCCTGCTCTTCGAGGGGATCATACCTTCGTCTAAGCTCACTAGCTGTGAAGGCGAATAATAGTGCCGAAATTTTGGTTGCAACACATCCAACATAGGCCTTACTTTGTAAAGTTTATCTGCTTTATCCAGAGCAGGGTCCTCCTCATCAACAAGATGAAGAAAAGTCCAGAGAGCAAGGAAGCGATCATGGTCCATCACAGTGCGGAAACCAGGAGTATGAGACATGAAGTTAGCAGACGAGCTTAGACCAGTACTCCTCGTAATGTGGTTTACTCACACTGTGTTCCATTTGAAGACGCAGTCCGAAGAATTCTTTCAACTCTGGCACTACTACACTTTTAAAATTGTTCGCATAGTAGCTGATTGGTTTATTGCTCCTCACCTGCTGAGCACGTCGAGTTGTCTGCTCAAACAAATTGTGCCAGAAATCATTATCCAGGAAAAGTTCTAAAAATTCACTGGCTTTACTTTCTGGATTAATAGATTCTGGAATGTTCTTGGGGCCTATCTGCTCCATAAATGTTGTGTCTACTGCAGACACAGGTCTGAATATATTTATTGGAGACCAACCTGCATCAAATTTACTAGAGACACTACCTGGGAGATGCCCCCTTCCATGCCCCTGTTAAACAGCCTGATTGCCAGAAACATCAGGAACATGGTAAGATGTAGCTTCATCAGAGTCTAATGAACACATGTTATCACTCAAATGATCTCAACAGCCTGTTCCATTGTTAGTCTTTTAAAAACAGTCATTTACTGGTTTTTCTGCATGTCTTTTCATCATGAAAATATTGTAAAAATGTGTCGCAATGTGATGTTCATTGGCGCCACGATTTTGAAGTAACATTCCGGAAGACATGTGCAAATTCTGCTGTGTCTATCCATACTATGCCCGTTCTTAGAAGATATGTGTGCTCTACCACCAAACCGGTGACTCGGGGCGTGGGTTATGTACACACACACACCGGTTCATCAGGATCATGGATTCAAAGGGTTAACAAATATATTAGAGTTCATGAAGTAATTTACTTTTGTATTTTTTTTTGTTTTGCGTTCGCCTTATTTTTCTATTTCCTCAGGTATGTGTGTGTTGCACTGCGAGTTTTATTTTGCGACTGTCAGCCCAGTGCATCCAACTTTGGCATACATTTTATGTAAGGGTCTGCTTCCTCCTGTATTTTCTAAGGGTTTGCTTTCCTGGGGTAATGGCCGGTGCCATGATGGGGATCTAACCCAGCACCTTCGTATTGTGAGCCGTGTCACTAAACCACTAGCTCACGCCATCCCCGAGGAGGTAACTAAAATGATAGATAAAGGGAAGCCAGTGGATGTTATTTATCTAGATTTGCAAAGGCCTTTGATAGAGTACCTCATAAAATAATATTTAGAAAGTTAAGATCCCATGGAATAAGTTGGAAATTGCCAAATAGATTGGTTAACAGAGAGTGGGCATAAATAGAGAGTACTCTGAGTAGTGTGAAGTAAAAAATGGAGTGCCACAGGACTTGGTTTTAGGACCAATTTTGTTCTTGATATATAAAAACAATTCGGACATTGATATTTCTGCGATGTAAATAGGCTCCAATTTCCTTTCTCATAGTTCCATTTAGGGGGAGAGAGAGTTACCCTTTAGAGTATCTTTTGTTCCCTCTATGGTAATTATTATTGCTCTATGGTCGCTGCCTCCCAGTTGTTGACAAATGCTTCGACTGGAGACCTTTTCTATCTCTTCTGTAGCCATGACGGATTACTTGTTTTTCTCCAGGACTTGGAGTAGTATGTGTGTGGGTCATCAGGTTTGTTTAGTATGACTAAGCTGTTGGTTATGATAAAGTCTTCCACCTCCTATCCCTTGGCATTTAGGCCTGTGTACCCCCAGCTTGGAGAATGATTGTTAAAGTCCCCAACAATCATCCAATCGTGGGCCTGGTATTCTCCAGGTGTGTATGTTTGTCTGGTGAAGAATATAAATTGCATATTGTGAGGTCTCTGTCCAAGGTGCTCAAGCCAATTCTTATGTGCTCTGTGTTACGTTTCTTGGATTTCTGAACTTCCCAGGCCGGGTACTTATTCCTGATGGCAATCAGGACTCCCCCTTTTTTATCGATCTTCTCTGTCCAGTCGGAAGATTTCATATCCTCTTATCAAGAATCTGTGATCGATGGTGAGGTATGTCTCTTGTATACAATAAACATCGATTTCTTGCTCTTTCAGGAACTTTTCTAATTCCAGTCTCTTAGGTCTCATCGCCTTGTCATTCCACTACATAATTTTAAATCTTTCTCCAGTAGCATTACTCTGATACTAGCATTTTGTGGACCCCTTGTAGGTGGGGGGGGGGGGGGGGGAGCATCGTCCCTACTTGGCCATGACCCATATGGACGACACCATAACGGTCTAGTATTTGTTGCATACCATCCATTGTTTTGCGTAGATGTTTGTTTTCTACTCCCGTGCCAATTGGGTCTACATCTTCCGACTTCGGCGGTTGAGGTTTTCACTCTGGATGCCTCTTTCTATAGACAGATTGCCTCGCCAGGCTTATATGCTCTGCCTGCCCATATTTTCTATTCGGCCTTTGTTTTTTCTGGAACTACCACAAGGCAGCGATGGTTTGGTGTATCCTTCACATGGTTGGATAGAGGGCGAAAGTAAGGAGTGAGACAAGAAACGCATTTGATGCATGAAGTGGGGATGGATTGGTGCGGACCATAGTGTGAACCACTCGCTGATGGATTCTGCAACCACACCCAAAGGGTTCAATCTCCTCCTCAGACCGTTAGTCTCGTCCCTCTCTCAAGACCTGTTCGGCTTGGGTGACCTTGCAAGAAGTAAAACTCCTACCGATGATTTATGATTTCCCATTAGAACATATGATTTTGTGAATGACCTTTCCAGCATGTCATAATGGGTTACTTTACTCTTAAATACTACACAGTGAAGACATACATTTAAAAAATACTCAAATGCATCCTATTTACTTGTTATGACTGAAAAGAATGTAACAATGTTGATCTTATAATAAATAATACATATTTTCATCTTTTTAATATTCATAATTACTGAGGTATATTATTTTCATGATGGAAACATTTCTGAACGTACTATAGTGATGGTATCAGGGGGTCATCTTTGGATACAAACTAAGAATACATTGTTCATATTACATTTTTTGTTCACATGTCAGGGATCAGGATGCTGATCGGTGCATGAGCTGCAGTGGTCAGGACCCATAGCTGAATGTTAGCTTTAGGGCCAGCAAAAAAGGTGTAAAGACCCTTCTATATCTCCACACGGTGGTCCTGGATAACAGGCTGCAATAGGGCAACCTGACTAAGGAGAAGAGATCGGAGAGTGAAGGCTTACCCGGAACTCAAGAATACCTGCTGAAGTTAGATGTGTCAGACTAAGGTGCAAATATCGCAGTCAAGCTGTAAACTACGAAACAATGCATTCCGTTCTCCGGACAACATCCTGGTTACTTGCAAAACCATTTTCAGGGCTTGGTGGCGAGAAAGAGATTGAGAACAAACATAGAAAAAGTTCACATGTCAATGAGAAATAGTGAATGTAACATATTCTGCTTCTTGATTGTTCACTAAAATACAATTTTGTTCAAGTGTTAAAAACCTTGCCTATATCTGTTTCTGCTATAATTTACATGTAAAACTTTACTGCAACCATTCAGATTGTTACCTGGAAAATAATGTTTGCAATAAAATGTTTCTTTCTGTAATTTGGTGTTGTGTATTTTATTTGTGATTTACTCATCATCATCATCATCACATTTATTCCAGCTCAATCACTTGTTCTCAAAAATGGAATTCTTTGGACAAAAAAAAGAAAAAAGTTGTTGTAATCCAATATTTACAGATGATGACTCTTTTGTCCCATAACTACATTTGGATGCAAAATAAAATAAAAAGTTGTACTAGTAGTAGCCTCTTTCAGTCACGACTGTCTATAGGATGATGCAACCTTGGAATAGTAGCCTCTTTCAGTCACGACTGTCTATAGGATGATGCAACCTTGGAATAGAAACTCTACTGAATTATTGGTTTCCTTTCTCATTGCAGCATTGTCGTTTCACTTCTCCATGTTGCTAGATCTTCTTTTCCCCAGCATGAGGTAGCTCTTTAGAGTGCATCACAACTTGGATGAGTCTGTAGCTTCATCTTCCCAGGATGTTAGAATCATGTCACACTTCCCCACAGCTGTGGTCAGCTAACTGTTATTTTGTCATCCAACTGTGCATATAGAATATCTTTGGGGAAGCAATCATCTTTCAATTTTAAAAAAATGATCTTCACTGCCTAATGAGAGTGTACATGCTTGGAAGTGTGCACATTTGTCCCTCTGTCCTTTCATGTAATTCCAAGAATGGATTGCAGGCACTGTAGATGGAAAGTGGTATGTTTGTGCTCTTGTTTTGCATAAGTTGTCAAAATTGTGATACCAAATGGGGGGGGGGGGGGGGGGGGGGGGCTGACCACACTAACATTGTAAACCGTGACCTTGGTTTTAATTGCAAGTTTCTGGTTTCTCCAAACACGCATTGTGAGATGAACAAATGTCGTAGCAGCTTTGCCAATGCAGCTGTCTATTTCTGGTTCTAGAGAGAGCTTGTCATTGATGAGGGACGCCAGGTATGTGAATTGGTGCACTGCTGCCAGCCAATTCATGTTAAGAAATGGTGTGACGTCTACTTCTAATTCCAGCACATTTATTTTGGTGAGACCAAAATCTTTGCACGAAGCAATTTATCAAGCTCTGGTTCCTCCTGACTGGGTGACAATTGCACCATCATCCATGAAAAACAAGTCCCTGGTGGTGACCTAACTGATCTTTGTCTTGAGCCTTGTAAAAGTAAGCAGCCGACCATCCAACATAGTTTGAAGGCAAGCTCCTATATTTGCCCTACCAAACGCATGTTTCAGTAGCAGAGCAAAACATTCAGAACAGTGTGGTGGCCAGGACCCAACCTTGTTTAATGCCATTGAGAATACCAGATGGTTGTAATATGCTACTATCAAATAGGACTAACTTTCACGGCTTCATGGAAGAATGTTAATAGCTGAAGCAGTTTGCTTGAGCAGCATATTTAGAGAGGATTTTGAAGACTACAAACCAAAATCAATTGTCTTTGTCAGATCAATAAAGACTATATAAAATGGCTGATTCTGCTCACTTGACTTTTTCTGAAGATGTAGAACATGAAAAACATTTAATATTTCAGACCTGATATAGCCTTGGGCAGTGTCAAGGGTTGTGAGAGTGATATTCATTTGAGTAGATCTCAGTATAGTGCTCGACCCATCACTCTATCAGCTTTACTTTGTTATTTATGATTTTGAGCTGTACTGTTTTTCTACAATTCTGGACCAATAACTTTCTCTAAACCATCATACATTTGTCTGATGTTCCCTGTTTGTGCTGCCATCTGGATGCTTTCACTGAGATGCAGCCAGTATTCATTTGCACAATAAGCTATCGAAGTATATAGGAAGGGATATCGCTAGGTCATATTTTTGTTTGTTGTTCGTTGTAAAAGATGTGTACTGAAGGTTTTGGAAACTTCAGATAAACCACACAAAAAAGAATGCTAGCTCAAACTTGATGGACAGTCACTGACCCGACAAGAAGGGCCATCACACTTTAACTTGGGAGTCAAGTTTGAAAGAAATCTACCGGAAAGAGATAAAGGTACATCACACTTGGGAGTTGAGCTTGGCGGATACCTGCTGCTCACACCTTGTACGCAGAAAAATTAAAAACCAAGCCAGCAGATGATTGTTTCTGTTTTTGTTTCTAATAATTGACGTCACTGCACTCCGGGCATACCCATAGGTGCTAAGTCTCTCTCATCAAATGGGTTAAGGTATGGATGCTGATGATTCCTGTAGCTTGCTGGTTGTTCACTCTTCTGCGCCGTCCTCTCATGCGCCCCACTCCGCTTGAACCTCGTGTAATTTCTAAACTTTGCAGTCTGTGGATTTTCTGCTTCATCTATTGCGGTGTCCTCATCCAGCAAGTGGTCATTGATTGATTTAAAAATTTCACTTCTGTCCATCACCAATGTGCACATGATGGGAGCTTGTGAAACCATAATGTCATCTCTTTCATTGCCCTGAACCTCAGCATGAACAGGACAGTAGATCCATGTCAACGCCTGGAGGCTTGAGGCCTCAACAGCAGCTATCCACTCGTACCTAAGCCATCCCTTCTGTACTTTCTGAAGTACGGCTTGCACGTCTGTCACTGTGACTGCCCTTGTTATAGAAGTCTCGGATATCCATTTCAGTGCTGAGGTCACTGCTTCCATCTCCATTCTCATACTGGAGGTTGTTGACATGTATGCCCTACTGCGCTCAGAAACGACCTTTCCTCTCACTCTAGTCGAAAAACCCCAACCTGATGTCCCACTGCGCACGACTGATCCGTCAGTGTATATGACAGCGTCACTATCCTGGGTGTTCTCAGTTATCGTTTGATTTACCTCGCGCTCTGCTCTCCCGTTGCTTTGTTCTCCTTGCTTAAGGTTATGATGACTCTCTGGTACTCTATCATTCTATCACCAGTGTGTACCCATTCTTCCTCTTTGGCTATCGTCTCAGCTGGAGTGACGTGTCCGATTGTTGTTTCAGCCTGTGCCATCCATGACGACCCTCTCTTGATTCTTGATCATTGGTGTCTGAGATACTACTGTGCAGAGGGTGTCGCATGTCTGTAGTGACGCGCATATAGGCTTTGACTTTTGACTTGTGTCTGGATGTCACCGATAACAATCCCAACATGTACCGCATCATCACAATGGGGGTATCTCTAGTGCAGACCAGAACCAGTCGCATACCTTCATTCTAGATTCGTTCTAACCTTTCACACTGTGCTCTTGACAGTGTGAGGATGCCTAGTCCGTAATCGATGACAGACAACATGACGAAATAGGATGAACAGGGGGTATTGTTCCAAGTTGGCAGCAGCCATGGTCTTGAGTGCTCCTTAACTTAACGTCTTTATACTGGTTTAGAAGACCCTGCAGAGTCTGTATACAACCAGTTTCATTTACATCACCTTGCTCTAAAATCTATGTGCATCCTAACCCTCTCTTGCATCTTTGTACGATGTGGTCAGCATGGCAATTATAGGAAAGACTGCGATCAAAAGTCACTCCCAGGTATTTCAAACAGTCGCACCTGTCAATGGTGCAACCATCAAAAGTGATGTCCGGGAGCTCAGCCTGTACTATGGAATTATTCAAAGAGCACCACATCATGCAGGCCTTGTTCTGATTAATCTTGGAGCTTGAGTCGCCGCACCACTGTGAGATTCCTTGCAAGGTTTCTCGGATGTCTTTGACCGACACTTGCCTGTCTGAGCCAGTCCTGTACATTAGGATGTCATCGGCAAATGTCAACAGTAGATGATTTGGCACATCGTGAATACACAGCATGTCTATGCCGGGCAGCCAAAAAAATAACAGCTGAAAAATGAAAGTAGCCCAAAATAGCACAGCTCACAACCTACCAAAATTTATACAACTATCTGAAAAAAGGGTGATGTCGTGAGTTGCGCAATGATCACACCCTGACTAGCAGCTCTCAACTGGCAGGGCCCCCAAACTGCATCGGCGGAACAGGCAGAAAACGATCACGAAAACTACCCATCACGCTTGCAACATGGAATGTCCGCACGCTACTGGACAACACCAAAGCAAACAGACCCGAACGACGGACAGCACTGATCGCCAGGGAACTGGCTAGATACAACATCTGCATAGCTGCCCTGAGCGAGACACGACTGGCAGAGGAAGGGCAGATCACAGAAAAAGGCGCTGGTTATACTTTCTTCTGGAGCGGCCGCAGCAAAGAAGATCGCCGTGAAGCTGGAGTTGGCTTTGCCATCAAGACCAACATGGTCGACAAGCTCACAAGCATGCCCAGAGGAATTAATGACCGCCTGATTACACTGCGTCTCCCCCTAATAGGAGGGCGTCATGCAACACTTATCAGTGCATACGCACCCACAATGACAAATCCTCAGGAAACAAAAGATAAGTTTTATGAGGACCTTGAGGCGCTCATCGCTGCAGTCCCTAAATCTGACAAACTGGTCATCCTCGGTGATTTTAACGCTAGGGTTGGCACAGACCATACAGCCTAGGAGGGGGCCATTGGCAGACATGGTATCGGAAAATGCAATAGTAACGGACTGCTCCTTCTGAGGACATGTGCGGCAAATGAACTACTCATTACAAACACAGCTTTTCGACTTCCTGTCCAAAATAGAACCACATGGATGCACCCAAGGTCCCGCCACTGGCATCTCATTGACTACTTTATCATCAGACGTAGGAATCGAGCGGATGCTATGGTAACGAAGAGCATGTGTGGTGCAGAATGTTGGACCGACCATCGACTTGTCATTGTCAAGCTAAACTTCAAGATCCAGCCCAAAATGCGCCCCCAGGGAAAGAAGCCATCGAGGAGGCTAAATGTCTCTCAGCTGAAATACGAACCCACGAGAGGAAGCTTCCAGGAAGAGCTTGAGGGCAGACTATCTGAGCTTCGTTTTGAAAAGAACGACATCGAAGAGAACTGGGCATCATTGAGAAACACACTCTACGATAAAGCTGTTAAACACATTGGCCCACTCACGCGCAAGCATAAGGATTGGTTTGATGAGAACGATCTGGAAATACAGGGCCTTCTCGATGCAAAACATGAAGCGCACCGACTTTGTTCAGCATGATGTTCGCGGCCACGATGACAGACGCCTTCAGATCATTTGAGCTTGGAATATCCATAAAGTACCGCATAGATGGCAAATTACTCAATTCCAGAAGAATGAAAGCCAAAACCAAAGTGGCTGACGACATAATCAGGGAACTTGTATTTGCTGACGACTGCGCTCTAATGAGCAACTCAGAACTGAACATGCAGGTTGGAATGGACCAGTTCTCTGCCGCATGCAACAATTTTGGCCTGACCATAAATGCCAAAAAAACAGAGGTCATGTACCAACCAGCACCAGGCATGCCGTACACAAAACCAGAGACTACAGTCAGCGGGCAGACGTTGAATGCCGTAGACAAATTCACATATCTGGGCAGCACGCTGTCGAGATCTGTCAGCCTAGACGATGAGGTGGCAAGCAGAATAGCAAAGGCCAGCACAGCCTTTGGTAGAATGCGCTCGATGGTCTGGGCACGTCGTGGCATCAGCGTCAAGACCAAACTCAAAGTCTACCGTGCAACCATCATTCCAACCCTACTATACGCTTGTGAAAGCTGGACTGTATACTCTGGACATGCAAGGAGGTTAAACCACTTCCACACAGGTTGCCTGAGGCGAATATTCCACATCCGATGGCAAGATCGTGTCACTGACATCGAGGTTCTCTCGAGGGCTAACATGCCCAGCATCCATGCACTGCTAGAAAAAGCACGACTAGGATGGGCCGGACACCTCGTCCGTATGTCAGACGAGCGGCTCCCAAAGCAGCTTCTCTACGGCGAGCTGAGAGAGGGATGGCGCGAGAGAGGGCGCCCAAAGAAACGTTTTAAAGACGGTCTGAAGGCCTCACTAAAAAGTTGCCAGATAGACATCGACACCTGGGAAGGTCTTGCGCAAAACAGATCTGACTGGAGAAGCGCAGTCAAATCGGGTGTAGCTGCTGGTGAAGATGACCGTGTTGTGAGAGCCCAGAGCAGACGCGAGACGCGGAAATCCCGAGCAGCGGAAACACCATATCCTTCTACAAACCTCGTGTGCCCGATATGTAGCAGATGTTTTCGTGCTCGCATTGGCCTGTTCAGCCACATGCGCACACACACCCAACAGGGAAATCTGTGACAAGGATAACGTCGGCGGTCCTCATCGACAACGATGGACAGCTATTATCTGAAAAAAGAAACCCAATTGAGTGTGAAAACAGCAGAACTGACAACCTTAGAGGCATGGTCAGTTAATGCATACAAAAATATATTGGACGCTCACGTATAGCCCTCTAAACCAATACAATGAAGTTATGTTAAGTTTACCCTCTGCAAATTTTTTGCTTGGCTGAAATTGACATTTTCTGGACGTTTTTCAGTGGTGATTGGCTTCTATTCAACATTTTGATCTGGCAACCCCGGCCATTAATGAAAACAAGATGGCGTCTAAATCTGAATTGATCAACTCGCTTTTGTTAATAAGTTGTGGTATCTTGGAGATTTTGACTGACAGCCACAAATAATAACTGCTCATCTAAACTGAAATTTAAAATGAGTAAGTTTCCTTTGCTTATCTTATCCACCTCGAATTGTTCTCTTTGCTAGACACTAGTATCCTTTCCAGCATGTTTATATTATTATATCCCCTCTGCTGGTAGAGACTCTTCATGCCGCCTGTTTTTAATGCGAAAATTTGACCTAATTAATTTCTCGCTATGGTAGTCGACTTTCAAAATTTGTAACTTTACTGTTTGTTTGTCAATAAATATGATTTTCTTGTGTGTAGAGACACAATTGAATAGCGAACATGTGGGTGTTATTGTTTTTGTTGTGTGTTTGTTAGTTTCTGAGATACAAAAAGATGAAGTGGAAAAGTTATGAAAATCTCGGAAAAAATTTTGACTCGACCGCTAGGCCTCGTAGCTCCGATAGAAAACCATGGAAACCACAACAACGTATCGATACTGTGTTTACAATATCGACACAACTGTTAGTTTCCAATTCAAACGTAGTTCTTTCATTTAAACAAACAAAATAAACAGATCTACTCGATAAAGATCGTACCCAACAACCTACTTCACCTTCAGCAAAAAGTTGGCTTGCTCCAAACGGCGTATACAAAATTATCATCAAAAGTACCTTTGGAGCTTGAGCCACAGGTTTAAAATTGTGCCAGCCATGTGAGAACATTCAATCTGTTCATCAAATTACCAAATGTACAGGTACGTAGCTGAAGAATACAATTGGCATTGCTGTATTTAAAAAATGTATATTAATAAGTGATACTTAACTTAACTTAACGTCTTTATACTGGTTTAGAAAACCCTGCAGAGTCTGTATACAACCAGTTACATTTACATCACCTTCCTCTAAAAGCTATGCGCATCCAGTTTATTCTTAAATGCATTAACTGTCCCTGCCTCCACTACCTCCCCTGGCAATGCATTCCAAGCAGACACCACTCTCTGACTAAAAAAATATTTCCTAATATCTAATCTGGACCTCTCTTTAGTCAGCTTGTACCTATGCCCTCGTGTTATTGTGGGTGGCTGCATTTTAAAAAACTTGTTATAGTCTAATTTATCCATTCCTCTGATCATCTTATAAACCTGTATTAAGTCACCATGAATTCTTCTCTCTTCGAGACACTGTAGGCCGGTTTTTCTGAGTCGTTCCTCGTAACTGTAATTCTGGAATCCCACTATCATCTTTGTCGCTCTTTTTTGTATTCTTTCTAGCATGTTTATGTCCCCTCTATGATAAGGACTCCACACCTGTACACAGTACTCCAATCTAGGTCTAACTAAAGCTTTATACAGTTTGACGATCACTTCCTTGCTCCTATGTTTAATATTTCTTTTTATCATACCTAACATTGCATTTGCCTTTTTCACTGCTACCTTAACTTGCTCACTCACCTTTCCTGTATGATCTATTATAACCCCTAGGTCTCTTTCCTTATCTATCTTTCTAATATTGTTTTCTCCCATTCTGTAATTATGTTCCATATTGGATCTACCCATGTGGATGACTGTACATTTATCTACATTAAACTCCATTTGCCAGCTTACAGACCATTCTCAAATTTTATCTAAATCTGACATCAATATATCCACTTCCGCTTTAGATGAGACACTACTGCATAGTTTTGTGTCATCAGCAAATTTTGCAATCATGGATCCCATACACATGTACCCATGGATGTTTGTAAAAACAACTTAACTTTATTTTTAAATTGGAAGCTAAAATGTTTTAAATAATACATATCAGCTATATATAAAATGTAATTTGGCAGAACATGATAGTACTGATAAACATCAGTAAACTTATGGTGTTTAAAATGGCTGAAGTTCTGAGTTAGTAGTTACTCAATTGACTACTCAGTTATAAAGAATGGGTTCAGTTCATCCCGTAACCCATCAGGTCATTGGGGCACACATGAAGACATGAAAAACCCACGCCAGCTCTCTCTGTATCTCACCGTGACGAAGGCCTGACCACTCAGCGATGTTGTCCACCCATCTCTTCCTTGGACGTCCTCGCCCTCTCTGTCCCGGTATGGATCCAAAGAGTATCGAATTGGGAATTCCGTTGGACCTCGTGACGTGCCCGCACCAGGCCATCTTTCGTCTTTTGATAGTTGTGAACAGATCTTCAAAAGGACCAATAGCGTCTTCAACTCTCTGACGGATGTCTACGTTCGTGACACGATCCTTATATGTAACATTTAGGAGTTTTCTATAGCACCGCATTTCCATTGCACGTATTCTGCCCTGGATATCTGCTGTAATGGTCCAGGTCTCACAGGCATACAGAAATATTGATAGCACCAAAGAGCGCAGTAGTCTGACTTTTATGCCGAGGGCGAGGCGCTTGTCTCGCCAAATAGGTTGCAGCCTAGTCAGCGCCGCTGTTGTTTGTGCTATTCTGGCAAATACCTCTGGCTTCGAACCCTCTTCGCTGATCAACGATCCAAGATATTTGAAACATTTCACCACCTCAAATACCTGCCCATTTACCTCTAAGACAGATTGAAACCCTGCAACGTTATTGGTCATGAGTTTTGTTTTATCAGCATGGGTGAGGAGGATAAAAATGGTACACAGCATAGTAAAATTGTGTTCTTTTTGTAACTCAGTTCTAACTCTATATAAAGCTCAGATAACAATAAAATCTACGAAACATACAGATAAGTAGATGAAGAATTTATGCATACAGTTGATGTACCACACAATTTTAAAATAATAAGTGCTGTACGCTTGTGAATGTACCCATCTATGACATTTAGAAACCTATTTTATTTTATTTTGCAAGCTAATGTATTAAGTTTTAAGTAATAACTATTAGCAGCTATATATTTAATCATTGACAAATCCTGATAGTAGTAATAAGCATCAGTAAACTGATTTGGAGTTTGATAGTGCTTCAAATGACTAAAGTTCTGAGTTAGTAGTTCTCAACTAGAGCAGTAAGTAATCAGGAGTGGTACAGGAAAAAAATGACAGACACATGGTATTAAAAAAAAATGGTGTTCTTTTTGTAACTCAGTTCTAACTGAAAATGTTGGGGTTGCAACAAAATTAGACAAATCATTACAATGTACATTAATTGCTGCTGAAAAATATACACAGGTGAATCTCAGTGTGTTCTCACATTTTTACTCTGATGCTTTAGAGCTTTCTGAAGGATACTCAGAGCCGATCTTAACCTTATCCCATCTACATACTTCTTCCCTGTTATAGACATAGTCGGAACAAGAGTCTCACACCAAATCAGCAATAGATGGATCTCTTGTTTCCAACATTAGTTGTTCAATGGATCCTTTCTGGAATGGATGCACTAGTTCAAAACATGCCAAATGGGCTTTCAATTTAGACTTTTTCTTTGCATGATGATAATTATAAATTTCTAAAAATAAAATTCAAAAGTTAAACAGAAAACAAATTGAAATTTCAAGCTGAAAAGCACTAACCTATCGTGAAATTGATTGTAATTTACTTTAAATAAAAATGAAATATTATTACTTTACTTGAATACTTGATGACCGGTTACTCAGCAGGGGTTATATCACTGTGGGCTTGAGCATCTCCAATGATCTCTATCCTGAACTAATATAATCAATTTATATTGAATAATATAATATGTAATTGCCAGCACCTGTTGATAGTAGTGCAAACAATAAACTTCAGTGTTTGATGTGTTTGATCATTTACAATCAAACAACATTATCTCCTAGCTCTACTGGTTTGGGAAGGCCAAGAGGAAGATAACAATGGCAGACAGTATCTTAGTCAAATAGGTCGACTGTGGGCCATAAAATTTCCAAAAACAGAGTTAATTGGATGCAGAATTGACAAAAGTAGGTTCTTTTCAGTTCATTTATACTATTATTGGGAGTATTAGCAGCGCAAATTTATGAATATGTTTCAATTCATTGTAAATCTCTATAGCCATAACAGACTTTTCATTACTAAAAATCAGCGCTGAAAGCATTCAAATGTATGTTTGACTTCATATGTGACCTCAACATTTTTTGTCACATGGCGAATAATGTAACTCATATGATAGTTGAGGGGACGGCGTGGCCTAGTGGTTAAGTGGCACGGCTCACAACCAGAAGGTGCTGGGTTCGATCCCCATCACAGCACCGGCCGTTACCCCGGGGAAGCAAACCCTTAGAAAATGCAGGAGGAAGCAGACCCTTACATAAAATGCATGCTGAAGTCGGATGCACTGGGCCGACAGGCGCAACATAAAAACGCAGTGCAACGCACACCGCCTTGGGGATTAGAGAAATAAGGCGAACGCAAAAAAAAAATAAAAAAATATGATAGTTGCTATTGCGACTAGAAAAACCAAGATGGCCACGTCTTAATGACTGTGCTCTTGACTCACTACAGTGTTTGTGTCGTTTTCTTATGTTTGGTGGTTCCTATTCAGATTATAATTCACAACTCTTTCACCAGGTGGTATTAAGGACTCTGTTCTGTGCAATTGATATGCTTTCGTTTGGTTAGCTATGGCTTAGTATGCAGAAGTCTCTAACACTGTATTCTTTGTCTGGCAATTATTTATAAAGTCTATTGAAGGATACTCTTTTCTTTACAATGTAAAGTGGCGGGAAGAATGCCACATAGATTACAGGCACAACCAACTATCCAGAAAAGACTAAAGTTATCATACTGCATCTCTTGACTGGCCACAATAGATTGAGACACCACCTGAACACTAAATCCAAGATAGGTACTACCAGCCTACATTACTGCATCCTGACAAACATGACAGCAGCACATACACTTCAGGACTACCCCAAGCACACAGATCTGAGAAGGATGTGGCCATGCTCACTATCCCCGAGGAGAAACTGTACAGTGGTATTGATACCCTGAAAAAGACAGCATAATTTATTGAAGAATCCAAAATCCTAGTCTAAATGAGTAATGATCACAGAAGAATAAGGTGCCCATATAGATATAACTTGCTGTAAAATGCCATACAATATAACATCTAGATGTGATCTTACCTGCCTGATGCAAATGTCTTGAAGTTTACGGTCGGTTTAATTTTTCTACCTGCACAATCTGATTTCTTATTTAGTTGCTCCTCTACTACCAAGATTTTTAGATGTCTTTTCTTTTATTTGTTTAGCGCAGATTACACTTATCCACTTTGCTGTTCGTAGTGGAGCCAAGATGAGGTTGTTGCAGGCTAATAGTAAAAAGGCTACATGTGCAGCATGCATAAAATAGAAAGTATTTATGCAGATAGTTAATAGAGCCAAATGCAAAAGATGTATTGAGGGTGCCATTGTGAACAATGAACCCATATCAGATTTGTTTTTTTAATGTAAAACTCAATATATGTATTCTTCTAGGTTTTGTCACTTTTTCTTCAGTTACAATTGTTGATTTAACAGAGAAATATAGTCATTTTTTATCTTTGAATCTACCATTCTAGAATATTTTTTCTGGACTATTCAAATTAGGAAGAAAAGAACAGTCTTCTAGCTGCATCTTACTCTTCATGTTGTAATAGGTGTAAATAAGTCTAGCAATGACTGTCTGTAATCCTGGTATACAATTACGCAGTTTTTGTGTTTTTTTTTTTTTTTTTTTTTTTTTTTTTTTTTTTTTGCGTTCGCCTTATTTCTCTATTCCCCAAGGCGTATGTGCATTACACTGTGGTTTTTATTTTGCGCCTGTCGGCCCAGTGCATCTGACTTCAGCATGCATTTTATGTAAGGGTCTGCTTCCTCCTGCATTTTCTAAGGGTTTGCTTCCCCGGGGTAACGGCCGGTGCTGTGATGGGGATCGAACACAGCACCTTCTGGTTGTGAGCCGTGCCACTTAACCACTAGGCCACGCCGTCCCCCGTTTTTGTGTCTGATACCAGGTAGTCAAAAATCATTTAAATTCATTCAAATGTTTTTTTTCTGGATTACCGTGTTGGACCTATCTTCACTCAGTCTGTTTCTCTATCTCATTTGTGAGATCTACTTAGAGGACACTCATAGTTGTAGGGCCACCAAGACATCACACTTTGTCCAGCTATTCTCAAGCGTGCGGACTACATACATGGGCTTCTTTAATGTGGTATCTATGGTATCATTAAATGAGGTTTGGCACTTGCTTTTGGTGTTATGAGTTTGGTCTCTTTTAGAGAGACTCAATATGTTTCATTCCGTTGCCTTTGAGTAAATTTAATCATCTCTGTGTCTGCTTTATGTAGGTTCCACACTTCAAAACCATATACCATAACTGGATTAGCCATGCTGTTATAGGTAACCTCTACAAAAGGACATACATTCTCCGACACAGGCATTCTGAATGAAGATCAGCTGGAGGTTACCCTCCTGCTTCTTCTTTGGTCTTTGATACTAAAAATAAAGACGATGATAATGAGTGACCTTCAACAGTGCAAAGGCTGAGAGTGAAAGGGCATGTTGAGATGCAACTAGCAATATTAGTACCCGCACTGTAACCTGCCAGGTATATCACGAACGGCAGCTATTGAGGGTTGAGCTTGGCACTGGTTACCTGTAGAAACTTTGAGCACTAGAGAAATAAATGACAACGTTTACATATTGTGGTAGAAGAGGAGCAACTCAGTCGAAAATATTAGTACCCACACCATCTGTGTTACCAGGCCTTAAAAGGGGAGTAAAGAATAACTGCACTGTAACCTACTAGGTATGTCACGAACGGCAGCTAATGAGGGTTGAGCTTGGCACTGGTTACCTGTAGAAATTTTGAGCACTAGAGAAATAAACGACAACCTCTGTACCTTATGGTAGAAGAGGATCAACTCAGTCTAAAATATTAGTGCTCAAATATTGACAATTGTGTTTTCTCATGCAGGTCAGAGAATGGATTCTTGTATCTTTGAACTGAAACAAGAAGACACCAGGTAAGTGTACATTTGTAGTGCAGATCAGCCAGATCAGAAAGATTGTTGTTGTTGTGTTAGATGTGGTAATGATTATTAGCTGCATCTTTGATTCATTTGTCTTGTTTATTTGATATGGACATTTTTTAGTTTATTACTTTAAAGGCTGTTCTGCAAGCATTTTGTAAATGATGGCTAAAGAGAGCTTAGCATGGGGCTAGCAATCATCATATGGAAACAATTTGTTATAGAAACTACTAACACAATAGCACACTAAGTCCTATGATGCAGACTGCCTGTAAGGAACCTTCCGCAGTGGCTGTCATAAGTTTCGTATTGGGCCAAATTGAGATGATGAAGAAATCCTGAGTGTTTTGTACAAACTATGATTACATTGTCCAAAATATGATTACATTGTACAAACTATGATTACATTGTACAAACTATGATTACATTGTACAAACTATGATTACATTGTACAAACTGTAATCGCATTGTACAAATTATCATCACTCTGTACAAAATATAATTACATTATACAAGCTTTGAGACGTGTTCAAATGAAACTGGACCTAACTGTACTAAGTAAATATACGTGTGATGTGCATGAAGACGTCACTTCTGATGTATACAGTGCATACCAACCGTCAAGTTTGCAAAATTTAATTATCCTCCCACTCGTTGTTTCCTCAGCAGACCGTTGAAAACATGGCGGGTTTGATACAGAATCCATCCAGAGTTGATCAGCGAGCAGTGATTTGGTTTTTAACAGCTGAAGGATGTCGACCAGTTGACATTCATTGTACAATACAGGCAGAGTGTGGTGACAAAAGTATGGCGAACGTAAGCTCTGGTGACGGTTCACACGAATTGCTCCATCAATTTTGGTGATGGCATCTTCTGACTCAACAATATGTGCATGACCTGGTCTCGAATGATCTTTCGCTAACTCACGTCCTACTTTAAACATTGTTGTCTTCTTCTTCTTCGTACGCAGTCAGACAGTAACTATTATTTTTTCGAAAAAAGCAGCGGTCATCCTGAGGCTGTCGACACTGCCATAGAGCTTGTCTTGTGGTTCCACTGGTGATGGCCACATCTGCCCTCTCTGATCCTCGTATGTCGGGCAGTTCTGCAGCAGATGTTCAGCGGTCATTTTCCCGGTACCACACGGGTATTCGTCGGTTCCACCTATCTTCAATTTGTTGAATATGTGGTACCTCAGTCTATTGTGGCCAGTGCGAAGTCTGAAGACAACGACCTGCTCTCTTCTGTTCAGCTGGTAATATGCATCGTTTTTGGTGTAACCAGTATGTTCGGTTTCCCATTTGGTCATGTATCTGGCTTTAATAAGCCGTTTTGACTCTTCGTACGTCATACTAGTATCTGTTTGTGGTAGTCTTGCGCCTTCTTTTGCCAGTCTGTCTGCCTCCTCGTTGCCTTGGATGTTGCAGTGTGATGGGACCCACTGTACCACTACCCTTTTTGGTGCGGACTGCTGGCATAGTTGACAGAGTGCTGTTCTTAAGTCATTAAGCTCAGTGTTTTTCTGGCTGTTTAGCGCTGTGACTACGGCGAGAGCATCTGTAAGCAGGACTATATAGCTTTCATTTTCTTTATGTGTCACCATTTCTTCCACTGCCGCCCTCAGTGCCTCTGCCTCCGCTCTGAAATTGCTTGTGTACTTACCAGTAGCGAATGACAGTGTTATTTTTCTGCCATTTGGTAGGTTCAGGAATGCTCCTGCCCCTCCGTTCTGTGTAGTGTTTGTTACAGAACCGTCGGTATATGCATGGGTCCAGTCCATGCTTGGGTAGTTTTTCGATATCATTGTTGTCTAATTCTTGACTGTTGTCTTCGACACACTTTTGTCACTATACACTGTCTGCATTCTGCGATGAATGTCAAAGTTGATGGTTGGTATGTGCTGTTTGCATCAGAAGTGACATCATCATACGTATGTTCACTTGGTGTAGTTAGGTACGGTTTCATTTGAACACGCCTCATATGATTACCTTGTACAAAATATTATTTTAAGCAAACTTTTAAATTCTTATTAAGGGAATAAATAAAAGGCTCTAGTTTGAATATTTGAATTTGGTTGACTTGTTTATGTTTTCTATTCTTCCTAGTTATCAGAAACAGATCATTCATACTGTCACAGAAACCAAACCAGAAAACTGGGGAAACTGTAACCCAAATGGCGAATCAACACAGATAAAACAGGAGCTAGATTATCAGGTATATATATATATATATTCAGCATCATTTTGTCATTTTGCTCCATGTAAAGCATATGGCTACTACTACAGTGCATAGCCACTGATGATCAAAAGGTGGTTCCATATTTATCTCAGAACCAATACAAAAGAATGGCATTTTCCCAAAAAAGTTTATTGTTCATATAGATGGATGATGACAGAGGTTATGAAGGACTGGATTAATGTTCTGTGGAACATATAGATGGATGATGACAGAGGTTATGAAGGACTGGATTAATGTTCTGTGAAATAGATATCTTGGCAGTTTTCATAACTCACACACTTGGCTAGAACTTGATGCATTTCATCTACATTTGTCTGAACAGGTGACAACACTAGCCGACTGCAGCTACTCTAATTTTTAGTCAAGTCAACAAAACATTTAAAGATTACTTGAGAAAGGAATATGAATCATGACTGTTGGCTGATAACTTTCTGATTCACTATTTTTTGTGACTGGTGGTGGTGGATGCATAAATTAGAGCAGAGTAGACCCGCACCCTGTCAGGTGTCATCTATGCCGCTCAGTTGACCACATAGCCAAGAGCTGATGTTATGGCCACAAAGTCCCTTTTCTTGCGACATATTCTCTGTGGGACGAGAATCCCTAGAATAATTTTGAGTCAATTTTTAATTTGAATTTTGCTCGGGTAGTGGCTGTTAAGTTTACTCTTTTTAAATTTCCAACTGCCAAGGGATTTTTAACATCCGCGCCACAGCACACGGGTGTCTGATCTACTACTCAAAGTTCAGGGAAATTTTTCCGGATGATCCATGTGAAAAAATCCCGGTCTCCATCATTATTTGAACCATCGACCACCAGCACCTAAGGCAAACACCTTACCCCGAGGCCACACACACACACACACCCCCTTCCCCGATGTTAAAAAAGCCTCTGCATCAAAATGGTTGTCAACAGTTTCAAAGAAAATTGCAGAAAAAATAATTGAATAAATGCTGCATTATCAATGCTTTCAATGGCACAGGAATTATGTATTTTTGGACAATATCAAAAGCTCATAGTATGATTCACAGAAACCAGACTCTGAATGAAAAGTTGAAGTCTGGGTAATATATACCACTTAATATTATCATTTTGCTCGTAGTAAATTATCTTTGATCTTACACATTTAGAAAATAATTAAGTATCTTAGAAATGCAGGCTAAAGTTACTCTAGAAAATAAGGAAATCTAAAATGTCACAAGTTATCATTTTTGGCTCAATGTGACAGATTTAGCCTGGGCAGACAAATCTTGTCTCCCCACGGACTTCCCACCGGGACCTGACCACTCAGTCGGCGAGTACCGCGACGGATGGCGGAGTAAATGGACGCCATCTTGTAAGTAGCGCCGACTAAGAAAATAGTCTTGTGTTATAAAAAGCCTGGCGGGCCAGGAGCAAGAGCCTTTTTTCTTCTTCTTCTTCTTCTTTGTACGCTGTCAAACGTCAACCTGTATTTGCTCGAAGAAAGTGGCGGTCATCCTGAGGCTGTCGGCACTGCCATAGAGCTTGTCTAGTGTTGCCACTGGTGATGGCCACATGTGCTTTGTATGGCAGTTTTGCAGCAGATGTTCAGCGGTCATTTTCCCGGTACCACAAGTGCATTCGTCAGTGCCACCTATCTTCAGTTTATTGAATAGGTGGTACCTCAGTCTGTTGTGGCCTGTGCGGAGCCTGAAGACCATGACCTGCTCTCTTCTGTTCAGCTGGTAGTAGGCATCATTTTCTGTTTCATATTTGGGTAAGTATGTGGTCCTAATAAGCCTTTTGGACTCTTCGTAGTCTTGCACCTTCTTTTGCCAGTCTGTCTGCCTCCTCGTTGCCTTGGATGTTACAGTGGGATTGAACCCACTGTATCACTACTCTTTTTGTTGCGGACTGCTGGCATAGTTGACAGAGTACTGCTCTTAAATCATTAACTTTTTTCTTACAATACGCGATTGGGGAACACGAAGCATTAGACTGCACGATTTGAGAAGACTAGGAGACATTTGCAGAGAAGACTTCACACGATTTAGAGAACGATTTGAAGGAAAGACGATCCTTAACACGATTTGAAGGAGGGAGGAACTTTACACAATTTAGAAGAGGATCCTCACCTTACACGAATTCGCAGGAAAGACAAACGTTACACAAAATTTGCAGAGAAGACAAACGTTACACCATCTGCAACAGATACGCTACGATACATCTGCAGAAATATTACACGATTTTTGAAGAGTGAGTCATTGAAGAGAGACAGTTGAGCGCCGCACACTAAGAGGTCACAGCACGAGCTACAGTTTTTTCAGGTCTGACGCATTTACACAAGGTTTTCAAGCGGCCGACACCTTGAACGAGTTGACCACCTTACTTTGAACTGGACGTCACCTCATCTGAGCTCCAGTTCTAGGTTTTTAAAGTCTACACCTGTGAGTATCCTTTCATTTAGGCTGGGGTGTGACCAGGGTCAGCTATGTGGACGATCCTCCAAGCAGTTGGCCATAATCGACCACTGTGGGAGTGAACGTTGTCATCTAGAACGTGTGCTGACCCGCGACACACTATCACGTGGTCAGTCGGCTCCTGTTCAACACACGTCAGTTCAATCAACACACATCAATTCATACCTGCGGCTGCTGATTCGGTCTTTCCTGACATCCATAACGGAATTCGTCAAGCGAAAGGACGAATGAACAAGATCTAACTGGGTTGAGGTCGCAACACGAGGTACTAACCGGCGCTGTTCCTGCCATAATTCGGACTCGTGTTACGTCACGACAGACCAAGCTCGGGAAAAGTGACTGTTGACAATAGTTTAGGTATAGGGGTAGAGATTGTTAGGTTAGGTAATCCCTGGATAAGAGTGACTGAGTTGTGAATAGGAGTGCCAGTGTAGTAAGGAATAAAGAATTTGTTTATCTAAGTTTATTGTTAGATTCTGTTAGATTTAGGTGTGTAGATGAAGAGCAGCCTTAGTTAAGTTGGATAGAGCAAGACCCTGTTCTCTCTGCTACATCAAATCAAAAGATGAATGACCATGACAATATGGATGTTAAATAAAATGAGTGGGCGAAAAATGTAGCGTTAGTGATTGTACTGACAGCAACTTACAGCTGGCTTCTTGCATCAGGGTCAGTGACTCATAACTGACCAAGACCCTATTCCCCGTCCAAATGATGGTGCTAGAAACAGACTACAACTATGTATCCTGTCTAAAAAGATTAGGAATATAAGAGTGAAGACAAGCCTGGTCTACAAATATGTACTGAAATTGGATGTGCCAGGCAAAAATACGGAGATATCACAGCCTTGCTGTTAACTATGACACATCACAAACATCCTTTTTGGAATGATCGCCAAGGTGGAAATCAAATGAGAAACATATGGCAGAACAAAATCAAAACAACAGAGATAAAAATTCTAAGGAAATGCATCTTTCTTGTGGCAATGTACCGATGGGAAACATGGACCATCACACAAACACTACAAAAGAAAATTTAGTTTTTCCAGAAAAATTGCACCAGAAAGTTTACCACGGACAGCAAAAAAGAAAAAAGTCACATTCTAAAGTGGCAAGTTAACAGTATTACATTAAGAAAGCTAAAATACTTTGGCCACATCAAGTAACAAAATAGTCTGGAAAAAGCTATAGTGGAAGGTATGGTACCTGGAGAACAAGTCAGAGGCAGACCAAGAAGAAGATGGCCACATGACATCAAAGATGGTGTGATGGAGGTGGGAGATCTGGCTAAAGATCAAGAGAGTAACTGTGATGAGAGCGATGTTGACCAAAGGACATGCTACATAATGAGAATTGAAGCTTTTTATATTTTTTATCTGAAGTGCTCAAATGAAATGTCCGTGAAGTGTCCAAGGAGATAACTTGTAAAAGTTCATGCCATATGATTTAAAAAACAAAATTGAACATGCAGTGTAATTTAGCCAAATTTGTGCTGACATATTTTTTTTTTTTGCGTTCGCCTTATTTCTCTAATCCCCAAGGCGGTGTGCGTTGCACTGTGGTTTTTATTTTGCGCCTGTCGGCCCAGTGCACCCGACTTCAGCATGCATTGTACGCAAGGGTCTGTTTCCTCCTGCATTTTCTAAGGGTTTGCTTCCTCGGGGTAACGGCCGGTGCTGTGTTGGGGATCGAACCCAGCACCTTCTGGTTGTGAGCCGTGCCACTTAACCACTAGGCCACGCCGTCCCCTTGTGCTGACATATGAATCAAAAGAGATTACCAAGACAGTCAGTCAGGATCGTTCAAATGCTGATGGGAACTTCCTGAAAATGCCAGAACAGGGGATGAAACATGGATATGATGTTGAAGCAAAATGCCATTACATTGGGTTGAAACTTCTTAACTGGGACCAAAAAAACACATCTGTCGCTCAAATGTGAAGGGTCTGTTGATCATATTTTTTTTTATTGGAAGGGCACCATTCATTATGAGTTTGTTCCACATGGTCAGACAATCAAAGAGTATTACTTGGATGTCATAAGATGTTTGATAGGCAATATGAAGAAAGAGAGACGAAGCATGGACACACACAACTTTACTGCTGCGCCACAACAATGCACCTGCACACACATCGCTGCTTATTTGTGACTTTGGCAAAGCACGAGATAAATGTCCCAGGTTTTGCCCATTGTAGTCATATTTTGTTCCCAAAGTTGAAATCCACCTTTAATGGTTGCTGATCTCAGACCATAGAAAAATTTAAAAGAAATTTTGCTTCTAGACATGCAAGCTATCTCCAAAAACAATTTCCAGGATAAGTTTAAAAATATTTTGGGAGCGGCGTGTCAACGATAGACCAAACTATTTCAAAGAATACAAAGCTTTAATAAATTGTAAATAAAGACTTTTTTATTTATTTTACACATTTTTTATTGTTGATTTTATACTGGGCAGAGTGAATATGATTAAACTGTCAGATTTTGTTCTTGGTGTGATCTCAATCTTCAAAGTGTGTCTAATATTGATATTGCACACTAAACTCTATTTCAGCATGAACTGTCCGTTGAGGGATACAGGGATATGGATGAGGGATAGTCATTATTGGAGAGGAGTACTAGCATCTGTAGGCTAGTGAAAGTGAGCCATTACCTTCGTAGAGGCATATACAAGGGAAAAGGCATTAGAATCATTTAGAGAGTTAGTCTGTTGTGTAAACATTGGATATGAAACATAGGCCAGATATATTAAAATCAGCCAATAAGTGACTGTTAGATACGGTCACTATAATTGATGAACAAACAATCTACAAATTATAGGAATCTAAAATCAAATGTGTTCCAATCATAGAGCAAACTAATAAGAGTTGCCCATTGCAAGTGAAGATGGTGACAGTATTACAATTATGGTGTTTTATGTAATTACATGTGGCAGTGAAGTCCTATAATAGAAAGCTACAGGAACCATCCATGTCCAGTCTTTTCACCATTTACTGAAAACTACTGAGTACCTGTTGTTCTGCTCAGAGTGCTATTGTGATATCTTTGTATAACATAACAGATTGGAACAAAGAGAATTGGACAAATGCTCTCTTCTATGCATGAATTTATTCACAGTCTGCAGTATGTACGGAAATGAAGTATCCATTCCTACGGGATCTAATCAAACTGGAACAGAAACCAGATTGTTCTGTGAGTTACCTGTCTCTGTTTTATTCTCCATAATAAGGTATTGACATATACATATATCTTGGTAGTAATATAGATATAGAGTAGGAGGAACAGGTAAAGATATAAGAATACAAAAGGCAGTTGAACCTTTGACATGTCTATTTTAAGACATTTTCTTTATAGGAAGCTGATCAGATTTGATTGATGAATATTAAATTTGTGAATGATCACAGCTTTGATGTATTCTGTATAAGAAAAGATTTCAGATGTAAGTGCTACCACCTATTACCCATCATCTGTCCCTTGTGTTATTCTCAATCATCATTTTTTACCATCAATACTCATCACCACTACCTGAAAAGGACAGGGACTAAAGATGCAGCACACTGAATGAGCTGACAGCAGTCAGAACCTCATAGCTGGCTGCTTGCATCAGGGTCTGAGAACCAGAGCTCATCAAGACGCTATTCCATCTCCGAGTGATGGCCCTGGAAACAAGCAGCACTAGTGTAGTCTGGCGCTAAGAGAATAGGGATTGCAGTGGGAAGACAAACTTAGAATCTAAAAAAAGCCAACTGAAATATGATGTGTCAGGCCGACAGGCAGATATCGAAGCCTTGCTGTAAACTAAACTGCGACATAGTGTCGCAACGTTCTTTTCAGGACAAACACTGAAGAAGAAAGGAACTGAGCACCTGTTGATCTTCTTTGATGTGCAGTGAAGTCTGCTCAGTGAACATAACATAATAACATTTGTCTTGAACTCGGTGTGCGAAAACAGTGAAATAAGAAAACAATGTCCTTGATTGACACAATTTTAGAATGATAAGATGATCGCAGGACATTATTTCCCTTTGCTCTGTAAGGACAACACATCAGGTCAACACATTTTCTTCCCCATTTCACTTCTTTGTGGGGTATAGGATCATCAATGTAGATGGCTCCATAAAAGTACCATGTGATGAAGCACTTTGTGTGTTCTTGTAATGGTGGATTCTTTTATATTTTTACACATTGAGGTTGTTAGCCCTATGCACAACCGTCTTTAGTTGCATGTATACTTTCCTGGTGCATTACAACAGCTCAACATTATTAGCTCTAGAAGATGGCTTAAAAGAGGAATTGATGGAGACCTAAGTGGAACCAAAAGTATTAGGTTGATCAAGTTGTAGTCCAAGAATACTCCTCTTTAGCTGTCTTCTATGATATGATTATCAGTGAGCAGTAGTTCTTTTCATTGCTAACCAGTATCACACCCTGTATCTATGTTGGTCTCTGCAAAATAATGAATGCATGTTTTTTGTTACATGTGTGCTGACACGTTTCACTTCTTATACTTGCCAGACCACAAGCTCCAGCAGTGAACATGCTAACATCCCTGCTGTAGCAGTCACAGTGAAAGAGGAACTGAAGTGGGAGGTAAGCCATTAGTCAACATGTCAAAATTCAAGACTTTGTCATTTTGTGTTATGCAAAGCCAACATCACCACACTCCAGGCTGACTAATAGGCGCTCAGACATTTTCAGCAGATCATCAAGGGTGGTGGAAACTGATGGCTTTTCTAACTTGCTGGTTGTCATCATCCATTCCAGTTCCCCTTCCCTGTTTGGTCCTCAGTTTGATTCCAAACTCTTGCAGTCTGTGGATTACTGGATCATCATTTATAGTCATTGTCTAAAAGGCAGCCATTTAGAAATGTCGTCATGTATTCCTTTCTATCCATATCTCATCGCACGCTCCCTATGACTTCCAGTAGCATAAGTTTGTAGATAAGATGGATAGGAACCATTTCTAATGTCCACAGTATAGAGGGTTTTGAAGCCACCTCACAAACATTATGTGGTTTATTATAATGTAGTCTCTAGCACTTCATCCCTGACAGCAGTCTGCTGTGGGACTACGTTATTTTGATATGAACCGGGTGTTCTGTTTCAGGTGCTTCATGTGGATGGCCTTTGTGAAGATGTTGACATTCAGAGCCAAGCCACAAGAAATTTAGACTGCAATCAGCCAGGAATGGTATCAGCTGATATGCTTGTTTCACATGACAGTAATAAAGGTATACTAGTCAATTATGTCTTCATTTAGACACATTATCATTTCTATATTATGATCCATACAAAGCATTGGGCCATTACTACAGGTGCACTTTCCAACATTCGTACTGAAAGCCTGAATTTGCAAACTTATCTTGTTGGTTTTAATACTCTCAGACACAAACTTCATCAGTCACCTTTTCCATCAAGATTGAAAAGTTAAAATGGTCTTATTCTATCCATACTTGGTAGTACTCCTGTGATTTAAACAGTTGACTTCAAGCTTCACTAGACTAAGCTCTTATTGGCCATGAGATGTGGATCCCACTTTTTCTGGTACTTGTGGCCTACAGTTTATAGAGAGCAGTGCGATCCGATCCCTGTCTGTCAAATGCATACATGAAATAATGTGATGCTAGTTCTCTGTGATGTGTAGTTTTATTTATTTGGGATGTCTAAGTAGAGATGGATAAGATACAACTTTAGGAAGTAATACATAAATGTTAATACACATGTGCTGGTTTGGAAATCATGTGGAAAGAGTAACTGGAGTTTCCTAGGTGAGAGTCTACAAAAATAATTAGTGTATGAAATAGTGGAGAGCAACCATTGACTCAAATGAAAAGAACAGAACAACTGAATTGCTCAGGACTGGCAAATACTTCATGTAAAATTGTTATAACAGGATCTGTGATTAGGATTGATAAGATTTGTTTCTGTTTGCCTTGTTTCCCGAAGAGGGGTTAATTGTACAGTGTTTTACACCTTATGACACAGTGCACATATTTTGTTAATGGGTTTACTTTCCATGGTGTTTCATGAATCTGAACAATTGGGTTTGTGAGCCGTTCTACTAACTATTTTCCAACATTGTCCATTAAACTTGATAATCTCATCAATGATTTGCTAGGAAAGGTCATGAGTTTACTGTATGGTATTGTGTCGCCTTATTACCTGTATGAAGACATTCAATTGTATTGTATGACTATCATAATCAAATGTTTTCACTTTTCAGGCAGACCCACTTGTAGACAACGCTGTCTTACATTCTCTCAGCTTGGTATCTTCAAAGAGGATATTAATGATGTGCACATGAGTCAAGATAAGTTAGATGATCCCAGGAATAGCAATGACATGGCAACTGATAATAAGAGTAACGGAAACGAATCAACTGATCTTAGAAGCAAAGACAAGTTAGCTGATCCTAGAAGTAGTAAGGATGAGTTAATCTATTACATAGATAATGGAGGTGTGTTAGCAGATACCAGGTACCATTATAAAACACAATCAGAAATATATGGGGCAAAGAATGTGCAGATTGTGATGTTTCCAGATGTGGATTGTGGAAAAGGGTCAAATAAATGTGTTTCTGTCCATGTAGGAGATACTCAACTCAATGACAATGAAGTAGGTCATAAAATACACAGCAGCCTGGAAAAACACAACAGCTCGAGCAGTAGAGAATCAAAGCCATACAAATGTGACATTTCTGGTGTAAAGTTGACATTGGCATCAAAAGTACAGAGACTGAAAACTTATGATCAAGAGAAGTCATTTATATGTAATGAATGTGGTGTAGGGTTTGATATCTTTAGCAAGCTTAACAGACACGTCATAGAACATTCCAAAAAAAAATCTTACAAGTGTGATATTTGTGATGTATTTTTTACAGCCAACCAAACTCTAAAATTACATAAAAGAAAACATACAGGAGAAAAGCCTTACAAGTGTGATCTCTGTAATGCATCTCTCACAACCACTCAAAATCTGCATTCACATATAGGAAGACATACAGGAGAGAAGCCTTACAAGTGTGATATTTGCAATGCATCTTTTACACAAAGGGAAAGTCTAAATGCACATAAAAGAAGACATACAGGAGAGAAGCCTTACAAGTGTGATGTTTGTGATGCATCTTTTATAACCACCGATAATTTAAATTACCATCTAGGAAAACATACAGGAGAGAAACCTTATAAATGTGATGTTTGTGATGCAACTTTTAGAAGAGCACAACATCTAAAAATTCATAAAAGAAGGCATACAGGAGAGAAGCCTTATAAGTGTGATGTTTGTGTTGCATCTTTTACACAAAGGGAAAGTCTAAATGCACATAAAAGAAGACATACAGGAGAGAAGCCTTACAAGTGTGATGTTTGTGATGCATCATTTATAACCAACCAGAATCTAAAATTACATAAGAGAAAACATACAGGAGAGGAGCCTTACAAGTGTGATGTTTGTAATGCATCTTTTACAACCACTTATAATCTAAATTACCATTTAGGAAAACATACAGGAGATATGCCTTATAAGTGTGATGTTTGTGATGTATCATTTAGAAGAACTCACCATTTGATAAGGCATAAAAGAAGGCATACTGGAGAAAAGCCTTTTAAGTGTGATGTTTGTGATGCATCATTTGCCTACAATCAAAATCTGAAAGAACATAAAAGAAAACATGCAGGAGAGAAGCCATATAAATGTGTTTCTTGTGATGCATGTTTTACAAGAGCCCAACATCTGAAAATACATAAAAGAAAACATACAGGAGAGAAGCCTTATAAGTGTGATGTTTGTGATACATCTTTTACTAAAATGGAAAGTCTAAATGCACATAAAAGAAGACATACAGGAGAGAAGCCTTACAAGTGTGATGTTTGTGGTGCATCATTTATAACCAACCAGATTCTAAAATCACATACAAGAAAACATACAGGAGAGGAGCCTTACAAGTGTGATGTTTGTAATGCATCTTTCACAACTACCCACAATTTAAACAGACACCAAAGAACTCACACAGGAGAGAAACCTTATACATGCGATATATGTTGTGGATCTTTTGCTCAAATGACTATTCTGAAAAGGCACAAAATGACACATACAGAAGATAAACCTTGGAAATGTCATATTTGTGGTGCATCCTTTACATACAATGGCCTACTTAAAAAACACCAAAGAATACACACAGGTGAGAAACCATACAAGTGTGATGTTTGTGGTGCATCATTTGCTTACAATAAAAGTCTGAAAGAACACAAAAGAATACATACATGATAGTAGCTTTACAAGTGTAGTGTTTGAAGTGCAGTATGTTCTTTGAAGAAGACTGTGTCAGAACACACAAAAGATGACATAGAGAAGGTAAGTTGTACACAGGGGCTTTCTTGCATTCATTATATGCAGAAACACATCAAGCTTCATGGAAGTAAGAGTAGTCTTTGTGATGACAACTTTGTAACATTTTCAGAGTCAGACTAAGGTGCAAATATTGCAGTCAATCTGTAAACTACGAAACAATGCATTCCGTTCTCCAGACAACATCCTGGTTACTTGCAAAACCATTTTCAGGGCTTGGTGGCGAGAAAGAGATTGAGAACAAACATAGAAAAAGTTCACATGTCAATGAGAAATAGTGAATGTAACATATTCTGCTTCTTGATTGTTCACTAAAATACAATTTTTTTAAAGTGTTAAAAACCTTGCCTATATCTGTTTCTGCTATAATTTACATGTAAAACTTTACTGCAACCATTCAGATTGTTACCTGGAAAATAATGTTTGCAATAAAATGTTTCTTTCTGTGATTTTGTGTTGTGTATTTTATTTGTGGTTTACTCATCATCACATTTATTCCAGTTCAATCACTTGTTCTCAAAAAGGGAATTCTTTGGACAAAAAAAAAACAAGTTGTTCTAATTCAAATTTTTACAGATGATGACTCTTTTGTCCCATAACTACATTTGGATGCAAAATAAAATAAAAAGTTGTACTAGTAGTAGCCTCTTTCAGTCACGACTGACTATAGGATGATATGACTTGGAATAGTAGCCTCTTTCAGTCACGACTGACTATAGGATGATGCAACCTTGGAATAGTAGCCTCTTTCAGTCACGACTGACTATAAGATGATGTAACCTTGGAATAGTAGCCTCTTTCAGTCACGACTGACTATAGGATGATGCAACCTTGGAATAGTAGCCTCTTTCAGTCACGACTGACTATAGGATGATGCAACCTTGGAATAGTAGCCTCTTTCAGTCACGACTGTCTATAGGATGATGCAACCTTGGAATAGTAGCCCCTTTCAGTCACGACTGACTATAGGATGATGCAACCTTGGAATAGTAGCCCCTTTCAGTCACGACTGACTATAGGATGATGCAACCTTGGAATAGTAGCCTCTTTCAGTCACGACTGACTATAGGATGATGCAACCTTGGAATAGTAGCCCCTTTCAGTCACGACTGACTATAGGATGATGCAACCTTGGAATAGTAGCCCCTTTCAGTCACGACTGACTATAGGATGATGCAACCTTGGAATAGTAGCCTCTTTCAGTCACGACTGACTATAGGATGATGCAACCTTGGAATAGAAACTCTACTGAATTATTGGTTTTCTTTCTCATTGCAGCATTGTCGTTTCACTTCTCCATGTTGCTAGATCTTCTTTTCCCCAGCATGAGGTAGCTCTTTAGAGTGCATCACAACTTGGATGAGTCTGTAGCTTCATCTTCCCAGGATGTTAGAATCATGTCACACTTCCCCACAGCTGTGGTCAGCCAACTGTTATTTTGGCATCCAACTGTGCATATAGAATATCTTTGGGGAAGCAATCATCTTTCAATAAAAAAAAAATGATCTTCACTGCCTAATGAGAGTGTACATGCTTGGAAGTGTGCACCTCTACATTTGTCCCTCTGTCCTTTCATGTAATTCCAAGAATGGATTGCAGACACTGTAGATGGAAAGTGGTATGTTTGTGCTCTTGTTTTGCATAGGTTGTCAAAATTTTGCTACCAAATGGGGGGTGCTGACCACACTAACATTGTAAACCATGACCTTGGTTTTAATTGCAAGTTTCTGGTTTTCCCAAACACGCATTGTGAGATGAACAAATGTCGCAGCAGCTTTGCCAATGCAGCTGTCTATTTCTGGTTCTAGAGAGAGCTTGTCATTGATGAGGGACGCCAGGTATGTGAATTGGTGCACTGCTGTGAATTTATGTTAAGAGATGGCGTGACGTCTACTTCTTGTTCTAGCACATTTGTTTTGGTGAGACCGATATCTCTGCATGTCTGGAGATGTGATCTATCAAGCTCTCAAGTTCCTGCTAACTGGGTGACAATTGCACCATCATTAGTGAAAAACAAGTCCCTGGTGGTGACCTAACTGATCTTTGTCTTGAGCCTTGCAAGGGTAAGCAGCTGACCATCCAACATAGTTTGAAGGCAAGCTCCTACATTTGCGTTACCAAATGCATGTTTCAGTAGCAGACCAACACAGGTTCAGAACAGTGTCGTGGTCAGGACCCAGCATTATTTAACGCCATTGCGAATACCAGGTGGTTGTGATACGCTACCATTACATGGGACTGTACCTTTCACGGCTTCATGGAAGAATGTTTTTAGCTGAAGCAGTTTGCTTGTGCAGCCTATTTAGAGAGGATTTTGAAGACTACTAACCAAATCAATTGTCTTTGTCAAATCAAAAAAGGCTATATAAAATGGCTGATTCTGCTCCCATGATTTTTTTTAGTTGTAGAACATAAAAAACATTTCAATGGTTGATCTTTCAGACCTGGGATAGCCTTGGGCAGAGTCAAGGGTTGTGAGAGTGATTGTCACACAAGGAGAGCTCAGCATAGTGCTTGACCCATCACTCTATCAGCTTTAATTTGTCTGTTATTTTCTCGCCAGTTATAGGGTTGAGCTGTACTGTTTTCCTACTTTCTAGACCAATAGCTTTCTTTACACTATTATACATAGCTATTGAATCATTTAGGAGTGTATTTTGCTAGAGCATATTTTTGTTTGTTGTTCGTTGTAATAGATGTGCACTGAAAGCTTTGAAACTACATATAAACTACACTTAAAAGTGTACACAGTCCTTACCAAAGACACAGCGAATAACAAAAAAGAGTGCCAGCTCAAATTTGAGGGACAGTCACTGACCAGCCAGACAAGAGGGGTCATACCATTTTGAAGTCAAGCTTTAAAGAAATCTACTGGCCATAGATTAAGGTTCGTCACACTTGGGAGTTGAGCTTGACGTATACTTGCTGCTCAAACCTTGTACGCAGAAAAATAATAACCAATGCTAGCAGATAATTGAACTTGGCGTATCGTGAATACATAGAATCTCTATGCCAGGTAGCCAGTAAAATAATAGGCACAAAATTAAAGTAGCTCAAAATATCACAGCCCACAACCAACCAAAATTTCTACAACTATCTGAAAAAGATGCCCAACTTAGTGTAGAAACAGCAGAACTGGCAACCCTAGAGACAGGGTCAGTTAATGCATTCAACAATAGCCTTCTAATCCAGTATAATGAAGTTATTTTAAGTTAGACATTTTCTGGTCATTTTTCAGTCATGATTGGCTACTATTCAACATTTGATCTGGCAACCCCTGGCCATGAGTAAAACAAGATGGCGTCTAAATCTGAATTGGTCGAATCATTTTTGTTAACATGTTGTGGCATTTTGGAGATTTTAACTATCTGCCAACAAATAATAACTACTTCTGTAATCTGAACTTCAAAATGAGTAAGTTTCCTTTGATTATCTTATAAACCTCGAATTTTTCTCTTTGCTAGACATTGTTGGCCGATTTTTCTGAAGTCTTTTCTCATAACTACTAGTACTAACCAGACTTACAGACTAAAAGTAAACTTAAATAACTATTAATCATTCTGGAATCCTACTATCAGCTTTGTCGCTCTTCTTTGTATCTCCTCTATGATAAGGACTCCACACCTGTACACAGTACTCCAATCCAGGTCTAACTAATGCTTTATAAAGTTTGACTATCACTTCCTTGCTTCTATTGAGTTCTATACTTAATGTATTGTTTAATTTTTATTTTCATACCTGCCTTACCTAACCTTGCATTTGTCTTTTTTACTGCTACCTGGACTTGCTCACTCACCTTACCTGTGTGATCTATTATAACCTCTAGGTCCATTTCCTTATCTATCTTTTTAATATTGTTCTTGCTTGATGGCGCCAGGCTTCAGCTGTTCTTCTCTTAAGGTCGCAAGTTATTCTGGGTCACTTAAGCATTGTTTTGCCTTGGATGATTAAAATACAATTGACACTTCCGTAGGTGACAAAAATCTTTTGTGATTGCAACAAAACAACAATATTAGAAAAATCATTACAATGTATAAGAAATGGCTGTTGAAAAATGTACACAACTGAATCCCAGTATTTACTCACATTTTTGCTCTGATGCTTTCTGAAGGATACCCAGAGCTGATCTGAACTTTATCTCATCTACATGCTTATGCCCTTCTATAAACATAGTCGGAACAACAATCTTGACCTCTTGCACCAAATCAGCAATAGTGGGATCTCTTGTTTTCAACATCAGCTGTTCAATGTATCCTTTCTGGAGTGGATGAACTAGTTTAAAACATGTCAAATATGCTTTCAATTCAACAATAGACTTCTTGCTTACTATAATGATAATTAACAATGTCTAAAAATAAAATTTCAAAGTTAAAGAGAAAACAATTCATATTTTGAGTTAAAGGGCACTAACCTAGCATGAAATTGATTTTAAATTACTTTAAATAAATATTAAATTAAATATTATTACTTCACTTGAATACTTTGATTTTGACCGCTGCAAAACTGCCCGATATACGAAGACCAGAGAAAACACATGTGGCCATCACCAGTGGCAACACTAGACAAGCTCTATGGCAGTGTCGACAGTCTCAGGATGACCGCTGGTTTCTTAGAAAAAATACAGTTTGATGTCTGACAGCGTACGAAGAAGAAGAATACTTGATTTTTAATATATATTTGTTTGGTTCGCCTAATTTTTCTATTCACCAAGGCGGTGTGTGTTGCGCAATGGCTTTTATTTTACACCTATCAGCCCAGTACATCCAACTTCATGATGGAATACTTGATGACCCGTTATTCAGCGGGGGATATATCATTGGGGGTTTCAGCATCTCCATTGATCTCTTTTTTGAACTCATATTATAATCAATTTTTATATAAAATGTAATTGCCAGCAATTGTTGATAGTAGTGAAAACAATAATTTTAAATAAACTGCTATGGGTATGATCATTAATAATCAAACAACATTACTACAGCGCTCTACTAGTATTGGCTAATTGGTCTGGGATGGCAAAAAGGCAAAGAAAAAGCGGCAGGCAGTATTTTAATCAAAATAAGTTTTTGTATAAAATTAAGTTTTTGTTTGAACTTCACGATCGACTGAGGGCCATACAATTTCAAAAAACATAAAGTTAAGTGGATTAAGAATTTACAAAAGTAGGTTCTTTTCCATTCAGTTTTACTATTATTAAATGTTTTAGCAGTGCAAATTTACATATATGTAAGCCACAACCGACTTTTGATTACTGGCTGAAAGCATTCAAATGACGTATGTTAGACTTCATATGTGACCTCAACATATTTTGTCACATGCAGAATAATGTAACATATGATAGTGGCAATTGTTATTAGAAAAAGTCAGATGACAGTGGCTTAATGACTATTCTCTCGACTCGCTCTTGGATGTTCTGTGGTTCTTGTTCAGATTATTATTCACAACTCATTCACCAGGTGGTGTCAAGGACCTTATTCTGTGGAACTGATGTTCTTTCAGTCAGTTATCCTGTCTGTTAGGCTGCATTTCATTTCTGGCTTAAATTATCTTCCAGCTGCATCTTACTCTTCATGTTGTAATAGGTGTACATAAGTCTGACAATGACTCTCTGTAATCCTGGTATACAATTATGCAGTTTTTGTGCCTAATACCAGGTAGTAAAAAAGCATTTAAATTCATTCAAATGTATTTTTCCTGGATTACCATGTTGGACTAATCTTCTCTCAGCCTGTTTCTCTATCTCATTTGTGGGATCTACCCAGAGGACACTCATAGTTGTAGGGCCACCAAGACATCACACTTTGAGTCCAGCTATTCGTGCAGATTACATACATGGGCTTCTCTAATGTGGTATCTATGGCATAATTAAAAGAGGTTTGGCACTTGCTTTTGGTGTTATGAGTTTGGTCTCTTTTAGAGAGACTCAATGTTTTTCATTCCGTTGCCCTTTGAGTAAATTTAATCATCTCTGTCTGCTTTATGTAGGTTCCACACTTCAAAACCATATACCATAACTGGATTAGCCATGCTGTTAAAGGTAACCTCTACAAAAGGACATACATTCTCCGACACAGGCATTCTGAATGAAGATCAGCTGGAGGTTACCCTCCTGCTTCTTCTTTGGTCTTTGATACTAAAAATAAAGACGATGATAATGAGTGACCTTCAACAGTGCAAAGGCTGAGAGTGAAAGGGCATGTTGAGATGCAACTAGCAATATTAGTACCCGCACTGTAACCTGCCAGGTATATCACGAACGGCAGCTATTGAGGGTTGAGCTTGGCACTGGTTACCTGTAGAAACTTTGAGCACTAAAGAAATAAATGACAACGTTTACATATTGTGGTAGAAGAGGAGCAACTCAGTCGAAAATATTAGTGCACAAATATTGACAATTGTGTTATCTCATGCAGGTCAGAGAATGGACTCTGGTATCTTTGAACTGAAAGAAGAAGACATCAGGTAAGTGTACATTTGTAGCGCACATCAGAAAGATTGTTGTTGTTATCCCATAGCTGCGGAGCAAGCCTGCTCTTAACAGCCCAATGCCATTCTTATATAGGTACTGGTCTTCTTTAGTTGTTTCAGTGCTCCGTACAGTGTGTTGCCAGTTTTTATAGGTAACATAACATAAGTATTTTTTTCTCATGTCCGCAAGCGCCTTGCACTCAATGAGTAGATATCGAACAGTTTCATCAGGATGAGAGCAATGTCTGCACAGATTGATGCAGTTTAAGTGGCTATTGACTCTGGTATGTCCTGTTCGGAACTGAAACATGAGACTTTGATCTCTTCTATATAGTTTATTTATGTCATTGTTACTTTTTGGCTGTGACATTTCGCTAAATACACTGCGACTTGTTGTTTCCATCGCCCACCTGTTCATTCAGATTTCTTGAGTATTCTTAATAATTTATTTTACTGTGTGGTTACTGCAGGGTCTATCCAATTGTTGTTTCGGGCTCTTATTTTTGCCAATTTGTCGGCATCTCGTTCCATAGTAGCCCACTAAGTCTAAGGATCCATTGCAAGGTAACATTTTTTTCTGTGGGCATTAATGATGTTATTGATCGCCCTCCCCATCAAAGAATATCTCTTTTTATGGGGTGTTCTTCAGCGCCTCCAAGACCGACTTGGAGTCACTAAAAATTACTAAATCCATCTACAACAATTCGCCCAAGTCAACATGTTGGTGCAAAATCTCTACTGCTGGTGTTATAGTTATAATGATTATTAGCTGCATCTTTGGTACATTTGTCTTGTTTATTTTGTATAGTCAAGATTCTTTAGTTCAAGGCTGTCCTGCAAGCATTTTGTAAATGATGGCTAAAGAGGGTTGCGTATGGGGCTAGCAACCTCATTACGTGGAAACAATTTGCTACAGAAACCACTAACACAACAGTATACTAAGTCCTGTGATGTAGACTGCCTGTAAGGAGCCTTCTGCAGTGGTTGTCATATGCTTTCTTCTTCTTCGTTCGTTCTCAATCTCCAGCGACCAAACCCTGAAAGGGCTTAAGTAGCAGAATGTAGTCCAGAGAACGGAATGTGTTGTGTCGTAGTTTACAGCTTGGCTGCGATATTTGCACCTATCGGTCCAACACATCCGACTTCAGCAAGCATTTTTGGTTACAGGGTTAGCATTCCCTCTTCGATCCCTTCTCCTTAGCCAGTCTACCCTGATGCAGCCTGTTATCCAGGATCACTGCTGGAGGTGTAGAAGGGTCTTGGCAGCATTGGTTCGCTGGCCCTGACGCAAGGTCATCTATGGGTCGCTGACCACTGTAGCGCATGTGCTGCTCAGCATCTTGATCCCATCATATGCTTTGAATTGGGCCAAATTAGGATGATGATTGGTTTGTACAAACTATAATTACATTGTACAAAATATTATTACATTAAACTTCACATAATTCTAGCAAACTTTATTTTTCTTATTAAGGGAATAAATAAAAGGACCATGTTTGAATTTGTTTGACTTGTTTGTGTTTTCTATTCTTCCTAGTCATCAGAAACAGATCATTCATACTGTCACAGAAATCAAACCAGAAAACTGGGGAGACTGTAACCCAGATGGTAAATCAACACAGATAAAACAGGAGCTAGATTATCAGGTAAATATTTTCAGCATCATTTTACCTTTTTGCTCCATGTAAAGCACAGGGCCACTGTTACAATTGGTCACCACTCAGGAAGTCTATATCCAAACACTTTCAATGGTGGTTTCTGTAGCAATGCATTTGTGTGATGGGATTTCTAGCTCCATGCACAACCTGCTTTTCTTGCATTTTACATGCTGGGAAGGTGACAGTCATATTCTTTAAATACATGTATATATATATATATATATCGTTTTTCTTCAATTATGAGAAGCCAATTTGTTTCCCTGAACCCAATCATGAGCAGGACAGTAGATCCATGTCAACCACTGGAGGTTTGAGGCCAAAACAGCTGCTATCCACTTGTACCTAAGCGTTCTCTTCTGTACCTTCTGAAGTACGGCTTGCGTGTCTGTCACGATGGCTGCCCTTGTTATCATCATCATGAAGCTTGTCCTTTGTATCTTCTTCTTCTTCGTACGCTGTCAGACGTCAACCTGTATTGTTTAGAAAAAAGCAGCGGTCATCCTGAGGCTGTCGACACGGCCATAGAGCTTGTCTATAGTAAATCGTAAATAGGTCGAAACTTTCAATGTTCTCGTCTTCTGCAACATTTCTCATTTCTTATTATAGAAGTCTCAAATATCCATTTCAGTGCTGAGGTCACTGCTTCCATCTCCATTCTCATACTGGAGGTTGTTGACATGTATCCGCTCAGCAACAACCTGTTCTCTCATTTTAGCTGAGAAACCCCAGCCTAATGTCCCACTACGCAGCACTGATCTGTCAGTGTATAGGACAACATCACTCTCCTGCGTGTTCTCAGTTATCAGCTGATTCACCTTTTGCTCTGCTCTCCCGCTGCTCCGTTCTCTGTATTCCTTGCCTACGGTTATGATGACTATCTGGTATTCTATCACCAGTGTGGGCCCATTCTTCCCCTTTGGCCTTCGTCTCAGCTGGAGTGACGTGTTTGATTGTTGTTTTTGCCTGTGCCATCCATAATGACCCTCTCTTGATTCTTGACCCCTTGATGTCTAAGATACTACTGTGCAGAGGGTACCACGTGTCTGTGGTGACACGCATATAGATTTTGACTTGGGCCAGTTTATGTCTGGATGTCACAGATAACAATCTCAACATGTACCACATCATCAGAATCAGGGTATCTCTAGTGCAGTGCAGAACCAGTCGCATACCTTCATTCTGGGTGCGGTCCAACCTTTCATACTGTGTTCTTGATAGTGTGAGGATGCCTAGTCCGTAATCGATGACAGACAACACGACCTGACGAAATAGGATGAACAGGAGAACAAGTTGGCAGCAGCAGCCATGGTCTTGAGTGCTCCTAACCCTCTCTTACATCTTTGTACGATGTGGTCAATGTGGCAATTATAAGAAAGACAGCGATCAAATGTTACTCCGAGGTATTTCAACCTGTCACACCTGTCAATGGTGCAACCATCAAAAGTAATGCCCGGGAGTTTAGCCTTTACTATGGAATTATTCAAATGGGATCACATCATGCAGGCTTTGTTCGGATTGATCTTGGAGCTTGAGTCACTGCACCACTGTGAGATTGCTTGCAAGGTTTCCTGGATGTCTTTGACCAACTCTTGTCTGTATGAGCCAGTCCTGTACGTTAGGATGTCATCGGCAAATGTCAACGTTCGCCCTGTCCCTGTGGGTTGAGTATTGGCCATTTTCACTGTGTAGATGTTCAACAGGACCGGTGAGAGCGAAGACCATTGAAACAGTCCTGGACATATTCGCCTCAGTTCTGGTGTCCACAATTCCACACGCAGCCAACTTTTCTTTCCATCAAGGCAGCTAATATCCAACTAACAAGCCACAAATTTAAACCACACTGCTTCAGGCATGTAATTAAAGTCCCAAGATTGACACGGTTATATTCATCTTCCAAGTCAAGTGCCACCACGACTGTTTCTTTCTTTGACAATAGCCCTTCATACAAAAGTTCCAGTGTGATCCCAGGTCTCCTTCGCTATTCTATAGCTGCCCAGCGTATCGGGTAGAATCTGCCCCCGATCAAGGTAAGCCATTATTTTCATGGCCACCATCTTTTCTGGCAATTTTTCATATACATTCTTTATGGTGATTATTCTATAGCTGCTGAGAAGTGTGGAGTCCCTACCAGATTTAGACAATGAGCACAGATAGCTATGAAGCCAGTCCTCAGACACAGATGACTTCTCTATAGTGTGATTAAACTTCTTCACCATATTTCATATCTCTGTCTCGTCCAACTGCTTGAGATGACAATACTGTACTCCATCATGACCTGGGGCAGTGTTTTTGCTGGGTCGTAGGCTATTTGCAACCTCTGCCTTCATGATATCATCTATATAATTCTCTTCCCTGATGGCTGCGTCTAAGATGCCTTTATGAGTTTCCTGATGGGCATCTGTCGCCTTTGTCAGTCTGGGCCAAATATCGACGGAAAAAATTCTGACCATCCTTCTCTTTGTCTGTCTTCGGGAGCCTTCCTGTGGTGTCTTTAATGATAATCTTCTGATCAACTATTTTTGGGACTGGGGGTGGTGGAAGCGTAAATTAGAGCAGGGTTGACCCGCAGCCTGACAGACGCCATCTATGCATCTCAGCTAACCACAAAACGAACACCTGATGTTACAGCCACACAGTCCCCTTTTTTGTGACATATTCTCTGTGGGATGAGAATCCATAGAATAATTTGAGTCAATTTTTAACTTAAATTGTGTCCAAGCAGTGGCTGTTATGCCTACTCTTTTAAATTTCCAACTGGGTGTGAGCCACAGCACACAGGTGTCTGATCTACTACTCAGATATCAGGGAAATTTTACCAGATGATCCATGTGAAAAAATCTCAGTCTCCGTCGTTATTTGAACCCACGACCCCCAGCACCTAAGGCAAACACCTTACTCGATTCCACTGCTCCCCCCCCCCCCCCACCCCATATTAAAAAAGCTTCTACATCAAAATAGGTGCAAAATCGTTATCAACAGTTTCAAAGAAAATTGCAGAAACAATAGTTTAATAAATTCTACACCATCAATTTGTTTAATGGCACAGGAATTATGTATTTTTGGACAATGCAGATATCAAAAGCTCATAGTGTGATTCACAAAAACCAGACTCTTAATGGGAAGTTAAAGTGGAGGTGATATATAACATACCACATAATATCATTTTGTTCTTTATAATTTTACAAATTAAAAAATGTAATTAAGTATCTTAGAAATCCAGCTTAAAGTTACTATAGACAATGAGGAAATCTAAAATGTCACAAGTTTTGAATATTTTGGCTCAAATCAAAAGAAGGGATCAAGATGCTAAGCAGTGCATGAGCTGCAGTGGTCAGCGACTCGTAGCTGACTGCTAGCGTCAGGGCAGGCAAACCAAAGCTGCCAAGACCCTTCTACACCTCCACGTGGTGATCCTAGATAACAGGCTGCAGCAGGGCAGACTGGCTAAGGAAAAGGGATTGAAGAGGGAATGCTACCCCGGTACTCAAAAAATGCTTGCTGAAGTCGGATGTGTTGGACCAAAAGGTGCAAATATTGCAGTCAAGCTGTAAACTATGACACAATGCATTCCGTTCTCTGGACTACATTCTGCTACTTAAGCTCTTTCAGTGTTTGGTAGTGGGAGATATTGAGAATGAACGAAGCCAAGCCAAGCCAAATCAAAAGAAGAATGACCATGACAATGTGAATGTTAAATAAAATGAGGGGGCGAAAGATGAAGCAGTGAATGAACTGACGATAGCCAGCAACTCATAACTGGCTTCTTGCATCAGGATCAGTGACTGATAATTGACCAAGACCCTATTCTACCTCCAAATGAGGCCCTTTGAAACAGACTACAACCATGCATCCTGGCTACAAAGATTAGGAATGTAAGAGTGAAGACAAACCCGGTCTCCAAAATTATGTACTGAAATTGGATGTGCCAGGCAAAAATACGGAGATATCACAGCCTTGCTGTTAACTAAGACACATCACAAACATCCTTTTTGGAATGATCGCCAAAGTGGAAATCAAATGAGAAACATATGGCAGAACAAAATCAAAACAACAGAGATAAAAATTCTAAGGAAATGCATCTTTCTTGTGGCAATGTACCGATGGAAAACATGGACCATCACACAAACACTACAAAAGAAAATTTAGTTTTTCCAGAAAAATTGCACCAGAAAGTTTACCACGGACAGCAAAAAAGAAAAAAGTCACATTCTAAAGTGGCAAGTAAACAGCATTACATTAAGAAAGCTAAAATACTTTGGCCACATCAAGTAACAAAATAGTCTGGAAAAAGCTATAGTGGAAGGTATGGTACCTGGAGAACAAGTCAGAGGCAGACCAAGAAGAAGATGGCCACATGACATCAAAGATGGTGTGATGGAGGTGGGAGATCTGGCTAAAGATCAGGAGAGTAACTGTGATGAGAGCGATGTTGACCAAAGGACATGCTACATAATGAGAATTTAAGCTTTTTTTATTTTTTATTTTTTGGGTTCGCCTTTATTTTTTTCAAATCCCCAAGGCGGTGTGCGTTGCACTGTGGTTTTTATTTTGCGCCTGTCGGCACAGTGCATCCGACTTCAGCATGCATTTCATGTAAGGGTCTGCTTCCTCCTGCATTTTCTAAGGGTTTGCTTCCTCGGGGTAACGGCCGGTGCTGTGATGGGGATCGAACCCAGCACCTTTGGGTTGTGAGCCGTGCCACTAGGCCACGCCGTCCCCTATATTTTATATTTGAAGTGATCAAATGAAATTTCAGTGAAGTGTCTAAGGAGATAACTTGTAAAAGTTTATGCCATATTATTTAAAAAACAAAATTGAACATGCAGTGTGATTTAGCCAACTTTGTGCTGACATATGAATCAAAAGAGATTACCAAGACAGTCAGTCAGGATTGTTCAAATGCTGATGGGAACTTCCTGAAAATGTCAGAACAGGGGATGAAACATGGATTTATGGATATGATGTTCAAGCAAAAGGTCATTACATTGAGTTGAAACTTCTTAACTGGGACTAAAAAAATACATCTGTGTCTTTCAAATGTGAAGGGTCTGTTGATCATCTTTTTTGATTGGATGGGCACCATTCATTATGAGTTTGTTCCACATGGTCAGACGATCAATAAATAGTATTACTTGGATGTTTGAGAGGCAATATGAAGAAAAAGACCTGAAGCATGGACAAACAAAACTTTATTGCTGCACCACAACAACACACATGCATACGCATCACTGCTTATTTGTAACTTTTTGGCAAAGCATGAGATGAATGCTGTCCGACAGCCGCCCTCTCTCATGTTTTGCCCGTTGTAGTCATACTTTTTTCCCAAAGTTGAAATCGACCTTTAATGGTTGCTGATCTCAGACCATAGAAGAATTCAAAGAAATTTTGCTTCTCTACATGCGATCTATCTCCAAAATATAATTTCCAGGATAAGTTTAAAAATAATTTGGGAGTGGTGTGTCAACAATAGACCAAACTATTTCAAAGAATACAAAGTTGGAATCAATTGTAAGTAAAGACTTTTTCTTATTTATTTTATACATTTTTTATTGTTGATGGCTTGTGTGTGAATTTTAAACTGGGCAGTCAATATGATTAAACTTTCAGATTTTGTTCTTGGTGTGATCTCAATCTTCAAAGTGTGTCTAATATTGATATTGCACACTAAACTCTATTTCAGCATGAACTGTCCGTTGAGGGATACAGGGATATTATTGGAGAGGAGTACTAGCATCTGTAGGCTAGTGAAAGTGAGCCATTATTTTGGTAGAGGCACCATACAGGGGAAAAGGCATTAGAATCATTTAGGGAGTTAGTCTGTTGTGTAAATAGTGGATATGAAATATAGGCCAGAGATACTGAAATCAGTCAACAACTGCCTGTTAGATACGTTCACTATAATTGATGAGTAAACAATCTACAAATTATAGGAATGTGACATCAAATGTGCTTCAATCATGGAGCAAGCTAATAAGAGTTGCCCATTGCAAGTGAAGATGGTGACAGTATTACAATCATGGTGTTTTATGTGATCACATGTGGCAGTGAAGTCCTATAATAGTAAGCTGCAGCAACCATCCATGTCCAGTCTTTTCACCATTACTGAAAACCAGTGAACATATGTGGGTCTGCCCAGAGTGTTGTGATGATAAGTCTGTATATCAGGACAGATTGAGACATACAGAATTTGACAAATACTCGCTTCTATACATGTCTTTATTCACAGTCTGCAGTATGTACAGAAATGAAGTATCCATTTCTACGAGATCTAATCAAACTGGAACAGAAACCAGATTGTGCTGTAAGTTACCTGTCTTTCTTTTATTCTTCATCATAAAGTATTGACATATACATATATCTTGGTAGTAATATAGACAGAGTAGGAAAAACAGATATAAGAATACAAGACAGTTAAACCTTTCATAGATGATATAAGATCACTATTGTGGAACTATTGCCAGGCAGACAAGAAGTTATGAGAAAATGGTGCTGGTGGATTTAACACACATTAATGACACCAGCAGATGGCATTAAAATACATTCTTTTCTCTTGAATACTCATGATAAAGGAGATAAATGAAAATTAAAACACACATTGAGAATAATAAACTATGACATACCGTCTCAACATTATTTTCAGGAAAACTACTGAAGAAGAAGAAAAGATCCTGTCTGTCTTGTTTAAAGTACAATGATGTCTGCTCTGTCTGTCCATGAACTTGGTGTGAGGAAATAGTGAAATAATTGTTTCTAAAGTCCTTGACCTCATGACCTAATTGTCACAATTTAAGTATGATAAAATGGTTGCATGACAATATTTTCCTTTGCTCTGTAAGAACCTTCAGGTCAACACATTTCTTCTCCATTTTGCTTATTTATGAAGCATATGGTCGTCAGTGTAGATGCCTCCTTAAAGGTAGTATGTGCAAAGCACTTTGTGTGCTCTTGTAATGGTGGATTCTTTTAGTTTTTACACATTGACAACCCTCTTTAGTTGCATGCAGCGACATGTTTGAAGGTGACATTGGGTGTATACTATCTTCAGTAAGTAGCACCGTAAACCACATATGTCATCACTTTTGAACATGAAGAGGCTTCTATGGCCAATGGGAACCTGGTTAAAAAAAAATGTGGAAGTGATGGAGTGTCTCATGGACAGAGTTCAACAATAAATCTAGGAATCAAAATATGTTCAGCTCTCAGAAAATAAAAAGCCTTCAACAAATATACACCAAGTTCTCATGTCCGGAGCCAACTTCTCCAACAACTCCCTCTGTGTTTTCATTATGTTTCTTCTTCGTACGCTGTCAGACGTCAACTTAAATTTGTTCAAGGAAAGCAGTGGTCATCCTGAGGCTGTTGACACTGCCATAGAGCTTGTCTAGTGTTGCCACTGGTGATGACCACATGTGCTTTCTCTGGTCCTCGTATGTCGGGCAATTTTGCAGCAGATGTTCAGCGGTCATTTTCCCTGTACCACAGGTGCATTCGTCAGTGCCACCTATCATCAGTTTATTGAATAGGTGGTACCTCAGTCTGTTGTGGCCTGTGCGGAGTCTGAAGACCACGACCTGCTCTCTTCTGTTCAACTGGTAATACGCATCATTTTTTTGTGTGGTCAGTATGTTCTGTTTCCCATTTGGCCATGTATCTGGCCCTAATAAACCTTTTGAACTCTTCGTAGACTACACTAGAATCTAGTTGTGGTAGTCTTGCACCTTCTTTTGCCAGTCTGTCTGCCTCCTCATTGCCTTAGATGTTACAGTGGGATGGAACCAATTGTACCACTACTCTTTGTGGTGCGGACTGCTGGCATAGTTGACAGAGTACTGCTCTTAAATCATTGTTCAGAAATTTTATGGCTTTTTGGTGCTATAACCACGGCCAGGGCATCTGTAAACAGGACTATCTGGCTTTCATTGCTTTCGCCTGTCAGCATTGCTTTTACTGCAGCCTTCAGTGCCTCTGCCTCCGCTCTGAAATTGCTTGAGAATTTTCCAGTTGCCGCTGACAGTTAATTTTTTTACCATTTGTTAGGCTCAGGAATACCCCTCCCCCTCCATTCTGTGTTGTGTTTGTTACAGAACCGTCGGTGTATGCATGGGTCCAGTCCATGCTTGGGCAGTTTTCCACTATGTACCTCAGGGGTATGTCTTTTCTTTCTTTTTCAGTCTGGCTGTTCTTGTTTCCAATACCTGGTATATTTTCTACCACCTCCGGAATGATATGCTGCTTCTATGTGGGTTTGCGTACAGTAGGGATGGGCTTTGGTGTTGTTATGGTGTTCATAGCGTCTTCGCTCATCTTTGCTTTGGCTATTTCTGCAACGTTTCTCCGCTTTAGTTTCCCTTTTCCAAATCTATTTAATCTCTGATGCATTGGATGGTCTGTCAGTCTTCTGAGTTTCTCCGCTTGCTGCTGGGCTCTGCAGTCTCTTCTGCCGGTCATGGATTGCAGATTTGTAATCTTTTCAAGTTCTACAATTGGCGTTGACTTCATGCCTCCTGTTATAACTCTCATGGCTTTGTTTTTGAAGTTTGCTAATTTTATCGAAGTTCGCCTTTGCTGCTGTTGCCCATGCCACAATGCCATACTCGAGAACTGGTCTCACTCTTCCAGTGTACAGTTTCTCTTCATTATGTTTGACTCAAGCTCCTTTCTCTGTGTGTATTTAGTTCAGCCATTAGCGCTGCAGTCCTAATGACTCAAGATCAGAAACTGCTTTGTAATACTTCAGCTTGTTTTACAAATGTGTATCCTGTCCAGCACCATATTCTCCACACCTTCCATGCCACTGTCTGGTTCATTCCAACAGCTCAACATTATTAGCTCTAGAAGATGGCTTAAAAGAGGAATTTATGGAGACCCAAGTGGAACCATAAGTATTAGGTCGATCAAGTTGTAGTCCAAGAATACTCCTCTTTAGCTGTCTTGTATATGATTAGCAGTGAGCAGTAGTTCTTTTCATTGCTAACCAGTATCACACCCTGGATCTATGTTGGTCTCTGCAAAATAATGAATTCATGTTTCTTGTTATATGTGTGCTGACACGTTTCACTTCTTATACTTGCCAGACCACTAGCTCCACCAGTGAACATGCTAATATCCCTGCTGTAGCAGTCACAGTGAAAGAGGAACTGAAGTGGGAGGTAAGCAATGAGCTGAGATAATCATGTACTGCTAGACTTCAGCAGGACAGGTTTTCCATTACTGATGTCCGAGTGTGTCATCTCTGACTTTGTCATTTTATGTTATGCAAAGCCAACATCACCACACTCCAGGCTGACCAATAGGCGCTCAGACATTTTCAGCAAATCATCAAGGGAGGTGGATACTGATGGCTTTTCTAACTTGCTGGTTGTCATCATCCATCATTCCAGTTCCCCTTCCCTGTGTGGTCTTCAGTTTGATTCCAAACTCTTGCAGTCTGTGGATTACTGGATCATCATATATAGTCATTGTCTAAAAGGCAGCCATTTAGAAATGTCGTCATGTATTCCTTTCTATCCATATCTCATCACACCCTCCCTATAATTTCCAGCAGCATAAGTTGGCAGATTAGATGAATATAAACCATTTGTAATGCCCACAGAATAAATAGTTTTGAAGCCAGCATATCAGCTCTTTCATTAAGATTGATGTCAGTCTTTGGGAAAACTAACGATTCCACCTCACAAACATTCTGTGGTCTATTATAATGTAGTCTCTAGCACTTCATCCCTGACAGCAGTCTGCGGTGGGACTACGTTATTTTGATATGAACCGGGTGTTCTGTTTCAGGTGCTTCATGTGCATGGCCTTTGTGAAGATGTTGACTTTCAGAGCCAAGCCCCAAGAAGTTTAGACTGCAATCAGCCAGGAATGGTATTAGCTGATCTGCTTGTTTCCCATGACAGTAATAAAGGTATACTAATCAATTATGTCTTCATTTATACACATCATTATTATTGTTCGTATTGTATGATCAATGCGAATCATAGGGCCATTACTACAGGTGCACTTTCCTACACTCATACTGAAAGTATGAATCTGCAAACTTGTCTTGTTGGTTTTTTAAAATTTTTTTGCAATCGCCTTATTTCTCTAATCCCCAAGGCGGTGTGCGTTGCACTGTGGTTTTTATTTTGCGCCTGTCGGCCCAGTGCATCCGACTTCAGCATGCATTTTATGTAAAGGTCTCCTTCCTCCTGCATTTTCTAAGGGTTTGCTTCCCCGGGGTAACGGCCGGTGCTTTGATGGGGATCGAACCCAGCACCTTCGGATTGTGAGCCGTGCCACTTAAACACTAGGCCACGCTGTCCCCGTCTTGTTGGTTTGAATAGCAATTGTTATTCGTGATGATGTTCCCGGGCTCATACGTAACCTTTCATCAGTCAGCTTTTACTTCTTCTTCGTACGCTAGTCAGCTTTTACAACAATAATGAAAACTTAAAATGGTCTTATTCTATCCATACCTGGATATCATTCCAGTGGTTTATGCACAGTTGAGTGTAGCTTGACCTTTTTTGGCCATGAAATGTGGATTCCACTTTTCTGGTACTTGTGGCCTACAGTTTATACAGATCGGTGTCACATGATCTATGTCTGTCACAAGACTAAACAATTTGGGAAATGGGAAACTAAAGCGGAGAAACTTTGCAGAAATAGGCAAAGCAAAGATGCACGAAGACCCCATGAACGCACTAACAACACCAAAGCCCATCCCTACTGTGCGAAAACCTACCTGGAGGCAGCATATATTTCCAGAGGTGGTAGAAAATATACCAGGTATTGGAAACAAATACTGCCAGACTGAAAAAGAAAGAAGAGATACTACCCTGAGCTACATAACGAAAAACTACCCAAGCATGGACTGGACCCATGCATACACCGACGGTTCTGTAACAAATACAACACAGAACGGAGGGACAGGAGCATTTCTGAACCTACCAAATGGCAGAAAAATAACACTGTCATTCGCTACTGGAAAATACACAAGCAATTTCAGAGCGGAGGCAGAGGCACTGAGGGCGGCAGTGGAAGAAATGGTGACAGGTAAAAGGAATGAAAGCCATATAGTCCTGCTTACAGATGCCTTGGCCGTAGTCACAGCACTAAAAAGCCAGAAAAATACTGAACTTAATGATTTAAGAGCAGTACTCTGTCAACTATGCCAGCAGTCCGCACCAAAAAGGGTAATGGTACAGTGGGTTCCATCCAAGGCAACGAGACAGACTGGCAAAAGAAGGTGCAAGACTACCACAACCAGATACTAGTATGACATACAAAGAGTCAAAACGGCTTATTAGAGCTAGATACATGGCCAAATGGGAAACAGAACATACTGGCTACACAAAAAACGATGCCTATTACCAGTTGAACAGAAGAGAGCAGGTCGTGGTCTTCAGACTTCGCACTGGCCACAATAGACTGAGGTACCACCTATTCAACAAATTGAAGATAGGTGGCACTGACGAATGCCCGTGTGGTACCGGGAAAATGACCGCTGAACATTTGCTGCAAAACTGCCCGACATACGAGGATCAGAGAGAGCAGATGTGGCCATCACCATTGGCAACACTAGACAAGCTCTATGGCAGTGTCGACAGCTTCAGGATGACTGCTGCTTTTTTTGAAAAAATAAAGGTTGATGTCTGACTGCGTACGATGAAGAAGAAGAAGAAATGCTGACCTTAAATAATGTGGAGCTAGTTCTCTGTGATGTGTAGTTTTATTTATTTGGGATGTTTAACTGAGTAGAGATGGATAGGATGCACCTTCAGGAAGTAATACACAAATGTTCGCACGCATGTGTTGGATTAGAAACCATATGAAAAGAGTCAACTGGAGTTTCCTAGGTGAGGGTTTAAACAAAATGTAGTGTATGAAATAGTTGAGAGCAACCATTGGCCCAAGTGAAAAGAGTGGAACCATTGTAGTGCTCAGGACTGGCAATTATAAAATTATTATAATAGAATCTCTGACCAGGGTTGATAAGATTTGTTTCTGTTTGCCTTGTTTCCTGAGGATGGGTCGATTGTACTGTTTTACACCTTATGACACAGTGCACATATTTTGTTAATGGATTTATTTCATATGGGGTACAACCTTGGTATTTCATGAATCTGAACACAAGCACAATTGTGTTGTGAGCTGTTCCACTATTTTCCAACATTGCCCATTAAACTTGATAATCTTTTCAATGATTTGCTAGGTAAGGTTATGAGTTTACTGTATGGTGTTGTGCCACATTATTACCTATATATTCAGTTGTATATTATGACTGTCATACCCAAATGTTTTCACTTTTCAGGCAGGATCAAAGAGGATATTAATGATGTACATATGAGTCAAGATAAATTAGATCATCCCAGGAATAGTAAAGACATGGCAACTGGTAACAGGAGTAATGGAGATGAATCAACTGATCTTAGTAGCAAAGACAAGTTAGCTGATCCTAGAAGTAGTAAGGATGAGTTAATCTATTCCAGGGATAATGGAGGTGTGTTAGCAGATACCAGGTACCATTACAAAACACAATCAGAAATATATGGGGCAAAGAATGTGCAGATTGTGATGCTTCCAGATGTGGATTGTGGAAAAGGGTCAAATAAATGTGTTTCTGTCCATGTAGGAGATACTCAACTCAATGACAATGATGTAGGTCATAAATTACACAGCAGCCTGGAAAAACACAACAGCTCGAGCAGTAGAGAATCAAAGCTATACAAATGTGACATTTCTGGTGTAAAGTTGACATTGGCATCAAAAGTACAGGGACTGATAAATTATGATGAAGAGAAATCATTTATATGTAAAGAATGTGGTGTAGGGTTTGATATCTTTAGCAAGCTTAACAGGCACATCATAGAACATTCAAAAGAAAAGTCTTACAAGTGTGATATTTGTGATGTATTTTTTACAACCACCCAAAATCTAAAAGTACATAAAAGAAGGCATACAGGAGAAAAGCCTTACAAGTGTGATGTTTGTAATGCATCTTTTACAACCACCCAAAATCTAAGAAGACATAAAAGAAAACATACAGGGGAGAAACCTTATAAATGTGATGTTTGTGATGCATCTTTTAAAAAAAGGGAAAGTCTAAAATCACATAAAGGAAGACATACAGGAGAGAAGCCTTACAAGTGTGATCTTTGCAATGCATCTCTTACAACTACCCAAAATCTACATTCACATATAGTAAGACATACAGGAGATAAGCCTTACAAGTGTGATGATTGTAATGCAAATTTTACAAAAAGGGAAAGTCTAAACGCGCATAAAAGAAGACATACAGGTGAGAAGCCTTACAAATGTCATATTTGTGGTGCATCATTTGCCTACAATCAAAATCTCAAAGAACATAAAAGAAAACATACAGGAGAGAAGCCATATAAGTGTGATTCTTGTGATGCATCTTTTAAAAGAGATCAGCATCTAAAAAGACATAAAAGAAAACATACAGGAGAGAAGCCTTATAAGTGTGATGTTTGTGATGCATCTTTTACCAAAATGGAAAGTCTAAATGTACATAAAAGAAGACATACAGGAGAGAAGCCTTACAAGTGTGATGTTTGTGATGCATCATTTATAACCAACCAAAATCTAAAATCACATACAAGAAAACATACAGGAGAGGAGCCTTACAAATGTAAAGTTTGTATTGCATCTTTTACAACCACCCATAATCTAAATTACCATTTAGGAAAACATACAGGAGAAAAACCTTTTAAGTGTGATGTTTGTGATGCATCATTTAGAAGAACCCAACATCTAAAGAGACATAAAAGAAGGCATACAGGAGAGAAACCTTATAAGTGTGATGTTTGTGTTGCATCTTTTACAGAAAGGGAAAGCCTAAATGCACATAAAAGAAGACATACTGGAGAGAAGCCTTACAAGTGTGATGTTTGTGATGTATCATTTATAACCAGTAATAGTCTAATAGCACATAAAAAAACACATACAGGAGATAAACCTTGCATGTGTGATGTTTGTGGTGCATCTTTTGCTTACATTTATAATTTAAACAGACACCAAAGAACTCACACAGGAGAGAAACCATATACATGTGATATATGTTGTGTATCTTTTGCTCAAATGACTATTCTAAAAAGGCACAAAATGACACATACAGGAGATAAGCCTTGCAAATGTAATATTTGTGGTGCATCTTTTACATACAATGGCCCGCTTAAAAGGCACCAAAGAATACACACAGGTGAGAAATCATACAAGTGTGATGTTTGTGGTGCATCATTTGCTTACACTAAAAGTCTGAAAGAACACAAAAGAATACATACAGGATAGTAGCTTTACAAGTGTAGTGTTTGAAGTGCAGTATGTATTTTGAAGAAGACTGTGTCAGAACACATAAAGAAGGCAAGTCGTACATGAGTCATGTATGCGGGTATTTTGTTTTCTTGCATTGATAATATGCCGAAACACATCAAGCTTTATTGAAATCATTTGAGAAAGAATCTTCACGGCTGCGATGTTAATGGATATGGCTTCATTACAAATTTAATATGCTGAGACAATGTAACTATATACACAAGAGAAATCGTCTGTGTGATATTTGTGGTCTGGGATGTTCTTCTAGTTACAACATGCAAGAACACATATAGGAGAGAGTCCTTACAAGTGGAAAATTTGTGGTCTAGTCTGTTCCTATAGTTACAACATGCAAGAACACATATAGGAGAGAGTCCTTACAAGTGGAAAATTTGTGGTCTAGTCTGTTCCTCTAGTTACAACATGCAAGAACACATATAGGAGAGAGTCCTTACAAGTGGAAAATTTGTGGTCGTCTGTTCCTCTAGTTACAACATACAAGAACACAGAAGGACACTTACAGGATGGAAACCTTATGGGCGGTATGTTTGTAGTTTAACATATTTTTCTCAAATTTGAAAATCTTTGAAAAGACATCAACTTCTCGAAAAGGAGAGATCAAAGAACCATTTTTTGACTTCGAACTCAACACATTAAACTTATCAGTCACTAGAACATAATCCAACCAGGTCACATTCCAGAATGTTGGTTGTGCACACATAATTTTTAATGTCCAACACTTGCTGGTGTTGGGAAAGAGCTTCTTCTTCCGAGACCAGACAAATGTAGCACTTTGGATGGAACTAAACGGGATCAAGATGCTGAGCAGCGCACGCATAAGCTGCAGTGGTCAGCGACCCATAGCTGACTGCTAGCATCAGGGCAAGCGAACCATAGCTGCCAAGACCCTTCTACACCTCCATGCGGTGATCCTGGATAACAGGCTGCAGCAGGGCAGACTGGCTAAGGAGAAGGGATCGAAGAGGGAATGCTAACCCAGTACTCAAAATATGATTGCTGAAGTCGGATGTGTTGGACCGAAAGGTGCAAATATAGCAGCCAAGCTGTAAACTATGACACAACGCATTCTGTTCTCTTGACTACATTCTGCTGCTTAAGCCCTTTCAGGGTTTGATAGCGGGAGATTGAGAACGAACGAAGAAGAATGGAACTAAACAACAGCTTACAAACACTTTATGATACTTCTTTAGGGCATTGGGACCAAAGGGCACAAGCCCACAGGCCGACAGATAAATAACAAACCAATCAACACATTTTTCTATATCAAATATGACGAGATGCAGGAAGAGTGCATACAAGAGAGACTGTACGAAGGTGATATTAGTAGTGTAGGGTGTTTGCGGCAATGGCATTTAGTAGAACACACAATCAGGAGAAATGTACATGTACAATGATTCCGGTGTGAGACTTGCTACAGTATCAGAAGATCAGAAACAAAAAATACACACAGGAGAGAAACAATTCTTGTGTACTGGTTGTGGTGGACAGTTTGTGTTTTTAGTAAGCTTGAAGGACACATCAGAGGTCATTTTAAAGAGAAGCCAGACTGCAGCAGAAAGCAAGAACACAAAACACATTAAAAGGTAAAACTTTATGCATATCTTGTTTATTGACTAAAATTACATTCCAAAGAGAATATGTTTAGATACAAGAATAGTACATAATGTATATAGTGTAAATAGACCTCACATTGGTGGTAAGGTTTTATTTAATGTCGTGTCATCTACAGAGAAACTTTATGAGTGTGATGTTTCTGGCTCAAAATTAACCACCCATGGATATTTGATGAAGCACAAGGTGATTCACACAGGATTAAAATACTATAAGTGGTGTTTGTGGTAAAAGATTTGTCAGACAAATCTACGTAGTCATGAAAGAAAACACACAGGAAAGACATTTTGCAAGTGTGATACTTGGGTCTTTATTTATCTTCCAATTATTATTTGCAAAAACATCAGAGAATACACATTGAAAAGTGACTGCCATTTCAGCTTTAAAAAAATTAGGACTACAATCATCACTCTTCACTTATTTGTTGATTTTTTTTTTTGTGGGCAGTATACTTTAGTTCAAACCATGAAACTATGGTATCCTGGGCTTCCTCTTCAACTTTGATTTACCAGGTATTCTTAGCCTCACAGTGGAGCATGGGGGCCTAGTCGACAGTGAGCAGGCTTACTAGACTTGGATTATAGCGTGTCAGGGGTTTGAAATTCATGGACAGACAGAACAAAAATATGTTCCTCTAGTCGACCGAGCTGAAAATAGGTTCTGGCGTATGGGTTGGACAAGATAGAAACAGCAAGGAAGGGAACTGGTCACCTCACCTTACATGGACTGCAGCTTAGTACATGAAAAGTTATCTTCATGTCTGATGACAAATGTTGCCATGGGACTAACCTTTACCTTATCCTCACAACGCCTTTTGTCGTTGTGGGTTCAACCCAGTGTATTTTTGACTGTATTGTTAGATTTCTTCATGAATTTTCAATTGCTAAAAAATCTTGAGCAATAATGGTCAACACTATCTTGTATGTAAACATCAAATTAGACTAAGAATAAGACACTTAACCTCAACCCTTACTACTTGATACGATTCTCTTTATAGTTCCATCTATAAATTACTATTCCTATTTATTAGCACGGTGTAAATTTATCCATGGTTTATTTATATACATAATACCATAGTTTTCATTACGCATTTCTCTAATTTGCTGTAAATATTTAATTCTAATAATTTGTAGATAAGGCGTTTCACAAATGATATTTCTACTGCCTGCAGAATGTGAAACCAGCAACCCTTCCATAATGTAGTTTTGAAGATAATGTAATTCTATACCAGTGAGATTTTGAATTTCCTTTGGTATCAATGCTTCTTTAGAATCCAAATTCTATAAATATATTGTTTAAAAGCTTCTTTGTCAAAGCTATCAACTAACTTTTTTGTTTCGTCCTTAATCTTCTGTGATATTTGTAAACAGATTGTTATGTTCCAGTGCCCAATGTGAGATTGACCTTTCACTAAATACCCAGGGCATGCATTGTTCATTTCTCTGGGTTTGAAATATGATGATGCTCCCACATTTATACAATTTCATTACTATGTTTTCAGTATAATGAATTTAACTGTCAATGCCATTCAAATGATACATGCACCATATATCTCTGTTACAGCTTCACAGACTGATTAGTATTAGAATGATTACCCTAAATTTGTGACATATCTTGAGCCATTTTGTGCAATATCAGTGTGAGCTTACAATTTTCCATAAAAAAACAAGCGCAGCATGTGATTTCATGAATGACCTTTCCAACATATTGTGATGGGTTACTATATTCTTAAAATACTATACAGTGAAGACACATAATTTTTGTATATTCCCCAAATAAACTAAAATGCATCCTATTTACTTGTTATAACTGAACAAAAATGTGACATTATTTTTATCTTACAATAACAACAAATATATATTTTTATCTATTTATATCTCATAGTTACTGAGATATATTATTTTCGAGGGGGCGGCGTGGGCTAGTGGTGAAGTGACACAGCTCACAATCCGAAGGTGCTGGGTTCACTCCCCATCACAGCACCGGCCGTTACCCAGGGGAAGGAAACCCTTAGAATATGCAGGAGGAAGCAGACCCTTGCATAAAAATGCATGCAAAGTTGGATGCACTTGGACGACAAGTACAAAATAAAAACATAGTGCACCGCCTTGGGGAGTTGAGAAATAAGGCAAACGCAACAAAAAATATATATATTATTTTCATGATTGACACATATTTCTGAACGCACTATAGTGGTGGTGTCAGGGGGTCTTCTGTAGACACAATCCCAGAATGCATTGTTCATAGTAAATTTTTTGTTAACAATGTCAGCGAGAAATAGTGTATGACTTTAATGTAATATGTGCCTCTAGATTGTTCGCTCGAATGTAATGTTAAAAAAATAGGTCAAACCTTGCCTATACTTGTTTCTATCACTTTCATGTAACATTCATCTTTACTGCAATCAGTCAAATTTATACCTGGACAATCATTTCGTTAATAACAAGTTTCTTTCTGTGGTTTTCTGTTGTGTATTTGATTTCATCATTATATTTAATCCAGCTTAATCATGTGTCCTCAAAAATTGAATTCAATAGACTCTAGCAAAACAACTAGTTGATCTGATATCTACCAATAATCATTTTTCTGTCCCATAACCATATTTAGATGCAAAATATGATATACAGAGAAAATTTCACTGGCCCATAGAAACAACACTGGAAGAGAAACTTTATGGACCTGTATGTGAACTACAAAAGACAGTGAAGTTTATACACGAGACAACATTGCAGATATAGACAATATTTTAAAGCGAACGAAAGAAGAAGAAGATGCAAAATAAAATCAGTAGTTGTACTAGTAGTAGCCCCTTTCAGTCATGACTGACTATAGGATGATGCAACTTTATAGTGGTAACTGTTTTTAGTTTACTTTATCCTTGCACTGTTGTCGTTTCACTTCTCCATGTTGCAAAATGTTCTTTTCACCCAGCATGAGGTGGCAATTTAGAGTACATCTTCACTTGGATCAGTCTGCAGCTTCGTTGTCCCAGGATGTTAGACTCATATCAAACTTGCAGACATAGCCTCATCTGTGATTGCCCAAATGTTCTTTTCACCCAGCATGAGGGGGCAATTTAGAGTACATCTTCACTTGGATCAGTCTGCAGCTTCGTTGTCCCAGGATGTTAGACTCATATCAAACTTGCAGACATAGCCTCATCTGTGATTGCCCAAATGTTCTTTTCACCCAGCATGAGGGGGCAATTTAGAGTACATCTTCACTTGGATCAGTCTGCAGCTTCGTTGTCCCAGGATGTTAGACTCATATCAAACTTGCAGACATAGCCTCATCTGTGATTGCCCAAATGTTCTTTTCACCCAGCATGAGGGGGCAATTTAGAGTACATCTTCACTTGGATCAGTCTGCAGCTTCGTTGTCCCAGGATGTTAGACTCATATCAAACTTGCAGACATAGCCTCATCTGTGATTGCCCAAATGTTCTTTTCACCCAGCATGAGGGGGCAATTTAGAGTACATCTTCACTTGGATCAGTCTGCAGCTTCGTTGTCCCAGGATGTTAGACTCATATCAAACTTGCAGACATAGCCTCATCTGTGATTGCCCAAATGTTCATTTCCAATCCACCAGCTGTCTATAAAGGATATCTGTGGGAATCCGACCATCTTTCACGTGATGAGCATGATCAAGGCATTATAATCTTCACTGCATAATGAGAGTAGATTCTTGGGATACCAGTGCTATAGTGCAGCTCTGCATTTGTCACTTTGTCCCTCCATGTAATTCCAAGAATGAATCACATGCACAGTAGATGAAGGGTGTTTTGCTTGTGTTCTTGTTTGGCATAGGTTGCCTAAGTTTTGCTACCATGTCAGAGCGTGTTGATGATACATGCATTGTAAACTATGGTCTTGGTTTCAGTTATTATAAGTTTCTGGTTTTCCCAAATACACGTTGGGAGACAGTCACCACTGGGTTCTGCAGGAACCCCACAATTGCTCACTTTTATTACAATGAACTGCGACCCTGTCTCCTGTTCATCCATATCTCCCGAGACTCTATTCTAACTGCTTGCTCGTTGTCAAAGTCTCTGCCCTATATAGAAGTGTTCAGTATATAATACTTGATCATTCATGAGAAGGAGAGATGGTCTATGTCATGACCTTGGGCCGTCATGGAATCCCAGCGTAAAGGAAAGACGAATTCAAAAAGTTTTTAGCTACCTGGCAACAGGCACACTTTGCCTGATTGAATGCCAGGATACAAGTCGTTCTTCTTCTACCCAGTTGTGAAGATGTTTACCAGAAGACTGTATATCAACTGTCTTCTTCTTGACCTGGTTCCAGTCTAGTCATTTGTTTCTCTTATGTTGCCATCCTGTCAGTGGTTGTCCTATTGATCTGAATACCTGGTTCTTTGCCTCATTTAAATGGCCTTTTTTCATTTTGATGGCGTAACCAAATCATTGTCCCACTTGGGATCAAGATACTGAGCAGCGCATGAGCTGCAGTGGTCAGCGACCCATAACTGACTGCTAGCGCCAGGGCCAGCGAACCAGAGCTGCCAAGACTCTTCTACACCTCCACACAGTGATCCTGGATAACAGGCTGCAGCAGGGCAGACTGGCTAAGGAGGAGGGGTCAAAGAGGGAATTCTAACCCGGTACTCAAATATTGCTTGCTGAAGTTGGATGTGTTGGACTGAAAGGTGCAAATATCACAGTCAAGCTGTAAGCTACGACACCGCATTCCATTCTCGGACTACATTCTGCTACTTAAACCCTTTCGGGGTTTGGTAGCAGGATATTGAGAATGAATGAAGCCAAGCCATTGTCCCTCTTGAGTCTGGAAGGTCTGTGTCACAAGGAGAGTGTCCCTCTTAAGATCTGCAAAGAGTGTGTCTGCAAGGACTGCGTCCCACTTAAGTCTGCAAGGACTGTCCTATTTAAGTCTGCAAGGAATCATTCAATCTTCTTCTTTTTCTTTGTTCGTTCTCAATCTCTCGCTACCAAACCCTGAAAGGGCTTAAGTAGCAGAATGTAGTCCAGAGAATGGAATGCGTTGTCTCGTAGTTTACAGCTTGACTGCGATATTTGCACCTTTCGGTCCAACACATCCGACTTCAGCAAGCATTTTTTTAGTACCGCGTTAGCATTCCCTATTCGATCCCTTCTCCTTAGCCAGTCTGCCCTGCTGCAGCCTGTTATCCAGGATCACCACGTGGAGGTGTAGAAGGGTCTTGGCAGGTCTGGTTCGCTGGCCCTGACGCTAGCAGTCAGCTATGGGTCGCTGACCACTGCAGCTCATGCGCTGCTCAGCGTCCTGATCCCAATCATTCAATGAAAACCCGTCACTTCTCTAGGTGCATAAGCCATCGACAACATCTCGCCAGCGTGCATGGTCCTGGGCTGCTCTTTCTGCTTCGCTCTATGCATAATTGTTAATTTTAGCCCCTTCTCACATTTTCTTCTCCACGTATTTTCTCTTTCTCTTTTCCCCTCAGGATTCCATGTAAGAGCCTGTCTGGCTATGTTAGACTGTGCCTTCCGCAGCGTATGTCCTATCCAGCCCCATTTTCTTCACTTAATTTGTTGTTACAATGACTATTGTTGGCTCCTTTCCCACAAGTCCTCATCCCTCACCAGGTCCTGCCACTTTATGCCCACTATCCTTCCTAGGCTGTTAACGGAGGACTGGAATCTTTGTTGTATGACCTTGGTCGTTCTCCACGTCTCCGCTCCATACAGCAACACCGACTTGACACTGGCGTTGAATATTCTAACTTTGGTGTGAATCTTCATATCTCTAGATGTCCATATATTGTTTAGTGTCAGGAATGCACCTCTTGGCTTTCCAATTCTGATCTGCACATATGTACCTCCTGATGTGTCTATTGTGCTGCCCAAATAGGTCAAGGTATTCACTTCCTCCAACTGCTCTCCCTCCAGCATGATTGGTTCGTTGTTGTTAGTGTTGAGTTTAAGGAGCTTGGTTTTCTTCATGTTGATATTCAGTCCCAATTTGGCCAATTGTTCTTTCACCCTATCAAGTTTCTCTTGTATTTGACTATGAATATATGACAAAAGCACTAGATCATCTGCGTAGTCCAGGTCAATAGTGTCCACTGAATACCAGTTTCTTTGTGTCTTCGATCTAATCTATAGCCAATAAGAACAGGAAAAGTGATAGCAGGCATCCCTGGTTACACCTAGAAACTGTCAGTCAGTACTTCATGTACCATTCTACAAACTGTGTCTTTGTACATATTCTGGATGAGGGTTGTGTACTTCTCTGGTATCCCATAATGTCTCAACAGTTGCCATAGAGTTCTTCGATTCATACTGTCAAACACTTTTCATAGTCTATAAAATTTGCATATAGGGATGATTTCCGTTCACTGCTTTGTTCTAGAATGATGCGTAGCGTAGCTATATGATCTGTGCATGATCTTCCATGGCGAAATCCTGCCTGTTCCTCTCTGAGCTTTTTGTCTACTTCAGTTTTAAATCTTTCCAAGATAATTCTGTTGAATATCTTGCCTGGCATCGACAGCAGTGTAATCCCACTATAGTTGCTGCAATCTGCCAGATCCCTCCTTCTTAGACAGTGTAATCAGATGTCCTTCTTTCCATATCTTCTTGAATAATCCTTGCAATTTATCAGTGGCCTTATCTATTTCTGCCATTATGGTTTCTGCTGATATAACATCTGGTCCTGCCACTTTCCCATTCTTGAGTTTGGGTATGGCTTTTTGGATTTCTATCTTACTTCGTGGGTTGCCATCCAAGTTCAGGGTCTTCTCTGCTGGTAGAATGTTTGGTGCTTCTTGTGCTGGAGGTCTGCTTTGACTTTCTTTGAAACCCTCAACCCATCTTTTCTGTTATTTCTTTGATGATGTCTATATCATGCCTTCTCTATCTTTGATTGTTTTGTCTGTCTATATATCTTTTTGCTATTTTCTTTGTTGATGAGTAGAGATCATATTTCCTCTCTCCTGTGCCAGCTTGTAAATATTTTCCTATTTATTTTTCCTTATACATGTCTTGACCTCTTTGTCTGTAACAGTATCATTTCTGTGCTTATGCTTTGATGGCTCGGGTTCAGCAATTGTTGAGTTTAGCTTTCTTCGTTTTCCTTTCTTCAATTTTATGTAATGTCTCTGTTGTGATCCATTTTTTGTGTTGGTTTCTCTTCAATCCCACAGTTTCTTCACGTCTTATTCCACATCTCTTTAGCCTGGTCCCACATACTATTAGTGCCCATTTGTTCATCCTCATATAGCTCTTGATATCTGATATTAAGTTTTAAGCTAAACTGTCTTCTTCTCCTGTTGTTGTAATAAGTGTACGTTATATCTTGTTCTCCTTGCGCCCTGTACTGGGTACTTTTTTAGTTTGAATTGCAAAATTCCCAACAACATGTGGTTGTCTGATGCTACATTTGCACCTTGCTTTACTCTTACATCTTGTAGTGTATTTCTGAATGCTTGACTGACACAGATGTGGTCAATCTGATTTTTTACATGGTCTGGAAATCTCCATGTGGCCTTATGTATCTTTTTATGTGAAAACATGCTTCCTCCATTTATGATTTTGTGTAGCACACATAGCTCTGCAAATATTTCTCCATTTTATTCAGTTTATCTATTCCATTCTTCCAATAATCGGTCCATAACCTAGGTTGTCTGCTCCCACTTGAGTATTAAAGTCTCCCATTAAAATTAGGAAAAGTTTCCTTATCTGCGTGTCAAAGACCTCATTCAGCTGTTGTAAAACTCTTGCTTTTTATCATCGTTGGCCTCGTTAGTTGGGGCATATCACTGAATGTTTATATTGATGCGTTTGTTCCACATTCTAAAGCTTGCGCTCATTATGTAATTGGTAATAGCCTCCCACTTTATGAGCACCCACTGTGCTTCTCTGGAGAGCATCAGTACCACTACCTCTGTATGTTGGGCATCAGTTCCCTTGTTCCAGAATACATTATCATTTCCCCAGTTGTCAGTCTCATCTTTCCTGATTGTGTCCATCTTGTTTCGCACGGTCCAAGCACTCCCAATTTGTAATTTCTCATCTCTTTAGCTATCTGTGCTGTTTTACCTGGCTGGTACATTGTTCTAACATTCCATGTCACTATATTTGTTTTCTTCTTGGTATTCAGAAGGGCAGTGAGCTGTGGAGTTTCTTTGGGTTTTCACACCACTCTATTATTCTTCTCTTTTCCGAATGCCTTTTCTTTCCCAAGGCTATTTGCTTTTGCATTGTTATCAATGTTTTCTTAACTGACTTTTCAAAAATAGATTTGGGTGGTCGGCCCTAACCTAACCTATTATACTCTAGGTGAGTTGTCCATGTTTAGTCTATTCCCTACTCCATGACCTATCCAGCGTATGTGACCCTTCTGGAAGCTTTCACTTCCGTTGGCTTAGCTCCTGTGATCATTGAGACATGCAAGCCCTCTCAGCACCATTTCAAGGTAACAGACTTGAGGGAGTCTGCAAAGAATGTTTCTCACTTGAGTCTGGAATGAGTATGTCCCACTTAAGTCTGCAAAGGAGTGTGTCTCACTTGAGTGTGCAAGGACTTGAGTTTCAAAATTGTGATCTAACTGAAACCCTTGTCTCTTCGTCCATTTTGTTACATTTTCCCAGAATTTGGGAAGCAACCATCATGATGACCTCCACACTCACTAGGAGGAGCCAATTTCCTGTTAATATGTGCAGCAGACGCACACCTCCCTCTTCTGGAAGTATCTGCACTATTTCTCTCTTCATCCTTAATAAAAATCACATGGTGGGCGCACACATAAACCCCAGCCCCCTATGGTGGTCAGCCGTTATCTTCTTTTGTGTCTCGATCTGTCCCTAATGTGTGGTTTTGTGCAGCCATATTTGTATTGGTCTGTTAATCAGCCCATTAGTAGCAGTTGTTTGTAGTTGAGTTATCTATTCTAGGCAAGCTGAGTTATGTATTCTAGGCAAGCTGAGTTATCTATTCTAGGCAAGTTGAGTTATCTATTCTAGGCAAGTTGAGTTATCTATTCTAGGCAAGCTGAGTTATCTATTCTAGGCAAGCTGAGTTATCTATCCTAGACAAGCTGTCCTACTTGACTCAATCTTCCCTACCCATCTTGAACTGTCCGATGAATTCAGATGTAATAAACCAACATTTAGTAACAACAGACCCAACATTCTCAGATCAGATAAACAATGAATAAATTAAATATGTGAAGATGAAAACATTAAAAATATTTTATTTACATAGCATACATATCCAATCGTCAAGTTTATTTACATAACATACACACAATAGTCAAGTTTATTTACATAACATGCACCCAATAGTCAAGTTTATTTAGGATCAATGTTAAGGGTGGCCCGCTTATGACTATACTTGATCTTTCTGTAAATTATAACTTTTAATTGATGTTCTTGTAGTGTCAATCTAAGAAAACTGCCTATTATCACTGTAACAAAAAAATTGATTGATTGGCATTTACAAATAAGTGTCCATATTTTTCTTTCTTCACTCTCTTTCTTAATCCTAAGAGAGAAAGACAACTTATTAACCTAAATTTCACTTCGTGCATCTAAAAATAAACTTGTATATTTCTTTGCCTGAATTTTGTTTTTCTGAACATAAAAAAAACCATACACTTTCTTGCCTAAACACTGATTTTCTTAATTTATGATTTCTTTTATCAGAAATCAGGTAATTGCTAACATTCCTTCATAGCACAGAAAAATGACGAGTAGAATTCTCAAACACGCGCCAAGTGTTTTCAGCATCCAAACATGTCATAGTAGAAGTTAAGTACTTGCAAAAATTGCTTCAGAAAACATGGAATATGTGTCTGAATGTCTTAGACAACTTCTTCTAATGACCGGTGCATGCTTAATTCCTAACAATTGCTTTCGTTAATTCTGCCACACCTGCTGATGTACAAGGGACCACTAGTAAACATAAACATTTTGTCAGGATAACTAGAAAACAAAATTGATTAAGTATATTAACTATTCTAGAGTGAACAGTACACATCTGACACCTGGTGGTGGAATGAGCAAGCTATACTATTTTTGAGCGCTTTGTTTTTCAAAACGGTGTCACACCAGTTGACTTCAGTGTAGGAATAGCGTGTTGTGATGAAATTTCTGGTGAAAAAAGGTTCAAATCTCGCTGAAATTCATTGCTGAGCATCATGTGTTTGAAGAATAGATTGTAGTACATTCATCAGTGTTTGTATGGTGTAATAGCTATCTTGAAGGTCGTGAATCTATCGAGGAAGGTCAACCGAAAAGTGTCATTACGAATGAAGTCATAGTTTGTTGAAAAGGTTATTTTAAATGATCTGCGAGTTACTGTATGCAAAGTCGCGATGGTTACTGGTATAAGGAAAACTTATGTGGATATTATAATCAGAGATACCATAAATTTTCGTCAATGGTGCTGAAACACAATATGGCCGCCAAAAATTGTAAAACGATAAATGTCAAAGATTATGAAAAGTTCAACCTATTTACAATTAGTGGGAATGAAATACCAGAACTAAGATATGCAGATGACAACAGTTGTCTGTTCAAAGAATGCTGCTGGGCTGGAACAGATGACCCTGTGGGTTAAACACAGCCAGGAACAAAATCTATACACAATCAATATTATGAGCACTGACAAGGTATAATCCAGCCCTAATGTTATCATAGACAAGAAGTTAGGGATATTTGAACTCAATTATAAGCAACAATGCCCAAAAAAAAGCAACAAAAATGGCCAAGTCAATGCACAAAAATGACAAAACCATAAATCCTGAGACTTGCACCTTCCCAGTGACAAAGTATGGATATGAGAAATGGACAACCACATTAACACTAGGCATAACACAGAATCCTAGCTAAAATACAACCAGAAAGTGAGAAAACAAACCCAAACAAAAGAAACAATAGATAGCAAAAAAGAAAAACACAGAAATTCAAGAGCTGGAATAAGAAGAAAATTGGATGGTAAACAATACTAAATTGGATGGTAAACAATACTAAATTGACTGGTAAACAATACTTTGACCATATCAAATGGCCCAATTGTTTAGATAAAATCACACTGAGGTAGTATGGTACCACACAAGTGAGGCAGATGGGCACAGGACATTTAATGAGGTTCTGTCTACAACAGCGACAAGCAGGAAAATATGAAAGGAACAGTCCAGTTTGATGGTAATGCATCACAGCCATTCAGTATTCACAGTGGTGTTAAACAAGGCAGTGCAATTGTCTGAGGACCAGTTCACTTACCGGTGATGGTGGAGAGGGCTCACATCAACAATAAGCTCTCTAGACCCCAAAAGCTGCTGCCATAATTTCCCCATTTCACATGTGTCTGGGTAAACCCCAAACTTACAGCCATGGTCTACAATGCCTGTGTCATCAGTATGCTCCTATATGGTAGTGAGACATGGACAGACTATGCCAAACAAGAGCAAAGGTTCAACACCTTTCACCTACAGCGTCCCATAGAGAAATGACGTGACCAATGCAGAAGTGCATTATTGCACCAGTCTCTAAAGTATATACTCTCTTTAGTCAGTGATGGCTGCTTCTCCGATGGATGTTTGTCACATGGAACATCCCCAAAGATATTCTCTATGGCCAGCTGGCATGTGGCAAAAGAACAGTTGGCCCATCACAGCTCAGGTTCAAAGAGGTCCAGGTTTTACATAGACTGCTCCAGATAATTGGCTGCTGGGTCAGATCCCCTTTTTTTCCAATCACCCTGGTGAAGTTGACTGTCCGAACAGGTACGGATAGAAAAGGAGATGGCAACAAAAGAGTAGGAAAAACCGGAGAGACCTCAGAAAGTCATTGAGATAAATGAGAAAAAATACAGAGCTATCAACTGGTTTACAGCCTTAGCAAGAGAATCGAGAATCTGATACTGCAAGGTCACAATAACAATAGGTCAACCTTTCTACAGTAGAAGATTCTAAACTTATGCTGCGATGTGATCAAATAATAGTAGAGCCAAACATCTCTATAGTAGAAGATTCTCCACTCATGTTAGATGATCAATAGTAATGCTGAATCTCTCTAATGTAGAAGACATGTTGTAAGTTGAGCAATAATTTTGCCGAACCTCTCTATAGTAGAAGATCATCAAATCAGACACAGAATTCTATCTGCAACGATTCTTTCACATGTGTGTTATTTTGTGCTTCTTTAGCCAGCATCTTTCACTTAACTCTACTCCACAAACATCGCATCTTTCACTAAACTCTACTCCACAAACATTGCACCTTTCACTAAACTCTACTCCACAAACATCACATCTTTCACTAAACTCTACTCCACAAACATCGCATCTTTCACTAAACTCTACTCCACAAACATCACATCTGTCACTACCATCTACTCCACAAACATAACTTCTCAAAGGCTTTTATCCTGGATCAGTTCGTCTCTTCAAGTCACCATTACTTCTAAATCCCAAACTACACATAACACATTTTAATATCTTCTCACTTGAATTAATCCTTTTGTGTTTATTCTTTGCCACAATTGTCAGCAAACACCAGGCTACAAACACCACACTTGAAAGGCGTCTCTCCTGTATGAATTCTTTGTTTCTTTTGATGTCCATTTTGAGTAAATACACCATCACAAACATTACACTTGTGGCTTTTCTCATGTATGAATTCTTGTATGTGTCTTCAGATAATCATTTCTAATAAATGCCACACCACAAACATCACACTTGTAAGGCTTCTCACCTGTATGAATTCTTTTATGTGTCTTTAGATGTTGATTTGTAGTAAATGCAACACCACAAACATCACACTTGTACGTCTTCTTTCCTGTATGAATTATTTTATGTTTCTCTTGATGTTTATTTTGAGTAAATGCCACACCACACACATCATAATTGTAAGGCTTCTCACCTGCATGGGTTCGACTGTGTCTCTTCAAGTTATTATCACTTATAAACCCCAAACCACATATATCACACCTGAATGGCTTCTCGTTTGTATGAATGCTTTGGTGTTTATTCACGCCACATTTGTCAGTAAAACCAGCCCCACGAACATCAGATTTGTGAGGCGTCTCTCCTGTATGAATTATTTTATGTGTCTTTAGATGTTTATTTGTAGTAAATGCAACACCACAAACATCACACTTGTAAGGCTTCTCTCCTGTATGAATTCTTTCATGTGTCTTCAGATAATCATTTCTAATAAATGCCATACCACAAAAATCACACTTGTAAGGCCTCTCACCTGTATGAATTCTTTTATGTGTCTTTAGATGTTGATTTGTAGTAAATGTACAACCACAAACATCACACTTGTAAGTCTTCTTTCCTGTATGAATTCTTTTATGTGTCTTTAGATGTTGATTTGTGGTAAATGCAACACCACAAACAACACACTTGTAAGGCTTCTCTCCTGTATGAATTCTTTTATGTGTCTTCAGATAATCATTTCTAATAAATGCCATACCACAAACATCACACTTGTAAGACTTCCCTGCCATATGTTTTTTCATATGTCTCTTCAAGTACTTTAGACAAATCAACTTAGCACCACACAAATCACAGCCATAAGGTTTTTCAGCTGTGTGTATTAACTTGTGTTTTTTCAGTGTAATACTTTGAGAAGACCCCAGGACACGAACACCACACTTGTAAGACTTCTTTCCTGTATGTATTTCGTTATATGTCTTCAGATGTCCACTTTGATTAAACAATTCATAAGATCTTTCTCTCGTATGCAATCTTGTATGGGTCTTGAGGTTACTGTCCAAGCCAAAAACATCATCCTGGCAACAGGAATTAACACCTGCAATAAATTAAAAGGAGACAAAGCAATGATCAAATACAAACACACAACATATCTTTCTCTATATTTATAGCTAGATGATTACTTGTATATAGAATTAAAAATACTAAACCTGACAGAAAAATACAAGCGTATGAATAAACATCCAATGCAGGGAAAAGTCAATGAATTAACAAAAAACCGCATAAAAAGAACAAGCTTCAATCATCTATCAAAAGCCCTTACAGCCAGGAACAGTGACATCATATCAAAATGTCCAATAACATGGGAAATGATACAAGTATATAAAAATACAGACTAACAGCCCAACTTCACGGTGGAAGCGAAAATATCAGGTATCGATAGAAAGGTGGGAGAATCAGACCATGCTTGGAGAGAGAAAAGCCCTAAAGCATATTGGAGACGCCTATCCTCAACCCATGTGGACGCACGTCTACACAGATAGATCATCGGAGGAAGCATTGAGGAAAGGAGGGGCGGACCTCGTCATATTTCTACAGGATGGAACCGTTATAGAAAAAGCAAGTGCTGCCGGGGAGCCCTCGACAAATCTAAGAACAGAGCAACAGGCAATAATTGAAGCAGTCAAACTATTCGATGAAAAGGGGTTAAATGATAACAAAATAGTGTTTTTGTGCGACTGCATGGAAATTTTGCAGGCCACACAAAGAGAACCACGAAATAGTATGGAAATGGAACTGATATGCCAGCTAAACAAACTATCAGACCACAATAAAATCACCCTCCAGTGGATTCCAGCTCACTGCGGCATACCTGGGAATGAATGGGCGGACAGGCTAGCCAGGGAGGGAAGACAAAGAACAATTCACCCACCCAGTGTCACTGCCATAAGTCAAGGCAAACATTTAAAAAAAATATAAACAACAGTAGATAGAGAGAACAAACAGTAAATACCCACAGGACCCAATCAATAGACTGAATAGGAAACAGTATACCACAATTTTTCGCCTCAGAACAGGTCATTGCAGACTAAATGCACACATGCATAAAATGAAAGCAACAGACTGCACAATGCACATGTCAGAAAGGACCCTAGACTCCAGAACACATCCTGCAAACATGTCCACTGCACCAAGACTCCCGTGAGAAGACCTGGCCCGAGGAGAGAAACATACAAGACAAACTGTGGAGAACCATTGAGGACCTGCGACTGACGTGTCCCTTCATGGAGGCAGCCCATCTAGTGGCATAAAACGAGCATACGAACCAAACCGAACACAAAGAAGAAGTATATAGAATTGACTACAGGAAGACTATCTGAAGTGCAGCCACTTTCAGCCATAGTGAAGAGTATGGATACTGATGAACCGTATAGCTTACTGGATGTACACATCCCTGATTTATTCTCCCCCATCTTTGATCTCCATATGTCTCATTCTCTCTCAGGATTTCAGATTCATTGATTTAAACAGGTATGTGTGCTCGTTATCCATATCTAAGACTGGAGGTGATTTGTAGAAAAGATTTTCTGGTTTAACAGGAAAGTCCTGCCTGTAAGCATTAATCCACAAACATTACACTTGTAAGGCCTTTCTTCCACATGAGTCCTTACATACCATTGTAGCTGCTTACCTTATCTCAGTCTTTTGTCTCCTTTTTCTTCTTATGCAGCTGGTCTTAGGGTGACCACAGCAGCTGGTCTTAGGGTGACCACAGCAGCTGGTCTCAGGGTGACCACAGCAGCTGGTCCTATGGTGATCACAGCAGCTGGTCCTAGGCTGGCCACAGCAGCTGGTCTTAGGGTGACCACAGCAGCTGGTCCTATGGTGATCACAGCAGCTGGTCCTAGGCTGGCCACAGCAGCTGGTCTTAGGGTGACCACAGCAGCTGGTCCTATGGTGATCACAGCAGCTGGCCACAGCAGCTGGTCTTAGGGTGACCACAGCAGCTGGTCTTAGGGTGACCACAGCAGCTGGTCCTATGCTGGCCACAGCAGCTGGTCTTAGGGTGACCACAGCAGCCGGTGCTATGGTGATCACAACAGCTGGTCCTAGGCTGGCCACAGCAGCTGGTCTTAGGGTGACCACAGCAGCTGGTCTTAGGGTGACCACAGCAGCTGGTCTTAGGGTGACCACAGCAGCTGGTCCTATGGTGATCACAGCAGCTGGTCCTAGGCTGGCCACAGCAGCTGGTCTTAGGGTGACCACAGCAGCTGATCCTAGACAGACCTCAACAGTTGGTCCTAGGCTAACCAAAACAGCTGGCCCTAGGCTAACCAAAACAGCTGGCCCTAGGCTAACCAAAACAGCTGGCCCTAGGGTGACTTCAACAGCTGGCCCTAGGGTGACCACAACAGCTGGCCCTAGGCTGACTTCAACAGCTGGCCCTAGGGTGACTTCAACAGCTGGCCCTAGGCTGACTTCAACAGCTGGCCCTAGGGTGACCACAACAGCTGGCCCTAGGCTGACTTCAACAGCTGGCCCTAGGGTGACCAAAACAGCTGGCCCTAGGCTGACTTCAACAGCTGGCCCTAGGGTGACCACAACTGCTGGCCCTAGGCTGACTTCAACAGCTGGCCCTAGGGTGACCACAACAGCTGGCCCTAGGCTGAACTCAGCAGCAGGTTCTAATTAAAAAATGTATCAACCCAGCTATGCACCACTTTTCGCGGCAAACACATCTCACCAAAAGCTGAAAGTATTTTCTTTGCCCCATCCAAAAACAAAAACATGAACACACAGTTCTTTGATAGATGCTCTGTGAGCGTGAACACATTATGTATCTAGTGTTAGCTACCTACAGTAATCCCAAAGCTGGATGTTGCTGACACCTTTGGAAACTACCAACTACATTTTTCAGCTATCCCATATCAGTGTGTGATATACTTACTGACTTAACCTTGTATGTTGAAGTATATCATTTTTTTAAAGTATAGTGAGGATGATTGTGTGCTTGATGTGCCAACTCTATCCCCATTCCATGTTTCTTTAGTGTCTCACTTGCACTTTCTATCCATCTATTTTTAGCTCTGCAACCCTGTTGTCTGGTGTTGCACATCCACACAACTGATAACTTTTGTAGCATTCTTATCAGGTGTCCGAACCATTTTATTCTCTGCGTTTCCATGTATTCCGTGCACTGTGCTGCACCCACCTTCTGTCTGATTTCTTAATTTCGCACTCTGTCAAGCTTTGTGACCCTTACAACTTTTCTCAAACACCCTAATTCGCATATCATAAATTTTATTTCCTGCGACTTGGTGAGAATTCATGTCTGACACTGGTATTCTTCTGCTTCTTCGTACGCTGTCAGACGTAAACCTGTATTTTTTTTTTTAAAAGCAGCGGTCATCCTGAGGCTGTCAACACTGCCATAGAGCTTGTCTAGTGTTGCCACTGGTGATGGCCACATGTGCTTTCTCTGATCCTCGTATGTCGGGCAGTTTTGCAGCAGATGTTCAGCGGTCATTTTCCCGGTACCACACGAGCATTCGTCAGTGCCACCTATCTTCAATTTATTGAATAGGTGGTACCTCAGTCTGTTGTGGCCTGTGCGAAGTCTGAAGACCACGACCTGCTCTCTTCTGTTCAGCTGGTAATAGGCATCGTTTTTTGGTGAAGACACTAAGAAATAGACACATGTTATGTCATAAACGGCCACAGCACACTAAGAAATAGACACATGTTATGTCATAAACGGCCACAGCACACTAAGAAATAGACACATGTTATGTCATAAACGGCCACAGCACACTAAGAAATAGACCTAATGTATGAAAATGAAAGGTTGCTACGGACTCCAAATACCACCATGGTGAAATGGATTCATCTTTGACAGCCCGACTTAATTTAGCTGAGATCTGTCGTTCAGTCCAAGCCATGTGCTGCAACTCTGTATGTCAAATTGATGTTCTTTTCACAATTAAATGAGTTAATATTAGCCCTTTTCAGTCTGCGCTAATTTTGCTGATTTGTCTTCCATTCGGGGCACATGCTTAGAATGTCAAACAGTTTTATTCAAAACAAAATTCATTAATATCAAACAAAATGGTCGCATATCTAAACATGATAAGACACTCAATTGATCTATTTAGGACATGAAGTATTCATAGTCGTCTTCTTCTTTGTTCATTTTTAAACTCTCACTACTAAGGCCTGAGAAGGGCTTTGCAAGTAGCAGTGTGTTGTCCAGAGAACGAAATTGACTGTGTCAGCTACAGTGCAGAAACTGGAAAAAATCAAGGCACACGCACACATCAACAGAATATGGTCATGTGACAGTCTACCCTATCATTATGATGTTGCTCCTACAAGTTACAATCGAAGAGGAGCTTTGCTGAGCCCCCAGCATTGAGGGGGACCCACTCAAACGACCAGTACATATACTAATCTAGTGGTCAGAGAGAAGCAGAGAAGTGCGACTGATCAACAAACAAGGAATCTAAAAATGGTATAATGGAATGCAGAGGGTGTGAGAAGCAAGAAACCCGAACTACAAGAATTTCTCAAGTAAAACGACAGATACCATTTGTATCCAGGAAACACACCTAAAAGAAACTCAAAGATTTACCAACAGAGAATATGAATCCATTCGTCAAGATTGGGAAAAATTTGCCAAAGGATACCGGTCAAAAACTCTATTCCTGCAGTAGAAAAAAAATAGACCTGGACCAGGTGAACTCGAGTACATCACAGTTAAGATCATTCTAGGCACAATGATAGCAAACTGCTATAGCCCACCAGCCACAGCTCTGGAAACACACAAAGTCAAAATCGAAGAGTCGAGACATCTCATAGTGGGAGATTTTAACCAATTACACCCTACGGCGCCCAAAAGCACCCGACGAATTTTCATGCGCGAACACCCTAACGCGCCCGTAAGCGCCCGGGAATTACCGACGATCACGGGGAATCCCCTGCTTTTAATTTCAATTCAACAAGCACGATCTTTTATACGAAACGAAACGTTCGTGTTTTTAATAGCTTTGCCGGATATTGAAGTTTCATTTGAAACCAAAACAGCGTGTGTAGGAGTACCTCGAGAAAAGTTACAATTTTTCAAAGTTTGTCTTCATTTTTGCGAAAACGATGGCCTTTGCGATTCTCGGCGGATGGCTTCAAGATATGAAAGATGCTCCTAATAGTGATATACCTACAAGTGATACGGAAAGTGAAACTGAATCAGATGTAGACGTTATTGTTAGCAATAATAATGATGACATCGGCGATTCGGATTCCATTGATGCCGTGATTGAAGGTGATATGGATGTCGAATTCACTGCTGATGAGCCTAGCTGGAGTGAAACATTGACTGACGTCAATATTGAAAATTTTACGGAGTCTAGCGGCCCTGTCCATAGTCTAGGCCTAGGAGCATCGGCAATGGATTATTTTAATTTATTTATCCCAAACACTTTTATTGAAGTGATGGCCACGCAAACGAACTTGTATGCTGAGCAGGTGCAAGCAAACAAAGGAGTTCAGGACAAGTATTGGAAGCCAGTGGATGTTGAGGATATACGAAAGTATATCTACATCAACATGATGTTTGGCATTCACAAAATGCCAAACTACAGATTGTACTGGTCCACTAATAAACTCCTTCGTGTTCCAGCTGTTGCAGATGTAATGGGCAGGCAGCGGTATGAGAAAATAAACCAATATTTTCACATAAATGACAACACTAACCAACCTGCTAGGGGCACACTCAACTACGATCCCATGTTCAAAGTGCGGCCTCTTTTGGATTTGGTTAGACCTGCCTGCTCTTCTGTTTATAAGCCAGACAGGCACATAAGTGTGGATGAAGCCATGATTGGTTTCAATGGCAGGGTGTATTTCAAACAATACATACATGGCAAACCAACTCCATGGGGAATAAAAGTCTGGTGTGTTGCAGAAGCCAAGACCGGCTACATGCTGAATTTCAAATTTTACACCGGTAAAGAGAATGAGCCGATGCAGAATGGTATTGGCCACAGTGTAATTATCAACAATGCAGCTGATTACCTAGATAAATATCACTGCATTTACTTTGATAACTACTTTTCTTCTGTCAAGCTTGCCGAGGATTTGTTGAAACGAAAAACCTACAGCTGCTCAACTACTCGGCCAGCTCGGAAAGGATGGCCATTCCCAGCCAAAACCAAGGCGAAGAAAGGGACGTTGCTGATGAAGCAGAAAGGCAATCTAATTGCAACACAGTGGACAGACAAGAGGCAGGTGAATGTAATATCAACAAACTGCAACCCTACAGTCGGTGTTGCAAGTCGCCGCACAAAACATGGAGTTGAGCAGCAACCAATACCAACCCCTGTTCTTGACTACAACATGTACATGGCAGGGGTTGATCTTGCAGACCAATATCGTTCTTACTACAATATTGGTAGAACAGGAAAAAAGTGGTGGAGGTATGCTGTTTGGTTTTTATTTCAAATATCAACTATAAATGCAATCCTCCTAATGAGAGCAGCTCACCCTGGTGCCAACAAGCGTTCGCCTGCCTCTAGCCATCTGTGTTTCCGCATTTCATTGCTGGAGAGCCTTTTACAAGGCACTAGATCAGCATCGAACATTGGGGACTCTCCCAGTGTTTTGGGAAGACTGGACCCTTCATCGGAAAATCACAAGCTTGTACGAATTCCGGGCAGAAAGAAAGCATGTTATCTGTGCTCGAAAAATAATGTGAAGACCTCAGGCAAACGTTCTGTGACAACTGTTTACGGATGCATGCTGTGCTCTGTCCATTTGTGCAAGGGACAATGTCATTTGACATTTCATTTACAGGTGTAAATGTGTTGATGAAAGACCTCTAAAAATTGTTATATGTGATGGACACGAGGTAAAATGAAATAAATTTTTATGAAAATTCATTTTTTTATGTTTTAGATTTTTTTAATGACCACTATTTATCACAAACAACTACACAGTTATATTTTTCTGAAAGTGTGTCCATTCTTCTATATAATTAAACTTTTCAATTGAATTTTTTAACATGTTAAGATATTTAATTCTATTTTTACAAAAAACTATATTTGAATGCGGAAAAGAGTTATCTCCCTGTGCTTAGGAATAGGGGATGTATTTCCTTTTTTGATGCTTAGGGTGTAAAGGGTTAATAATCACTCCCCAAGCTCCCACGAAACAATTGGCCAGGAGGTAGAAGATTGGATGATAGAAAATAAACTCATCCTAGTGAATAGGCCAGACGATAAGCATACATATTACTCTAGAATATGGAAAAAATAGTGTACTCGGACCTCAGAATGGCAACGAATGACCTTCAACGGCTAACAGCAAAAACAGTCAACAGCCAACTGGGTGGTAGCGATCATGTCCCAATAACTTTAGTTAGAAATATTTAACACGGGACAAACAGAGATAACAGATATGCACCCAACCTGGAACTTCAAAACAGCAAACTGGACTCTCTTTAGATAAAATGTAAATCAACTGTCAAAAATTATCACATGACAAAAATTTAAACAAAAACGTTGCCATCCTGACAGAGTCTATCATTCAGGCAGCAAAGAAACAAATACCACGTGGACAACGGAATAACTATAAACCCTACTGGAGCGATACACTAGGCAAAATCCACTAAGAACTTGTACTTTCTTACTTACTTGCTTACTGTCAGCAAGCGGCCAGCACCTCGAATTAGTTGACCAGTCTACACCACCGAGTATCTTCTCGTTTAGGCTGAGGTGTAACCAGTTGGCCATAATCGCTCGCTGGGTGAGCAATCCTTGTCCTCGGAGACGTGTGCTAAACCGCGACCGTCTATCACGGAGTCAGCCGGCTCCGGTGCAACACAGATCAAACTTCATACCTGCGGCTGCCGAGTCGTGTTTTTCCTGTCAAGAGACGAAAGAACAAGACCAAAGGACGATCCACCTGGGTTGCGCTAACAACGCGAGGCACAAACCAACGCTGTTCCGGCCATAATTCTGACCTGCGTGGTGCACGGGAAAGGTGACTATTGACAGCAGTTCAGGGGTAGAAGGGGATTGGTATCCCTGCATAAGAGTGAGTGTGTGAGTTGGGAATAGTTAGTGAGAATTAAAGAATTTGTTTAGTGGAGTTTTGATCTTGAGTTAGATTCATTCAGGGAGTGGTGTGTTAGTTGAAGAGCAGTCTTAGGTGTGTAGATTTGATAGAGCAAGACCTTGTCCGCTGCTACAGTAGTTTACCTTGGTCCTCTCCACATAGAATAGTCTGGTTGACTTCTTGACCATCTACCAACTTTCTGTCCAAGCGAAGAACATCAATGTCGTTGGTGTCCACAACAGCATCTTTCACAGGACTAACAAACTGACTCTGGAAGAGATGTTAAGCAGGTAAGGTGGTCATTGCTGTCAAAGATCAAGTGTTAGACACTATTGAATCTGAGGATTCTGTACATGTTATTCTACCTTCCACAGCTGCAAGTCAGGTGCCAATTTTATATTTGAGCAGAGAATGTTAGTCCTATTCGACAAGGATCAGTGGTCATATTGACCTAAATCCGCATCTAACACACACATTTGTGTTTCTCTCTCTTGCTCTGCTAAAACATCTAACACACGTATGTGTTTCTATTTCTTAACGGCACAAGTGGAAAGAAAACTAACTAACAGAAGAAAGCGACTTTGACAAAGGCTCAGTTCAGTTCATCCCGTAACCCATCAGGTCATTGGGGCACACATGAAGACACTCCCAAAATCCCACGCCATCCCTCTCTGTCTGTCGCCGCCTGACATATCTCACCGGAACGAAGGCCTGACCACTCATTGATGTCCGCCCATCTCTTCCTTGGACGTCCTCGCCCTCTCTGTCCCAGTACGGAACCAAAGAGTATCGAGTTGGTAATTCCGTTGGACCTCGTAACGTGCCCGTACCAGGCTATCTTTCGTCTTTTGATAGCTGTGAACAGATCTTCAAAATGACCAATAGCATCTTCAACTCTGTCGTATTTCTACGTTCGTGACACGATCTTTATATGTAACATTTAGGAGTTTTCTATAGCACCTCATTTCCATCACATGTATTCTGCCCCGGGTATCTGCAGTAATGGTCCAGGTCTCGCAGGCATACAGAAATATTGATAGCACCAACATTTATTTTCCTCTCGTATTTCCACCTCCCCATTAAATCCATTTAAGGCTTTATACTAATATACCTTCTTTATTATATCATAGATAGTTTCATTTTGTCTCACCATGTTTATTTCACCATTGTCATTTTAGCTCAATTTGTTTAATTTTGAATATTACTTTGGACATACAGAGTTGCAGAACCTGGCCTGAAAGATCCAAATCAACAAAATTAGTGCAGACAGGAAAGGGTTAAACCCATTAGCATTGAAATTACAACTGCAAAGATATGGAGACAAGCTTCCTATAAGGTGACCTGCTGTTGAAGTGACTATTTTTCAGTTGGAGTTAAAAGCTCAATCAGTCCGAGATAAATATTTCAGCAATAACAGCTTGAGATGATGATACCAGAGACAAGCACTATTGATTCACCATAAGCAGGACTTCATCAGAGACTACTACAGCCAACACTACAGATTCACACTAAACAAGACTGCATCAGGGACAACCATAACTAGCACTAGTGATTCACCCTAAGCAGGACTTCATCAGTGACTGCCACAGCCAGCAGACTTTAATCTATGTCAAAACACGACAAGAACTAAAGCTGATGAAGATGAAAAGAAAGTAGAAATGGATAGGATACACCTTTACAATGAAACCTATCAATATAACCAGACTTGCACTGGATCAAAACCCACACATTAACCCTTTACACCCTAAGCATCAAAAAAGGAAATACATCCCCTATTCCTAAGCACAGGGAGATAACTCTTTTCCGCATTCAAATGTATAGTTTTTTGTTAAAAAAAAGAATTAAAAATCTTAACATGTTAAAAAATTCAAATGACAAGTTTAATTATATAGAAGAATGGACAGACTTTCAGAAAAATATAACTGTGTAGTTTGTGATAAATAGTGGTCATTAAAAAAAATCTAAAACATAAAAAAATGAATTTTAATAAAAATGTATTCCATTTTACCTTCTGTCCATCACATATAACAATTTTTAGGTCTTTCATCAAAACATTTACATCTGTAAATGAAATGTCAAATGACATTGTCTCTTGCACAAATAGACAGAGCACAGCATGCATCCGTAAACAGTTGTCACAGAACGTTTGTCTGAGGTCTTCACATTATTTTTCGAGCACAGATAACATGCTTTCTTTCTGCCTGGAATTCGTACAAGTTTGATTTTCCGATGAAGGGTCCAGTCTTCCCGAAACACTGGGAGAGTCCCCAATGTTCGACGCTGATCTAGTGCCTTGTAAAAGGCTCTCCAGCAATGAAATACGGAAACACAGATGGCTAGAGGCAGGCGAACGCTTTTTGGCACCAGGGTGAGCTGCTCTCATTAGGAGGATTGCATTTATAGTTGATATTTGAAATAAAAACCAAACAGCATACCTCCACCACTTTTTTTCCTGTTCTACCAATATTGTAGTAAGAACGATATTGGTCTGCAAGATCAACCCCTGCCATGTACATGTTGTAGTCAAGAACAGGGGTTGGTATTGGTTGCTGCTCAACTCCATGTTTTGTGCTCCGACTTGGAACACCGACTGTAGGGTTGCAGTTTGTTGATATTACATTCACCTGCCTCTTGTCTGTCCACTGTGTTGCTACTAGATTGCCTTTCTGCTTCATCAGCAACGTCCCTTTCTTTGCCTTGGTTTTGGCTGGGAATGGCCATCCTTTCCGAGCTGGCCGAGTAGTTGAGCAGCTGTAGGTTTTCCGTTTCAGCAAATCCTCTGCAAGCTTGACAGAAGAAAAGTAGTTATCAAAGTAAATGCAGTGATATTTATCTAGGTAATCAGCTGCATTGTTGATAACTACACTGTGGCCAATACCATTCTGCATCGGCTCATTCTCTTTACCGGTGGAAAATTTGAAATTTAGCATGTAGCCGGTCTTGGCGTCTGTAACACACCAGACTTTTATTCCCCATGGGGTTGGTTTGCCATGTATGTATTGTTTGAAATACACCCTGCCATTGAAACCAATCATGGCATCATCCACACTTATGTGCCTGTCTGGCTTGTAAACAGAAGAGCAGGCAGGTCTAACGAAATCCAAAAGAGGCCGCACTTTGAACCTGCGATCGTAGTTGAGTGTGCCCCTAGCAGGTTGGTTAGTGTTGTCATTTATATTGGTTTATTTTCTCATACCGCTGCCTGCCCATTACATCTGCAACAGCTGGAACACGAAGGAGTTTATTAGTGGACCAGTACAATCTGTAGTCTGGCATTTTGTGAATGCCAAACATCATGTTGATGTAGATATACTTTCGTATATCCTCAACATCCACTGGCTTCCAATACTTGTCCCGAACTCCTTTGTTTGCTTGCACCTGTTCAGCATACAAGTTCGTTTGCGTGGCCATCACTTCAATAAAAGTGTTTGGGGATAAATAAATTAAAATAAGCAATTGCCGATGCTCCTAGGCCTAGACTATGGACAGGGCAGCTAGACTCTGTAAAATTTTCCATATTGACGTCAGTCAATGTTTCACTCCAGATAGGCTCGTCAGCAGCGAATTCGACATCCATATCACCACCAATCACAGCATCAATGGAATCAGAATCGCAGATGTCACCAATATTATTGCTAACAATAACGTCTACATCTGATTCAGTTTCGCTTTCCGTATCACTTGTAGGTATATCAGTATTAGGAGCATCTTTCATATCTTGAAGCCATCCGCCGAGAATCGCAAGCCATCGTTTTCGCAAAAATAAAGACAAACTTTAAAAAATTTTAACTTTTCTCGAGGTACTCCCACACACGCCATTTTGGTTTCAAATGAAACTTGAATATCCGGCGAAGCTGTTAAAAACATGAAAGTTTCGTTTCGTATAAAAGATCGTGCTTGTTGAATTTAAATTAAGAGCAGGGGATTCCCCGTGATCGTCGGTAATTCCCAGGTGCTTACGGGCGCGTTAGGGTGTTCGCGCATGAAAATTCGTCGGGTGCTTTTGGGCGCCGTAGGGTGTAATTGGTTAAGAGAAGAGCAGGTACACCAAAAAAACAGCTGGCAAGGAATAGTATAAAAGGGCAGTGCAGTTTGAGTCTCCTGGGTAGAGCTTAAGAAGATGGCCCACATTAGGAGTCAGTAGTGAGATTATGTAGCACCGCTATGCTCCACTGGGAACTTTTATGTTTGGATATTAGTACAATCTCTGCAACTTTTTTTATACAAGACAGCTTCTGATCATGTGTACTATCTTATGTGAAGCTGTGTGATGTGTCCTATCCATCACTATACTTCTATTGTGGTTTGCATCCTGCCATTTCCAGCTTTTCTTATAAGGAAAATAGTGTCAAAAGGTTCACATATCCACACAAAACTTTCTCAACCTCTCAGGGGTTCAGTCCTCTGCTGGACTGTCAGATTACCATAGGACTAAAAGACAGATTCACAGGATGTTCACACACCCTAATGGATTCATAAACCCATACAGGACTTTCACAGAACCCCACAGGACTTAACAGGTCCAACAAAACTTTTCGAGACTTTCATGGTGAGAACCACAGGCTAGGGTGAAGACAGGATTGAGAGACTGTGAAAGACCACAACACATCCCCCCATCAAACTCTGCCGACCAATCTTCAAATGACTGTATACATTACCTCATCATGATCAATGTAAATGGTAGGTGCATGCACGGAACAGCCTCCGACAGGTTTCAGCTTGCACACCTCACAATCTAGGGGAGACGATTGCGGAAATTAATACAGGAATTAATTAATTAATTAATTTAATTAATTAATAAAAAATTCCGGTAAGATGGCGACCAAGCAACAGCTGCTGTCATGGTCAGCGATATTCGTGGGGTTTGTTCGTTCCACTTCATGTGTGGGGCGCAGTGTTGTGTGACGATCATTTTCTAACACGTCCTACGCTATTCACAGGAAGCTTATGTGTGTAAATTTCATCGGAATTCGGAGATACACGATCTGTTCTTCATGTGTAATAGAATAAGCGTTGTTGGATAGGACGTCACTACGGATTGCGCACCGTCCTTGGTTGGTGTGCACGATCTGCTTGGAAATTGCGTGCCATGACTGGAAGGTGTAAGGTGTGCTGATGCTTGGCGCCGCATTCCAGTGGCGCTGAGGTCGGCTAGCTCTTCCCTGGAGGAGTGAAAAGTGAAATTAGTAGCCTGCTGATTAAAGTGAGCTCACAAGCCAACCTCACCTCCTCAGGGTACACACTGGGCAACTAGAACCGTGAGGCTCTAGGCTAACGAGGCAATGGCTTGCCTGGGGGGACGGGCTCCTTCAGGTTACTTGCAGATGTTGGCCCACCGCAGCTAAAAGAGGAGATGGGCGCCGCCAGGTGATTTCAAGCCTAAGAATCACACATGAGGACAAAAACCGAAATCTATTATACCGGATCGGTCGCAGCCCGGGTCAGAGAGGGTTGGCTTGGGATTTTCATGTCTTCATGTGTGCCCCAACGACCTGATGGGTTACGGGATGAACTGAACTGAACTGATTAATCCTTTCCAGTCAATAATAACTTTGCCGATTTGTGTCTTTCAGAGTCAAGTACTGGAACTGTGTATGTCAAATAGTTTATTAAAAATAAAACTGGATTAATATTAAACAAATTCAGCTAAAATTATGATCTGTAGATCATAAGATATGCATAATGAAACCATCTATGACATCAAGTATTCATAATAATGTCATTAATGTGTATGGAAAAATACAGAGCAAAAATAATGTTTGAAAAAGGAGATACCTTCACCTATTTGGGCAGCACAATAGGCCCATAAGGAGGTACAGATGCAAATGTAAGGATCAGAATTGGGAAGGCAGATGGGCATTCCTGGCGCTAAACACCATATGGAAATCCAGAGAAATGAAGACACACCAAAGTTAGAATATTCAATGCCAGAGCAGTGTCAAGTCAGTGTTGCTGTATGGACAGGAGACATGGAGAACAATTAAGGCCTTACAACAAAGACCCCAGTACTTTGTTTACACCTTACGCTACAAAAGATAAGGTGCATAAAATGGCAGGACATGATGAAGAATGAAGACCTATGGAAAAAGAGCCAACAAGATCTATTGGAACAACAAATTAAGCAAAGAAAATGGGGCTGGACAGGACATGTGCTACGGAAGGCACAGTCCAATATAGCCAGACAGACTCCTAGATGGAATCCCCAAGAAAAGAGAGAGCAAGACCTAAAAATATGCGGAGAAAAGAATGTGAGAAGGAACAAATATTACATGATCACACCTGGAGAGTGAGGGAAATAAAGTCGGCCAACGCGATGCTGACCACATCATCCTCGAAGTGCAGTTGGTTACAAAATAATATGGACCTAACACCATATTTCCTATGCGCCGCATGGCGTGACAGGATCTTTACTTTTACACCTGGAGAGAGGCAAAAGAGCAGCCCAGACCGTGCACGCTGGCAAGATGTTGTCAATGGCTTATGCACCAAGAGAAGGGACAGACTTTGATTGATTGATCAACCCATGGATGTCAATTAAATCTATCTATCAATAACAAGATGCATGATCATTGGTCTGATCAAAGAATAAAATAATTTCTTAGGACTTTGTGTGCAAATTTCATAGAATGGGAAAGATCAACTTTGACACATTCAAAACAAGCCTAAATGTCAGAAGAATGTCATGAAAATTGCACATTAAACAAATGCTATGTTTATGTAGAGCATCCAGTTGTAATTCAGGACTTCTAACCATTTCTATGCAACAATGGTCAAATTTTTGAAACCAATTTCAACACAAGCAAACTGAAACTGATGTTTAGCGCTTATCAGATGCCTATCACACCAAATTGAAAACGTTCTGTGTGCCACTGATGCCTACCATACCAAACTGAAAACGTTTTGTGTGTCACAGATGCCTACCATACCAGACTGAAAACGTTCTGTGTGTCACAGATGCCTACCATACCTGACTGGAAATGTTTTGTGTGCCACAGATGCCTACCATACCTGACTGGAAATGTTTTGTGTGCCACAGATGCCTACCATACCTGTCTGGAAATGTTTTGTGTGCCACTCATGCCTACCGTAATTGACTGAAAATGTTTTGTGTACAACTTATGCCTACCATACCTGACTGGAAATGTTTTGTGTGCCACTGGTGCCTACCGTACCTGGTTGAAATGTTTTGTGTGCCGCTGGTGCCTACCGTGCCTGGCTGAAATGTTTTGTGTGCCACTGGTGCCTACCGTACCTGGTTGGAAATGTTTTGTGTGTCACTGATGCCTACCACACCAAACTGAAAATGGTCTGTGTGCCACAGATGCCTACCGTACATAGCTGAAAATGCTTAAAGCATGACACACAACAAAAAGTTCAAGACTTAACAACAACAAACGACCATGAAGACAATTTCCCATGGCTTAGATCGACCATGGACAATTTATTGAGGTCAAGAATTCAGTTAACTTAACCCTGCAGTCACGATGCAATGTGCAAACATGGCCTCTGTCCAGGGCACGTGAGAACAGAATTTCAAATTGTGAAATGAAGTGCTTGAAGAAGGTCATCTGTGTTACCAGGATAGACAGATTACGGAACAACGACATTCGAAGTATGGTCGGCACTACGTCCTGTGTCGAATACATTTCCAGGCAGAAAATAAGTTGGTTTGGTCACCTCATGAGAATGCACCCTCATCAACTTCCACTGATGGCTTACAACATTGGTAGATCTGGCTACAGGGCAAGGGGTGGCCGCGAGGCAGGTAGATATTAGAGCGATTGTGCAGTGGCAAGGGCTCACATTTACCTACTAAATGCACTTGGCGCAGGATAGATCACCTAAGCTCCCCACAACGATCAATTGCACAAGTGGAAAGAAAACTAACTAACTACTAACTAATAAAACTAGGCCTTATTGGAGTTCAAACGAGTGTCTTCCAGGATAGAAAACTGATACCCTAACAGCTCTGTCACAATCTTCACAAAGAAACTTAATATTTGCAGGAGATAAAGCTGACCCCAGTTTGTTACATCATCCAGTCTATGAGAATATTGTTGAAGACATCCCTGACAGATCCTAGGTAGAGAAAGGATACACCATTGTCTGATCCCAGTTTAAAGCAGCAGATATCCCTGTTTAACCTAAGTTTGAGGCAGCCAACATTACGTCAACCCCAGTTTTAGACAGCAGACGTTCATGTCTGACATAAACATATTTGAACACAGAATATGGAAGACTTACATTTGACCTTTTCAAAACCAGATGAAGACACAGTATTAGCCACCATCTTCTTTCTGTTACAGCCCACGTTATCCTCAGTCACTTTCTGTTTCTGTTTTGTCTCCACATAATCCTGAACACAAAAGTACAATATGTGATGACACTATCAATTGGTCCAACATGTGATGACACTATCAATGGGTCTAACATGTGATGACACTATCAGTGGGTCCAACATGTGATGGCATTATCAGTGGGTCCAACATGTGATGACACTATCAGTGGGTCCAACATATGATGACATTATCAATGGGTCTAACATGTGATGACACTTTCAGTGGGTCAAAAATTTACTGAGGAGTAAAGAAAAGAGGCCAATCTCCGTATCTTTTAACGCAAGACAGCTTGTGATGCTGTGTCCCATCCTATCCTTCTTTTTCTTCATTTCTTCTCAATTCTTTGCTACCAACCTCTAAAAAGGGCTTTGCAAGCAGCAGGTTGTTGTCCTGAGAACGGAATGCGCTATTTGCATGATGATGTGTTTTATCTTATCCATCTTTTGTGATGCTGTGTCCTTTTCTGGTTTGTGTTCTATCCATCTTTTGGGATGCTCTATTCTTTCCATATTTCGTGATTTGTGTCCTGTCCATCGTTTGTTTTTGATGTCCTGACCATCTTTTGTAATAAGGAAAGTAGTGATTATGATAGTTGTAATAAGGAAAGTAGTGATTATGATAGTTGTAATAAGGAAAGTAGTGATTATGATAGTTGTCATAAGGAAAGTAGTGATTATGATAGTTGTCATAAGGAAAGTAGTAATACTTGGTTCACATATTCACACAGTACTTTCACAACCACTCAGGGGTTCAGACGTCGGCTAGACTTTCGAATTACCACTGGACTTTCAATGACTACATAAGTTCACAGACCCCCCCCCCCCCCCCCCAATTTCACAGGATTTTCCCAAACCCTAATGGGTTCATAAACTCCATAAAACTTTCCCAGACTCTCATGGTGAGAGTCTAGAGTGAAGACAGGATTGAGAGACTGTGAAAGACCACAACACATCCCCCCATCAAACTCTGCCGACCAATCTTCAAATGACTGTATACATTACCTCATCATGATCAATGTAAATGGCAGGTGCATGCACGGAACAGCCTCCGACAGGTTTCAGCTTGCACACCTCACAATCTAGGGGAGACGATTGCGGAAATTAATTCAGGAATTAATCAGAGAATACCTCTACACCTCACGGTAGAAGAGGAGCGACTAAGTATTAATCAGAGAATACCTCTACACCTCACGGTAGAAGAGGAGCGACTAAGTATTAATCAGAGAATATAATATCAACCATGTCAAGATAACGGCAATAACTTTTTTCCGTTATCTGTCTTTCAGTCAGAGTCAAGTATCGCAACTGTGTAGGTCAAAATAATTTTATTCAAAAATAAAATTGATTAATATTAAACAAATTTGGCTAAAATTATGGTCTGTAGATTATAAGACACACATAATGAAAATATCTATGACATGTAGTATTCATATAATGTCATTAATGTGGAGAGAAAAATAGTGTTTGAAACTCACAGCTGTAGGTGTATTTCTGTGTTAAATCTCTCAAAGACATTATTAAAAAAACATAGAAAAGGAAAGGGACTATAGATCATACAAGTAAAGTGAGTGAGCAATTGCAGGTAGCAGTGAATAAGGCAAATGCAATGTTAGATATGATAAAAAGAAATATTAAACATAGGAGCAAGGAAGTGATGGTCAAACTGTATAAAGCGTTAGACCTAGATTAGAGTACTGTGTACAGGTGTGGAGTCCTTATCATAGAGGGGATATAAACATGCTGGCAAGGATACTTCTACTTCTTCTTCTTCTTCATCGTACGCAGTCAGACAGTAACCATTATTTTTTCGAAAAAGGCAGCGGTCATCGTGAGGCTGTCGACACTGCCATAGAGCTTGTCTAGTGTTGCCACCGGTGATGGCCACATCTGCTCTCTCTGATCCTCGTATGTCGGGCAGTTTTGCAGCAAATGCTCAGCGGTTATTTTCCCGCTACCACTTGCATTCGTCGGTGCCACCTATCTTCAATTTGTTGAATAGGTGGTACCTCAGTCTATTGTGGCCAGTGCGAAGTCTGAAGACCACGACCTGCTCTCTTCTGTTCAACTGGTAATAGGCATCGTTTTTGGTGTAGCCAGTATGTTCTGTTTCCCATTTGGTCATGTTTCTAGCTCTAATAAGCCGTTTTGACTCTTCGTATGTCATACTAGTATCTGGTTGTGGTAGTTTTGCACCTTCTTTTGCCAGTCTGTCTGCCTCCTCGTTGCCTTGGATGTTGCAGTGAGATGGAACCCACTGCACCACTACCCTTTTTGGTGCGGACTGCTGGCATAGTTGACAGAGTACTGCTCTTAAATCATTAAGTTCAGTATTTTTCTGGCTTTTTAGTGCTGTGACTACGGCCAGAGCATCTGTAAGCAGGACTATGTGGCTTTCATTCCTTGGCAAGGATACAAAGAATGGTGACAAAGCTGATAGTAGGATTCTAAGATTACAGTTGAAGAAAGACTCCGAAAAACCGGCCTATAGTGTCTAGAAAATAAAAAGAATTTGAGGTGACTGAATTCAGGTTTATAGATAATCAAAGGAAAGGATAAATTAGACTATAAAACGTTTTTCAAAATACAACCCCCTATAAGAATAGGTTAATAAGCTCCTCTCCATTGATGTTCCATTCTAAAGAGGTGTCACCATGGAACCCTAGACAGCATTCATGAGATGATCGTTTCTTTCCTGTTCTTCAACTGAAGTCATCCATCACAATCAAATCATCCGTTTTTGCCAATGCTGTTGATAGCGCCAGAAAGGTTCTGGAAGGATTTCATCCTGTCCTCCACATTGTTGTTATCATTACACAGGGTTTCCACACTCGGTCAATTGTAGGCACTGATGTATTCTGTGTTCATAATGAACTTGGCCTTATCAGGATGAAGAATAAAGCCAACACTGTGCCTGGCTTTATATTTTGTGTTGACACCACTCCACAACAGAAAATCCCGCCATGTACCTCCTTGATGTTCTGCCCTTTCCTTCTTGTATTTGAAATGCCGAAGATATCAACTCTAGCTTTAGTCATAAACTCTACCAACTCCGGTGTCTTTAAGCCAAGACCAGTAACGTTCAAAGTCGCTACTTTAGTCGTTCGCTATATTCGTGACCTTATCACTTCGCTGTGCCGCATTCCGTTGCGAGTATCTTGATTTAGCTCCATTATTGGTTTCAAAGCATGAGCTGTCCGCTTGCTAGGCCACTCACAGCATATGTAAGGCTGTTTCTGCGCTAGATGGAGCTTATTACATTCCTAGCTGTCTAGGTCACTTAGCCCGAGTATTCAGTGTGGCGCTCGCTTGTCGGACATTCAGTTGAGTTAAGTTAAGTATGATACAAGCCGAAAACACGACAGTACACCAAATGAAGACCAGATTCTAAGACTTTGCCAGTGGAAGGTTGAAGAGAAGTAGCTTAGTACATCGGTCAAAAAAATTAATGAAAACATATAAAGATGAATTACTAGGCACCACTAAGGAGGTAAATCCAATAACCCTTCCAACCCCATGGGAACAACACCTGAAACCTCAGCATAAAAACATCCATAACTGACACCTACCCAATGGGAGACCAAAATGCTCTCCAAAAGAAAGCAGCAGCATGCAACATGATCGCTGAACTGTATCCCAGAGAAGCATGGATCCAGGTGTATATACTGATGGATCAGCAACAATAATAATAGAGGCCCAGGAATCTACGTTGTCTATCCAAATAAAGAAAATGAAACCACTTGTTCAATCACTAGAAAATGCTCAAACTACTCGACTGAAGCGCAGGCACTAATTATTGCTGCAGAAATGATTAACAACACAAGAAGCCAATGTCAGCTTAAGAAAGCCTTGAGTGAACTAAAAGCCAAAAGAAGGGTAGTGCTACAGTGGATACCATTACACTTTGGCATACCAGGAAATGAGACAGCTGACAGATTGGAAAAGAATAGAGCAATACAAGAACAAAATAAACAAACAATCACTTTCCAGGAAAATAAGACACTTATCCAAGCAATAAGGAGAGTTGACCAAATGAAAGACAACTATCACTGTCTTGATCGAGCAGAACAAATGTCCTGTTCCACTTGAAAATGGGACATAACAGAATAAATAGCCACTTGCGCTGGCTAAAATTGGCTCCATCGCCAATGTATATAATATGCAGGCAGACAGCACAGACATCCGAACATATCCTGCAAGATTGTTATATGCTTAGCCAATTACATACTGAGTACTGGCCCACGGAGATAAATATCCACACAAAGCTGTTTGGAAGCACCGAAGAACTTCATTCAGAGAACTAACACCGAAGAATCTTTATCCAGAGAACTGACTTCACATGCAGAGAGAACAAGAAAAAGTGTGGATCCCAGCTGGAGAAAGTGGACATAAATTTCTAACCAAACTTTAATGACAATTCCAGTTTTAGACAGCAGACATAAACATATTTGAACACAGAATATGGAAGACTTACATTTGATCTTATTAAAACCAAGTGAAGACACAGTATTAGCCACCATCTTCTTTCTGTTACAGCCCACGTTATCCTCAGTCACTTGCTGTCTCCATTTTGTCTTCACATAATCCTAAACACAAATACATATGATGTCACTGTCAATGGGTACAACACGTGATGTCACTGTCAATGGGTACAACATGTGATGACACTGTCAATGGGTCCAACATGTGATGACACTTTCAATGGGTACAACATGTGATGACACTGTCAATGGGTCCAACATGTGATGACACTTTCAATGGGTACAACATGTGATGACACTTTCATTGGGTACAACATGTGATGACACTTTCAATGGGTACAACATGTGATGACACTTTCAATGGGTACAACATATGATGTCACTATCAATGGGTACAACATGTGATGACACTTTCAATGGGTACAACATATGATGTCACTTTCAATGGGTACAACACGTGATGATATTTTGAATGGGTTCATCGTGAAATGACACTATCAAATGGTTCAATGTTCACTGTAAATAAGAAGCCTATCCCCCCCCCCCCCCACTGATTTTTGTCCAAAACACGACAACAACCAAAGCAGACGGAGATGAAGAGAAAGTGGAAATGGATAGAATACAACTTCACAATGAAAGCTAACAATATAACCAGATATGTACTGGATTAGAACTCACACAAAAAGAAAAGAGCAGGTACATAAAAAAAACAGCTGGTGAGGAATGATATAAGAGGTCAAATGCAACTGGAGTCTCGTGTGTGGAGTTAATCATGATGGTTGATGTTAGGAGTAGTGAGATTTTGTAGCTGCGCTATACTCCACTGGGAACTTGAAGACTTGGATATGAATAAAATCTTTGTATATTTTTATACAAGACAGCTTGTGATGCTGTGTCCTATCTTATCCATCTTTTGTGATGCTGTGTCCTATCATGTACATCTTTTGTGATTAATGTCCTATCCATCTTTCTCTCACAAATTTCCAGCTGGAATATTGTTTACCACATACCTGAGGATGTTATTGCATCTGACCATCCAACACTAAGTGGAGACATCTGTTGGTGAAAGTTTGCAGTCTGGATGTGATGGAAACAGCTGTTGGTAAAGGTTTGTAATCTGGATGCAAGGGAGACATCTGTTGGTGAAGGTTTGCAGTCTGGATGTGATGGAAACAGCTGTTGGTAAAGGTTTGTAATCTGGATGCAAGGGATACATCTGTTGGTGAAGGTTTGCAGTCTGGATGTGACACTCTTTATCTGCAGCAAAGTTGTCCCACCACATTGACTACATTAAAATGGAATAGTCTAATTTTATTTATCAGAGAGAGAATGCAGCTGAGTTCCAAAATGGGCAAGGAGAATTTAAAGTCAATCTGGCTTTGTAATTAAGCTTGGTATTGGTTTGTTCCTATGACTTTGTCACTGTTAGTTACCAAGTAAATCAAACTGTGCATTTCTTTAACTATCAACTTCCTAATGGAGCTTTTGCTTTAATCATCTCATTATATATGTTGTTAGTGTTGATTCTGTCTGTGCTGTCAGTCTCCCTTACATGTTCCTGCATATCTTGTTGCTAAGAATAGGCTACAAATCTCTTTTTTCATGACTTAAAATTGTTTTCTTCATCTTAAAAACAACACACTCCTTTCACTTTGCTGGGTTTGTGGCATGACATGGGAGAGTGACTCACTTCAATCATCAGTAAAGTGTTTTGCCACGCTGCCTTCCTTGCCTAACAGCCTTCCTTCCTTACTGTTTCTTTTGTCCTTTGGTTTTCCAGTTCCAGTTTTGAAGATTCTCCTTACCAATTTGTGTACACTTGAATGGTATGCATCTTGATTGTTAATTATTGACTAGCACACTAACTGCTCTGTCATTCAGAGAGACGAAAAGTTTCACAACAAATAACTATATTTTAACTAAACACTAAAGCTACAGAAGAGAAGGTTCACAGCAGTACCTGATTTGTCTCTTTCATTTCTGCGCCTTGTTTGACTTTCCTGCTACCAGCCTGCACGTTTTCTTTCTGTCTTTAATGACATAAAAAGTGATCCATTTAATACTGACATGATTCACGTCAAATACATATTTTAGACAAAAACGTTCTTGTCCGAAGTTTTCAACATTTCATTGCATAAGATAAAATCACGCAAAGTTTCTAACATAATCAGTATTGCTGACTCGCCTGTAATTTTCCCTCTTCAACATATTCATGGTAATTAAGGATGCTAAAACTAAATCATGGAAAGAGATGGGGAAATCCTGAATTTGGATTTCAAAAATGAAGCAAAAAATGTCTACGAAAAGATCAAGAGTATGTGATGCAGAGAATGATTGCTACAATCAATAACAGAAATTATAAATCATGTCAATGGAATCGCAATAAACGATCCACAACTGGTCCAGAACAGATGACAGCAACACTTTAAAGAACTTCTCAACTTACAAACAACTGAGAACAATGACACACAAGATAGCAACGTTAATATAAGGCAAGTAGTTAGAACCAACCATCACACTTTCAGAAATCATAAATGCTGTACAAGCTGCTCCACTCAACAAATATATAGGACCTGATAAAATCCCTGTTGAATTAATCAAAGCAGCCAATTAGGTATAGATATTGTCGCTATAAAAGATCGTATAACCTAGTATGGACTCCACAGAAAATGTCAGAAGAGTAGAGAAATGCAATAATAATTTCAATATGAAAAAAGAGAGGCAGTAAAAAAGACTACAACATGCAGAGGAACACGGCTCTTGAGCCACACTGTCAAAATATTTGGAAAATCAGAGGAAAGAGATTACATCGAACTACAACTCAATGACTTGCTGAGTGACTTTAGATAGAACAGAAGCTGTGCAGATGCAATTTTTACTCTGAAACAATTGATGGAGAAAACAATTGAATATGATCAGGAACGCTATGTTACATTTGTGGATAGAAAAAGGCTTTTAATGAGTAGAACATCTACGGAAAATATTGGCACACCATGAAGTACTCGATCACCAAATAAACCTATGCAAAAGTCTTTACATTGATAGCCAGCGCTCAGTTGAAACAATGACCAGACTGTCCAAAAAATTCCATTTCAAATCTGAAGTCTGGCAAGGATGTGTGCTTTCCCCTTTGTTTTTCATCAAATATGTAGAACACATGTGTAAAATAACCAACCGAAATAAAGAAAACAACAACCAAAATAAAAGAAACAACATTGGTGAACTCTTAAAACATCAAGCAGTCATAGCAACTTCAGAAATACAATTGCAACAATATATTAACAAGCTAAATACAAAGTGTAAAGAATACAGCATGAAAATCATCGATGAAAGAACTGAGGTCATGAAAATATCAAGACAAGCAGGAGATACCAATTTGTTCTATGAAAGGCAGGGAATCAAACAGGTGAAAGATTTCACATACTTAGGGATCATGATATCAGCAGATGAAAGAATCACCGCAGAAATCCAACAAAGATGTGATAAAGCAAATGAAGTTATTGAACCATTACCTCCAAAACTTAATTGCAAGCATGTGATAATAACTACCAAAAGAGATTTATTCGACATGATTTTTGCCCCAACACTATGCTACCAATGTCAAAACTGGACACTAACAAGAAATGAAAAAAGACAAACCATAACAACAGAGATGTGATGCCTGCAAAGAACACAATGTGTAAAGAGGAGAAACAACAAAGAAATTAAGAAACCAGGAGACTGGCGGGAACAACACCAGTATTAGACTACATCAAAAGACAACAACTAAAATGGTTTGGCCACTTAACAAGACTACCACCACACAGTACCCCCCAGCAAGCAATGCTATTTAGATACAAGATTCAAGGCCAAAGACAGATAACAAACAAGATGGATTACAGAAATATCTTAGGCGGTGAATGCCACTGTCCATGAAGCACACAGAAGGGCTCATTTCAAAGATCTCTGTCTCTTCAAAACATGATGCTGAAGGGCAAAACAGGAAAAGCGAAAGGAAGAAGAAAGAACATAAGTCACTGACAGGGCCAGGGAAGTTTAACTAGGAGGTTGTTTTTTTTTCAATACAAAATTTCAATCAATCAAAACCTGCCAAATCCTTGCCGAGCATTAGGCACTTAAAAAAATATATGCTGTCTTCTTGTCCTGAGCCACCCATTCCAGCTTGATCCATGTCTTTCCTTCTGCCTTTATGTTTGTTGCAACAAGTTCTCTTCTCCATGTGTGTGTTGGTCTGCTCTACTGCTATTGTCTAGGGGAAATATAAAACAGAGCCTGTCTTGTAATGATATCAACTGTTTTCCACAATGACTGACAATGTGTGTTCTATCCAACGCCAGCGTCATCTCACCTTCCGTGCAAAGGCAACGGATATTTGTCTGGTTATTTTTCCCAGTTCAACATTAGGGACCATTTTAACCACACCTTTTAGCCCAGGTCTCTGTTGATGAAAGACTGAACATTTTTTGTTGGGTTCTTCCTTATCCCCCATATCACAGAACCACACAATATGACGGACATTAAATGGTTTCCTATTAAACTGAACACTGCAATCAATTATCTTCAAAATGGCATGATCCATGCAGCCATAACCTTATCATTTATGTTAGCAATTGAGAAAAGCAGTTCGTACAGCTTGTCAATGTTGCAGTCAATGGACTCATATCGTGTTCTTACATTGATGCTTTGTTATGTATCAGTATACTACTAGTGTAGGTACTTTAGCGCTGACCGGATATTGATTTTTTAGAATCGGGATAGTCCGTGAATTATGGCGTCGCGAGAGTGTTCCCGATAGCCCGCCAACCCTGAGACAGGTGTTAAGAATGTTGGTCCAAACGAAAAACCCCGCGATTTTTGAGAGTATATAAAGCCATGTATGCACAGGAGACAAACTGACCCAAGTATAAAAAGAAAAAATTTGATTGAAAATTTGCGCTTTCATCGGAATTTCAAGCAATTGTAAAAGGTAAGTTTTCATTACTATAAATTAGCTACTAGGTCAAGGTATTGAGTACACCAATGGTATTTTTAAACTTCTTCATCCACTTATCTGAATGTTTTGTAAATTTAGGGGGAAGCCCGTTTAATTTTACTTGTGGAATTTGAAATTCAAGCCAGTCACTTTATCATGCTGGTCCAGGGTTACAATTTCCGCCATTGTTTTTCCTCCTTGACCAGTCCGTCCTGATTACAATTAATCAGTTTTAGACATAGGACATAGGTACTTCACTAATTTGAAACATGGTCATGGTTAAGTTATTTGATCGATCTTTATCACTTCAATCATGTTCTGCAATTACATTTGATACACATTGCTCAAACTTATATAATATTTAGTTAAAAACTGGCATACAATTTATACTCATCAGACTATCAGACTTCTTAATCTTATCATTTAATGTTCATTCTATAGGTAAGTTTGTATGGTTGCACCTACTGCAGTGAAGGTTTACAGTGCACCAATGATATTTTGTACACTTCTGCATCCACTGATCTGAATGTTTTGTAAATTTGAGGGCTGCTCGTTTAATTTAACTTGTGGAATTTGAAATTCAAGCTAGCCACTTACCATGGTGGTCCAGGGTTACGATGTCCTCCATTTTTTTTTCAATGTTCATTCTATAGATAAGTTTGTATGGTTGCACCTACTGCAGTGAAGGTTTTCAGTGCACCAATGGTATTTTACACACTTCTGCATCCACTATCTGTTTTTTAAATTTGAGGGCTGCTCGTTTAATTGGAATTGTGGAATTTGAAATTCAAGCTAGTCACTTTACCATTTTATTGTTATTGTAAATTAACTTTATTTTCAGAAATTGTTACTCCTCATCCATGGCAACCAAGAAGTGTGTTGCTGATCTGAAAGCACATTTGGCGTGCTTTGATCCAGTGTATCCACTCATGAAAGGATACATTGCGCGGCTGATGGAGGAAACAAGAGATCCCTCAAAGATTGCTCTGATACGGAAAGTCAAAACTCTTATTCCGACTACATTTATAGACCAGGATAAGTGTGTGGATGAGATGAAGTTGAGCACGGCTCTGCGGGCCTTGCAGAGAGAACTGAAGCTGAAGAAATCCCATTTGAGTACACACTGGGACTCACTTATACTGCTTTTTCAGCAGCCCTTTCCTGTACATTTTAAAGATGTATCTAATACTGTTTTGTTGCAGCACATGCAGATTTCCGCACCTACTGAAGTGCCATCTATTTCAGCTGCAATGGCTGAACTACCATCATCCATAGTGACCATACCAAGCCAGAAGTGTGTTGGTGACCTGAAAGCATATTTGGCATGCTTTGGACCAGTGTATCCATTTAAAAAGGGATACATTGCACAGCTCCTAGTGGGGACAAGAGGTCCCTCAATCACTGTTTTGATGCGGAAAGTTAAGACTTTTGTTCCGATTACATCTGCAGAACAGGATAAGTATGTAGATGAGATAAAGCTTGGCAATGATCTGAGGGCATTCCAGAAAGAATTTAAGCAGAAGAAATGTCGCTTGAGTACAAATTGGGACTCGCTCGTACTGCTTTGTCAGCAGCCCTTTCCTGTTTTTTTTAAAGAATTGTCTAATGCTGTTTTGTTGCAGCCACAAGAGATTTCCTCACCTACTGAGGTGCCAACTGGGCTCCCATTCCCAAAGAAACTTCGTAATGATTGTCATAACTGTGTTTCCAAGCAGCGCACACTCAATAATTTGAGAGAGACTATTGTTACATTGCGCAGGCGTTTGTTTGATCAGAAAAGACACCATGCGCAAAAACTGGCAAGTTTTGCTCCAAAGGTGGTCAATCAAACAATCCGGAGGAAGGTAAATAGCATAAAGACTTGGAAAGCCAAGTACACTTTTGCTACTGTGAGAAGCAGTGATTTCACAAAGGTGAAGAATTCTTTAGCGATGTTAAAGAAGAAAAGCAAAGTGATGAACGAGAAGATGCAAAATTATGAGTTGAGACATGAGAGCACCCAGAAGGAGCTTGAAAAGAAAGATCAGGCTTTTGAAGTTCTGCGGAAAAAGCTTGCTCGTGTCCAGCAACAGGTTAAGGTGGACCAGAGGGAAGATCAAAGACAACATGAGCTCCAGATTGATCAAGCTGGAAAGGACCTACGCAACCTGGCAGCATTCCATGAGAATGAAAATTCCATATTGCAAGAACACATCAATTGCGTCAGCAATGAAGTCCTACGTGTCAAAACAGACAGTAATGTCTATAACACTCAGTTTAGAAAATGTGTATATAAATGTTTGCTGTCAAATGTCAGTGTTGTGAATTGCAGTGATGTCATTAAATATGTGGCTTCTCAATTGTGTGGTAAATCAATTGCAGAGACACCAGTTCCAGCTACAGTAGCACAAATGGCTTATGAAATAAGCATTCTGTCTGACATTCAGGCAGGATACATATTGCATCAGTCATCTGCCACTACTCTAGCATGGGATGCCACAAGTTTAAAAGGCTCGCATGTCAATGAAGTCCATATCACTACAAATTTGCCAAACTCTTTGTTTCAGTCGTTTGTCTTGAGCATTGCAGTGCTTCCTGGGGGATCAACCAGTGACTACTTTGAGCACATTAGCCAATCACTACTTGATGTCATTAAGACGTATTGTGTTTTCTCCAAATTGTCAGAGATTGTTGTCACGAAAATTGTTTTTAATTCCATTAAAAGCACATTGACTGACAGAGCAAAGGTTAATCACTGTATTGTCAAGAAAATCCAAGAAGTGTTTGGCTTGGATATGCTAGAGTTGAACTGCAATGTTCATCCCCTGGATGGACTTGCAAATGCTGCAAGAACAACACTAGCTAAACTGGACAAAGATTATCAACCACCTGGAACACCCACAGCTAGAACTGGATGCATGGCTACTGAATTAATCTATGGGATTTCAAAAATGAGGTAAAACTAAATGTATAATGTTTATTACGTGAACACTGTTTTAAGAAGCATAAGTAATGCACTTAAATAAATGAAAAAAGATAAGGATGTTTGAGTTATGCTGTTTACTTTATCTGAAGTGATGTGTTTTTAATTGTAGTATTTCATTTTTAAAATGTACATTTAAATAATTCCAGGTACAATCAACGATCAGGTGATCCATCAGGATTTGCAAGCTTCCTATGTGCAGAAAAGCTGAATAGTGGCACCATCCTGAGATATGTGGGGAACAGATTTAACGTTATGTTTCACATGGCTGGCACAATTTTCAACCTGAGGCTTAAACTACAAAAGTACTTAGAGAAATGCAGCAAATGTCTGAGTGAAACCATACTTGAGCATCTGGAGAACCCCAATATCCAGGTTCAGCTTCAAGCACTTGGGTTGTTTTCTAAAATACTGACTGGACCATGGATGCGAGTGGTGTACCAGAATAAGGCCAACAGATCCAATCTTGAATTGGTAAGTACCACAAGAAACAACAAAGACAGTAAATAAATATATAGGTTCATTAATATATTAACAGTTCTCGATTTTTTTAGAAACTACAGATATACAATATTGATAATGTGTGGCTTTGCCTCTAGCTTTATAACTGTGATCTCATGCATTTCATTTAACTCTGTACAGGCAAACGATGGCATCTTCCACAAGTGCCTTGATACCTTGAGGGCGGTACAGCAGGATCCATCATACATCATCTCCACTGAGAAAGATGTCTTCGGTGAACTTATCACTTCAGATCAGGAATTGTTATGTCTTAGAATATCTGTCAATTTAGATAAATTGAATGTGATAGTTAAAGATCTGGCTGGAGCCTTCATCCTTAAGCTTGAAAGCCAACTGGCTCCATATCTGACTGGGGCTTTGTCAAATCCCACAGAAGCCATGCTGGCGGATACGGCTTCAGCCCCAGTCCATAACATGAGTTCCGAAAGGACTCTTGGTATGATGGATGCTTTATGGCGGAGAGCTCCCAATGCAACCCTTGGTTTCATAGACGGAAAGGTAAAAGGGATTCAGAATAAAACGCTTGAGTGGTTGGAAACATTCTCCGACTCCGAGCAGTGGGATCTGATTCATTTTGCCATTAGTCATGGAGCCACTATGAGGTTGCAGCGGGCAGAGAGAGTGGAGGCTGCAGATGAAATTCGTGTCGCAAGACAGCAGCTGATAGCACAGAAAAAAGATATGAGTGTTAGGAATAAGTTTCAGAGACTGATAGAGCAAGGAATTGTTAAGGAAGAACCAATCTTAAATTTACATATGTTTAAAAAGTTGGACACAACTGTGAAAAATAAGTTACAGTTATTCATTAACAATTTTTCTTCTATTATAGGAAGTGAACTCCAACATGTATGGCATGATAAAGGCACAGATGTTGTGTATCAAGAAAAAGTCAAGTCGATCAAGAACAGGAAAAAACGAGGCCAGAGCATTGTCTGCTTGACCTGTACAGGTCCACGTCATTCAGCAGAGGATGATTTCAACATGACAGTGGCGCAGTTCCTTGTTGACTTTGCCAAAGGAGACCTCACATTTGCATGATTTATTAAATTATGTTCCTTGGAAAAACTGTAGATAGATTCTTATTTATAACAACTGTTTTTATAGATACAATTTTCCAAATTATTTGACAATAGATGGAACTTCCTCCAGATGATGGTGATGTAATCTTAGCTGATTTCGCTCTCTTGGTACATCAAGTACGAATAATCAACTTTAATTAATTTGCAAGTATGTTCCAGGAACCTTCTGTAAGTATATTCTATTTGTGTGTTACATAGCAATTTTAAAACTTTTTTTGGTTAGCTCTTTGAGGACGTGCATTTTCTGTCGCTGTTTTATATTTATCATATTACGTGGAAAATATAAACATATCACTTTTTATCAAATAGTCAAAAACATGCAAAAACAAAACTACACAACAATTAACATATCAGACTTACCAAATAACGACTGTTAATCCAAATGTTTTTTTATCTGTGACACACTTGTTTGTAAACTACATCCATTAATGAATTTAACTGCATATCATACATGCCTCCTGTTAAATTTGTGTGATAATATTTTCTATGTTAAATTTATCAGTTGTGTCCAGATTACAACATGCCAGTTACTCATTCTTTCAGACAAGGATTACAACATGCTAGTTACTCATTCGGAAAAAGATTACGACATGCCGGTAACTCATTCAGAAAAAGGATTACGACATGCAGGTGACACAGTTCCTTACTATTTTGTTTTTGACGATGCCACATTTGAATATCCAACTGTAACATGTAAGTATATTCCATGGACCTTCTGTAAGTATATTTCTAATATTCTTTTCATTTCTAACAATGTATATTCCAAAATCTTCTTAAAACTTGGGGGGTGGGGTGTGTGTGTGTTAAATTTGTGTAATAATTTGTTCTGTATACTTATTCTACAAGCATTTGATTGAAATAACAGCATACAATGAATGTATTGGTGCTCCTCTCAAAAAGACGGTAAAAACGATATATCACATGTGGTGTAACATGAAGAAACAAAATAATGCAACATTATTTTAGTTGCGAATTATGCAAATGAGGTCGCCATTTTGAATATTAATTAGTTCCTGCCTTTTTGAAAAGTCATGCAATTACCGCCATCGGTTGTATATTGTTCTCCCGAATATAAAAATGTATGGTTTTACAGGTGTTCTGTCATGAATAGCTGAGATAATCGGCATATTATCCACTCCACTCTGCTTTTCGGATACAAGTTTTCATAGACCTTATTTTTAATGTTTCTCTATAAACCCTTTGCGGACTTTTAAGCTAAATTAAATATATAAAAAATCATAACTTTCGTGGCAGTCGACATAGAGACTTGGTTGATACATCATTGGATTGCATTTTTCTGGGGCTTTCTAACAGTTGTATTTATAATGCTGTAGAGTTAATTTGAAAATTCCACTAAAGTACTAGTAATAAGTATACAGTAATACACTACAACATCAGGGCAAAAGCATCAAGTGCTTTGTTGAGTCAGGCTTCCTAGGGAAGGCCATCTGTGGTGGTGACCCCAATACTCCAGCTGGAGTGAAGAAAAGAACAACCATGGCATATTTCTGCTGTTGGCTTATGATAATTTATTTCACGTTCTGACTATGTCTGCAATGATAGACAAGTGAGTCGGGCACGGCGGTTTTGTGCTGCTTTTAGTTTAGAACTAAGTTCTCTAGCGGCTCAACACTTTTCTCTACCAAGCTATAAACTGAAATACAACTTTACAGTAGAAGAGGACAGCGCAACCAAGAAGGTAACTGGTTATCCGACCCAAAAATGTATGCCAAATGACAATGAGGTCTCTAACACTTCTAGTCTAAAGACAAGCCACACGCTGACACACTCACTGACAGGCGACACGCTGTCTAGTCACTTTGTGAGGTAATCACGAACAGTAAATGATAGTAAAAAGCTCACGTCATTCTGTATTTACCTGGTACTCTCTTTGTCCCTTTCACAACCTGGATCCATCCTTAGCACAACACTTTTCTGACGAGACCAGACAACATAAACAAAACAGCGACTCGCTCAAATCTTCCAATGGTTATCTTTCCGCCATTTTAAAAGGGTTGTGGCTGTGGCTCGGCTCTCATTTAATGGAAAGCTAGTCGTACTTCACTTTACTTCTTTATACTAGTTTAGAAGGCTATACAGAGTTTGCATAAAACTAGTTTGTTCCACTTTACTTAAACTAAAAATAACTGTATCCATCCATTCTATTTTGTCATTTATTAATTGACCTTGCCCGCATTACTTAATGCGGAAATGAATTCCAAGCATTCACCACTCTCTGACAAAAACTTTTCGTCATAATTCATCTGAACCTGTCGTTAATTAATTTGAAGCTATATCCTCTTATTCTTATAGGCGGTTGTACATTGAATAAAGTGGTATAGTATAAGTTATTCTTTTAATCGATTATAATAGAAACTTGTATTAAGTTACCTCGAATTCTGTTCAGTTTTTCTGAGTCTTTTCTCCAAACTATAATTATGGAATTCCACTATCAGTTTTGTCGCTCTTCTTTGTATCCTTTCCTGCATGTCTATATCCCCGCTACGATAAGGACTCGACACCGGAGCACAGCACTCTAATTTAGTTCCCTCCAATGCTTTATACAGTTTGACTATCACTTCCTTGATCCTATGTGTAATGTTTCTTTTTAATCATACTCAATATTGCATTTTAACGGTATAACTATTGATCTCGTCCATAAGTCCGGCCAGTTTCCTGTTGCCCATATTTTGTTGCAGATGTGTGTCAGGCCTTCCACCACTACCTCTCCACCTGCTTGTAAGAGCTCTGCTAGTATATTGTCTACGCCGGCCGCCTTCCCTCTTCTCAATGTCTTTACCGCTGCAATTACCTCTTCCTTCGTTATCAGTTGGTTATCTTCTATATTTGTTGGTGTTGGGGGGATTGTTTTCTCAGGTTCGTTTCGCCCTTCATAGTTATATAGCTCGGAACAGTACTCTGCACCTCGTGCCAGTTCGTCATTTTCCTCAATAAAGCACTTGCCGCTTTTATTATGGATCATAAGGTTCCTGCCCTGTCTTGGTGTTACCAGTTCTTTGACAACCTTGTATGCTCCTTTAGCACCATTTCTGTTTAGTCTCTCTTCGATGTTTGTGCATTGCTCGCATATCCACGCTTCTTTCGCCCCTCTCATCTTTTGTTGTATGGCTTTCTTGACCTCTTTATAACTGCCGACCTCCTCCGGTGGGTGATTGTGTTTTTTCAGCGACCTTCTTTTATCACAAAGGTCTAGAATGTCTTTGGTCACCCATCGCTTCTTTTTTGTTTAGTGGCATCCCAGGATCTCTGTTGCAGTATCTATGAGAGCTGGTTTAAGAGACTCTGTAACTGTATCTGTATCCAGTCCCTCTCTGAGAACCAACAGTGGCGCAAATCTCCCTCCCACCCTTGCTTGGAACACTTCGGTGATTTTTGGGTCCATTAGTTTGTCCAGGTCAAACTTTAGCCTGGTCACATCCTTCTTTGCGACTCCCTTCAATCGCAGACGGATGGTCATCATAACCAGATCGTGGTCGCTTCATATATCAGCTCCTGGGAAACGTCTTGTTTTGTCGGTGTTGATGCTCAATTGGAACATCCTCTGGACCAGAATATAGTCAATCTGGCTGTGCACTTCCTTGCTTGGGTTATGCCATGTCCAGTGTCTCGACGGCTTGTTTAACCCAAACGTATTTACCACCAACAGCTGGTTGCATCTTGCAAATTCTAGGAGTCTGAGGGCCCGGTCATTGGTTTCTTTATTTCCGTATGGGCCACGTGTTCCCCTCCAGTCGTGGACTGCATCTTCTCCAATTTTTGCATTTCAATCACCCTGGACTACCAATATGTCTTTTTTTGGTGTTTCGTGTATCATACTTTGAAGTTGATCATAGAATGCCTCTATTTGACAATCTTCGTAGTTTGCAGTGGGTGCGTAGCACTGTATTATGGTAATATTAAACGGTGCTGCCTTTAGCCGTTAGATGATAAAACGGCTAGATATTGGACGGCAACCCAATATGCACCTGGCTGTGTCTTTATGCACCAGTATCCCCACTCCATGTAAATGTTTGTCCTTCCTGCCACTGAAATAGATCTTGTACCCTCCTACGTGGTAAACTCTCCAAAGCTTTTCCATCGAGCCTCGCATGTCCCACCGGTAGTTCTCCATCTCGTGCGTTAGCTCATTGATTTTGCCACATGGGTTCAGTGTTCTAACATTGAACGTACCTATTGTGAGCTTGTCTTTCCTCAGATTGATGGTTCCACCAGTAGCACACTTATGGCCTCCGACCTGGTGTGGGACGGCAGGCGCGGTCATTGTTAACCCAAGCTGCGACCGAGCCGGTATGTTTGATTGTGGTTGTGTCCTCATGTATGAATCTTGGGCGGTTTTCTCTTGGCGGAGCCCATCTCCTCTCCAAGTCGATGCGGGCCAACATCTACATCTGACCTGGAGGAGTCCATCTCCCAAGGCGAGCCATTGTCTCTTTTTCCCACAGCCTCGCGGCCATAGTTTCCCATTGTGCACCACTTGGAGGTGAGGTTGACTTGTGTGTTCGCTTTATCGGCAGGCTGCTCATTTCACTTTTTGCTCCTCAGAAGAAGGACTAGCCGACCCCGACATCGCTAAGTTGCGATGCCGAGCGCAAAACACACTATTGCACACCTGGAAATCTAAATCTGTGCCAAAATTACAGAACAATAAGCCTCATCAGCCACCCTAGCAAGGTCATGCTTAGATTAATCCTCGACCGATTGAAACCCCAAGCAGAGAACATCATTGCCGAGGAGCAAGCAGGGTTCAGACAGGGAAGAAGCACTACAGAAAAGATATTTAATTTAAGGCTGCTAAGTGAGAAATATCTAGAACAGCAGCAAACACTGTATCATGTGTTTGTGGATTTTAAGAAGGCGTTTGATAGGGTATGGCATAAAGCGCTTTGGGCAACCATGACGATGTATAATATCAACGGAAATATTATAACGGTCCTTGAACACCTGTATGACAAGGTGTTTAGCGCAGTTCTTGTGAATGGGAGGCGAGGAGACTGGTTTCGCTCATCAGTTGGTGTGAGACAGGGGTGTACACTCTCTCCAACTCTTTTCAATATATTCCTTGAAGGAAATATGACTGGCATTTGGAGGTCACGTTGGTACTGTCAAGATAGGGGGGGGGGGGGGGGGCCCGAACGATTACCAACCTTCGTTTTGCAGATGATATCGACGGGTTGGTGGGTTCAGAAGCAGAACTCCGGCAATGGTTCAGAAGACTCGATGAAACAGCTCTTGACTATGGTATGGAGATAAACGCTGGAAAGACAAAATTAATGACCAACAACGCCACGGGCTTCAACAGCAGGATAAAAGCCAACGGTCAGAAACTCGAAGTGGTTGGCCGTTTTAAATATCTTGGGTCGATTCTCAGTGATGAAGAATCAAAATGTGAGGTGTTGGCCAGAATAGCACAGACACTAGCGGCGCTTGCACGGCGTAACAAAATCTGGCAAGATAAACGGTTAGCACTACGCACGAAAATCAGATTAATGCGTACACTGGTCGTGTCAATATTCCTCTATGCGTGTGAGACATGGACAGTTACAGCTGACCTTCAACGAAGGATACAGGCCTTGGAGATGAAATGTTTTCGAAAACTTTTAAACGTCACCTACAAAGATCGAGTTACAAATGAGGAAATACGAGATAGAATTACAACAACAATAGGGCCTTTCGAAGATCTCTTGGCAACTGTCAAAAGAAGGAAACTCACTTGGTACGGTCACAGATCGAGATCAAATGGTCTTGCAAAAACACAATCCTCCACGGAAAGGTGCTTGGTAGACGACGAAGAGGCCAGCCCAAAAAGAGATGGGAGGACAACATAAAAGAATGGACCAGTCTCCGACCAGAAGAATCACAGGCAGCGGCATCTGACAGTGAGGGGTGGCGTGGTGTTGTGGGGATGTGTGCCCAAACGACCTCACCGGTTATGGGATGACCTGACCTGACCTGCTGACCAATATCGCATTAGCTTTTTTCTTTGCCACCTGAACTTGCTCAGGCCCTTTATTTGTATGATCTATTTTAACACCTAGGTTCCTATACTTTGTTTTCCTCTTGCTAATATTGTTCTCTTCCTTAGTGGATCTTTCCATGTTGATGTAAGTAAATAGCCCCTTTTCAGTCATGTCTGAATATAGGTAGGTGCGATTTATGTGGATGACTGTATATGTATTTACATTACACTCCATCTGCCAGCTCTCAGATCATTTTTTAATCATATCTAAATCCGATTTGGTGTGCAATGGTGTGTTTGCGCTCGGCATCGCAACCCAGCGATGTCAGGGTCGGCTAGCTCTTCTTCTAGGGGGGGGGGGGCGTAAGTGAAATGAGTAGCCTGTTGATAAAGGGAACAAGTCAATCTTACCTTCAAGTGGTGCACACTGGGAAGCTATGGCCACGAGGCTGGCTGCAGGTAAACGAGGCAATGGCTCGCCTGGGGAGAATTACTCCTCCAGATCAGTTGCAGATATTGTTCGAGAGGAATTGCAGGTCTCAGACAGTTGGTCCAAATGCTTGGCTGATAAGCCAATGGTGCAAGGCTACCATCTGATCCGGAATCCCGCCCTAAATCTCAACACCACTGCGACGGGAGGCAACGATATGGTTGGGACCTGGGGCTCGCGTCTCAGCCCGACCCGATCGAGCCGCAGAAAGAGGTCTCTGATCCGCCGATCAAAGCGGGCGGGAAGCTGCTCGATATTCACCCCATACGGCGTTGAGGTGTGAAACCAATAGTAGAAGACTTAGTTCTCGGTCGGGGTGTCGTAAGCAGTAGAGCAGCCACCTCACTGCGAACTGTTGAGACTCAATCCTTGATCATGAAATATGTCCGCACACCAGGCTAACAACATCTCCGTGCCATGACCAGGCTTGTCCCCTGGTTAAATGCACTCCTGCTTTGCTCTTTACCCCTGTCTGCTATCAGTCATCCCAATGGACGCAGAAGAGATGCAGGCCAGCGGACATTGCACCTGCTGCCCTATTGAGACAACCTCCCATGTGGCGGGGAATGCTAGGCGTACCATCACTGCAGATGAGCCGAAAAAAAAGGAGCAAGGAGATACCTCACTCACATGCATATGCTACGTTTCTGGCAGGACGTGACGATCCTGGGACACAGACACACTGGACTGCCTCTCTTCCAAGATACTTGAAAAACTAGTACATACAGTCCATTATATCATATCATATCATTGCCACACCCTAAGAGAGACAACTCTGACCAAAAACAACTGCTGCCTTGCAGATAGGCTGGGGACAGTCAAAGGCTAAGAAGGGCATCCCTACAGAAACGCCTGTTGAAATCGGATGTACTGGGCGACGGGCTTAACAAAGTAACACAGTGCAACGTATATCGCTGTAACCAGCGTACGAAGAAGAAGAAGAAGATGCAGATGTTGGCCCGCACCGGCTTGGAGAGGAGACGGGCTCCGCCAAGATTCACCCACAAAGACACATTCACAACCAACTATACCGGCTCGGTCGCAGCCCGGGTTAACAATGACCACTCCTGCCATCCCACACTAGGCCGGAGGTGATAAGTGTGCAACTGGTGGAACCATAAAGCTGAGGAAGGGCAAGCTCACAATAGGAAGATGGAATGTCAGAACACTGAACGGATGTGGTAAAATCAATGAGCCAATACCCGAGACGAAGAACTACCCGTGGGACATCCTGGATATATGCAATGCTAGATGGAAAACTTTGACGAGTTTACTACGGAGGAGGGTCACAAGTTCTATTTCAGCGGCAGGGAGGACAAACATATACATGAAGTGGGGATACTGGTACATAAAGACACAACTATATGCATATTGGGGAGCCGTGTAATATCTAGCCGATCTTACAGCTAAAGGCAGCACCGTTTAATATTACGACAATGCAGTGCTACGCACCCACTGCAGACTATGAAGATTGTTGAATAGAGGCATTCTATTATCAACTTCAGAGATGGTAACAGGTTGAATCAAAAGAGGCCTGGGACACTTTCAATGTGTCCTCCAGTGATTTTGTTAGTGTCCATGTCTTACCACCTTAACACATCACAGGGAACACAGTGGGATTTAAGAAAGAGGATCGTAGATATTGGCAACCGTCCAGTATAGTATAGTTCAGCCCGCACATCGACGTTTTGTCAGTTCAGGTTCCAGGTCATTTTCCATATTGAGAAGGCGCCCAAGATAGATGTACTCGTTGACATCCTCTAATCACACCACGCCAATGAAGATGGTATCACAATTGCCGAAATTATTGCTCACTGCTTTGGTCCTTTAGTCATTCATCTCCAGTCCCGCTTTGCTGCACTCGCCATCGAGTAGTTGGTTGGCTTCTGCTGCTGATTCTGTGATGAGCACTATGTCATCCACAACTCGAAGATATTGAGGCGTCTGCCGTCAATATGGATGCCAAAGATGTCTCAGTTACATCGGTTGATGACTGATTCCAGACTGATTCCTATACGCAAGAAAATGAACGCTAACGAATTACTTTTATGTGCATATTACATTCCAATGATTATATTTTATATGGCAATTTGTTGTTTTCTTCTTCCTTTTGTTAGGTGAAGTTTTCTTGACGTTCTTCAGTGGTGCTTGGATTCTGTTCAAGATTTTGATCTGGCAACCCCGGTCATGATGCCAAACAAGATGGCGTCCAAAGATTCATTGATGTTCTTGCCGTCGCAAACAAAATGTTGTATCTGGAGATTTAAACTAGCATCCATAAATATTACCTAATCAACTTTTCACAATTTTTAATGAGTAAGTTTTCATTTCAAGCTTATTATTTAGGGGAAGGCATTTGTGCCAAGTCGCTCACGTCAGAGTGAGATAAAACAATTTTAATGATTTATAATTTAAATTATTTATTATTATTACAAACTTGAAATGATTTATCTTACTTAACCTTATCATAAATTTTATTATTACAAACTTGAAATGATTTATCTTACTTAACCTTATCATAAATTTTATTATTACAAACTTGAAATGATTTATCTTACTTAACCTTATCATAAATTTTATGAAATTATGATGTTGGCACTAATGGTTATATAATAGTAATACTGAACAATGCTCGACGTTCACATCGTGTACACCTGCAGTGGTTCGATAAATGTCCAGGTCAAGGACTCAAGATGACATACTTTTAAGTTTTATTCATCCAAAACTGCTGTTTTATATTAGAGACCTGTTAGCAAAACCATTAGCTAGATCTATATTATGTTCTCAATCACTTGCAAAAGGCATTGTTCCAGGAGATTGGAAAGATCCAAGGGTGATCCCCTTTTTCAAAAAGGGCAAAAAATCAGATCCAGCAAATTATGGACCAGTGAGTTTAACGAGCACAGTCTGTAAATTGACAATTTAATTGTTAGAGTTAATAATTAAAAAAGACATTGTAATGCATTTAGACAAGTTTAATCTAATCAGAAATAGGCAGAATGGGTTTTAATAGAGGGAGATTGTGCTTAAAAAATCTATTGGAATTCTTGGAGGAGGTTACTAAAATGATAGATAAAGGAGAGCCAGTGGATGTTATTTGTCTAGATTTTTTGAAAGGCCTTTGATAGAGTAGCTCATCAAAGATTGTTTGGGAATTGAACATTTTTTAACAGGAAGAAGACAGATGGGCATAAATAAGGAGTACTCTTAGTGCTGTGAAGTAAAAAGTGGAGTGCCACAGGGCTCAGTTTTGGGACAAATTTTGTTCTTGATATATATTAACGTTCTGTAGAAACTTTAAGCCACTAGAAAAATAAACGTAGACCTATAGGCCTCGTGGTAGAAGTGGAACAACTCAGTCAGAAATATAAGTGCACATATATTGACAATTTGTGTTATCTCATGCAGGTCTGAGAATGGACTCTAGTATCTTTGGACTGAAACAAGAAGACACAAGGTATGTGTACATTTGTGATGCACATCAGCCAGATCAGAAAGATTGTTGTTGTGTTAGGTGTGATAATAATTATTAGTTGCACCATTGATACACTTATCTCGATTAAAGAGGGTTGTGCATGCAGATAGCAACTTCAACATTTGCAACAAATTGCGATAGAAATCACCAATACAGCAGTACACCAAGTGATATGATGCAGCGTGCCTATATGAAGCCAGTGCTAGCCAAATGCTCTGTATGGGGGTCAAATGGAAAGGGGGTCAAAGCAGGCTCAAGGAGAATGGATGCACATTTAGGACAAGAATGGAGACTTGATGAGAAGGATATATCAAGGAAGTGAACGGAATATGTGACAAACAATCACGATTTAAAGAAATTCCCAGCATTCTCAGATCATTAGTAGAGAATTTGATAAACGATATGAGCAAAGGGAAAGCAACAAGCATGTAAAATACAATAAATATAAAATTTATAGAAGTTCTAAAGGAATTAGGTGTAGATGGGATCAAGACGCAGAGCAGCGCTTGAGCTGCAGTGGTCTGCGACCCATAGCTGACTGCTAGAGTCAGGGCCAGCATACCAGAGCTGCCAACATGCTTCTACACCTCCACGTGGTGATCCTGGATAACAGGCTGCAGCAGGGCAGACTGGCTAAGGAGAAGGGATCGAAGAGGGAATGCTAACCCGGTACTCAAAAAATGCTTCTGAAGTCGGATGTGTTGGACCGAAAGGTGCAAATATCGCAGTCAATCTGTAAACTACGACACAACGCATTCCGTTCTCTGGACTACATTCTGCTACTTAAGCCCTATCAGGGTTTGGTTGCGGGAGATTGAGAACGAACGCAGAAGAAGAAGAAGAAGGTGTAGATAAAAATCGCAAATCTGCATAAGGGCCTATGTTAGGTGACCTGATAACATGTCTTTAATATTTTGACCAAAAAACTCTGAAACTGAATGTTCATATTTTAGAACAATCAACCTAATGAGCCACATTATCATGACACTGCTTAAAATTATACAGGAGCGAACTAGATGTAGAGTCAACACGAAGTTCAGGATGAAAAGTTTGCATTTAGACAACTGCGGAAGAAGGGAAGCAATATTCTTTATAAGGGCATTAGCAGAAAAATATATTGAAATACAGAAAAACATGTAAATGTGCTTTACAGACTACAAAAAGAGTCCAGCGAAGGAAATGATATGTCTGGAAAATGTAGGTATGGATGGAAAAGACACAAGAATACTCCTGTAATGAAAGCAAACTTCCACAGTATAGAATATGTATAGATGTCAAAATAGGAGTGCGACATGGATGGATACTGTCCCCTAGCCTGTTTAACATTTGCACAGAACAAATTATTTAGCAGACAGAGGATGTGCCATGACTCATTATCGTTGGAGCATCAATAAATAATCTCAAAGTCAGGTGTAAGGATTAGACATTAACACTGAAAAAATATGGTAATAAACTACTTCTTCTTCGTACGCTGTCAGACGTCAACTTGTATTTGTTCGAAGAAAGCAGCTGTCATCCTGAGGCTGTCAACACTGCCATAGAGCTTGTCTAGTGTTGCCACTGGTGATGGCCACATGTGCTTTCTCTGGTCCTCGTATGTCGTGCAATTTTGCAGCAGATGTTCAGCGGTCATTTTCCATGTACCACAGGTGCATTCGTCAGTGCCACCTATCTTCAGTTTATTGAATAGGTGGTACCTCAGTCTGTTGTGGCCTGTGTGGAGTCTGAAGACCACGACCTGCTTTCTTCGGTTCAGCTGGTAATAGGCATCATTTTTTGTGTAACCAGTGTGTTCTGTTTCCCATTTGGCCATGTATCTGGCCCTAATAAACCTTTTGAACTCTTCGTAGGTCACACTAGAATCTAGTTGTGGTAGTCTTACACCTTCTTTTGCCAGCCTGTCTGCCTCCTCGTTGCGTTGGATGTCACAGTGGGATGGAACCCACTGTACCACTACTCTTTTTGGTGCGGACTGCTGGCATAGTTGACAGAGTACTGCTCTTAAATCATTAAGTTCAGTATTTTTCTGGCTTTTTAGTGCTGGGCAAAATTCCAATGAATGTTAAAATTCTACCCAATCTATTTATGGGATCCTTGCCAGTGCTACAGAGTTCGTGCATTGTGCTGAAATTCTCCAAAAATTTGGAGAAGAACAGACCACTTGTTAAACCATGTGCAATGACATTGATTCTTCGACTAAACTAAACTAATTGAGAATATTGATTTATTTTTCACTTTATCTGTTGTCAAAATGATTCTGGAGCTTGCTGTGTATTTTTAGTTGATACGTTTAGTTTTTCTTTCTCTCCCCCTGGATATCATCCTTGTGGAGGCACAACCAAACAAACAAGCTGGATTTAGAGAAACATACAGAATACTAGATCACTTAACAACCTGCTGTAATCTGTTCGAAAGGGCATAAGAGCACCAAACAGCTTGACTGCGATATTTGCACCTTTCGGTTCGACACATCCGTCTTCAGCAGTGTGAAAACTATGATCACAGTGTACAAACAATCATTACCTTGTACAAAATATAATTACATTAAATTTCACATATTTTCTAGCAAACTTTATCATATTAAGGTAATAAATTAAAAAAACTCTAGTTTGGATGTTTTGAATATGTTTTGACTTATTTGTGTTTTCTATTTTTCCTAGTTATCAGAAACAGATCATTCATACTGTCACAGAAACCAAACCAGAAATCTGGGGAGACTGTAACCCAAATTGGGAATCAACACAGATAAAACAGGAGCTAGATTATCAGGTATATATATTCAGGATCATTTTGTCGTTACGCTCCGTGTGAAAAATAAGCCACCAAAACAGCTGGTCATCACTCAGGAAGTCTGTATCCAAGCGCTTACAATGGTGGTTTCTGTAGCAATGCATTTATGTGATGAGATTGCTAGCTCCATGCACAACTTACTTTTGTTGCTTTTTACATGCTTGGATGGTGAAAATCAGTGTATTCTTTAAATGTATATATATACTATTTTTCTTCAATTCTTGTGAGTACATTTTTTTCCCATTTAAGAATCTCTACAATTGTCTTGCAATTAGTTATGTCTTCTTTCTACATAACAAAAAGTCTTCTGATGTCAAGTAGGTGCGTTTCATGCACATTTTCTTCTTCTTCTTCTTCTGCGTACGCAGTCAGACAGTAACCATTATTTTTTCGAAACAAGCGGCGGTCATCCTGAGACTCTCGCCACTGCCATAGAGCTTGTCTTGCAGTTCCACTGGCAATGGCCACATCTGCTCTCTCTGATCCTCGTATGTCGGGCAGTTCTGCAGCAGATGTTCAGTGGTCATTTTACCAGTACCGCACGGGCATTCGTCGGTACACCCTATCTTCAGTTTGTTGAATAGGTGGTACCTCAGTCTGTTGTGGCCAGTGCGAAGTCTGAAGACAACGACCTGCTCTCTTCGGTTCAACTGGTAATAGGCATCGTTTTTGGTGTAACCAGTATGTTCGGTTTCCCATTTGGACATGTATCTGGCTTTGATAAGCCGTTTTGACTCTTCGTACGTCATACTGGTATCTGTTTGTGGTAGCCTTGCACCTTCTTTTGCCAGTCTGTCTGCCTCCTCGTTGCCTTGGATGTTGCAGTGTGACGGAATCCACTGTACCACCACCCTTTTTGGTGCAGACTGCTGGCACAGTTTGCAGAGTGCTGCTCTTAAGTCATTAAGCTCAGTGTTTATCTGGCTTTTTAGCGCTGTGACTACGGCGAGAGCATCTGTCAGCAGGACTATATGGCTCTCATTTTCACTGTGTGTTACCATTTCTTCCACTGCCGCCCTCAGTGCCTCTGCCTCTGCATGCACATTTTGATTGCGCACATTTGGTAGAGAAAGTTCCCATCAGGTTACAATATTTTCACATCATTTGTTTAGTTCATTTGATCCCTTATGATCATTCAGAATGTTTTCTAAATAATTTGCAATAAGAAGCCACGTTTAAAGGACACGTTGTGTATGAAGAAGAGCAGGAAAATAGATTGACAGGCCAAAACTTTGACATTAATGATGCAAATGACCGTTGTTGGAGAAAATACCCAATTCCATATTTTCCCGCAAAGTAACAATATAGAATATTACATAATCTAAGAAAGAAAGAAACCTACATTTGTCAAGCATTGCAATTGAAGGCCAGATAAATTGCAATATTTTGGGCTAGAAGAAAGATTTTTCAAAGGCACGAGAGGCTAAGGTGATATGCTTCTGTATCGCAGTGTATTTTCGTCAAGACATTAAACAATTATTTGTGCAAAACTTTCAAAAGAAACTGATTAACTTTCAGATACACTTGATTGAAGTAAGGAAAAGAAGAAACTATTAGTTCAGGCAAATTAGAAACGCTGATGAAACCCAGGTTTGGGGCCAAAGATGCATTACAGTGAATGAGCTGACAGCAGCCAGCGACTTATAGTCGGCTGCTTGCAACAGAGTTAGCAAACCAGAGCTGATTAAGACTATTCTGCCTCTAGGTGGTGTTCCTGGATACAAACTGTAGCCTTGAATCCTGGCTAAGTATCAACCAACAATGGAAGGCAAATCTGGTCCCAAAAATGCTGTGCTGAAATAAATACTTTGGCCACATCAAGTAACAAAATAGTATGGAAAAAACTATACTGGATGGTATGGTACCTGGAGAACAAGGCAGAGACCAACCAAGAAGAAGATGGCCATATGACATCAAAGATGGTGTAATGGAGATGGGAGAACTGGCTAAAGATCAAGAGAGTAACTGTGACAGAGCAATGCTGAGCAAATAAAGAGAATTGTAGCTTTCTATGTTTTGTATTTGAAGTGCTCAAATTAAGTGTGCGTCGTATAATCTTTGGTGTCTTAGATTTGTTGAAATAAGGTGTATATGTATGGGGGAGGTGGTAAGTGGTTATGAATGAAATGTCAAAGGTTGATGTCTGACTGTGTACGATGAAGAAGAAGAAGAATGAACTGTCAGATATTATTAATTTTGGTGTGATCTCAAACCACAAAGTGTGTCCAATACTGATGTGTAGCATTCACACATTAGTCTCTATTTCAGCATGCTATGTTCCCATATGGATACAGAGACTCCTTATTGGAGAGGTGTACAAGCATAGTAGACTAGTGAAAGTAAATGGTTACTTTGGTAGACGAACCATACTAAATAAGAGATATCAGTGTAATTGATGAATAAATGAACCACATATTGTAGGAGTGTGAAATCAAATGGATATCAGTCATGGAGGGGAGCCTGAGACGACATAGCAAGAGTATGTATAGTTAATAACATTTTCCAATGGCAGGCAAAGATGATGACAATGTTACACTAATGTTGTGATATGTGATACCATATGGCTTTAAAGTCTTATAATATCAAGCATGAGCCATGTGTCCAGTCTTTTCACATTTTCTGAAAACCACTGAGTACCCGTGGATCTGCCCAGAGTGCTGTTATGATGATGATGATTCTGTATAACATAACAAATTGAAACAGACAGAACTGGACAAATGCTTCATTCTATGCACATATTTATTCACAGGCTGCAGTATGTACAGAAAGGACGTATCCATTTCTGCGGGATCTTATCAAACTGGAACAGAAACCAGATTGTACTGTGAGTTACCTTTCTTTGTTTTATTTTTCATCATAAAATATTAAGATATATATATATCTTGGTATGAACAGACAAGAGCAAACTGTTGTGTTGCGCCTTAGAACAGGACACAACCGACTCCGCAGCCACATGTACACAAAAATGAAGATTGGCAACTCAGCCATATGTACATGCGGACAGGCGCCCCAGACAGCAGAGCACATACTACAAAACTGCCCCGAATATGATATACAGAGAAAATCTCACTGGCCCATAGAAACAACAATGGAAGAGAAACTTTATGGACCTGTATGTGAACTACAAAAGACAGCGAAGTTTATACAAGAGACAACATTGCAGATATAGACAATATTTTAAAGCGAACGAAAGAAGAAGAAGATATCTTGGTAGTAATATAGACAAGTAGGAGAGACAGATAAAGATATAAGAATACAAAAGGCAGGTGGAGCTTTTGCTGTATTGGAACATTTATGGATGTCAAAAGAAATCTAGTCCAACTGAAATTTCTAAATCTCTAAAGTAAAATCAATCTTTCTATATGTTCCAGAAAATATGGAGAACTACACAAACAACAACTAAAATGATCCAGGCTTTGATAGATTGGGGACTCAACACACTAAAGAAACCAGCTGACAACATTTTAAGACAGTCTCTGTTCCAGAGTACAATAGAAAAGGGAGATAGAGGGGAGACTAAAACAGACATTGACAAGAAAGTTTGAGACAGACAAGTTGGATAGGGAAGATATGGAATGAGAGTTCTGAAATGTAGGGCACAGGGCAGAAGGATGTGACATATATTTGTTTAAGACTTGTTCTCCATAGGTAACAGAAAGTATTTGATTGATTAATATTGTATTTGTAAACAATCATAGCTTTGATGTATTCTGTGTGATGGTAGGTTGGTTACTGATCCAGCGACCTATGGGCTCCTGCCTTGTATGATAAGAACAGACTTTAGATTTAAGTGCTACTACCAAGTAAAAATCTGTTTTTCTCCCATCATCATTTTCTATCATCAATACTCATCATCACTCATTGAAAGAAACAGGAGTCAAATATGCAGCAGTGAATGAGCTGACAGCAGACAGTGTCTCATAACTGCTCTCTTGCATCTGGGTCAGCCCTATTACGTCTCCAAGTTGTGGCCCTTGAAACAGACTACTCTAGTGTAGTCTGACTCAGAGATCAGGGGTTGCACAGGAGGGCAAATAGTACCCAAAAAAAGCCAGCTGATATTGGATGTGATAGGCCAATAAGTGGTCGATATCACAGCCTTGGTGTAAACTACAACATAATGTCACATCATCCTTTTCAGGTCGAATGCTAAAGAAGAAGAAAATAACTGAGCACCTGTTATCTACCTTAAAGTACAGTGATGTCTGCTCTGTTAACATAACATAATAGCATTTGTCTTGAACTTGGTTTAACTCATTCAGTCCCACGAGCCGATACATTAGCTTCTGGTTTTTTTCCAGAAAGCCTAGGAGCCGATATATCGGCTTTTGCGACTGTGTTCACAAAATCAGATTTCTCATAAATTTTTCACTTTTGATTATTGGCGGAAGTCCAAATTTGTACTTTTCATTTCGGAAGAGTTAGCAGGGGTTTCATTGAAAAAATGTTTATTTTCGTACTTGAATACCATAATTTATATTTATAGGGGAGCCTTGAATCTAACTAATATCCCTTCAGCCAGACCAAATACAATTTTTACAGTGCAAGCTTGGTAATAGATAGATTATATTATTGATAACTGTAGGCATTATAAAGATATAGATCATTCTGATAGCGCAATTTCAATTTCTTTATCTAGTCTTAGTTCTAAGTCGAGCGATGAAAGTGAAACTAAATCTACTGACGAGGGGGCTGAGTCCTCTTTTTTCTCAAGCACAGTCATGCTAGTTTGTGTAATATAAATAGGTGTGTGTATATATATATATATATTGAATACATCATTCTTTCTGGGTGTGTGTATTTTGTAAAGACACACACTAATGTTGATTGGGAATTTTTTAAGCACGTTCTAAACTTCACATGTCTTCAGTAAAATGCAAATACCGTGGGAAAAAACAGTACCAAATTAGGTGTAACTTTCAGAACATCTTTCCTTGTGCATTACTGTCAAAAGAAAGTTGTTATGATATTTGTGTATTGTTTAGAGCTGAATAATATGTTGATAAGGGGAAAAATTGTTTTCATGATTTAAAAAACCAACGATTATGCAACTATAATCCCTCATACACAAATGTTCATCTCCATTTGTAAAATATGTGTATTCAGTTGTATTCTGGTCTTAATTTTGAACAGTTTGGTATATAATATGTGTTATTTCCATGAAGTTTTATAAATAGATCACAACTAAGTGATACTGTGTGGAGTTTTACATAAGAAAAAATTAGAAACATTAAGTGAAATAAGAATGCAATGTCCTTGACTTCGTGATCTAATTGTCACAATTCGAGCAGGGTAAGATGGTTACAGGACATTATTTCCGTTTGGTCTGTAAGAACCATGTTTTTCTTTTCAATTTTGCTTGTTTGTGGAGCATAGGATCACCACTGTAGATGGCTCCTTAAAGGTAGCATGTGACAAAGCACTTTGTGTGTTCTTGTAGTGGGGACAGTGGATGTATTCTTTCCTTAATAACAGGCCATGTAAACCATACAGGGAATGAGGCCATCACTGTTCTACTCAAAGACGCTGTTGTGGCCAAGGTGGTAGAGGACACAAAATGTTTGAGTGGCTCATGGACAGAGCTCCACAATCAATCTAGCAACCAAAATCTATTCAGCTCCCAGTATATGAAAGGTCTTCAGCAAATGTCCGGAGCTAGCCCGTCCTCTTCTTTTTCGATCAATTGATGCTATGCTTCTATTCCGATGAGGCCCACAACGGAGACTATGTTTCAGATCTTCACCGGTCCCGCACAGCTTTTTGAGCATGGTCGCTCCCCCAGGCCAGACTGCCTCTCTGCCCCTACAACTCTATCCAGTTTACTTTATGTTTGCCTTGAGCTCCCTTCTCCATGTGTGTTTTGGTCAACCTCTTACTCTCTTTAGCTTCCTTTGATGCTTGGTAGGGAGCAGTAGTTATTTTCCTTGCTTTCAAGTATCACACCCTGGATCCATGTTGGTCTCTGCAAAATAATGAATGTTTCTTGTTACATGTGTGCTGACATGTTTCACCTCTTATACTTGCCAGACCACCAGTGAACATGCTAACATCCCTTCTATAACAGTCACTATGAAAGAGGAATTTAAGGTCGAGGTAAGCCATGAGCTGAGATAATTTTATACCACTAGACTTCAGCAGGTCAGGTTGTCCATTACTGATATCTATGTCATCTCTGACAGTCAATATTCAAGACTTTGATATTTTGTGTTATGCAAAGCCAACATCACCACACTCCAGGCTGAGCAATAGGCTCTCAGCAATTCATCAAGGATGGTGGATACTGATGGCTTCTGTGGCTTGCTGGTTGTCATCATCCATCCATCTGGTTTCCCTCTCTGTTTGATTCCAAACTACTGCAGTCTGTGGATTGCCGGATCATCAATTACAGTGTCATCTTCCAACAGGCATCCGTTTAAAAATGTCATCAGTGAAAGAAAAGTGGAGAACAAATCCTATAATTGATACAATACAAATACAATTTACACATGCTTCCCACTTGAAGAAAATAACACTTCTTAGATCTGATAGAAAACATTATCAGCATTGGTTAACAAACAATCAGACAACAACTGAAAGAAGAGCCTTCAAGAGCTGTCCAAACATCTAGTAATAGTTGTCCATCACAAGTGATGAAGACCACTCTCTTTGTTCAGCCGTGTGGACAGTCATATCTCTTGCTGTGATGATAGTTTGTCCATCACAAGTGATGAAGACCACTCTCTTTGTTCAGCCGTGTGGACAGTCGTATCACTTGCTGTGTCCGCTGAAATGGGTGACTTGCGCGGTTATTTGGATTAAAGTGAGGAAGAAACTGCGCCTTTTTGTCAACCTCACTCACAGAGCCTAAGCTACCTTTTGCCAGTGGCAAGACATTCATCAAGACGACTGGAGATAGCATAGGATGCAGATTTTGCCTCAGGGTTACCACCGAAGCCTTTCTGTAAACATGTAACCCGCAGGGTAGACAGGTGGGATGGCATCTAACGCAGTTTGTCGTGCCTTTTCGATAACCACAAGAGGTCGTATGGACAACACTCAGCGTGTGAGTGAGTCTGGCATCTCTCCCCAGCTGTATTCAACTCATCATAGTAGCATCTAAAATTCCCACACGCCAAATTCGCGAAGGTGAACCGGCAGAACTAACCCGTGAAATACTTCACAGGTATAAGCGTAGTGCCATTCAGCCGGCGTCCAGACCAGGATAAACGGGTGGAAGAAATCACAAAAAAAGAACGAAATAACAAGTCCAGGCGGAAAACAACACCGCGTTTCAGTAAGCACAAGTGTAAGTCGTCGACTAGTGTGAATTCCAGGCAAATCCGTGGTCTAGCGGCATCCATAATGATCCAAAACAGAAGAGAAATGTAGACTCGAAGCCAGTTATGGCGCCATCTTTGCCAGATTTTTTGCCAACATCTGGACCCATGTATATATAGACGGTTCGGCATAAAATGCAACAGAAAATGGGGTAGGGATCTTTCTAAGCCTAAAAAAACTGTACACAAAGACAGCTGTCAGTTTACAATTTTCAAGTAACTTGAGAGCAGAGGCATAGACCTTGAAGACTGCAGCAGAAATTCTAATGATATGAAAACACAGAGAGACACAGCAGTTTCAGTACTATGGAGCCATCAAAATACATATATGAAGGAACTAAGAGTGGTACTCTTTCTACAACCTCAGCTAAGTGCGGCAGGGCAGACCAGACCCTTAGCCTTGGTTGGCGGCAGGCCTAGGAGTGAAGCCCCGACAGGCGAACATATAGAGCATTGCTCTGCTGATCCGGCAGCTTCTGCAGCTTGCCTGTCCCACATGTATTGGTATCACCTTTCCCTTGGAGTAAACAAGGCAGACCGAGAGAGGGACCATACTGCATGGTCAACACATGGTCTCTATATTTCTGCCCGGGCTTTGTGCTAATAGCACAATTACTATCATCTGACAAGAAGAAAAGAGCCAATGATTTATATAACTATATCACTGGTTGGGGTATCTCAGGCTGAGATGCAATGGATTCCATATCATGATAATAGTTTTGACAATGAAGAGACTGACAGCAGACAATCAAGGGAAGGTTGAAAACTACCTCAACCTGATATAAGTACAACTTATGAAGAGGTCAAGAGGTTTACCAGGTGTAGATATAGGAACAAGTGGGAAGCAGAGCACACAGGTCATCAACCAAATGAGGCATATTACCAGCTCAACAGAGGTGAGCAGGTAGTAATCTTTAGACTCCGCACAGGCCACATCAGACTGAGATACCATTTGTTCTTCTTCTTCTTCGTTCACTCTCAATCTCCCACTACCAAATCTTGATTGTATACCAAAGCTATCAGTCAGTGCTCCTTCATGCCCTGTTTGGCTCACAACCATAAGGTGCTGGGTTCGATCCCCATCTCAGCACCGGCCGTTACCCCGGGGAAGCAAACCCTTAGAAAATGCAGGAGGAAGCAGACCCTTACATAAAATGCATGCTGAAGTCGGATGCACTGGGTCAACAGGCGCAAAATAAAAAAGGCAGTGCAATGCACACCGCCTTGGGGAATAGAGAAATAAGGCGAACGCAAAAAAAAAAAAAATGCCCTGTTTGTCTTTCATAATCGATGAGGACCACTTTGTCAATATTCACTATTCGCATGAGTTTGAAGATAGCTAAATAAGCAAGAAAATAGGACATCTCCTACCACCGGGGTAGAAGAAAGGCTGATGTTCACAGATTTGCAGAGCAATTGTCTCTGTATAGCCTCATTTATTCTCATGTCTCTGAACACACTCAGCAAAAGTGCTGCGCCAGTCTGTGTGATTAGTGGCGGTTCTTTCCCAGTTAGCATGGCTAACACTGCACTGGATCAGTGATCTCTTAAGGGTGTACTTATACAGTTTCCGCTGACCACCGCTTGCTCTCTTGCCATGTTGGAGTTCTTTTTCTTTGTTCGTTCTCAATCTCCAGCTACCATACCCTGAAAGGGCCTAAGTAGCAGAATGTAGTCCAGAGAACGGAATGCGTTGTGTCGTAGTTTACAGCTTGGCTGCAATATTTGCACCTTTCGGTCCAACACATCTGACTTCTGCAAGCATTTTTTGAGTACAGGGTTAGCATTCCCTCTTCGATCCCTTCTCCTTAGCCAGTCTGCCCTGCTGCAGCCTGTTATCCAGGATCACCGCGTGGAGGTGTAGAAGGGTCTTGGCAGCTCTGGTTCGCTGGCCCTGATGCTAGCAGTCAGCTATGGGTCGCTGACTGCTGCAGCTCATGTGCTGCTGAGCATCTTGATCCCACCATTTGTTCACAAACTAAGAATAGGACATACAGATGAATGTGTCTACATCACTCATAAAATGACTGCTGAGCATCTTGATCCCACCATTTGTTCACAAACTAAGAATAGGACATACAGATGAATGTGTCTACACCACTCACAAAATGACTGCTCAGCATCTGCTACAAAGGCATTCAGCATACGAGGAATAGAGACAGCTTGTATGGCCATCATCGATACAATTTCTGCCCTATGGAGATATCAATAGCCCCAGACTAACCTCTGCTTTCTGAAAGTATATTCAAGTTGACATGTGAAAGCATATGAGAAAGAAATGTCATTATGTGCCTTTTTCTATCCATATCTACTTGCACCTTCCCCACAACGCCCAGCAGCATAAGTTGGCAGATAAATATGGATATGAACCTTATCTAATGCCCACGCTAAAGGTGGTTTTGAAGCCAGCATATCAGCTTTTTCATTGATATGGATGCCAAACTTTGTGTGGAAATGATTGTAAATTATAATGATCTACCTACTAACTCTGTCATTCCTCTTCTATCCTTGGGTGCTGTGGTCTTCGTTACTTTTACTTACAACTTATATTTTCTACACTTCTTGGAAGCAAGACCCATGCCCAACCTTCCTTAATCTGGCTTGACTTCATTGCTCCTCTTCTAACATGGGATGTTGGTGTTCTCATTAATCCCATTTTATGGCATGCCTGATAGGTTACAGTCAAACTTTTCTTTGATCCCCTTTCAGACCAAGGTAACACATGGGCAAATTATATTGATACAATTTCTAAAACCAATTTTTATGAGGAATGTTTGTTTTTATCATTGGACAAGATGTTACAGACAGTCCTAGAGGCACTATTTATATAGAAAAGTTATCCAGTTTACTCAGCTGTAAATGGGTACGTGGGTTACTGTTATTTACAGTAAAGCAGTTAGAAAAGAAACTGATCATTTAACAAACAAAATATGGCCTAGCTCAATGAAGTCTTTAACACTTCAACCCTGACAGCAGTCTGCAATGGAACAACCTTATTTTGACATGCATTGAGTGTTGGTCTGTTGCAGGTGCTTCATACGGATGACCTTTATGAAGATGTCGACATTCAGAGCCAAGCCACAAGAAGTTTAGACTGCGATCAGCCAGGAATGGTATCAGCTGATATGCTTGGTTCACATGACATTAATAAAGGTATACTAGTCAATTATATCTTCATTATACACTTATACACACACATCATCATTATTGTTTTCCCTTTTTTATTCCATGCAAAGCAAAGGGCTGTTACTGCAGGTCTCCCCCTCCCCCCCTCCACAATTTTGACAGTAGACCTGTATCTTCTTCTTCTTCTGCGTACACAGTCAGACAGTAACCATTATTTTTTCGAAAAAAGCGGCGGTCATCCTGAGACTCTCGCCACTACCATAGAGCTTGTCTTGCAGTTCCACTGGCAATGGCCACATCTGCTCTCTCTGATCCTCGTATGTCGGGCAGTTCTGCAGCAGATGTTCAGTGGTCATTTTACCAGTACCGCACGGGCATTCGTCGGTACACCCTATCTTCAATTTGTTGAATAGGTGGTACCTCAGTCTGTTGTGGCCAGTGCGAAGTCTGAAGACAACGACCTGCTCTGTTCGGTTCAACTGGTAATAGGCATCGTTTTTGGTGTAACCAGTATGTTCGGTTTCCCATTTGTTCATGTATCTGGCTTTGATAAGCCGTTTTGACTCTTTGTACGTCATACTGGTATCTGTTTGTGGTAGCCTTGCACCTTCTTTTGCCAGTCTGTCTGCCTCCTCGTTGCCTTGGATGTTGCAGTGTGACGGAACCCACTGTACCACTACCCTTTTTGGTGCGGACTGCTGGCACAGTTTGCAGAGTGCTGCTCTTAAGTCATTAAGCTCAGTGTTTTTCTGGCTTTTTAGCGCTGTGACTACGGCGAGAGCATCTGTCAGCAGGACTATATGGCTCTCATTTTCACTGTGTGTTACCATTTCTTCCACTGCCGCCCTCAGTGCCTCTGCCTCCGCTCTGAAATTGCTTGTGTACTTACCAGTAGCGAATGACAGTGTTATTTTTCTGCCATTTGGTAGGTTCAGGAATGCTCCTGCCCCTCCGTTCTGTGTAGTGTTTGTTACAGAACCGTCGGTGTATGCATGGGTCCAGTCCATGCTTGGGTAGCTTTTCGTTATGAAGCTTAGGGTAGTGTCTCTCCTTTCTTTTTCAGTCTGGCAGTTTTTGTTTGCAATACCTGGTATATTTTCTACCACCTCTGGAAATATATCCTGCCTCCAAGTAGGTTTTCGTACAGTAGTGATGGGTTTTGGTGTTGTTAGTGCGTTTATGGGATCTTCGTGCATCTTTGCTTTGGCTATTTCTGCAAAGTTTCTCCGCTTTAGTTTCCCATTTCCCAGATTGTTTAGTCTCTGGTACATTGGATGGTCCGTCAGTCTTCGGAGTTTCTCTGACTGCAGCTGGGCTCTGCAGTCTCTTCTATCGGTCATGGATTGCAGTTTTGTAATCTTTTCAAGTTCTACAATTGGCGTTGACTTCATGCCACCTGTTATAATTCTCATGGCTTGGTTTTGAAGTTTGTTAACTTTATCGAAGTTCGCCTTCGCTGCTGTTGTCCATGCCGCAATGCCATACTCGAGAACTGGTCTCACTCTTCCAGTGTACAGTTTCTTTAGTATGCCTTCGTCTGCTCCCCAGCTTGTGCCAGCAAGTTTCCTCATGATCGCCATTCTTTCTCTGGCTTTCATTCGGTTTCTCTCAATCTGACTTTTCCATGTCATGCGCCGATCAAATGTGACTCCCAGATAGGTTGGGTTGTCGTTTGGCTGCAGGATTTTGACATTTAGACTTAATTTGGTACTTTGGGGTTTTAATGAGAGCGAGAATATTGTGCACGTGGTTTTCTCCTCGTTTATTTTGACCAGCCATGAGTTCGCCCACTCTTCCAGCGATGTTAGGGCCTTCTGCATCCGATTTCTTGCTATGGTGAGATTCTTTTCAGAGGTCCACATAGCCAGATCGTCTGCAAACATTGAGCTATGGACTCTTCTTGGTATATTCTCTGTAATATCGTTTATATATACCAGGAAGAGTGTGGGTGACAATACTCCCCCTTGGGGTACTCCCTGCTCGAGTGTCACCTTTTTGCTCATCTGCCCTTGAACTTGGACTCTGGCCGTTCTTTGTTTGAGGTAGTGGTTGATCCACTTGTACATCTTCCCACAGACATCACTTCTTCTTAGCTTGACTCTAAGTCCATCCTTCCAGACTTTGTCAAATGCCTTTTCCAGATCCACCCAAACAGCTACTGTGTGTTTCTGTGCCTGGTAGGCATCTTCTATCTCCTGGGCTATGAGGATGACCTGGTCCTCAGTGGATCTGTGCTGTCTAAAGCCGGCTTGCTGTGGAATTAGTATTCGTTTTTCTTCCAGATGCCACATCAGTCTGGTGTTTATCATCCGTTCCATCAGCTTGCCGACACAGCTCAGTAGGCTTATGGGCCTGTATCCATTTGGATCTGTTTTGTCCTTTCCTGTTTTTGGTACTGGTACCAGTATTGCATCTTTCCATGCCTGTGGTACAATTCCCCTTTTCCAGCTTGACCTGTATCTGATTTATTAGTTTCAATAACAAGGGTTTTACTTGATGATGTTGCTAGCTTCATGCGCAACATTCATCAGCCAGTTCTTTAAGCAGTGTTGAAAGTTTACAGTGGTCTTTTTCAGTCCATACCTGGTATCATTCCAAGGATTTTTACACAGTTGACTACACCATGACTTGACTTGACTAAACCCTCTTTTAACATGAGGTGTATAGTCTTCTACCATGAGAAGTAGAACCCATTTTTCATGTCCTTGTGACCAACAGTTTATACTAAATTATGCGGTCAGATCCATGTCTATCAAATGCTGACATGATATAATGTGTGGGGCGTTAGCTCAGTTCATAGCAAGCAATTCGCTATTTTCTGTGGTACGTGTGCCTCGGTTCGAATCGCATCCGAAGACTAATAAAAAATAAGGGTCATGATTTGAATCTGGGATTGCTTCTCCAGCCAACCCAGCTGTAAATAGGTACCTGATGCATGAGTAAGGGAAAGTAAAAACAGCAAGGAAGGGCACTAGCCACCCCACCTCTCACAGGCTGCTGCTTAGTACAAGGAAGTCTTCAAAAACTCCATTTCCAACCAGCTGGTTTCCCACTTTACTTACTTTAGTTATCTGTGATGGGTAATTTTATTTATTTGTAAGTAGAGAAAGTTGAGATGTATAGGATGCACCTTCAGAAAGTAATCTACAAATATTACCTCACATTTGCTGGATTGGAACCCACATGGGAAGACTAGTGTGTATGTCAAAGAATAACTTGGTTCAAAAAAGGGGAAGAGATGCCCAGCCAGCTGGAGTTTCCTAAGTGGGGGTTCAAAATAAATTAAAGTGTATGAATAAGTGGAGGGCAACCATTGACCCAAATGGTCCACCTGGAATGAAAAGAATATAACCACTGTAGTGCTCTGGGCTGACAACTTCATTATGTAAAATTATTATAATTATTTGCTACATATGTTGGAAAACTAGCTTCCCTTAAAAGAGGCCAACTGCAGCAGTTACATATTCTTCACATTTCAGCGAAAAGGTCAATGAATTATTACCCACTGCAGTTCTAGGTTTCCAAGGAAGCCAGAATGTATAACTCAGTCAAGTAATCTACACAACCACAAGACAAATTATGCGAGTAGAATAAGCCTTTTCATGTTTCTTTCATGGACCTGACAAGAGCATTTCATTTGGTTAGCCGGGATGAACTCTTCAACATCCTCTCGGAGTAGGCTCTCCTAATAAACTACTGCAGCTATTTGTATCATTTTATGAAGATGTGGAAGGAACAGTCCAATTTGATGGCAATGTATCACAACCATTCTTCTTCTTCTTCGTTCGTTCTCAATCTCCCACTACAAAACACTGCAAGGGCTTAAGTAGCAGAATGTAGTCCAGAGAACGGAATGCGTTGTGTCGTAGTTTACAGCTTGGCTGCGATATTTGCACCTTTCGGTCCAATACATCCGACTTCAGCAAGCATTTTTTGAGTACCGGGTTAGCATTCCCTCTTCGATCCCTTCTCCTTAGCCAGTCTGCCCTGCTGCAGCCTGTTATCCAGGATCACCACATGGAGGTGTAGAAGGGTCTTGGCAGCTATGGTTCTCTGGCCCTGACGCTAGCAGTCAGCTATGGGTCGCTGACCACTGCAGCTCTTGCGCTGCTCAACATCTTGATCCCGTATCACAACCATTCAGTATTCACTGTGGTGTTACACTATTCAAAATCATCTTTGCACTGCTATTGAAGCACACATTTAGAAATGGATTTACCTTCACACTATGTCGGAGAATCGTTAATCTTGTGAGACTCCAGACAAAAAAACAAGATCACAAAAAATACTGCCATTGATTTGCTTTTTGCTGATGATGCTGCACTTGTCACTCAAAGTCAACAGAAGCTTGAGAACTTGATTGCTTCTCCCAGACATACAAAGATTTTGGCCTCACAATAAGCCTAAATAAATCAAATGTGGTGGGACAAGGCGTAGATGCCACCCCAATCATTACCATCAACAACTAGAAACTGGCGGTTGTGACGCAGCTCACTTACCTGGGATCCCTCATTAATGATAAACTCTCCCTAGACCTTGAAATAAGCAAAGCTGCTGCCATATTTTCGTGTTTCACAACGCGTGTTTTGGAAATCCCCATACTTGAAGCTTATGGTCTATAATGTCTGTGTCTCGTCAGTGCACTCAAATATGGTAGCAAAACGTGAGCAGCCTATGCCAAATAAAAGCAAAAACTCAACACCGTTCATCTATCTAATGGACCTAAGTTTCATCCTTGGTGCCTCATGGAGAGACAAGGTGACATACATCTCCCAAGTATGTACAATTTTTTTATGGATCAGAGACTGCAATGGCTTGGTCATGTTCATCACATGGAAGACAGTCGCATCCCCAAAGATATTCTCTATGAACACTTGGTGTGTGGTAAAAGAGCAGTTAGCCAACCACAGCTGAGGTTCAAAGGCACTTGTAAGTTGAGACATGAAGGTATTGGATATTGATCTGACATCTTGGGAAGACAGATGCAGACTGAGCCAAATGGAGATACAACCTGAAGAGCCACCTTTGCCTGAGAGAAAATAAGCTCTTATAACATAGAGAGGAAGAAAAGGCAACGCCGCAAGGAAAAAGAAAACCAAAAACTAGAGAGTTGCCACTCCAAGGTCGCATCACCCTGTTTTTATTTGGTGTGCGTTCGCCCTATTTCTCTAATCCTCAAGGCGGTGTGTGTTGTACTGTTGTTTTTATTTTGCTCCTGCCAACTCAGTGCATCCGACTTCAGCATGCATTTTATGTAAGATTCTGCTTACATCTAAGGGTTTGCTTCCCGGGGTAATGCCGGTGCTGTGGTGGGGATCGAACCCAGCACCTTCTGAATGTGAGCCGTTTCACTTAACTACTAGTCCATGCTGTCATCCTGTTATCAGTCATGACTGAAAAGGGCTACTACTCTGCACATAGCTGTTATGGAATGTAAGGTCTTTTAATCAACTATTGAACTCAAATCATGATTGCTGATCAGGATTGATAAGATTTTGTTGTATTTCCTAGTGTGGAAGACACTGTACTGTGTTTTGTACCTTATGGCAGAGTGCACATATTTTGTTAATGAATTTTCTCTTTATACTTAACTTAACTTAACGTCTTTATACTGGTTTAGAAGACCCTGCAGAGTCTGTATACAACCAGTTACATTTACATCACCTTGCTCTAAAAGCTATGCGCATCCAGTTCATTCTTAAATGCATTAACTGTCCCTGCCTCCACTACCTCCCTTGGCAATGCATTCCAAGCAGACACCACTCTCTGACTAAAAAAATATTTCCTAATATCTAATCTGGACCTCTCTTTAGTCAGCCTGTAACCATGCCCTCGTGTTATTGTGGGTGGCTGTATTTTAAAAAACTTGTTATAGTATAATTTATCCATTCCTCTGATCATCCTATAAACCTGAATTAAGTCACCACGAATTCTCTCTTCGAGACACTGTAGGCCGGTTTTTCTGAGTCGTTCCTCAAAACTGTAATTCTGAAATCCCACTATCATCTTTGTCGCCCTTTTTTGTATTCTTTCCAGCATGTTTATATCCCCTCTATGATAAGGACTCCACACCTGTACACAGTACTCCAATCTAGGTCTAACTAAAGCTTTATACAGTTTGACTATCACTTCCTTGCTCCTATGTTTAATATTTCTTTTTATCATACCTAACATCGCATTTGCCTTTTTCATTGCTACCTTACTCACCTTACCTGTATGATCTATTATAACCGCTAGGTCCCTTTCCTTATCTATCTTTCTAATATTGTTTTCTCCCATTCTGTAATTATGTTCCATATTGGATCTACCCATGTGGATGACTACATTTATCTACATTAAACTCCATTTGCCAGCTTACAGACCATTCTCGAATTTTATCTAAATCCGACATCAATATATCCACTTCCGCTTTAGATGAGACACTACTGCATAGTTTTGTGTCATCAGCAAATTTTGCAATCATGGATCCCATATCAATGTCCAAATCATTTATATATATCAAGAACAAAATTGGTCCCAAAACCGAGCCCTGTGGCACACCACTTTTCACTTCACTCCACTCAGAGTACTCCTTATTTATGCCCACCCTCTGCCTTCTTCCCGTTAACCAATTTTCAATCCATTTGGCAACTTCCCCACCTATTCCATGTGATTTTAACTTTCAAAATAATCTTTGATGAGGTACTCTCTTTATCAAAGGCCTTATGGGGTACAATCTTGCTGTTTCATGAATCTGAACACAAGCACAATTGGGTTTTGAGCAGTTTCACTATCTATTTTGTCATGCTGCTCTTTTGGCTTGATAATCTCACCAATGATGAGATAGGATCAAAATGCTAGTAGTGTCATAAGTTGACTGTATGCTGTCATGCCACTTTATTACATGTATGAAGGCATTCAGTTATATTGTATGACTATCATAACCAAATGTTTTCAAATTTCAGACAGACCTACTTGTAGGCAGCACTGTCTTACATTCTCTCAGCATGGTCTCTTCAATGGGGATATTAATGGTGTGCACATGAGTCAAGATAAGTTAGATGATTCCAAGGATATTAAAGATAAGACAGCTGATAACAGGAGTAGTGTAGACGAATCAATCGATCTTAGTAGCACAGACCAGTTAGCTGTTCCTAGGAGCAGTAAAGATGAGTTCATCTATTCCAGTGATAACGGTGATGAGTTAGCAGATACTAGGAACTGTCACAAAACACAATCAGAAATATTTGGGACTAAGAATGCACAGAAAGTGATGATTCCAGAAGTAGATTGTGAAAAATGGTCAAATAGATATATTTATGTTTGCGCAGAAGATACATCCATTCAAAATCTAAAAGCACATAGAAAAAACCATACAGAAGAGAAACCCTATAACTGTTATGTTTGTGATGCATCTTTTACAAAAAAGGACAGTTTAAATGTACATAACAGAAGGCATACAGGAGAAAAACCTTACAAATGTGATGTTTGTGAGGCATTGTTTGCCTACACTCAAAGTCTGAAAGAACATAAAAGAAAACATACAGGAGAAAAGCCTTATAGATGTGATGTTTGTGATGAACCTTTTATAAACACCCAAAATCTAAAATCACATAAAAGAAGACATACAGGAGAGAAACCGTATAAGTGTGATGTTTGTTATGCATCTTTTACAAAAAAGGACAGTTTAAATGTACATAACAGAAGGCATACAGGAGAAAAACCTTATAAGTGTGATGTTTGTGAGGCATTGTTTGCCTTCTCTCAAAGTCTGAAAAATCATAAAAGAAAACATACAGGAGAGAAGCCTTACAAATGTGATGTTTGTGATATATCTTTTATAACCACAAGAAAACTGAAATCACATAAAAGAAGACATACAGGAGAGAAGCCTTACAAGTGTGATGTTTGTAATGCATCTTTTACAACCACACAAAATAGAAATTCACATATAGGGAGACATACCGGAGAGAAGCGTTACAAGTGTGATGTTTGTGGTGCATCATTTGCTTACAATAATAGTCTGAAAGAACATGAAAGAAAACATACAGGAGAGAAGCCTTACAAGTGTGAAGTTTGTGATGTATCTTTTATAGCCAACAGAAATCTGAAATCACATAAAAGACGACATACAGGAGAAAAGCCTTATAAATGTGATGTTTGTGATGCATCATTTGGTTGCACTAAAGGTCTGAAAGAACATAAAAGAAAACATACAGGAGAGAAACCTTACAAGTGTGATATATCTTTTATAACAACTAACAATCTAATAGCACATAAAAAAACACGTAAAAGAGAAAAGCCTTGCATGTGTGATGTTTGTGGTGCATCTTTTGATTACATTTACAATCTAAACAGACACCAAAGAACCCACACAGGAGAGAAACCATACAAGTGTGATGTTTGTAATGCATCGTTTGCTTACACTAAAAGTCTGGAAGAACATAAAGGAATACATAAAGGAGAGAAACCTTACAGGTGTGATGTTTGTAATGCATCTTTTGCTTACATTTCCAACTTAAACAGACACAAAAGAACCCACACAGGAGAGAAACCATACAAGTGTGATGTTTGTGGTGCATCTTTTACAAGAACCCAGCATCTAAAAAGGCACCAAAAAATACCACATAGGAGAGAAACCATTCAAGTGTGATGTTTGTGGTGCTTTGCTTTGCTTACACTAAAAGTCTGAAAGAACATAAAAGAATACATAAATTGAGGAAAATATTACAAGTGTAATGCTTGCAGGGCCCGAATTTACTTTGAAGAAGACTATGCCAGAGCACATACAGATGGCAAGCCGTTTGTTTGTCAAATATTTGGTTTTTGTTTTCATGCTTTGATAAAATGTAGCAACACATCAAGCTATGTGCAAGCAAGAAATCTGATGATTGTAGTGTTTGGATGTCAGCATTGCAACAATATCAGAATTACAAATAAACATTAGTACTCACATAGGAGAGAAGCCATACATATGCAGTAATTGGGGAGTAAGGACATCTTTAGCAAATTTAAAAAGGTATACACAAGAAGTCATGTAAGAGAGAATCTTCACCTGTGTGATATTTGTTGGGTTTTTTTTTTTTTTTTTTTTTTGGTTTTTTTTTTGCGTTCGCCTTATTTCTCTAATCCCCAAGGCGGGTGTGCGTTGCACTGTGGTTTTTATTTTGCGCCTGTCGGCCCAATGCATCCGACTTCAGCATGCATTTTATGTAAGGGTCTGCTTCCTCCTGCATTTTCTAAGGGTTTGCTTCCCCGGGGTAACGGCCGGTGCTGTGATGGGGATCGAACCCAGCACCTTCGGATTGTGAGCCGTGCCACTTATCCACTAGACCACGCCGTCCCCTGGGCTGTTGGGTTTAATTTCATTATAAATTGAATGTGCTGAGACAATAAAGTTACATACCAGAGAGAAACTTTTTAAGTGTAACATTTGTGGTCTAGACTGTTCTTCCAGTTACAACATACAAGAACACATATAGGAGATAACACTATGGATACCATCTTTGTTTGTTTAACATTTTCATCTAAAACAAATACGACAAGACACAGGAAAAGTACATGAGGCTGTATGGAGGTGATATTAGCAGAGTAGCATGTTTGAGGTATGGCATTTAGTAGAACACACACAATCAGGAGAGATGCTTAACATGTACAATGTTTCTGGTGTCAGACTTGCTTCAGTATCAGAAGATCAGGCATGTGTAATGCATACAGGAGAGAAACCATACTTGTATGCTGATTGTGTTAGACTCTTTGATATCTTTCATAAGCTTAAAGGACATATTTAACGTCATTTTGAAAAGAAACCGTTTTGCAACAGAATAAGAGAATACATCAAGAAGAGAAACTTTATGCATGTTGTGTTTGTGGACTAGTACTTGATTCCAAAGAGAAAATGTTTAGACAGAGGAATAGAGTATACACTGTTGATAGACCTCACATATATGATGTATGTGGTAAGAGTTTTCTACGTCTTGTCATCTAGTACAGTGTTCTCCAACCTGATGGTGTCCTTCAGGACAGCAACTAACTCCACTTCACTAAGTCTGTAGCCATCCTTCATTCAGTCCCTCAGACCTGGTTCATGATTTCCATATCTGCTTCTATGGTTTTTTGGCAAGGAGCCAAGACTAATGTTGGGGCATATGAAACATGCTAACCAAAACCGCACCTATTTCCTCAACACTCAGGAGGACCCATATCCAGCTTTTTCAGAACACCGCAGGATATAAGAAGAACCACTGTAACCTGCTATCAAAGAAATGTAACCAAGAGTGATGAAATTAGCCCGAGTAGCTTCCAACAACAAAAACATGACTCTTTGTCATGTTATTCCAGACCAGTTTCTCTTTCACCTTCTTTTTGTGGTCGTGGCGTGGTATGACGGTGTCAGGGGGTCTTATGAGCATACATTCCCAGAATGCATTATTCACAGTATATTGTTTGTTTGCATGTTAATGAGAGAAAAGTGCATGTTGACTTCATTTTTCACTAGAATGTAATGTTAAAAAAGTATAGTGTCAATTTTATTTGAACACAAATAAAAATAGCATTTAACCATACCTGTTTCGTCATTATTTGCACGTGACATTCACCATTACTGTAAAACATCAAAATTTGTACCTGTAAAATAGTGTATGTAATAAAACGTTTCTTTCTGTGATTTTCTGTGTATTTTATTTACTTTTTACTCATCATTATCATTGCATTTATTTCAGCTTGTTATCAATAGAACGATATCAATGGGCTCTAACAAAACAACTTGTTGATCTCATATTTACAGAGATGTCAACTCTTCTGCCTCATAGCACCATATTCATTAGTAAATTAAAATAAGAATACTTGATGAGAGTTCACAGAAACTGGAACTGAGAATAAATGCAATTAGCAACAATCAGATTGTATAGGAGCAATTTCAGAGCGGAGGCAGAGGCACTGAGGGCGGCAGTGGAAGAAATGGTGACACATAAAGAAAATGAAAGCCATATAGTCCTGCTTACAGATGCTCTCGCCGTAGTCACAGCGCTAAAAAGCCAGAAAAACACTGAGCTTAATGACTTAAGAGCAGCACTCTGCAAACTGTGCCAGCAGTCCGCACCAAAAAGGGTAGTGGTACAGTGGGTCCCATCACACTGCAACATCCAAGGCAACGAGGAGGCAGACAGACCGGCAAAAGAAGGTGCAAGACTACCACAAACAGATACTAGTATGACGTACGAAGAGTCAAAACGGCTTATCAAAGCCAGATACATGACCAAATGGGAAACCGAACATACTGGTTACACCAAAAACGATGCCTATTACCAGTTGAACCGAAGAGAGCAGGTCGTTGTCTTCAGACTTCGCACTGGCCACAATAGACTGAGGTACCACCTATTCAACAAATTGAAGATAGGTGGTACCGACGAATGCCCGTGCGGTACCGATAAAATGACCGCTGAACATCTGCTGCAGAACTGCCCGACATACGAGGATCAGAGAGAGCAGATGTGGCCATCACCAGTGGAACTGCAAGACAAGCTCTATGGCAGCGGCAACAGCCTCAGGATGACCGCCGCTTTTTTCGAAAAAATAATGGTTACTGTCTGACTGCGTACGAAGAAGAAGAAGAAGAAGAAAGAAGATTGTATAGGGACACACACTGCCACAAAATGTGCATTTATTCACATATTTTGATTTGCAATATAGACAAAGTAGAAGGTACAGATAAGGATGTCAAAATAGTAATACAAAAGGTGAGACAATCTCTCATTGTGTTGGAGACCAAATGAAAGTAAAGAAAAGTGAAGTCCAATACAAATAAAACAATCTTTGACTGTATGTAAATTCTGTCCTATGTAATTGCTTTGGAACATGGAGAACAAGAAGAAGACTTTCATAAATAGTTGTTAGAACTATATAGAAGGATTGCCATTTTATGATAAAATCACTGATGTGGAACTGTTCTCGAGAGTCAGGCACACAATAGTAGAATAAGGACGTAAGGAGAAGACGCTAGCTTTGGGTAGAACAAATATTACAAGACAGTCTCTGTTCTGGCATCCCCTTGGCTAGAGAAATTGAGAGAGAACAAAGCATAGTTTGGACAAGGGAACTTGAGACATACATAAAAAACACAGAGAAGAAATGAAGAAATTGAGAGAGCTGAAGCAGATGGCTTAGGGCTGAAATTCGTATCTTTGAAGACCTGTACTCCATAGTCAGCTGAATACCTCATAGTCGGAAGTGGATTTGAGGATGAGCACTTAAATGTATTCAAATGCTCTCAGTGAATGCATAATTAATATCCTCTGACAGCTGGCCTACATGTGGAGGAATTCGTTCTTACTAACAGTAGCAGGGTCGGGTTCAAATCTCTGACGAGCTAACACCTGAATGATTTTGATAGATGAAGCACTAAGTGACAATTTATAAAGGGCAAAGAAAACTGACTTCAAAACCACCCATTACCTCGCAGAATGGCTGATGATGGACACGGACAATTCACCTTGAAGTGTGGCATATTGAGTACTCAGCATTGCACTTGGTATGGGAGAGCATCCTGGGCTCTGCACTCAACTCAGACATCTGCCTGATGGAAAGTATGAAGAAAGACAAGGTAATGTCTTTTTCGTTCGTTCTCAATCTCCCACTATAATACCCTGAAACGGTAAGTAGCAGAATGTAGTCCAGAGAACGGAATGCATTGTGTCATAGTTTACAGCTTGGCTGCGATATTTGCACCTTTCAGTCCAACACATCCGACTTCAGCAAGCATTTTTTGAGTACCGGGTTAACATTCCCTCTTCGATCCCTTCTCCTTAGCCAGTCTGCCCTGCTGCAGCCTGTTATCCAGGATCACCGCGCGGGGTGTAGAAGGATCTTGGCAGCTCTGGTTCGCTGGCCCTGACACTAGCAGTCAGCTATGGGTTGCTGACCACTGCAGCTCATGTGCTGGTCAGCATCTTGATCCCCAAGGTAATGTAGAGATGAGATGAGAGCAGAGTTGAGAGCTAGCTGTGTGCAGGATGTGATGATTCCTTAAGAGAGCATAGAACCAGAGCACAGGGATTTAGCTCTGCAGATTTGGCAAGTCCCACATGAATGTCAGGGAATACGCCATATGCCAGTCCATTCTATAGAAATAAATATACAATATGTAATGGCTGTCTAGCGCAGTGGTAGAGCACTCACTTTTCAAGGCAAAAGTACGGGATTCAAACCCTAACACCGGCATCTCCAGTCAACCCAGCTATAAATAAGTACCTGATTTACAGTTAGGGAAGGAAAAGGCAGCAATGAAGGGAACTGTCCACCCCACCTCACTAGCTGAGGCTTAGTTTATTGAAGTTTCTAACACTTCATTCCTGACCAGCAGTTGTCTGCTGAAGGAATTCCCTTACCTTTAATGTTTACAACTCTCCAACATCTGCAGGAAAGGCTCCATTTGGAGATACTACGTATAAATAGAAATTAATAGCTGGAAACTTTAATACCCACACCCTATAAAGCCTGCAACAGCAGAGATAGAGGACATATGCAACTCCTCCTCTAACAAAACATACAAAACAACCAACTCTTCCACCATAGAAGTACATGCACGACCAACAGACCTGAACTCGCCATGTTTTCAGCTGACATTACAGATGTTTGCACATGCAAAGTTCTGAAAGACATTTGAAGTGACCACAGACTTAAAAAAGAGAAAGATGTACTGGAACTATAGAAAGGTTAACAAGACAACATTAACTTGGCAGACATTGCATAACAGAAGGCATACATCATAAAGACCATTTCTGGAAGTAGGTAAAACGCCAATACCAAGAGGCAGCCACAAACGCTTAAGCCCTTTCTGAACTTCAGTTTGTAAACTGAGTGGTCTTGAGGTAAGGCGTCCGCCTCGGGTGCAGGCGGTTGCAGGTTCAAATCTCGGTGGAGACTGGGATATTTTCATGTGCTGAGATTCTAAAAAAATTACGAAAAGAACAGCACGTGAGATAGACAGTGTGCAATGACGTTGATTCTTCGACTAAACTAAACTAAATTTTCATACACGTATCACAACAAATACATAGCTGTCACCAAGACCTCCTCCCAGACATATAATGCAAATGTACCTAGGTTATGCCCGATCAGTTATGGACATAGCAAACAACAATGAGCAAAACAAACCAGAAGAAATTCTGGAAAATAGACAGTGTGCAATGACGTTGATTCTTCGACTAAACTAAACTAAATTTTCATACACGTATCACGACAAATACATAGCTGTCACCAAGACCTCCTCCCAGACATATAATGCAAATGTACCTAGGTTATGCCCGATCAGTTATGGACATAGCAAACAACAATGAGCAAAACAAACCAGAAGAAATTCTGGAAAATAGACAGTGTGCAATGACGTTGATTCTTCGACTAAACTAAACTAAATTTTCATACACGTATCACGACAAATACATAGCTGTCACCAAGACCTCCTCCCAGACATATAATGCAAATGTACCTAGGTTATGCCCGATCAGTTATGGACATAGCAAACAACAATGAGCAAAACAAACCAGAAGAAATTCTGGAAAATAGACAGTGTGCAATGACGTTGATTCTTCGACTAAACTAAACTAAATTTTCATACACGCATCACGACAAATACATAGCTGTCACCAAGACCTCCTCCCAGACATATAATGCAAATGTACCTAGGTTATGCCCGATCAGTTATGGACATAGCAAACAACAATGAGCAAAACAAACCAGAAGAAATTCTGGAAAATAGACAGTGTGCAATGACGTTGATTCTTCGACTAAACTAAACTAAATTTTCATACACGCATCACGACAAATACATAGCTGTCACCAAGACCTCCTCCCAGACATATAATGCAAATGTACCTAGGTTATGCCCGATCAGTTATGGACATAGCAAACAACAATGAGCAAAACAAACCAGAAGAAATTCTGGAAAATAGACAGTGTGCAATGACGTTGATTCTTCGACTAAACTAAACTAAATTTTCATACACGTATCACGACAAATACATAGCTGTCACCAAGACCTCCTCCCAGACATATAATGCAAATGTACCTAGGCTATGCCCGATCAGTTATGGACATAGCAAACAACAATGAGCAAAACAAACCAGAAGAAATTCTGGAAAATAGACAGTGTGCAATGACGTTGATTCTTCGACTAAACTAAACTAAATTTTCATACACGTATCACGACAAATACATAGCTGTCCCCAAGACCTCCTCCCAGACATATAATGCAAATGTACCTAGGTTATGCCCGATCAGTTATGGACATAGCAAACCACAATGAGCAAAACAAACCAGAAGAAATTCTGGAAAATCTCAAATCAAGCTCCCAGGTGTATATGTGGGAGCAGAAGATGCCCACCAACAGCTGTCATTTATTCACCTATGGCGTAAACGTTCATTACAAGAGGCTACAGAACTATATAGAAAAGTGAGACAAGGACACTAAATTGGACAGCTGCTCAAAAATTGGAAAACAATTATCAGGATAAAACAAAAAGTCTACATTACAAATAGCAGTAACCTTTGTGGAACAAAATCATCTCAAACAAATAGATGCCACTTCATTCCATATCTAAGGATGTTAAGTTACACACGTCAGACCAGTGTGCACCATACTAAGATCTCTAACTCACATCGATGTCGTGCATCTGGAAATATAGATGTACTATATCAGCCTGGCCAATAAAGGGGTGATGGTCACTGTGATTTCTGTAGTGGTAGCTTAAGATTCAATCAAGTGTTGACTCCACAATGAAGGTTGGCTGTAATGTATCTCCAATATTCTCTATCTCTCACTCTGGTGATACACGTAGAACTTAGATCTTTTGATGCTATCCTCTTACTTCTAGCACTGGCTACCTATTGCTCAACTGCCTTCAACCATTCACACTAGCATATATTTTACAAGAATGCCTTGTCTTTTCAATAAAAAAATTTTTTTTGAAACTGTCATACAACATTTTTCCAATTGCTGGGGTAGTCGAGGGGTTTTAAAGGCTGAGGACTACAGGCCGCTACGCCACTGCTGTCGCCATGTCGTGTGCTGGCTGTGTTTGTTTATTTCACTCCCAACAGAAAAACAATTACAATATATGTCATACCGGGGATTCGAATCGCTGCCCTCCTTGTCGGCAGGCAGGCCTCGAAACCATTCGGCCACACGCTCCTCGTCTTTTCAATTTGGCCAAAAAATAAAATGTTACTTTTTATGTCTTTCTAAAGTTCTTTTTTCAGCTTCAGTTTCTCCGGGACCTTTACGTTTGTTAACTTTTGTTTCCCTGAAATGAGAACCACTTTCCTGTACATCCACATTTCCGGAAATTGTATTCTTTCCTCTGCTTTTTCATTGTCAAATGTCCACGTCATGCTGTAGTGTTGAGTACATATAACACTTGATTAATCCTATTTTTGGAAAAAGCTATCGAGGGGAGAATGTACCTCTTCAATACCGATACGAACATATCTGACCGTGATGGGATGAGGGGGTTGTGTCACAGGACATGAGAGATGCCAATATCATCGACTTTACAAGGAAAAGGGAGATATAGGAGACTGCAACAATTACAGGGACATATCGCCCTTCAACACCGTAGGCAAAGTGTATGCTCGCATCATCCTGAGTAGGTTATGAAAGCTGGCCAACAGAGTGCATTCGAAGTCTCAGAAAGGTCCACAGTTGATATTGTCTTTTCACTGAGACAATCGCAAGAGAAATACAGAGAACAACACAGACTGCTGTTTCTTACCTTCATTGACCTCACCAAGGCATTCGACCTGGTAAACAGAGAGGGTCTTTTTAATGTAATGTCTAAAGTTGGCTGCCCACATAAACAACTGAGCATGATTAGATATATTCATGTGGGCATAAAAGGTACAGTGCTGCATGACTGTCAGTAATCTGAGGCCTTCAACATTAACTGCGGAGTTAAACAAGATTATATCCTGGATCCGACTCTATTCTGCATTTTCCTTGTCACAAAGGGGTCTTTCTACATACTAGTTAAGATGGGAAACTATTCAATCAAACCAAACTGCGAGCAAAAAGTAAGAGAAGGTAGAGTGTCATTCAGGATATGCTCTTCACAGACGATGCTGCCCTGTTCGCCCACAAGAAAGCCGAATTACATATCCTCATTAATAGGTTGGCAAAATCCTGTAATCTGTTTGAACTTACCATCAGCGTACAAATGACAAAAGTGAAGGCTCAGGATGCAGATCAACCAGACATTGTCTTAAACTATTAAAATCTGAAGGTAGTAAATCACTTAAACTACCTCGGATCTATCATCACTGACAACCTTTCACTGGACGCAGAGCTGGATCTATCATCACCGACAACCTTTCACTGGACGCAGAGCTGGATCTATCATCACCGACAACCTTTCACTGGACGCAGAGCTGGATCTATCATCACCGACAACCTTTCACTGGACGCAGAGCTGGATCTATCATCACCGACAACCTTTCACTGGACGCAGACCTGGATCTATCATCACCGACAACCTTTCACTGGACGCAGAGCTGGATCTATCATCACCGACAACCTTTCACTGGACGCAGAGCTGGATCTATCATCACCGACAACCTTTCACTGGACGCAGAGCTGGATCTATCATCACCGACAACCTTTCACTGGACGCAGAGCTGGATCTATCATCACCGACAACCTTCCACTGGACGCAGAGCTGCAGAAACGATTAGAAATGACCTCATCAGCACTTACCAGGCTCTCACAGAGAGTGTGAAATAACAACATGCTGACCATCTCTACAAAGGTTGCTGTGTACGGATCATGTGTGATTAGTACCCTGGTCTATGGCATCGAAACATGGACTCTGTATGTCACAAGAAAAAAGACTAAATGCTTTTCATATACGCTGCCTGATACACATACTTAGAATTTCATGCAGTGACAGAGTGACTAACAACGAAGTGTTGAACTGTGCAAAGGTTGTCAGTCTAGTTACGATCCTATGCCAGCGCCGCTTGCGGTGGCTTGTTCACGTGTGCAGAATGGAGGATGGGCGAATACCAAAAGATATCATTTACGGAGAGCTAACCACGGACAAGCTTAAAAAAAGGTAGACCCTTCCTCCGCTACAAAGATGTTTGCGTGAAACGTGACCTGAAGGCGTTGGATATGAACACCTGCAACTGGGAGGAACTTGCTAAAGACAGACCCGCCTGGAGGCAGGCTCTGTGTGTTGGTCTGCAGGCAGGGGAAGACAATGTGCGTTAAGATGCCTACTACAAACGTTTGCGACGAAAGTTAGGCCAATAACTGACTGTCCCCTTTCTAGTGTGTAGTCTATTGTCTCTCGAGACTGACATGATGCCAATTAATTTATATTTTAAAGATGCAATCTAGATCTCTAGGTGCGAATATCTTCTTCATTCTGCTGAATGCAAATGTGGCCATACCATTCTTCTTCAGTTTCCCATTTCCCTCATCGTTTATTGCAGAGAACTGGGCCACCTGCTCCAGTACCCCTCCATTTACAATATGGAAAATTGCGGCTTCTCCTTTGTACTGCTAATTATCAAAGTTTTCTTTTTGTTTTTAATATTAACGTCTATGTCACTGCGTCCATTGTCTATTGACTTGCCCTACAAGGCCCCTGTAATTCATGTCACTTTCATAAGGGGACGGCGTGGCCTAGTGGTTAAGTGGCACGGCTCACAACCCGAAGGTGCTGGGTTCGAACACCATCACAGCACCTGCCGTTACCCCGGTTGAAGCAAACCCTTAGAAAATGCAGGAGGAAGCAGACCCTTACATAAAATGCATGCCGAAGTCGGATGCACTGGGCCGACAGACGCAAAATAAAAACCACAGTGCAACGCACACCGCCTTGGGGATTAGAGAAAATAAGGAGAACGCAAAAAAAACACAACATATTTCACTTTCAACCAACAGTACTGTCATCAGTATGCCTGTGTGTATTCTCTCTCCCATCAAGTATACTTATTGTATTTGACATCTTATTATGGATATGAGAGTGAAGAGCCAATTCATCAGCAAAATCCAGTAGAACTGTTTCTTTTTTATAAATGCTACAAGAACTTTTATTCATCGATGCAGCTAATGTCCATAGTCCTGGTATCTGACACGACAATGTATTGCGCTTGGTTTGAGTTGAATGTACTTGTATCTAAGTAAATATATATTAACTCTAATGGCGTTTCTGTGTCAAATATTTACGTGTTAATTAATTCTCTGTCACTGACATTTTTCTTTTTTCCGTTTGACGAAGTTTGACATTTTCTGGACTTTTTTTTCCATTTTTTTTTCCATTTTGCTTGTGTTCAACATTTTCATCTGGCATCCCCGTCGATGCATCTTAAACAAGATGGCGACCACATCTGAGCCGTTTGACTCATCGTTGCAAATAAATTAGGGTATCTTGGCGATTTAAACTGGCAGGCATACATAATAACTTCGCAATTATTCTTAACTTTAAATGAGTAAGTTTTCATTTTAAGCTCATTACTTAAGGGAAGGCATTTAGTGCCAAGTCGCTCGCGTCAGGGTCAGGTTAAAAAAAGTTACCCATCCGTCGCAAGCAATGATGGCGACGACTTGACGTCATCAGACGTTGTTTTTTTTTGTCTCGATATAACTTGCGCTGTATTTGGATTATCATTATTGTGAGGAGAAACTTCACTGGTTATCAACCTCATTCTCGATCTACCGTGGGCCAGTGGCAAAACGATCAGTTTAGACGACCGGTAACTCAGGATGCAGGCAATCTCAGATCTGGGAATAAAGTGGGAACGCTTGAAACGAGCGCCCACCGTTTCCGTTCATCGCTTTACTAATCTAGTGCCTTACCTCTTGACGTTAGTTACATCAGGGTTAGATAAAACACGTTATGATGGCACTAATTTAATGACCAAGGCCCCACAACTACGTCCACACTTTTCACCTGAAAACAGGCTATGGTACAGCAGCCTGGCCCTGACCTTTGATTGTGAGGTTAGACACATGGTGAGAATCCAGGTCAACCTTCAACACTGCCTGGTTTTGTTAGAATGACTACACGCGGCAACAACCTGCAAACACAGAAAATTCATCTGGAGCAAAGAACTATGTAGGAATATTCACTTCAGAAACAACAAGGAAGTTCATAAGAAGTTGAGGAAGAGGGTTTGGATTAGTTTCTGTTCTCTTTTATAATGTATTGAAATAATTTGAATCAATGATTTTTCGAGGTGGAATCAGATCGTTCCCTCACTGCCCTTGTCTTCCCTTAGTTTAATGCTTCAGAGATATGTTCCCTATTTACAGTTGGATAGACATAATTATCAAATTAAGTATATAAGAGATTGCATGACTTTTTCAACAAAGATATTGTGCCTGCAGTGGTTTGACGAGGTTAGAAACTTGTCCATGGGAACAGAAAATGTTCAACTCTAATTACTAATGTGGATCCCAGGGAAGAAGGAATAGTCGAAATATAACCATTCAAGCATATAGTAAAAGCTGACCTGGCATGGACTAAACAATCTCTTCATGTAAAACAATGCTACAGAAACCAGCAAAAGCTTTTTGGTGAACTTTTGAATGGAAGAGTGCCTGTAGGTGGACAAATGATATGATACAAAGATATCCGCAAGACCTCAACATTATATAGAGATGTAGAGACATTAGAGGAAACACTAAAAAGCACGTTGGAGAGCAAGTAAAAGAAAATGTAATCAAATATCTAAGACCTGCACTTGCCACAGTAAAGTGTGCCTTTATGAAATATGGAAGATCGGCCAAGAAAAAAGCTGTCAAATGAGACTTTTACCTGTTTAAAACTATCTGTAAAGACAAAAATAGCCATATATATATATAGAATCTTTCTTTATCTCAACAACATAGCAGCATTATTCATCTACCTTGTTTATTCCTGTTCCTCCAAATTAGAGAGGAAAGAAAAGGCCCATTGCATCATACCTGGCATTTTGTAAAAGGTGTGTATGAGTCATTGTCATCCTGTTTAGCAGATTTTATTTTTGATGTCATGTAGTCAAAGATTGTTTAAATTCATTCCAAATCTTTTAACCTGGATTGCCATGCTGGACCAAGAGCTTTACTCAATTCATCTCATTTGTGGGTGCAATCATGTGGACACTTATAGTTGTAGGGCCACTAGAACATCACCTTTTGTCAAACTTGTGGAGTGTGTAGCATAGTTGACCATGAGCTGGTTTGCTAAGACTGGGTTACACTGCGCCACGGTTCGAAATCATGGATAAACAGAAAAAAAATCAAGCAAGGTTTGTTGTTGGTACGACCACTCCTCCAGACGACCCAGCTGTAAATGGGTACTGGAAGTATGAGTTGGGGAAGGTATAAACAGCAAGGAAGGGAACTATCCACCCCACTTCGCATAAGCTGCGGCTTAGTCCATGAAGAGTTAACTTCATCACTGATGGTACCCACCTTAACCTTTTTAATGTCAAGCATGCATACTACAGTGCCCTGGTTTACAAAACAATATGGCCCTAACACCAAATTTCCAATGCGCTGCATGGCGTGACAGGATCTTTACTTTTTTTTTCTTTTTATGCATGCTACAGACTTGGGCCATGTGTACTTCCTGAACATGTGATCAATGACATCATTAATTGAGGTTTGGCATCCTATTTTGGTGTTGTGAATTCAGTCTCTTAGATTGACTGTCAATGTTCTTCATCCCATTGCCCTTTGAGTAAATGAAGATGTCTCTGTGCTGATTTACATATGTTTCAAACCACAGCCATATACCATAGCTGGAATAGCCGTGGTGCTAGAAGGTTTTTTTTCCTTTTTCTTATGCGTTCGCCTTATTTCTCTAATCCCCAAGGCGGTGTGCGTTGTACTGCGGTTTTTATTTTGCGCCTATCGGCCCAGTGCATCCGACGTGAGCACATATTTTATGTAAGGGTCTGCTTCCTCCTGCATTTTCTAAGGGTTTGCTTCCCCTGGGTAACGGCCGGTGCTGTGATGGGGATCGAACCCAGTACCTTCAGAGGTTGTGAGCCGTGCCACTTAACCACTAGGCCACGCCGTCCCCTTGGGGCTAGAAGTGACCTCATAATGTGTAATGAAGTGTTACAGAAACTACCACTGTTCCTAGTTCTTAGTTGACCTGTACTTCTACAGAGACAGATGCCCACGTGCAGGCCCCAACTTTGGTTTGAGCTGGATGTAGTCGGGAGAAGGGTTTCCTGTTTATTGGGCTAGGCTCAAGCAGCGTAATACTCCACTGTGTTGGGACAAGCGCTTACGGAGGGTGGTTAACCGATGTGCAAGTTCACAATAGAAGCAAAGAATACCCGCAGCCTGTTAGGCGCCATCTATGCTGCTCTAAACAAACCACCTAACCATGGCCAGTGTTATGCCATGTCACACAGTTAGTCACCTTTTACGACATGCTCTCTGTGAGGCAGTGGTGCTTTTCTTGTCCTTGTCATACACAAAGACCACGACTGACCACCACTATAAAAATACATAAGTCCTCTGGCACAGGCTTTGGGAAAGTAGGTTAGTGAATACCTACTCCCAAGATCCTTTATGTAGAGCTAAAAATAGGATGATGATGGACTTCCATAACTGGACAGCCTGAGAGTGAAGGAGGATGGAGAAATATAACTAGCAATATTAGTATCCACATCACCTGTCTTACCAGGCATCTAAAGGGGAGTAAAGAATAGTTGCACTGTAACCTGCCAATCATGTCATAACAGGTAACTAAGGAAGGTTGGGCATAGAGCTAGCTAACTGATCCTACAGAAACTTAAGCCTACAAAAACTCAAATAGATATTGGCTGTCATCAACATTTGTATTTGTTGAAGATCTGTGGTCCACAGTGAGCTGAAGAGGTTTTCATTCTCATGCAGGTCTGAGAATGGACTCTGGTATCTTTGAACTGGAACAAGAAGACACAAGGTATGTGTACATGTGTGGTGCTTATTAGCCAAATCAGAAAGATTGTTGTCGTGTAAGGTGTGATAATGACTATTAGCTATGCTAAATGTCAGTGGATGTCATTTATCTAGATTTTGCAAAGGCCTTTGATAGGGTACCTGATCAAAGATTGTTCTGGAAGTCAAAATCTTATCGAATAGTTGCCAATTGGGTAAAAAAATTAGTAAACCGAAAGAAGGCAGAGAGTGGGCATAACTAAGGAGTACACTGAGTGGTGTCATGTAAAAAGTGGAGTGTCACAATGCTTGGTTGTGGGACCAACTTTGTTCTTAAGTATATATAAAGGTCGGATTTAGATAAAATTCGGGAATGGTCTGAGAGCTGACAAATGGAGTTTAATGCAGATAAATGTACAGTTATCCACGTGGTTAGAGCCAATATGGAACATAATTACAGAATGGGAGAGAACAATATTAGAAAGATAGATAAGGAAAGGGACCTAGGGATTATAATAGATCATACAGGTAAGGTGAGTGAGCAAGTTCAGGTAGCAGTGAAAAAGGCAAATGCAATGTGAGGTATGATGAAAAGTAATATTAAACATAGGAGCAAGGAAGTGATAGTCAAACTGTATAAAGCTTTAGTTAGACCTAGATTGGAGTACTGTGTACAGGTGTGGAGTCCTTATCATAGAGGGGAGATAAACATACTGAAAAGAATACAAAAAAGAGCAGCAAAGCTGATAGTGGGATTACAGTTATGAGGAAAGACTCAGAAAAACCGGCCTATAGCGTCTAGAAAAGGAAAGGATTCGAGGTGACTTAATTCAGGTTTATAAGATAATCAAAGGAAAGGATAAATTAAAATATAAAACGTTTTTCAAAATACAACTCCTTACAATAACACGAGGGCATAGCTACAAACTAACTAAAGAACGGTCCAGATTAGATATTAGGAAATATTTTTTTAGTTAGAGAGTGGTGTCTGCTTTGAATGCATTGCCACAGGAAGTAGTAGAGGCAGGGACAGTTAATGCATTTAAGAATAGATTATATGCACATAGTTTTAAGAGAAAGGAAATGTGACGTAAATGAAACTGGTTGTATACAAACTCTGCAGAGTATTCTAAACCAGTATAAAGAAGTTAGTTAGTCTACTTTCCACTTGTACAGTTGATCGTGGCAGGGAGCTTGAGTCGTCTATCCTGTGCCAAGTACTTTGCATCAGTGAGCCTGTGTCTCTTCACAACCACTCTAATGTCATCTATCCATCTGCCCCACTGCCACCCCCTTGCCCTGTAGCCAGATTTACCAGCGCTGCAAGACATCAGTGGAAGTTAATGAGGGTGCATTCTCATGAGATGACCAAACCAACTTATTTTCTGCCTGGAAATGTATTCGACACAAGGCGTTCTGCCGACCATACTGTGAATGTTGTCGTTCTGCATTCTGTATCTCCTGGTAACACTGATGACCTTCCTCAACACTTCATTTCATGCGTAAAAATTATGCTCTTACGTGTCCTTGACAGAGGCCATTTTTGGCACTTGCAGCACAGAATCGGTATAAATATAATGTTCATCAGCTGTTGTTTTGTTGGCAAAATAATATTTGGGTGCCTAAGTAGTGACGACAGCTGATAAGTCACCGCAGGTGCTTTCTGACACCTAGCATAAATTTTCCTGTCGATCCTACTGTCTGCCAAAAAGATACTGCCAAAATACTTGATCTCATAGGCCCGTTGAAGAGCAATATCATTTACACTTAACTTGAGTGGCCCGGGTAAATTACTGATCATCATAGTTTCTGTTTTGTTCTCGCTAATTCGCATATTATATTTAGCACAGGTAGTAGCAAGCCCATTCAAGTGGTTTTGCAGTTTATTTTCATAGTCGTACAGAAAACACTGATCACCTGCAAAAAGTAATTTGTGTATTGAGTTTTGTTCTACTTCAGATGTCTCAATTTCTTCTTTGTACGCAGAGATGTCTCAATTTGACTTGTCTCTGATGCGATTTTGTCCACGTAGATGTTAAATAACAGAGGAGAAGGCCACACCCTTGCCTCACACCATTAGTGATTTCATAAGCATCTGTGACAGCATCAGTCATTCTGACGATGTTTGTACTCAAACAATACAATGCTCTAACATTATCAAGAAGCTGGCCTTGTACACTATATAATCTTCCAAAGTTTAATCCTGTCTACCCTATCAAATCTTTTTTCCTGATCAGTGAAAGCAACACAGATTTTTGTTGCATTCTATTGATCTTTTGCTTATTAGCCTCAAGGGGAACAAGGCGTCCGTGCAACTCATACCTCAGCGGAATCTAAATTCAGCTCTGGATAGTTGAGGTTCAACAATAGGTCTTATTCTATGTTCCAGGATCTTTGCATACATTTTACCAGTGTGGCTAAGTAGCGATATGCCTTTGTACATGTCAGTTTCTTTTGTCGCCCTTTCTCTTCCAAATTGGAACAATTATAGCTTGCTGCCAATCGTATACACGTCTGTCGTTCCACGCCTTTGTGAAGAGCCTATGTAGCCCTGTTGCCCCACATGCAATAGTTGTCTCCATCCATGCATGGTTACTTTTTCCTGGGGCTATTCTTTATAACTTGCTCTATTTCTTGAATCATTATGTCGGGTTCGGTATGATCTGGGTTGCAAGGTAGAAAAACTGAAACCCCTGTGGAGGTAGTAGGGTTGAAAATTTCTTGAAACTATCTCTTCCGCTGAGCTCATTAAATATAGAAAAGCTGTACTTGTCATTGATGGCTGTAGTAGGAATGAAGCACTCGTCTCTAAATCGCATCGCTTTCATTCTTTTGAAGTAGTCTCTTGGACGATTTTGACGAAAGGAAGTGAGTAGCTCGCCATAATGTTTCCAAGATTCTTCTCTGGCGTGTTTTATTACCTTGTTGGCGCTTCATCTTGCTATCTAGTTGACGATGTAGTCATCTTGCTTCTTGGAGCTCAACCAGCACTTGTAAGCTTTCTTTTAAGACTGTATAGCCGTCCTTACCACATCACTCCACCAAGCTGTTTGCTTCTAATCTTTTTCGTGACGTAAGTTCTTTGTTCCACAGTACTCATAAAGCACAGTCGTCAAAGCTGCTTTAAAGATAGCCCATTCACTGTTTATGGCCTTACGTTTTTCTGTGTGTCATAAAGACATTTGTAACTTCTTGACATACACTGTTTCGAACAGATTTCTCCCCTAACTTTTGAAGGTTGTTACTAAAACTAGTTTGACTGGTCGATGGTCACTATCCATACAGATGTTGGGAATAACCCTAGAATCTGTTATGTACTAGTTGTGTCGCTAGTTTACCGCTTGGCTGTGATATTTGTACCTTTTGGTCCGGCACATCTGTCTTCTGCAGGAGCATTACCAGTAATTGTTGTTTGCGAATGCCCTCAATAAGTAGGTAATTCTTTTGTGCGCCCTGAAGAGGATGTTAAATGGCGGGATGCAGTAGCTTTCCTCACATCCCGAGCATGCTGATGGTGGAACAGGGTCCTCCATGCGATTGTGCTATGCTTGGCTTCATCTGCATGTTGCTCACTACTACAGGGATCACGTCGATCCCTCATCTTGTAAGCCAGGCTGCCATGAAAACAGCTCATTTCCAGGAAAGGCTGTGAGGGTCTTGTCCAGTATATTTTTCCTGACCCTGACTAACATGTCTGATCAGTATATTTTTCCTGACCCTGACTAACATGTCTGATCAGTATATTTTTCCTGACCCTGACTAACATGTCTGATCAGTATATTTTTCCTGACCCTGACTAACATGTCTGATCAGTATATTTTTCCTGACCCTGACTAATATGTCTGATCAGTATATTTTTCCTGACCCTGACTAACATGTCTGATCAATATATTTTTCCTGACCCTGACTAACATGTCTGATCAGTATATTTTTCCTGACCCTGACTAACATGTCTGATCAGTATATTTTTCCTGACCCTGACTAACATGTCTGATCAGTATATTTTTCCTGACCAGTCTTCCTTCTCATTACCTGTAAGTTAAACAGGGCTGTGTGCTGGTCGCAACCCTCTTTAGCATGGTATTTGCAGCCACATTTTCTTTTGCAACACATGACTGATACAAATCAGATCCCGGCAGCTGTTCACTCTGAAGCATCTACGGTCCCTCACAAAGGTGAATGAAGCAACTGTCTTAGATCTCATCTTTCCTGATGACTGTGACATTAACAGAAAGGACATGCAAGCAACAATAATAACTGTGTGCACTAACGCTAAACACCAAGAAAATGGAGGTAATGTCTCTACCTACCACAAACCAATCATCACGGTGCATGGCCTCGAGTATAAGCAGTACTTTACTTTGAAAGTCCCCTCACCAGCGAAACGAATATTGACTCTTAGGTCCACAACAGAATTGTCATGGAGTGTGCTGCTTCTGTAAGACTGAGCAAACTTTAGGTAAATCAGCAATGAATCAGTGTTGCCACCAAGATAAGTTTTCATTGTGCTGTTGTGCTAACCACCTGTGGCGAAATGGTTAAGCCGTCTGCCTCATGATCAGGTGGTGTGGGTTCAACTCCGGACTCCGCCGTCTTTTTCACGGGTGCTTGATGCGGAGTCCCCTGCATCTCGTAGTCGCTCCCTAGTCGTCTTGTCCTTGACTTGTCACTGGGGTCGGGCGGTATGTGATGAGAGAGTGAGGATAAAAAGTAGCGCAGTTAATCCTTACTAAAAATAGCCATAACAAAATTAATTATGCCATCATTGTCTACGATCGACGGCGACCTTTTACCTTTTGTTAACCACCCTTTTGTACGCATCCAAAACATAGACAGGCATGTCAGGAAACTTAATCATTTCCATGTAAACTGTATCTGCAGACTGCTCAGGATTGGGTGGCGTGACAGAGTGCCCAACTCTGTAGTTCTCAGCAGGTCGAGACTCTCTGGCATACTTACACTGTTGCAGATAGCCCAGATCAGATTGACTGGGCATGTTATTTGCATGTCAGATGAGTATCTCGCTAAACAACTGTTGTTTGGTGAGCTCAGGACAGGACAGTGCTTGCAGGGGGGACAAAAGAAACGATACAAAGACATTCTAAAAGTTTATTTGAATAGGTTCTCCATCAATGTTGGTAGCTGCCTGAGAGCTACTTGCTACAAACTTTTCAGCCTGACACATTGCCATCACACATGGTGCTCACACCGCTGAGCAGAGAACCATTATAAAGGCGCAGGAAAAGTGAACTGCATGAAAGGACAATGCAAGTCAACTCATTTACTAATGCTGTTGATGTGAGTCCTACATGTGGTAGAGTTTGTCAATCTCAGATTGAAATGTGGTGACTGCGTGGGCTAGGGGTTAAGTGACATGGCTCACAATCCGAAGGAGTTGGGTTCGATCTCCATTACAACACCGGTCATTATCCCGGGGCAAAAAAAACCTTAGAAAATGCAGGAGGAAGCAGACCCTTACATAAAATGCATGACGAAGTCAGATGCACTGGGCTGACAGGTGCCAAATCAAACCACAGTGCAACGCACACCGCCTTTGGGAATAGAAAAATAACGCTAATGCCATTAACAAAAAATAAAAAGTGTTGGAATGTGCTGTTATATCTGAATAACATATCTGACGCTTTCACCATCTTTGCTTGTGATGGATAACTAACATTGTAAAAACTATGATTACCTTGTACAAACTCATTACATTATACTTCACATATATTCCAGCACACTTTATTTATATTAGAGAAAAATAAAAAAGCTTGACTTTAAGTGTTCTGAAATTGTTGACTTATTTGTGTTTTCTATTCTTCCTAGTCATCAGAAACAGATCATTCATACTGTCACAGAAACCAAACCAGAAAACTGGGGGGACTGTAAGCCAGATGGTGAATCAACACAGATAAAACAGGACCTAGATTATCAAGTATATATACAATATATATTCATCATCATTTTCCCTTTTCGCTCCAACCAAATCATATGGCCAATGTTACAGCTGGTCACCACACAAGAAGCATGTATCCACTTTCAGTGGTTGCTTCTATAGCAATGCTTTTACGTGATAGGATTGTTAGCCCCATGCACAACTTGCTTTAGTTATAATTGACATCATGCTAGTAAGGTATATAGACAGACACCTTATCTTCATGCACTTATAAATCTGGCAAAGATGGCGCCATAACTGGCTGCGAGTCTACATTTCTCTACTGTTTTGGATCATTATGGATGCCGCTAGACCACGGATTTGCCTGGAATTCACACTAGTCGACGACTTACAATTGTGTTCACTGAAACGTGGTGTTGTTTTCTGCCTGGACTTGTTATTTTGTTCTTTTTTTGTGATTTCTTCCATCAGTTTATCCTGGTCTGGACGCCGGCTGAATGGCACTTCGCTTATACCTGTGACGTATTTCACGGGTTAGTTCTGCCGGTTCACCTTCGCGAATTTGGCGTGTGGGAATTTTAGATGCTACTATGATGAGTTCAATACAGCTGCGGAGAGATGCCAGACCCACTCACACGCTGAGTGTTGTCCATACGACCTCTTGTGGTTATCGAAAAGGCACGACAAACTGCGTTAGATGCCTTCCAACCTTTCTACCCTGCGGGTTACATGTTTACCATTACGGAAAGGCTTCGGTGGTAACCCTGAGGCAAAATCTGCATCCTATGCTATCTCCAGTCGTCTCGATGAATGTCTTGCCACTGGCAAAAAGGTAACTTAGGCTCTGTGAGTGAGGTTGACAAAAGGCGCAGTTTCGTCCTCACTTTAATCCAAATCACCGCGCAAGTCACCCATTTCAGCGGACACAGCAAGAGATACGACTGTCCACACGGCTGAACAAAGAGAGTGGTCTTCATCACTTGTGATGGACAACTATTATCTTGATGTGATCTCATGGCATAATGTGTGTCCAATACTCGTGTAAAGCAGTCACACATTAGGTTCTATTTCAGCAGGATCTATCCCCAGATGGAAACAGAGAAGGAGTTCAGTTATTAGGAGCAAAACAGAAGTAAAGACATGGAGTGTGCTAGAATAGAGAACACAAACAGGAGTATTGGTAAACAATAACAGATTTGATGTATTCTGTAGGATCAGAACCAATTGTGCCCCAGTGACCTGAAAAGTTATACCAGTGGTATCATAGATCCTCCAAAGCCAGACAGGTTGAAGTGTATGGGCCAGACTAAGCAGAGACACATTCTTGTTGCGTTACAGACAAAGGACAGTAAAGGTTTAGGGAAAGTAGACCTGGTTGAAACACCAGTTTAAATCAGGTGCCCCAGGCCACATTAATGAAACAGTGCAACATGATTTTTTGCTACATGAGGATGTCACAAATAAAGAATTAACAGCACAGTGCTCATCCTGTGATATACCACTAGACTTTCTAATATGGAAATAAAGAGCTCCAACTGCATAGTAGTTCAGAAATATGAGTATATTAAGATATGGATAATAGAAGAGATGAGAAATTGATACTAATCTATACCTTCTTCTGCGTTCATTCACAATCTACCGCTACCAAGCCCTGAACAGAGCTTTAAATATAGCAGGATGTAGTCTGGAGAACAGAATCTATTGTGTCAGTAGTTTACAGCTTGACTGCAATATTTCTACATTTTGGTTCTGACACATCCGTCTTTGGCAGGGAAATCTATACCAAATAAATAGGCCAGATGATAAACCAAGCTTCTACTTCTTAAGGTAGCACATAACCTCCACTCCAGAGATATAGCCTTCTCCACAGAGAATATCCACCATAAAATAGCTATATATACGTGTCTCAGTGAGCTATGCCGGCAGTAATGTATGTTCCTAGAAGGGCTACCCATGACGGACAGGTCACTGCAGAGGGGCCATACAATGACTGACTACAGCCGGGTGGTGCTCAAGAGTGTAGGAAGACAGACCACCTAGGAGAGGAAAATCTACACACGGTTTGGGCAGATGGAGCTCGCAACCCAGGAGGGCGGGACAACTGGTAGATAAAGTTTAATGTAGATAAAGGTACAGTCATCCACATGGGTAGATTCAATCTGAAATATATTTGTAGGATGGGAAAGAACAATATCAAGTGCCTTGTCGGTTGACATTGGCGATCATGTACTTTCATTTCCTCTTAACATGTGTGTCAATTATGATTTCCGTTGTTGATCACCTCCCATGCCATGCTTTCAAGCTGTCCAGTATATTTTTTTTCATTGCTTCACTATGTCACTCTTGCCAGCGATTCTGCCTGTTGTCACCGTGTGTTCCAACCTGTCTCTTCTCATGACATGCACAAAAAAGGATGACTCCGTTGTCCTGACTTTTGCCATAAACTGCCTTTGTGTCTCTGCTTTCTCAAGAACCACGTTATTTGATTTCTTTGCAGTCCATAAAACTGTCAACATTCTTCTGCAAAACCACATTTCCGTTGCCTCCAATGATCCATGCCGATTGTCCATAACTCGCTGCTGTATGTCAGTACTGATTCCATGTAGCATAAAAAAAAACACTCTTCCTTACATCCAGTCAAATGCTTTTGTTGCACAGGATTCCCCTCATACTCTGGAGGACTGATTTTTCATTTGCTATTCTGTTGTTTATTACATAAGTGCATCTCCCATTAAAACTGATTTTGGTTCAAATTATTTAAATGTTTGTACTTGTTTTAGTTCTGTCTCATTCACCTTTATACAGCAATTTGTAGATTTGTGTTTTTTAGTTACCACCATTACTTATGATTTCTTTTGATTTGAGCTGAGGCCTTTATTTTCGTTTTGAAGAACTACCATGTTGACCAATTCTATTAAATCTGACTCATTACATTAGGAAGATAGAAAACTAAAGGGACCTAGGGGTTCTAATAGATCATAAAGGTAAGGTGGGAGAAAACTAAAGGGACCTAAGGGTTATAATAGATCATACAGGTAAGGTGGGAGAAAACTAGAGGGACCTAGGGATTATAATAGATCATACAGGTAAGGTGGGAGAAAACTAAAGGGACCTAGGGGTTCTAATAGATCATACAGGTAAGGTGGGGGAAAACTAAAGGGACCTAGGGGTTAAAATAGATCATACAGGTAAGGTGGGAGAAAACTAAAGGGACCTAGGGGTTATAATAGATCATACAGGTAAGGTGGGAGAAAACTAAAGAGATCTAGGGGTTCTAATAGATCATACAGGTAAGGTGGGAGAAAACTAAAGGGACCTAGGGGTTCTAATAGATCATACAGGTAAGGTGGGAGAAAACTAAAGGGACCTAGGGGTTCTAATATATTATACAGGTAAGGTGGGAGAAAACTAAAGGGACCTAGGGGTTCTAATAGATCATACAGGTAAGGTGGGAGAAAACTAAAGGGACCTAGGGGTTATAATAGATCAAATAGGTAAGGTGGGAGAAAACTAAAGGGGCCTAGGGGTTCTAATAGATCATACAGGTAATGTGGGAGAAAACTAAAGGGACCTAGGGGTTCTAATAGATCATACAGGTAAGGTGGGAGAAAACTAAAGGGACCTAGGGGTTCTAATAGATCATACAGGTAAGGTTGGAGAAAACTAAAGGGACCTAGGGGTTCTAATAGATCATACAGGTAAGGTGGGAGAAAACTAAAGGGACCTAGGGGTTATAATAGATCATACAGGTAATGTGGGAGAAAACTAAGGGGACCTAGGGGTTCTAATAGATCATACAGGTAAGGTGGGAGAAAACTAAAGGGACCTAGGGGTTCTAATAGATCATACAGGTAAGGTTGGAGAAAACTAAAGGGACCTAGGGGTTCTAATAGATCATACAGGTAAGGTGGGAGAAAACTAAAGGGACCTAGGGGTTAAAATAGATCATACAGGTAAGGTGGGAGAAAACTAAAGGGACCTAGGGGTTGTAATAGATCATACAGGTAAGGTGGGAGAAAACTAAAGGGAACTAGGGGTTATAATAGACTATACAGGTAAGGTTGGAGAAAACTAAAGGGACCTAGGGGTTATAATAAATCATACAGGTAATGTGGGTGAGCAAGTCTAGGTAGCAAATGAAATGTTAGGTATGAAAGACAGAAATATTAACAAAAGGACCATGTCTTGAAAAGAGAAGAATTCATGTGATTTAATTCAGGTTTATAAGATAATCAAGGGAAAGGAAAAATTAGACCATACCAAGTTTTTCAAAATTCAGCCAGCTACAAGAACAAGAGGGCATAGCTACAAATTAGTGAAAGATAGGTCCAAATTAGATATTAAGAAGTTTTTTTTAGTCAGAGAGTGATGAATGCTTGAAATGCATTGCCATAGGAAATAGTGCTGGTAGGGTCAGTTAATGCATCGTAGAATTATTGTATGCACATAGTTATTTTTAGATCAAGTGAACTAGAACAAACTGGTTGTATACAGACTCTGCAGAGTCTTCTAAATTAATTTAAAGAAGGTAAGTTTTATTCATTATTGAACATTTTCATTTATGGAATATTTTGGGGGTCTGCTGCAACAAAAGATAATTAAAGGGGATCCATGGTTAAAAACTAGTCATAAATAGATAAATTGTGTCTCATTATCTTTAGATTGTAATTTTAGCTCAATTTATTTAATAGTTTTTTTTAATATGCAGAAACTATTTGACGTACAGAGTTACACTGCTTGTTATGGACTGAAATCAATAATTCTGCAGAAACAAGATATAGCCTAGTACAATGAAGTCTCTAACACTTTATCCCTGCCAGCAGTATCTGCTATGGGACGACCTTATTTTGGCATGTATTGGGTGTTGATCTGTTTCAGGTGCTTCATACGGATGGCCATGGTGACGGTGTCGACATTCAGAGCCAAGCCACAAGAAATGTAGACGGAATGGTATCAGCGGATATGCTTGGTTCACATGACAGTAATGAAGGTATATTAGTCTTCTATGTTCAGTCTATTTGGTCATGCTAGATCTGTAATCTCTTCGCAAGGATGAAGTCCACAGTCCTCTCCAGATCCGGGTGGCAGCCCTACAGCTTCTGTATCATCTCGGCTTCCTCTTGCCGGGTTTGACATTGTAGGTCTCTGTATATTGGGTAGTCCTGTAGGATGGGTTCTCAGGCCTGGTCTCCATTTCCACATGGGCAGTCACTTGTGTGGTATATTATTCAGTTATATCTTCTTTATACACTTCATCATTATCCCTTCCCCTTTTTTGTTCCATGCAAAACAAAGAGCCATTACTCCAGCCCCACCCGCCCACTTTCCCCTCCCTACAGGATGCTTGTATCTGAGAACTTGTCTAGTCGATTTTAATAGCAATAGTTTTACATCCTGAAGTTGCTAGCTTCATACACAACCTTCATCAACCAGCTGCTACAATGTAGTTGAAAGTGATCATTTTTTGTAGCTGGTTTCTGTGACATTTTTTTTTTCATGCCAGGTGCTACTCATGTGGTTTATATACAGTAAAATGACTTGACTTAGTTACTCCTCTTCTACCATGGAGTGTAGAGTTTTCTACCATGAGATATAGATCCTAATTTTCTTTTCCTTGAGGCGTATAGTTTATCCAGGATATGGTAGCCAGATCCACATCAATCAAATGTTGACATGAAATAATGTGGCGGCTAGTTCTCTGTGAAGTGCACAATTTTATTTATTTGGGAAGTTAACTTTGACTAATATGAAGGAACAATAAAATATGTTAGTGCCAGAATGTTTGCTTTCAACTCAGTATGTTCAATATAGAACTTGTCAGTATTCAGTATTTGGCAAGGGACAAAAATGAGAATGTTCAACTCTAATTGCCGATGTGGATTTCAGGGAAGAAGGAAAAGTCCAAATATAACCATTCAAGCATATAGTAAAAGCTGACCAAGTGTGGATTAAGCAACCTCTTCATGTAAAACAGTGCTACAGAAACCAGCACTGTGAGAGTTTCCAGAGCTTTGATACAAGATTCCTGTCTGGTCAGAGAATGCTGTGACAGCCTTATGCTTTGTATGGAGCAAAATTAGAATAAGAAGATTCAACACTAATGTCTAACACAATCAGTCTGACTATATGACTGGGAAACATGGACATGTAACTTGCAGATTATCATTTTCAAATTGAGGTCAAGTTGATAAAGTAGAACCAGATAGGGCATACCTTCAGGAAGTCAATACACATTTTAGAACATATATATTGAAGAAGACTAATGTCTGGTCAGGCACAACATGCTGATCATTTTCTTCTTCTTACGCTGTCAAACGTCAACCTGTATTTGCTCGAAGAAAGCAGTGGTCATCCTGAGGCTGTCGACACTGCCATAGAGCTTGTCTAGTGTTGCCACTGGTGATGGCCACATGTGCTTTCTCTGGTCCTCGTATGTCGGGCAGTTTTGCAGCAGATGTTCAGCGGTCTTTTTCCTGGTACCACAAGTACATTTGTCAGTGCCACCTATCTTCAGTTTATTGAATAGGTGGTACCTCAGTCTGTTGTGGCCTGTACGGAGTCTGAAGACCACGACCTGCACTCTTCTGTTCAATTGGTAATAGGCATCATTTTTTGTGTAGCCAGTATGTTGTTTCCTATTTGGCCATGTATCTGGCCCTGATAAGCCTTTTGGACTCTTCGTAGGTCACACTAGAATCTGGTTCTGGTAGTCTTGCATCTTCTTTTGCCAGTCTGTCTGCCTCCTCGTTGCCTTGGATGTTACAGTTGGATGGAAGCCACTGTACCACTACTCTTTTTGGTGCGGACTGCTGGAATAGTTGACAGAGTACTGCTCTTAAATCATTAAGTTCAGTATTTTTAGTGCTGTGACTATGGCCAGGGCATCTATAAATAGGACTATCTGGCTTTCATTTCTTTTACCTGTCAGCATTGCTTTTACTGCAGCCCTCAGTGCCTCTGCCTCCGCTCTGAAATTGCTTGAGAATTTTCCAGTTGCCACTGACAGTGTTATTTTTCTACCATTTGTTAGGCTCAGGAATACCCCTGCCCCTTCGTTCTGTGTAGTGTTTGTTACAGAACCGTCGGTATATGCATGGGTCCAGTCCATGTTTGGGTAGTGTTTTGCTATGTACCGCAGGGTTATGTCTCTTCTTTCTTTTTCAGTCTGGATGTTCTTGTTTCCAATACCTGGTTTATTTTCTAACACCTCAGGAATGATATGCTTCTTCCATGTGGGTTTGCGTACAGTAGGGATGGGCTTTGGTATTGTTACAGTGTTCATAGGGTCTTCGCTCATCTTTGCTTTGGCTATTTCTACAAAGTTTCTCCGCTTTAGTTTCCCATTTAAAATCTATTTAGTCTCCTCTGATGCATTGGATGGTCTGTCAGTCTTCTGAGTATCTCTGATTGCAGTTTGGCTCTGCAGTCTCTTCTGTGGGTCATGGATTGCAGATTTGTAATCTATTCAAGTTCTCCAATTGACGTTGACTTCATGCCTCCTGTTATAACTCTCATGGCTTGGTTTTGAAGTTTGCTAATTTTATCAAAGTTCGCCTTTTGCTGCTGTTGTCCATGCCGCAATGCCATACTCGAGAATTGGTCTCACTCTTCCAGTGAACAGTTTCTTTAGTATTCTTTCGTCTGCTCCACAGCTTGTGCCAGCAAGTTTCCTCGTGATTGCCATTCTTTGTCTGGCTCTCGTTCGGTTTCTCTCAATCTGACTTTTCTATGTCATGCGCCGATCAAATGTGACTCCCAGGTAGTTTGGGTTGTCGTTTGGCCGCAGATATTTGCCGTTAAGACCTATTTTGGTGTTCTGGGGTTTATTTGAAAGCGAGAATATGGTACACATCATACTGATCAGATAACGTTAGTCAGGGTCAGGCAAAATATACGGGCCAAGACCCTCACCTTGGCTTCCTCGTAGCCCACCATGGAAACAGGCTGTTTTCATGGCAGCCTAGCCAATGGGGTGAGGGAGTGACGGGATTCCCGTAGTAGTGAGCAGCATGTGGATGAAGCCAAGCGTAGCACAAACGCCTGGAGGACCCTGGTCCACTTCCATCAGCATGTTCGAGATGTGAGGAAAGCTACTTCAACCTACCACTTAACCTATTTTTCAGGGCGCACAAAATAGTAAAACTATTCATTGTAAGCATTCACAACAACCACCACATAAATACTGAATTAGATCATGAATGAGAAGAGTAGTGGGAAGAGGCCAAAGAATACCTGGCTGGGAAAAGTGGAAAAAGATAACCAGTCAACTGGAATATCCTGGGTTGGACTAAAAAAAAGACATGAATTAGTAGAGAGCAACCATTGCAGTCCTGTTTCAAAGGGAGCTAGAATGAGTAACTGAAGTCAAGTAGTTTTCTACACATGGTATTCATGGCGAACTGTTTTGTGATGTAAGGTTCTCTGTTAAGGATTGAGAAGATTTTTGGTTTCTGTTTACCTTGTTGTCTAAGATGTAGTCCATTGTACTGTTTTTGTGTCTTATAGTGCACATATTTTTTTAATGGGTTTTCTTCCTTTGTTTTTTCATGAATTCAAACACATAAAATATGGGTAAAGTACTTCATAAAGACTGCTATTTCAGCTTAGTAATCTAATAAATGATTTGCCGAGTAGGATGATGGGTTTGGTGCATCATGCCATGTTATTGCTTGTATAAAGGTGTTCAGTTGTACTTTATGATTGTCATAGCCAAATGTTTTCATATTTCAGACAGACCCACTTGTAGGCAGCACTGTCTTACATCCTCTCAGCCTGATCTCTTCAATGAGAATATTAGTGGTGTACACATGGATCAAGATAAATTACATGATCCCAGGGATATAAAAGATAAGACAGCTGATTCCAGTGGCGAGGGAGATGAATCATCTGATCTGAGTGGCAAAGATAAGTTAGCTGATCTTAGGAGTAGTAAAGTTGAGTTCATAAATTCCAGGAGTAATAAAGATGAGTTAATCTGTCCTAGGGATAACGAAGAAGAGTTAGCATATACTAGAAGCTGTCACAAAACGGAAATATTTGTGGCTAAGAATGTACAGAACGGGATGCTACCAGAGCTAGATTGTGAAAAATGGTCAAATAAATGTATTTCTGTCAGTGTAGAAGATTCTCAACTCAGTGAAAATAAAATCAACAGCAGCATGGACATAATAAAACATACAAAAGAACAATTTTATAAATGTGATATTTGTGATGTATCTTATACAAGAATCCAAAATCTAAAAAAACATAAAAGAAGACATACAGGGGAGAAACCTTACAAATGTGATATTTGTGATACATTTTTTACAACAACTAGAAATCTGAAAATACATAAAAGAAGACATACAGGAGAGAAACCTTACAAGTGTGATATTTGCGATGCATCTTTTATAACCACTAAAAATCTAAAAGTACATAAAAGAAGACATACAGGAGATAAGCCATATAAGTGTGATGTTTGTGATGCATCTTTTACTACCACCCGAAATCTAAAAGTGCATAAAAGAAGACATACAGGAGAGAAACCATACAAGTGTGATGTTTGTGATGCATCTTTTGCAACCACTAATATTTTTAAAGAACATAAAAGACGGCATACAGGAGAGAGGCCTTACACATGTGATGTGTGTGCTGTGTCTTTCAGAACCACTGATAGTCTAAATGCACATAAAAGAAGACATACAGGAGAGAAGCCTTACAAGTGTGATGTTTGTGATGCATCATATACATGCTCCAAAAACCTAAAGGCACATAAAAGAAGACATACAGGAGAGAAACCTTACAAATGTAATGTTTGTGATGCAGCTTTTAGAACCACTGATAGTCTAAATGCACATAAAAGACGACATACAGGAGAGAAGCCTTACAAGTGTGATGTCTGTGATGCATCTTTTGCTTTCACTAATAAACTGAAAGTACACAAAAGAAGACATACAGGAGAAAAACCTTACAAGTGTAATGTTTGTGACGTATCATTTAGAAGCACCCAAAATCTAAAGGCACATAAAAGAATACATACAGGAGAGAAGCCTTACAAGTGTGATTTTTGTGGTGCATCTTATTCAAGCACCTTAAGTCTAAAAACACATAAACTAAAACATACAGGAGAAAAGCCTTACAAGTGCGATGTTTGTAATGCATCTTTTATAAGCACTCAAAATTTAAAAGTACATAAACGAAAACATACAGGGGAGAAGCCTTACAAGTGTGCTGTTTGTAATGCATCTTTTACAACCACCCAAAAACTAAAATCACATAAAAGAAAACATACAGGAGAGAAACCTTACAAGTGTGATGTATGTAATACATATTTTACAACCACCCAAAAACTAAAATCACATAAAAGAAAACATACGGGAGAAAAACCTTATAAGTGTGATGTATGTAATATATATTTTACAACCACCCAAAAACTAAAATCACATAAAAGAAAACATACAGGAGAGAAACCTTACAAATGTGATGTTTGTGATGCATCTTTTGCCTGCACTAAAAATTTGAAAAAACATAAAAGAAAACATACAAGAGAAGAACCTGACAATTGTGACGCATCCTTAACAAACACCCAAATTCTAAAAACATAAAAAAAGGCAAATAGAAGAAAAGGGTTAGTTGATGTTTGAATGCAGCGTGAATTTACAACTAGTGATAGTCTAATATTGCATTTAAAAAACAGATACAGGAGAAAAGCCTTGCATGGGGTGTTTGTGGTGCATCTTTTGCTTGCATTTACAATTGAAATGTGGGCCAAATAAACCACACACGAAAGAAACAATCATTTCTAGATCTCAAGTGCAGAAAGGGCTGAATCCTTTGTGGCTGCCTCTTGGTATTGTCATTGTAGCTATTGCTAGTATAGTCTTTGTGATTTTGCTTGATATATTCTGTATAGTGTCTCCTGGATTAAAGTCTCCAGCTATTACTGTCTTTTTATATGCAATATTTTTAAATGTGTTGTTCCTTGTAGATGTGGAAGTGTAGTAAACATTATATATGGTATATTTGTCAAAAATTTGACTTCATACATCCACTTTGGCCAAGACGTTACGTATTACCACAAAAGGCATCAAGAGGGTCCCACGAAGGTTGAGAGCAGATGGTTCAGTTTCAATTGCATCAGGTCCATATTTCAGCAGATGAAAAACAGGGGAAAGCTCACACCTGCAACAGCATGGTCATTCCAGTCATAGTATGTGGCTGGGATGTAGAACCTAAGAAAATTTGACATTGCTTGACTTCAAGCTACTCAATAAGTAGTGATGGAGTGCAGAACACTATCAATCTCACCATGGGATCACATCCGCAACACTTCCATCAATGATGTCGTAGATACAGCCTTGCTAAGGTGGGCTGGCCACATGGTAGTTTTGCCTGACAATGAAAGGGCAATTAAAGGGACATCAGTATGGCTTTACACCTATAATCGTCAACCTTGACATTCAACAAACAGATGGAGAGATGGCCTGTGGCAAGACTTTGGTTCGTCATGGTACTCAGTGGCAGAAGAGTTGAGTTTAGAAGACATTTGGCTATGTGGCATAAGACTCATGTGCCTGAATGAACACCAGGATTACAGTATATTTGTTTCCATTGATCCTTCTTCTTCTTCGTTCGTTCTCAATCTCCTGCTACCAAACCCTGAAAGGGCTTAAGTAGCAGAATGTAGTGCAGAGAACGGAATGCGTTGTGTTGTAGTTTACAGCTTGACTGCAATATTTCCACCTTTTGGTCCAACACATCTGACTTCAGCAAGCATTTTTTGAGTACCGGGTTAGCATTCCCTCTTCGATCCCTTCTCCTTAGCCAGTCTGTCCTGCTGCAGCCTGTTATCCAGGATCACCGCGTGGAGGTGTAGAAGGGTCTTGGCAGCTCTGGTTCGCTGGCCCTGACGCTAGCAGTCAGCTATGGGTCGCTGACCACTGTAGCTCATGCGCTGCTCAGCATCTTGATCCTGTTTCCATTGATCCAATAGAGGACTGCTTGCATGTCAATGTCAGTACCATCGAGGATGCTTTGTAAATCTTCTTCGATGTCATTTCTTACGAGTGTCATAAGCCCTTGACTAGTAACACCATCGTCCCTGATCTGTACTGGCCCTCTGATCGGGAAAGAGCTGACCAATGACAACCTCAGATCCATCAGCCTTGACCCTTACCATGACTGTGCGGGGGTGCCTTTGGGAGGCATGAACATCCTAATCGTTCGCTGGTCACTTTGGACCAAAATACACGACTGGAATGTAACAGTGGTTGTCAACAGACTCTGCTGCAGGGGACAGCGTGGGCTAGTGGTAAAGTGGCATGGCTCACAATCCGAAGGTGTTGAGTTCGATCCCCATCACAGCACCGGCCTTTACTCCGGGGAAGCAAACCCTTAGAAAATGCAGGAGGAAGCAGACCCTTGCATAAAATGTATGCTGAAGTCAGATGCACTGGACCGACAGGCGCAAAATAAAAACCACAGTGCAACGCACACCTTGAAGATTAGAGAAATAAGGCAAGCGCAAAAAACAAAACTTACTCTGGAGAGTCTTCTGGGGGTTGCTGTGGTTGAAAGGTCAGGCACTCGCCTTCCAAAACGATGAACAGAAACGACGGACTATCGAATACCACAAGTTTTAAAGTGATGCTGTCGTCTCACGGAAGGTGGGACCAGAGTGCCTGCATCCTGAATTGCCTGCAGTCGTCTTGAATAATGTCTTGCCACTGGTCCAAGGTGGCTCATGCCTAGAGAGTGATGTTGGTGACAGGCACAGTTTCTTCCTCACTATAATCCAAATACAGCTCAAGTTACATCACCAAGACAAAACCGTCCATTGATGTTGTTGTCATCCCTTGCAATGGGCAACTTATAATAATAATACACAAGCCCTAAACAGTTCTTGCATTCACAAAGGTACTGAGTAAATCCAATGGTGGAATATTTGGTTTGAAGGGCTTTCTAGAGTTGCAATGTGGACTTTGTCATAGACCCAACAAATAATCCAAATTATAGACAGCACTACACTCATCTAAAACAGTAAACCATCACCTGTTGTCCTGCCCAACACTGGAAGAGAAGAGACAGCTCCTCCTACTTCAGAACTCAACCAGGGAAAATGCCCTTTTTGCTGTCCTGAACAACTGATCGGAACTGCAGATTCCTATTATGGCGTCACAGTCACTAAGAGCTAATGTTCTGGGATGGCAGATAAATTCGAGTCTAGAGTCATGGTCATCAACAAATTATCTTAACACTCACACCAAAGGCTCACAATATTGACACAGAATGCGAGCATCTGATATAGGCCCAAATGGGGAGCAGAACATAATCACATTGTAACCAGTCAGGTATGCTGAACGAAAAAGAAGTCAGTTCCCCATCTCACTCGGTGATGGCATCAGAATAGAGGGATTGTTTGCAAAGTATCTAAGGTATGACACTCACTTAAATAGATGAGACAGCAGCATGTAACATGTGACTTTTATGCCAACGCTGATATACATTTTTCTTCTTGGATCTTTGAGAGAATAAAATGGTTCAGACACCTGACAAGAACACAGCTAAAGTTACCAGCTGCTCGTATCTACAATACCAGACATCAGGGCTGCAGAGCAAGAGAAAGACTACAAGAAAGATGAATAGATGGTGTCAATGAGACACTGAAGAAACACGGAATGACAAAAACATTGGCAACAAAGATGGCACAAGACAGAAAAGAACTCCACCCGCTGACGTCTAATGACACAAGTGAATAGGAGATGATGAAGGGTATCTTCTTCTTCTTCGTACATTGTCAGACGTCAACCTGTATTTTTTTTTAAAAAGCAGCGGTCATCCTGAGGCTGTCGACACTGCCATAGAGCTTGTCTAGTGTTGCCACTGGTGATGGCCACGTTTGCTTTCTCTGATCCTCGTATGTCGGACAGTTTTGCAGCAAATGTTCAGCGGCCATTTTCCCGGTACCACACGAGTATTCGTCAGTGCCACCTATCTTCAATTTATTGAATAGGTGGTACCTCGGTCTATTGTGGCCTGTGCGAAGTCTGAAGACCACGACCTGCTCTCTTCTGTTCAACTGGTAATAGGCATCGTTTTTTGTGTAGATGAAGGGTATGATCTTTGACTGATGACTGAGGATGCAGTCTGTAACCATCGCTTCTGATGGTGTCCTTCAGAGCAACAAACAAACTGCCTCCACTTCACTCAACCTGTAGCCATCCTTCATACATGTGGTTGGTGATTTCCAATTGTGCTTCTAAAGCTCAATGCCGGGAGTTAAGATTAATGTTAGGTCAGATGAAACATGCTGATCAAACCTGCAACTTACTTCCTCTCATCGTTCACCCAGAAACTAACCATGTTACGGCAGACTGGTTAATGAGGTGGAAATCAACACTGTGATTCCCATCTTGGTTAGCCAACTGAGAAGCATAACACTCAGGAAAACCTGCTCACATTTTTCAGAACACCTCAGAATATACACAGAGCCACTGCAATCTGTCACCAGTGAAATGTCACCAAGGGGACGGCGTGGCCTAATGGTTAAGTGGCACGGCTCACAATCCGAAGGTGCTGGGTTCGATCCCCATCACAGCACCGGCCGTTACCCCGGGGAAGCAAACCCTTAGAAAATTCAGGAGAAAGCAGACCCTTACATAAAATGCATGCTGAAGTCGGATGCACTGGGCCGACAGGCGCAAAATAAAAATACAGTGCAACGCACACCACCTTGGGGATTAGAAAAATAAGGCGAACGCCAAAAAAAAAATGTCACCAAGAGTGATGAGCTCAGCATGAGTAGCTTCTAAGAACAATAACACGGCTCTTTGCCACATTATTGTAGACCAGCTTCTTTTTCACATTCTCTTTCTGCTTCATAGCATGGTAGTTTTAGTGATGATGTCCAAGAATGCATTGTTCACAGCATATTTTTTATTTGCGTGTAGGTGAACAATTGTGTATTCCGACTTGACATATATTCATATTCATTGTTTGCTTGAATGTAAATGTTTAAAAAGTATGGAGTCAATTTTATTTGGTACAAATAAAAAGCAATTTGCCCATATCTGTTTCTACCATTATTTGCATGTGACCTTCACTGTAAAACCATTCAGATTTCTACCTGGAAAATAATGTTTGTAATAAAAAGTTTGTTCTGTGATTTTCTGTTGTGTATTTTATTTACCTTCTACTCATCATCATCACATTTATTCTAGCTCAATTATTTGTTCTCAAAAATTGAATTCAATGTAATAATAATAAGGTTTGCTTAGGCCTTTGAAGCCCATTGTGTTGGTTGGCCACATCCATAACCCACTGCTGCTGTATGGCTCCAGGCCTCGTCCAGGATGGAGGTGGAGGCTGTTATCTGCTGGTGCCGTACTTTGTGAGGACGGCCTCCAGCCGGTCGGGGGAAGACTTTTGACGCTGAGTAACGACCTGTGAAGTATCTTATGGGTGAGGGTTTCGTGGTCAGGCCATACGCATAACTGAACAAAAAAACTTAGTGGAGGCCAAGTGTTAAGTGTTTCTCAGACTGGAAGGAGGCCTGTTTTAGCAGAGACCTCTATGTTACGGAAGTAGTCATGCCATCAGATGCCCAGGATACGCAGCTGGTTGCCCATGTGGAAGGCCTCCAGTCTTGACATGTCATGTTTCAGTACTGTCCAGGATTCTTAGTCGTAGTGAGTAATTTAATGTTGATCTAATATTTACAGATGATGACTTTTCTGCCTAATAACTATATTCATTGGCAAATTAAAATAAGTGTACTTGATGAGAGCTCACAAAAACTGAAACTGATAATAAGTACAACTGGCAACAGTCATATTCTATTGGAAGAAACACTCCCACAAGATGTGGGAGTATTCCCTCTTTTGGTTTTAATATAGACAAAGTAGGAGGTACAGATAAAGATATCAAAAGAATAATACAGGAGGCGAGATGAGCTCTCATTGCATTGGGACCTAATAGAAATTTTTAAAAGTCCAATACAAATAAAACAAACTTTTATTGTCCTTTTTAATGGCTCTGGATCATGGAGAACAAAGAACAAGGTTCAGCCTTTCCTAAATAGGTGTTAGAACTGTATAGAAGGAATGAAATTATCTGATAAAATCACTGATGTGGAACTGTTGTAAGGAACCAGGCAGACAATAGTGAAACAGGACGTGAGGAGAAGACAACGGCTTTGTGTAAAACAAACATTACAAGACAGTCTCTGTTCTGAAATCCCCATGGCAAGAGATACCGTGAGAGAGCAAAGCATTGGTTAGAGTAAGGAGCTCGAGACAAACATAGAGAAAATATTGATAGAACTGCAGTATGTGAATTAGGGCACGAGGACTTGACTTTAAAGAGCTGTGCTGCACAGTGAGCTGAATGCTGTCATCGCTGGGACTGGATTTGAGGACGAGCTCATAACTCTAATCACATGCTCTTATGGCATACGTAACATAAAGCCTATGACAGCAAAAGCCAAACTCATAGCCTTCACGTTATTCTTACAAATGGGGCGGGGTGTGAGATAGCCTTCACGTTATTCTTACAAATGGGGCGGGGTGTGAGATAACCTTCACGTTATTCTTACAAATGGGGCGGGGTGTGATATAACCTTCATGTTATTCTTACAAATGGGGCAAGGTGTGAGATAGCGTTCACGTTATTCTTACAAATGGGGCAGGGTATGAGTTAGCCTTCACGTTATTCTTACAAATGGGGCAGGGTGTGAGATAGCCTTCACGTTATTCTTACAAATGGGGCAGGGTATGAGTTAGCCTTCACGTTATTCTTACAAATGGGGCATAGTGTGAGATAACCTTCACGTTATTCTTACAAATTGGGCAGGGTGTAAGATAGCCTTCACGTTATTCTTACAAACAGGAGAAAGGGGCGAGGTGTGAGACTTTTGTACTCTAAAACCAAACGGCTCTGGGTAGATGAAGTTCATAGACAATCGGTGGAAATTCATAAAGGACAAAGATTGCTCAGCATCAAAACCACCTGCTGCCTTGCAGATAGGCTAAACACAGCCAACAGACATGAACGATTCACCTTGTAGTGTGACATATTGCACCTGTTCTGGGATTACAACCTGGGCTCTGGACTTGAATCGGACACCTGCCTGCTGGAAAGTTTGAAGAAAGACAAAGTAATGGTTACATGACACAAGAGCAGAGTTGGGAGCTGGCTGTTTGCAGAACGTGATGAATCCTAGGAGAGTCAAAGCATGGTGATTTAGGGCTATATATGACTTCATCTCAATATGTTGAGGAAAGGCAGAAAAACCACAGGAAATCTTAGAGAATAGGATGCCAGGTACAACCATCTCTTCTTCAAACGAGCTCGGTTGTTACCCCTCGGTGAACAAGGTTTTCGCAAAGAAATGACATTCCAGACTTCTTGTGAGAAGAGTACTACGGTACTGGGAAAATAACATAATACAACTAAACATTTCAGTGACACAAAATAAGAAAAAAAGAACTGCTAAAAACCCTAAATGATATCAAAGTTCACTTTGAAGTACTTTAGGAAACCATTCCAACCAAAAAATAAAACCACCATATCTCCGGAAACACTCACTACTTCGATGAATGCAAGAAATGTTGAGGGCTGTGATACTCATGAGAAAAATTAGTGAAAGGGAAGTATGAAACATCTCTAATAGTACTGACATTGACCTGCAGGACGTCCTTGGAAGGGATCAGTGAAAACAGATATACCCTATATAATGTTTGCAATTTGAAGATAATACATATAAAAAGACATGACAATGATTCGCTGGAGATTTTAATGCCCACTCACTGTCATGGGCATATCGTTCGTTCTCAATCTCCCACTACCAAACCCTGAAAGGGCTTAAGTAGCAGAATGTAGTCCAGAGAACGGAATGCGTTGTGTCGTAGTTTACAGCTTTGCTGCAATATTTGCACCTTTCGGTCCAACACATCCGACTTCAGCAAGCATTTTTTGAGTAACGGGTTAGCCTTCCCTCTTCGATCCCTTCTCCTTAGCCAGTCTGCCCTGCTGCAGCCTGTTATCCAGGATCACCGCGTGGAGGTGTAGAAGGGTCTTGGCAGCTATGGTTCGCTGGCCCTGACGCTAGCAGTCAGCTATGGGTCACTGACCAATGCAGCTCATGTGCTGCTCAGCATCTTGATCCCATCATGGGCATATAAAGCATACAGTAAGATAGATAGAGTACATCTGCAACTACTCCATCTTAAAAATAAATAAAAAACCAACTCTCCAAGCCCAGAAGTACATGTAAGAACAGCAGATCTAATCTCACCATGGTAACAGCTGACATTGTAGACGTTTGCACGTGCTAAGTTATGTAAGAGACCACAGACAAATACTCATTACTATATCAAAACAATACAAATGCAGGCAAGATAGAATGACATACTAAAAATTTAAAAAAGCTAACTGGACAAAACATGTAACTCTCTCATACAACATTAACTCAACAGACACTATAGAGAATACATACAGCAACATCACAAAGACTATCCTGCAATTAGCTAAAAAGCTAATACTAAAAGGCAGTCACAAACACTTCAATCCTTTCTGGGCGATATCTAGAAAAGTAAGGATAAAAAACAAAGACAAGCCAGAAGAAAATATAAAAGAAAACAGTCGAGAAAAAAGATGAGTACAGCACAAACAAAATACCACATCAGAAAAGTAGCAACAAAAAAGCCTGGAATGAAACATGCGATGACTTTAACCTAAATAATGAAATGCAGAAAGCACATAAGTGAAGAACAAAAGAGCCACGACAACATCAAGATTGCACCATAGGAGCGCATGATGGAAAAACTAACCATGAATGAGGCCATGAGAACTTTAAAGAAAAGAAATCGCCCGGAAAAGATGGGGTAACAAATGAAATGCTGATGTGGTTGGGCCAAATAGCAAAGCGGGAGTTACTATCAGTCCTGAACCAAAGCTGGAAAAGGGGAATTGTACCACACGCATGGGAAGATGCTGTACTTATACCAGTACCAAAGAAAGAAAAAGATAGAACAGATCCAAGTGGATACAGGCCTATCAGTCTACTGAGCTGTGTAGGTAAACTGATGGAGCGTATGATAAACACCAGACTGATGTGGCATCTGGAAGCAAAACACGTACTAATTCCACAGCAAGCAGGATTTAGACAACACAGATCCACTGAGGATCAGATCACTCTCATAGCGCAGGAAATAGAGGATGCTTACCCAGAGAAAAAGCATACAGTAGTGGTTTGGGTGGATGTAGAGAAGGCATTTGACAAGGTGTGGAGAGAGGGACTTAACGTCAAGCTACGAAGAAGTGAAGTATCTGAAAAAATGTACAGATGGATCAGCACTTACCTTGAAAACAGAACAGCCAGAGTTTAAGTACAAGGGCAGATGAGCAAAAAGGTGACACTGGAGCAAGGAGTACCCCAAGTGGGAGTACTGTCACCCACACTTTTTCTGGTGTATATAAACAACATCACAGAGAATTTACCAAGAAGAGTCCACAGCTACATGTTTGCAGACGATCTGGCTATGTGGATCTCTGAAGAAAATCTCACCGTAGCAAACAATCGGATGCAGCAGGCCCTAACATCGCTGGAGAAGTGGGCGAAATCATGGCTGGTCAAAATAAATGAGGAAAAAACAACATGTAAGATATTCTTCCTTTCAAATAAACCACAGAACACCAAAGTAAGTCTTAACGGCAAATATCTGCGGCTAAACGACAATCAAAACTACTTGGGCGTCACATTTGATCGGCGCATGACATGGAAAAGTCAGATCGAGAGAAACCGAATGAAAGCAAGACAAAGAATGGCAATCATGAGGAAACTTGCTGGCACACGCTGGGGAGCAGACGAAAGAATACTAAAGAAACTGTACACTGGAAGAGTGAGACCAGTTCTCGAGTATGACATTGCGGCATGGACAACAGCAGCAAAGGCGAACTTTGATAAAATTAGCAAACTTCAAAACCAAGCCATGAGAGTTATAACAGGAGGCATGAAGTCAACGCCAATTGTAGAACTGAAAAAATTACAATCTGCAATCCATAGAAGAGACAGCAGAGCCCAGCAGCAAGCAGGGAAACTCAGAAGACTGAAAGACCATCCAATGCATCAGAAACTAAATAGATTTGGAAATGGGAAACTAAAGCGGAGAAACTTTGCAGAAATAGCCAAAGTGAAGATAAGCGAAGACCCTATGAACATCGGAACAACACCAAAGCCCATTCCTAATGAACGCAAACCCACATGGAAGTAGCATATCATTCCGGAGGTGGTAGAAAATAAACAAGAACATCCAGACTGAAAAAGAAAGAAGAGACATAACCCTGAGGTACATAGCAAAACACTACCCAAGCATGGACTGGACCCATGCATACACCGACAGTTCTGTAAAAAATACAATACAAAATGGAGGGGGAGGGGTATCCCTGAGCCTAACAAACGGTAGAAAAATAACACTGTCAGTGGCAACTGGAAAATACTCAAGCAATTTCAGAGTGGAGACAGAGGCACTGAGGGCTGCAGAAGAAGCAATGCTGACAGGCGAAAACAATGAAAGCCAGATAGTTCTGTTCACATATGCCCTGTCCGTGGTTACAGCACTAAAAAGCCAGAAAAATACAGAACTTAATGATATAAGAGCAGTACTCTGTCAACTATTCCAGCAGTCCGCACCAAAAAGAGTAGGGGTACAATGGGTTCCATCCCACTGTAACATTCAAGGCAACGAGGAGGCAGATTGGCAAAAGAAGGTGCAAGATTACCACAACCAGATTCTAGTGTGACCTACGAAGAGTCCAAAAGGTTTATTAGGGCCAGATATATGGCCAAATGGGAAACAGAGCATACTGGCTACACAAAAAAATGATGCGTATTACTAGTCGAACAGAAAAGAGCAGGTCGTGGTCTTCAGACTCCGCACAGGCCACAACAGACTGAGGTACCATCTATTCAATAAACTGAAGATAGGTGGCACTGACGAATGCACCTGTGGTACAGGGAAAATAACAGCTGATCATCTGCTGCAAAATTGCCCGACGTATGAGGATCAGAGAAAGCACATGTGGCCATCACCAGTGGCAACACTAGACAAGCTCTATGGCAGTGTCGACAGCCTTAGGATGACAGCTGCTTTCTTCGAACAAATTCAAGTTGACGTCTGATTGCGTACGAAGAAGAAGAAGAAGAAGAAGAAGAAGAAGAAGAAGAAGAAGAAGAAGAAGAAGAAGAAGAAGAAGAAAAAACGCAGAAAGCTTGAAATCTTTTACAGTCGCGATGGGAAAGTGAAAGGAACAAGTCGAACATTCCGATCTGCCGGACAATATCATATCAAACAATAATAAAAAGACAGAAATATTTAGCAAATACTACACCAATCAACAGACTGGAAACAGACAATGTAATCAAGAACACGCAAAAAGCTGTCATGGCAAACAATGCGCAGGGACTGAGTACACAACATAGAAAATGACAAGTGCTTTATAAAAATGAAAAACAAAAGAAATGATTTTAATCCTCTACCTAAAAGCAGTCCATTCTCCCAAACTGTATCAACAGAACACGATTAGAAAGCACACACTCAAAAGCACGGCTCACTCAAAACACCAAGGCAATTCTGAAGAAATCCACCTAATGACCTAAGAAACCAATTGGGAGACTTGATGAAAGAATGGTGAACCACGGACTGTACTAGTGATTGAAAACCAACAAAATAATAGACGTTCATCGCAAGCGATGATGGTAACAGCAGCCAGACACGCTGTGTTGCACCTCACCCGCAAGTTCGGAGGTGGCTGTACAGTCCAATTCTGGCACGGAAAATTGTCCACATACGTGTCATTTAAATCCAGAATTGGACATGTGAGTAGTGTCAGTTGTTTTGTTTTTTCCGCAAAGTGGTTTTTTTTCTGTACTTCGGAGGTCAGACGTTCCTTAGCAATGAAGGTGCATCTGATGGTGGTTTTACGCCATGCATTGCGGTCCTGTGCGAGGCATCCCCATTCGTTTGCTTCGATGCTGAAGCGTGTAGGAGATACTTTGAGGGAGTCTTTGAAACGCTTCTTTTGGCTACCGGCTTGACGCACGCCATCTTTCAGCTCACCGTATATTAGTTGTTTTGGAATGCGGTTGTCTGGCATGCGCAAGACGTAGCCGGTCCACCTGATCTGGGTCTTCTGCAACAGTGTATGGATGCTCGACATTTTTGCCTTTATGAGGATCTCTGTGTCTGGTACCCTATCCTACCACTTCATTTTGAACAAACTACGAAGGCACCTTGTATGGAAGTGATTTATTTTCCTAGCATGCCTGCTGTACACAGTCCCCGTCTCACTGGCAAACAGAAGGGCGGGGAGCACTACGGCTCGGCAGACTGAGTTTCGTATCAAGCCTAAGACCCCTTCGATTCCAAACACTGTAGCGCAGCCTCCCAAAGGCAGACTGGCCTTGGAGATTCTGTTAATCACCTCACAGTTAATAGTAGTTTCCCTGGAAAGAGTGCTACCAAGGTACGCGAAGCTGTCTACTGACTGGAAGCGCTCGTTCTTGACTGGGTCGTGATATGCGTCACTCTGGGCAGGCTGAAACTTGACCAGTTTTTTTGGTATTAATTGTAAAACCGAACATGTCACATGCTGTTGAGAATTTGTCCACATATGTCTGCATTTCTCTTTCGGCGCTGGCAGCGAGGGCGCAGTCATCAGCAAAAAGTAAGTTTGAGATGGTTGTGTCCTTTACTTTGGATTGAGCTTCCATAAGTCCTTTATTTTTTTCCCACTCCATTTTGGATACAAACCTGATAGCTGACGCTGAGCATGGCAGCAAGCATCATACTGAAGAGTGTTTAGGCTTGTACACAGTCCTGCTTGACGATATTTGACACAGGAAAGGCATTTGACGTTTCCCCATCCTTCAGTACAAGAGCATTCATACCGTCGTAGAATTATATGTATGTGTAAAGTGAACGGATAGTGAAGGTAGATGGTAGTTGGTACATTTTTTGTATAAGGAAGGAGTTGATGTTGACCGACCAGTCTTATGAAGTGGGTTAACAAAATGACAGTGGCACTTTTCGACTTGTAGCTTTGTCCTTATTCATGTATCTGAGTTTGCAGCTGTCAAAATGTTTTCTAAGTAAAGAAAAGTGGACAATGAAAATCGCGCATTTAAACCAGAGTAGCAGTTGGATTATTTGTTTCCCAAATGAGAACAACAAACCTCAGTGCTTAGTTTACGTCCATGTGTCAGTCGTATTGGAGGAATATAACATGAAACAACATTGCATCACAAATCATCAGAAAAACTATGCCAATCATAGCAGTGAGTCGCGAAAAATTGTGATTTAAAAAAAAAAACTGAGCCACTAAAAAAGAATATTAAATAATGTATGTACAATTCAAGAATCATCGCTCACCGATACCCAAGATGATTAGTTATGAACAAGATGATTAGTTATGAACAAGGTGATTAGTTATGAACAAGGTGATTAGTTTTGAACAAGATGATTAGTTATGAACAAGATGATTAGTTATGAACAAGATGATTAGTTATGAGCTTGCAAAAGCAAAAAGGCATCTACTGATGGGTAGTTTGTGAAAAAGTGTGCAATTCAAATGTTCAAAGACCTGATTATGTTCGTCCATCAAATGTGATGAAGACCACTCTCTTTGTTCAGCCGTGTCGACAGTCTTTCCTCTTGCCGTATCCACTGAAATGGATGAGTTCTTGTGCGGTGATTTAGATTAAAGTGAGAAAGAATCCGCACTCTTTTGTCAACCTTAATCTTTCGTCCTGAGCTACTTTTGGCCAGTGGCAAGATTTTATCGAGACGACTGGAGATATCACAGGATGAAACACCTAATAATCTGACAAAATGTATTGTGCTTGGTTTTAGTTGGAATAATTTTTTTCCTCGTGTGTAAGAAAATATATGCTAACTTGAGTGACATTTATGTGCTAATTTTTATTGTTGTTGTTGCTTGATCTGTATGTTAATTAGGTTTTTATGGCGGACTTTTTCCTTTCGCTTCCCAAAATTTGACATTGTCTGGACGTTTTTCTGTTCAGGATTTTGATCTGGCATCCGCGGTCATAGATCATAAACAAGATGGCGTCCACATTTGAACTGATCGTGTCGTGTTTGTTAACAGATTGGTAGTATGTTGGAGATTTAAATTATCTGGCAATAATAATAATAACTACTCAACTCTAAACGAGTACGTTTTTATTTTAAGCTCGTAAATCAGGGTACGCATTTAATAATACTTTATTGGCCAAGGCCCCACGTTCACGCTGTGCTGCGTGCACCGGATACAAGTTCAAGTTGAGTTCGGGTAAGTTGAAGTTGTAACACTAACAGGGGATATCGACAAGATGGCTGCTGGTTTCTGCAAGATAGGGGTAGCTAGCCTCATGTCCTTCTTCTTCTTCATCGTACGCAGTCAGACATCAACCTTTATTTTTTCGAAAAAAGCAGCGGTCATCCTGAGGGTGTTGCCACTGGTGATGGCCACATCTCTCTCTGGTCCTCGTATGTCGGGCAGTTTTGCAGCAAATGCTCAGCGGTCATTTTCCTAGTACCACACGGGCATTCGTCAGTGCCACCTATCTTCAATTTGTTGAATAGGTGGTACCTCAGTCTATTGTGGCCAGTGTGAAGTCTGAAGACCACGACCTGCTCTCTTCTGTTCAACTGGTAATAGGCATCGTTTTTGGTGTAGCCAGTATGTTCGGTTTCCCATTTGGTCATGTATCTGGCTCTAATAAGCCGTTTTGACTCTTCGTATGTCGTACTAGTATCTGGTTGTGGTAGTCTTGCACCTTCTTTTGCCAGTCTGTCTGCCTCCTCATTGCCTTGGATGTTGCAGTGGGATGGAACCCACTGTACCACTACCCTTTTTGGTGCGAACTGCTGGCACAGTTTGCAGAGTACTGCTCTTAAATCATTAAGTTCAGCCTCATGTCCAATCCTCCTTAATTTAATCACCTCATATAAAATGCCTGGCAGGTTTCAGCATTACCACTCTTTGCTCCTCTTTCTAGTCCTGGCAACGCACAGACGGCATTCTGATTTGACGGTATCATAGTCTCTATCCCAGTTTCAAGGACTTACTAATTTGAACTTGTTTTTCTAGGTAAAATTCAGTAGCCTTGTACCGAGTTTTGTGGTAATTTTCTGCAGTGAAAAATGTTGATGGAACAAGGAAATATAGAATCATTCTTTATCTCAGAATCTATCTGAGATTCAAATTCCGTGTTTATTGTAGAGCCCCTAATTTAGAGAGGAAAGAAAAATTCCACAGCTGCATCCTACTTGGCACGTTTTATAAAAATACTAGGTATGCATAAGTCTGGTAACGTCGCTTCAATTGCACAGATTTCCTTCCTGGTGCCAGGTAGCCAAAAGCTGTTTAAATTCATTCCAGCCTTCCATGTTGAACACTGAATTCATCTCTTCATCTCATTTGTGGGCAACCAAGGGAACACTTGTAGTTGTAGGGCCATATGAACATCACTTTTTTTATTCTACTATCGTTAGACATGCATACTACATATGTGTGCCATCGGTTTTTCCTTAACGTGTGATCTATGACATCATTAAATGAGATTTGGCACCTGATTTTGGTGTTCTGAGTTCGTTCTCTTAGAGAGACTCTCAATGTTTTTCATGAGTGAATTGAAGCATCTCTGCATCTGCTTTACATCGGTTCCAAACTACAAAACCATATTCAATAACTGGATTAGCCATCGTGTTATAGGTAACTTCTACAAAACCATATACCATACTTGGATTTCTCGAGGAGTCCGTGGTGAAGTGGTTAAGCCGTCGGCCTTGTGATCAGGAGGTGTGGGTTCGACTCCGCCGTTTTTTTCACGGGTGCTTGATGCGGAGTCCCCTGCATCTCGTAGTCACCCCCTAGTCGTCTTGTTCTTGACTTGCCACTGGGGTCAGGCGGCACGAGACGAGAGAGTGAGGATAAAAAGTTGCGCAGGTTAATCTTTACTAAAAAATAGCGCTAGCAGAATTAATTATGCCATCATCGTCTGCAATGGATGGCGGCCTTTGACGTGGATTTGCCATGATGTTATAGATCAAATCTACAAAAGCATATACTATAACTGGATTAGCCATGGTATTATAGATAACATCTACAAAAGCATATATTATAACTGAATTAGCCATGATGTTACAGGTAACATCTACAGAAGCTTATACTATAACTGGATTAGCCATGTTGTTTTGGTAGCTACTACAAAAGCACATAGGGGCTTTGGCACATGCTTCCTCCAATGAGATCATCTGAAGGTTATACCCATGCTCCTTTTTTGGAACTAAAAATAAGGGTGATAATTATTGGCCTTCATCAGTTGGCAAGTTGAGAGTAAAGGTGCATAGAGAGATATAACTGGCAATACTAGTATCCACACCACCTGTGTTACCAAGGCTCAAAAGGAGAGTAAAGATTAATTTCACTGTATCCTCGAGGCATGTCATAAGATGCAGCCAAGAAGGGTTAGGTATAGAGCTATCTTCTGTTGAAACTTTTGACAACAACTTCAGTAGATATTGACAGGTCAACGGTTGATGACTTGGTGTGAATTTGTTGAAGATCTATGCCCCACAGTGAGCTGAAAAGATTTTGATCGATGACTAATTGAAGGACGGTTGTGCATGGCACTGGCTATTTACATCCTGTAAAAACTTTAAGTCGCTATAAAAATAAAAGATCTCTAGACCTTGAGATAGAAAAGGAGCTTATATTCTCCAAAGATTTGTTTCTAATTTTTTGCCCGTGTGCATTTCCTAATTGTGCTCTATTATTATTATTGTTTTCATCATTCCGGGCCTTAGCCAGTTTCCAAAGTTTATTTCTGTCTTTGACCAGATTGAGACTTTCTTTTCAACTCTGCGTTGAAGCTTTGTTTACCTCTCTTCTGTATCTGGCCGTGGCTGTCTTGAATGCAATATTGCTCTTTATGCTTTGTTCTTCGGTTGCTATTTCACTGAAGGGGCTCATTCTTACAACCATTGAACCTCTTTTTTGCAATATAGTTTGAAATTTCTCCTTGCTCCACTAGGTAAAGTGTTTATATTGACAATCTGTTTTATCTTATGCAGGTCTGAGAATGGACTCTGTTATCTTTGAACTGAAACAAGAAGACACACGGTATAATCAGAAAGACTGTTGTTGATGTGTAAAGTGGGATAAGGATTATTAACTGTCATTGATACATTTATCTTGGTTTTTTCGAAACGGTCATTTTGTGTCTATTATTAGAAAGGCTGCCCATCCCATGGTATTTTGTAAATGATAGCAAAAGAGGGTTGTGTAAGGGCTAGTGACCTCATGTGCAACAAATTGTTACACAAACCACCAATGCAACAGTGCATGCTATGATGCACGCTGTTAGAAAATGAACACATACCCCAGTAGGGGATGGTGTGGGCTAGTGGTTAAGTGACACGGGTCACAATCTGAAGGTGCTGGGTTCACTCCCCATCACAGCACCGGCCTTTACCTCGGGGAAGTAAGCCCTTAGAAAATGCAGGAGGAAGCAGACCCTTACATAAAATGAAGGCCAAAGGCGGATGCACTCGGCCGACAGGCGCAAAATAACAACAACATAGTGCAATGCACACCGCCTTGGGGAATAGAGAAATAAGGTGAACGGCAAAAAAAAAAAATACCCCAGTTGAACACATCCACATTTCTTGTAGTCACATTTGACTCAAAACTCACATGGAAGCCAATTATAGAGAAAATCCAGACAAGTGCCATAAAAATACTTTCAGTAATGAAAAAACTGGCTGGTACATCGTGGGGGCCAACAAAAAAATCTTTACGCAAATCTACACTGGTGTAATCAGACCAATCATGGAATATGCGTCTAGTACTTGGCAACAGCGGCCAAAACAAACAGGAGAACTAGACTGAGTTCAAAATATGGGTCTCAGACTTACCCTTGGGGCATTGAAAAGCACCCTTATTACAGAGCTAGGGAAAACAGCAAACATTGAGCCCCTTGAATTAAGGAGAAAATACAACCTTACTGAGTTTGAAAAACTTAAGAAGCTACCAGATCGCCCTCTACATCAAAAGTTCCAAGAGAGAACTAAAAACAGACTATTAAAGAACCACCTCAACCATCTGGTCAGAGAAATCCACAGAAATCAGGCAGACAATACTTGAAGCTGAAATCGAAAATGTGAAGTACTTATTCCAGAACTATGGACACGGAGTCAGGATCGGTCCAAAATTATTTTGGACGTTTCAGGGATAACAAAGAAAAGTGAGCAGTCAGCAACAGAACAAAAAATCCATGTTCTGCAGGAGCTCAAGAGCCAGTACCCTAGCAACTTCTGGACACACGTACACAGACGGATTGGTGGACTCTGTGAGCGAAAAAAGGGGAGTGGAATCTACATCGCACACTCCAACGTGACACAGAAAACCACTCCATACCGGTCCAACGTGACACAGAAAACCACTCCATACCGGCAGGAGAGACATGTACCATTTTCAGAGCTGAAGGAACAGCTGTTCATGCAGCAACCCAGATTTTTATCAGCCAAAACATAACTACAAGGAAAATGGTCATTCTAGCAGACTCCAGGAGCGTACTTCAAGCCATTCCAAACCCCAAGCCAAATAGACTCGTACACAAAATAAAATACAACATCAGATTGCTTCCTAAAAAAACAGATCTAGTTCTATAGTGGATTCCCACCTACTGTGGGATTTTTATAAACGAGATGGTAGATGAGCTTGCAAAAGCCAGAAGTGGTAGCATGCAGACTTGCCTTCCACAGAGCTATAAAGAAGCAGACATTCATAAAATGATCTATGAGGATGGAATGGAGAGATCAGTACAAAGAATACAAGCCAGAAAATGACAGCACAGACAAACTTGACAGAGATGGGCAGACAAAGATCTTCATACTCAGAACAGGACATTGCATACTCAAGGTCACATTTGATCGGCGCATGACATGGAAAAGTCAGATCGAGAGAAACCGAATTAAAGCCAGAGAAAGAATGGCGATCATGAGGAAACTTGCTGGCACAAGCTGGGGAGCAGACGAAGGCATACTAAAGAAACTGTACACTGGAAGAGTGAGACCAGTTCTCGAGTATGGCATCGCGGCATGGACAACAGCAGCGAAGGCGAACTTCGATAAAGTTAACAAACTTCAAAACCAAGCTATGAGAATCATAACTGGTGGCATGAAGTCAACGCCAATTGTAGAACTTGAAAAGATTACAAAACTGCAATCCATGACCGACAGAAGAGACTGCAGAGCCCAGCTGCAGTCAGAGAAACTCCGAAGACTGACGGACCATCCAATGTACCAGAGGCTAAACAATTTGGGAACTGGGAAACTAAAGCGGAGAAACTTTGCAGAAATAGCCAAAGCAAAGATGCACGAAGACCCCATAAACGCACTAACAACACCAAAACCCATCACTACTGTACGAAAACCTACTTGGAGGCAGGACATATTTCCAGAGGTGGTAGAAAATATACCAGGTATTGCAAACAAAAACTGCCAGACCGAAAAAGAAAGGAGAGACACTACCCTAAGCTTCATAACGAAAAGCTACCCAAGCATGGACTGGACCCATGCATACACCGACGGTTCTGTAACAAACACTACACAGAACGGAGGGGCAGGAGCATTCCTGAACCTACCAAATGGCAGAAAAATAACACTGTCATTCGCTACTGGTAAGTACACAAGCAATTTCAGAGCGGAGGCAGAGGCACTGAGGGCGGCAGTGGAAGAAATGGCAACACACAGTGAAAATGAGAGCCACATAGTCTTGTTGACAGATGCTCTCGCCGTAGTCACAGCGCTAAAAAGCCAGAAAAACACTGAGCTTAATGACTTAAGAGCAGCACTCTGCAAACTGTGCCAGCTGTCCGCACCAAAAAGGGTAGTGGTACAGTGGGTTCCGTCACACTGCAACATCCAAGGCAACGAGGAGGCAGACAGACTGGCAAAAGAAGGTGCAAGGCTACCACAAACAGATACCAGTATGACGTACGAAGAGTCAAAACGGCTTATCAAAGCCAGGTACATTACCAAATGGGAAACCGAACATACTGGTTACACCAAAAACGATGCCTATTACCAGTTGAACCGAAGAGAGCAGGTCGTTGTCTTCAGACTTCGCACTGGCCACAATAGACTGAGGTACCACCTATTCAACAAATTGAAGATAGGGTGTACCGACGAATGCCCGTGCGGTACTGGTAAAATGACTGCTGAACATCTGCTGCAGAACTGCCCGACATACGGGGATCAGAGAGAGCAGATGTGGCCATTGCCAGTGGAACTGCAAGACAAGCTCTATGGTAGTGGCGAGAGTCTCAGGACGACCGCCGCTTTTTTCGAAAAAATAATGGTTGCTGTCTGACTGTGTACGCAGAAGAAGAAGAAGAAGAAGCATACTCAAGGCTCATCTCCACAAAATGGGTCTCAGGGACACACCCATGTGCAATTGTGGAGCACCCAAGCAAACACCAGAACATATCCTCCAAGACTGCCCTACTTATACCAACTAAAGAGAGGCATTCTGGCTCGGGGGAGTGACCATGCTCATCAAGCAGTGGGAGACCGGTGAAGACCTGAAATGCAGTCTCCTTCGTGAACTTTTCTGGACTAGACGAATAGCACATCAGTTGATCAAAGAAGAAGATGCACGCTGTCCGTAAGGTGCTTTTTGCAGTGGTCATCAAATGCTTCGTGTGGGGCAAGGGAGATGATAAAGAAATCCTGAGGAGTTTATACAAACTATAATTACATTGTAGAAACTATGATTACACTGTACAGACTATAATTACATTATTTTTCACATATTTTCTATCACATTGTGTTTTTATTGTTAAGAAAATCACTAGAATTTGAATGTTTTGAATTTGTTTGACTAATTTGTGTTTTCTGTTCTATTAGCTATCAGAAACAGATCATTCATACTGACACAGAAACCAAACCAGAGAACTGGGGATACTGTAACCCAAATACTGAATCAGCACCATTAAAACAGGAACTAGATTATCAGGTATATGGCTTGGCTTTGTTCGTTTTCAATCTCCCGGTACCAAACCCTGAAAAAGGCTCAAGTAGGATAACGGAATGAGTTGTGTCGTAGTTTACAGCTTGACAGCCATATTTGCACCTTTGGGTGTAACACATCCAACTTCAGCAAGCATTTTTTTAGTACCAGGTTAGCATTCCCTCTTTGATCACTTCTCCTTAGCCAGTCTGCTCTGTTGCAGCCTGTTATCCAGGATCAATGCATGGAGGTGTAGAACGGTCTGGTTCGCTGGCTCTGGCACTAGCAGTCAGCTATGGGTCGCTGACCACTGCAGTTCATGTGCTGCTCAGCATCTTGATACCATCAGGTATATATGTTCAGCATAATTTTGTCTTTGCGCTGCATGTGAAGCATAGGGTCATCACTACAGCTGATCCTCACACAGGAAGCCTGTATGTAGGTACTTTCAGGGGTGGGATCTGTTTATGTAAATATATACTGTAGTTGTGAATGAACTCTCAGATACTGTTAATCTCGGTGTGATCTTATGCCACAAAGTTGTCCGATACTGATGTAAAACCATTGCACATTAGGCTTTATTTCAGCATGATCTGTTGCCAGATCGAAGCAGAGATTTTTTATTGGGGAGGAGTACTAACGTTAGTAGACTACTGATAGTGAATGGTTACCTTGATAGAGTCACCATACTTGGAGAGAGGTGATAGAATCACTTAATGATTATGTCTGCTTATTGTGGAAATATTAAATATGAATATAGGCTAGAGATACTGAAATCAGTCAATAACTGCCTGTTAGGTTAGATCACTGTAATTGATGTAATTAAACAATCCACATATTGTAGGAGTGTGAAATCAAATGTGCATCAATTATGGAGGGGGGCCTGAGAGAGTAGGGCAGGGGTATGTATAACTAGCAAGTTAATAACTATTGCCCATTGTAGGCGAAGATGGTGACAGTATAATTATGTTGTGATATGTGATGTAATATGGCTGTAAAATCCTATCCTGGCAAGCTACATAAATGATCAGTGTCCAGACTTTTCACCATTTGCTGAATAACACTGAGCACATGTGTGGGTCTGCTCAGAGTTTTGTGATAACAATTCTGTATAACATAACAAATTGAGGCAGATGTAATAGGACACATGCTTCCTTCTATACATGTCTTTATTCACAGACTGCAGTATGTACAGAAATGAAGTATCCATTCCAACAGGATCTAATCAAACTGGAACAGAAACCAGATTGTGCTGTGAGTTACCATTCTTTGTTTTATTCTCCTTCATAAAGTATTAACATATATCTTGGTAGTAATATAGACAAAGTATGAGGAACAGATAAAGATATAAGAATACAAACAGCAGATTGGTAGTAATATAGACAAAGTATGAGGAACAGATAAAGATATAAGAATACAAACAGCAGATGGAGCTTTCATTGTACTGGGACATTTAGTCAAAAGACATCTAGGCCAACATAATCAATATCTGCTCTATTTTCAGTTAGAGGATGGCTATATCCACCTTTTCCCAGCAGACCTTGTGAAGTAGATGTTCACGACATGTAGTTTTTTTTGCATTTTAGTAAAGATTGTTAAACGTTCTCATCTTTGATTTCTTGTGTATCAGAAAAAATGTCTAAGTAGTATATTTCTGCTAATAAAGATGTTGACATGGGAATTCACAGCAAGCTGTACATCTGGATAAAGTATTTCCTGGCTGAGGGAACGATCTAGGCGAAGATGTAGGAAATGATCTTTTCTAAAAAAAGACTATCACAAGATTAATTGTTAAATTGCACTTTTTTCCCGATCCACAACAATGACTTGTCTGACCAGATCTTAGCCAAAAATACTCTGTATGCTGATGACCTGGCAGTATAGCTGAGCTATGAATTAGTTGGGAGTGGGGCACAAAGACTTATTGAACTCTTAAGGAGACTACAGAACTACTGTCGAAAAATGGAAACTGAAAATCAATTATGAAAAGACAGTGTAAATCATCTTCACCAAGAGCCACAAAATTCTCAAACAGAATGAACGAACACCGACTGATAATGTCATTTTGAGATTGAACGAACACCGACTGATAATGTCATTTTGAGATTGAACGAACACCGACTGATAATGTCATTTTGAGATTGAACGAACACCGACTGATAATGTCATTTTGAGATTGAACGAACACCGACTGAAAATGTCATTTTGAGATTGAACGAACACCGACTGATAATGTCATTTTGAGATTGAACGAACACCGACTGATAATGTCATTTTGAGATTGAACGAACACCGACTGATAATGTCATTTTGAGATTGAACGAACACCGACTGATAAGAGACAAACATCCCACATTCCTTGGAGTCATGCTTGACCTACAACTGGGTCTCGAACATCACACTGACCATCCATGATAAGGGTTGGTGGCAGAGTCCTAGGCAGCATGCAGAGCAGATGGAGTACAGGTGATATGTCTCAGCCAGTTGTTTTGATGCTGTCGTTTCCCGCCACTGATTTCCAGGGACAGGTGTTGAAGCTGTCGAGCTGGGACATCCTGAGAGAGGTCGGCCACATGCCTGAAGAATGAAAGGGAGCTCTATCCAGTGTTGATTTAATGCTCTCAAATTGTGTCTGTTGGATGATCTTATCTTTAATGACTAGGTCTTGCCAGCGAACTTCAAGTATATGACGTTGGGTGCGCATGTGGAAGACCACATGCCGCTTCTGGCGTCATCATTGGGATCAGAAAACGATACTTTGAGAGGCTTGTATCTTGGTTATAAGCCATGAGAGTTATAACAGGAGGCATGAAGTCTACGCCAATTGTAGAACTTGAAAAGATTACAAAACTGCAATCCATGGCCGACAGAAGAGACTGCAGAGCCCAGCAGCAAGCAGAGAAACTCAGAAGACTGACTGACCATCCAATGCACCAGAGACTAAACAATCTCGGAAATGGGAAACTAAAGCGGAGAAACTTTGCAGAAATAGCCAAAGCAAAGATGCACGAAGACCCCATGAACTCACTAACAATACCAAAGCCATCCCTACTGTACGAAAACCTACCTGGAGGCAGGATATATTTCCAGAGGTGGTAGAAAATATACCAGGTATTGGAAACAAAAACTGCCAGACTGAAAAAGAAAGAAAAGATACTACCCCGAGTTTCATAATGAAAAACTACCCAAGCATGGACTGGACCCATGCATACAACGATGGCTCTGTAACAAACACGACACAGAACGGAGGGGCAGGAGGATTTCTGAACCTACCAAATGGCAGAAAAATAACACTGTCATTCGCTACTGGAAAAAACACAAGCAATTTCAGAGCGGAGGCAGAGGCACTGAGGGCGGCAGTGGAAGAAATGGTGACAGGTAAAAGGAATGAAAGCCATATAGTCCTGCTTACAGATGCCTTGGCCGTAGTCACAGCACTAAAAAGCCAGAAAAATACTGAACTTAATGATTTAAAAGCAGTACTCTGTCAACTATGCCAGCAGTCCGCACCAAAAAGGGTAGTGGTACAGTGGGTCCCATCACACTGCAACATCCAAGGCAACGAGGAGGCAGACAGACTGGCAAAAGAAGGTGCAAGACTACCACAAACAGATACTAGTATGACGTACGAAGAGTCAAAACGGCTTATTAAAGCCAGATACATGACCACATGGGAAACTGAACATACCGGCTACACAAAAAACGATGCCTATTACCAGTTGAACAGAAGAGAGCAGGTCGTTGTCTTCAGACTTCGCACTGGCCACAATAGACTGAGGTACCACCTATTCAACAAATTGAAGATAGGTGGCACTGACGAATGCCCGTGTGGTACCGGGAAAATGACCGCTGAACATTTGCTGCAAAACTGCCCGACATATGAGGATCAGAGAGAGCAGATGTGGCCATCACCAGTGGCAACACTAGACAAGCTCTATGGCAGTGTCGACAGCCTCAGGATGACGGCTGCTTTTTTTGAAAAAATAAAGGTTGATGTCTGACTGCGTACGAAGAAGAAGAAGAAGAGAGCGAATACAGAAGAAGAAATAGAAGAAGCAGTCTTCTCTATCTGTGGTGGTACTTTGTAATGACAGAGTACATGAATTATTCAAGCTTACTTTCTTCATCATTATTTTATCACTTTTTTGTGCATCTGCCAAACTGAGTGGGCTACAGTGAAAGCAAATGTCCTTTTGGTTGTTAGCATCAAATGTGTTAGGATGTAAAGGGTCGAACAAATGTCTGTACTCCACCATGTTAGTCAAATCAAAGAAATCATCTTCCAAAAAAGAGGACGAGAACTGCATAGGTATTCCACCACAAACACCCCAACAAAAATAATAGATAATACAACAAAAAGTTCAGATCCAAGTACTCTTGTATGTGCAGCACAAAGAACTATTGGTAATTATTCTGATGAATGGATACATGTATATTATGTTTTTATTTTTATTCAATTACATGTATTCAATTTTGTTGCTGGTTGCTTAATGCTCAGGAGCCCAGGTATGGGGGACAGTTAGGTTCAGTGCCTCAGGTCTGGTAGGGTTAAGAGGATAAATGTATCCTATGTAACAAACCATAACACCATTTTGCTGGGCCATGACATCGTGGTTCTCTCTAGCTGTAATTCTCAACAAATGGATATCACAATAATGGACATGTCACACAGTTTGGTTCACCATTTGTGTTGAATAATGCTGCCTGAAACAGCGTGGGGCTGAATCTCCAGGTAACCCAGTTATAAATGGGTACCTGATGTAGCAGTTGGGGAAGATAAAAACAGGAAGGAAAGAAACTGCCACCCCACTTCACATAGGCTGAGGCTTAGCCCATGAAGACTTATCTTCATCCCTTACCGCAATTGTTGCCATGGGACTCACCTTTACCATTACCTTACTAGCATTAGTAGACTAGTGAAAGTTAATGGTTGCCTTGTTTAGATGCACCATACTAAGGAAGAGGCATTATAGCCACTTAGGAAGTACATTTGCTTGTTTTGGAGACATTAGATAATGAATATAGGCTAGGTATGCTTAAATCAGTCAGTAACTGCCTGTTAGAGGAGGACCCTGTAATTGATGAATAAACAATACGCAGATTGTAGGAGTGTGAAATCAATCATGGAGGACAGATCAAGAGTATGTATGGCTAGGAAGCTAATAACATTTGCCCATTGCAGGCCAAGATGGAGACAGTATTACAATTATGTTGTGATAAATGATGCCATATGGCTGTAAAGTCCTATTCTAGCAAGCTAGTAACTGAAGTGCATTACAAATGCAAGTGTTGGCAGTATTACAATTATGTGATGCAAATGGCTGTAAAGTCCTATTCTGGCATCTGCAGGAACCATTAATGTTGAGACTACATAATTTTCAGAAAAACACTGAGCACCTGTTAGTCTGCCAAGACTATTGTGATGACAATTCTGCATTACTTAACAAAATTGGTACAGACAGTATATTCACTTCTATAACAAAAAACAAAAAGAAAAGATACTGTCACGCCATGCGTGTATAGAAAATATGGTGTTAGGCCCATATTACTTTTTAACCAACGGCACATAGTGGATGATGTCATCAGCATCACGCCGGTCACCTTTACTTCCCAGATTGTATTCAATTGATGTGCCTGGGTCGCCCACAGGCGCCATTTGTGATCAGAAAAACATACTTCCCTTCTTTGCATGTCTTTATTCGCAGGCTGCTGTATGCACAGAAATGAAATATCCATTCCAACAGGATTTATTCAAACTGGAACAGAAACCAGTTTGTACTGTGAGTTACCTGTCTTTATTCTATTCTCCATCATAAAGTATTAACATATACATATATCTTGGTTGTAATATAGAATAGATAAAGTAGGAGGAATAGACAAAAGGTGAAGCTTTCATTGTATTAGAACATTTATGGAAGTATATAGAAATCTAGTGAAAAGTCCAGAAAACACAGAGAACTACAAACGTTCAAGCTGTCATAGATGGGGACTTAAACAGAATAGGATTTGAAAAATGACATGATAAGATCAATAATGTGGAACTATTGCAATAAATCAGACAGACAACAGCTGATGGCAAGATGCTGGCTTTTGATTGGACACACATTAAGGAAAACAGTTGATAGCATTATAAGACTATCTGCTCTGGAATACTCAAGACAATAGAGAATAGAGGGAAAACAAAATACACATTGAGAAGAGAGTTTGAGACAACGAAAAGGATAAGAAAGACATAGAAGATACAGAACAGAAATATGGGATATGTATTTTCTGAATACCTGTGCTCTACATGAGGCTGAAATGATTTGATTGATGAATATTGTATCACAGCTTTGATGTGTTTTGTGTGATAAGAACAGACATAAGATGTAAGTACTACCACCTATTACCCATCATCTGTCCCCTGTGTTATTCTCCCATCATCATCTTCTACTGTCAATACTCATTATCACTCCCTGAAAGGAAGTGAGCACTTGTTCGTCTGCCTTGAAGAGCAGTGATGTTGAAGCATAATAATATTTGCCTTGAACTTGTATTGTTGGAAAACAGTCAGTTAAAGAAGAAAACTGTGTACTTGACACTCTTTTGTTGAGCACAAAGTTGATTGTAATGCCATACTTGAAGGTGGCTTGGCTTCGTTCATTCTCAATCTCTCGCAACCAACCCCTGACATGGGCCTAAGTAGCAGAATGTAGTCCAGAGAACGGAATGCGTTGTGTCGTAGTTTACAGCTTGACTGCAATATTTCGGTCCAACACATCTGACTTCAGCAAGCATTTTTTGAGTACCGGGTTAGCATTCCCTCTTTGATCCCTTCTCCTTAGCCAGTCTGCTCTGTTGCAGCCTGCTATCCAGGATCATCGCTAGGAGGTGTAGAAGGGTCTTGGCAGCTCTGGTTCGCTGGCCCTGACGCTAGCATTCAGCTATGGGTCGCTGACCACTGCAGCTCATGCGCTGCTCAGCGTCTTGATCCGTGCTGACAGTGGTTCTGTTCTTTCCTCAGCAAGGGAATGAGGCCCTCACCGTTGTACACTAATGTAAAAAATAAAGTGAAAAAAAATTAATTAAAAATGGGTATGGTAAGCAAACCGCACTGAGACGAAAACACGAGTAAAACTTATGTTATAACCAATAGTCCTTCATCAGGGACAACGAACAACAACAATAATTGACTACCGGACCATAGATGGAGGGATTAATATATCAACGGGGGATGTATATGGGAGAAAAAAATGATGTACTTAACTTAGAAAACGTCAGATCACTCCTCTCGAGACGGGTGCAGGATCCCAAATGATGGGCAAATTCAGGATGAAGGGACCAGGGGGGCATAAGAAGTGGAAAAAGACTGGGTAAGCCAGTGGCGAAAAGACCAAAAAGTGATTTAGGTAGAGATGAAAGAAAAAAGGGGTAGGCAGATAGATGGTGGTCAGTATGAGATGAGTGTTCAAGAAAAGATAAGGAAGATATTAATTCTATGTGGCTGGTGACAGCCCATGTCAGAGCTCAGTTTGTTCTCAACGGCGAGGTTCAAGAAAAGATAAGGAAGATATTAATGCTATGTGGCTGGTGACAGCCCATGTCAGAGCTCAGTTTGTTCTCAACGGCGAGGTTCAAGAAAAGATAAGGAAGATATTAATGCTATGTGGCTGGTGACAGCCCATGTCAGAGCTCAGTTTTGTTCTCAACGGCGAGGTTCAAGAAAAGATAAGGAAGATATTAATTCTATGTGGCTGGTGACAGCCCATGTCAGAGCTCAGTTTGTTCTCAAAGGCGAGGTTCAAGAAAAGATAAGGAAAATATTAATGCTATGTGGCTGGTGACAGCCCATGCCAGAGCTCAGTTTGTTCTCAACGGCGAATCGATGATGATTGTCAGAGAAGCAAGAAACTAAACCTGTGACACTAACATCTGGTTTGCCCTGATGTCCAGGACTATTGAAGTGGCTAGCAATAGGGAAACCCATGCGGTTATGGATATCATTGATATATTGGCGGAAATGCTCATGCAATTCCAGACCAGTCTCACGAATGTATTTTATTATTTTTTTTGCGTTCGCCTTATTTCTCTATTCCCCAAGGCGGTGTGCGTTACACTGTGGTTTTTATTTTACTCTTGTCGGCCCAGTGCATCCGACTTCAGCATGCATTTTATGTAAGGGTCTGCTTCCTCCTGCATTTTCTAAGGGTTTGCTTCTTCCTCGGGGTAACGGCCGATGCTGTGATGGGGATCGAATCCAGCATCTCCTGGTTGTGAGCCGTGTCATTTAACCACTAGCCCATGCAACCACTAGCCAATGCCGTCCCCTCACCAATGTATGACATACCACACTGGCGACAAATGATAGAGTAGTTGCAGGACTTACATGTCAGACCCTCCTGGATGAAGAACTCCGCTTTGGTGAAGGTAATTGAGCGGGTAAGGATGACGTAATTCGCAAGTAACACAGCCATATATTGCACAACCTGGATGGCAGTGGGGGCTGGTGTGCAAACGGCTACTGACCAGCAAGTCCCTCAGGTTTCTGTCCCGTTTGTAGGCAACAAGGGGAGGATCGGGAAAACCTCAAGAGTGGAAGTATCAAAGTGCAGTATAGGAAGATGACAGAATAGGATGTTCCAGACAGAGGCACAGTGTTGTACACTAAAAGGCTTCTTATTTGGCCATGTAGGAGAAAAAGGAAGAAAAAAATGATGGCAGAGGAGACCAAGTGATGGAATGTCTCATGGACAGATCACAACAATCCAGGAATCAAAATCTGTTCAGCTCCCAGTATATAAAAGTACTTCAACAAAAACGTGATTGGTGATTATCTGCAGTCTCTGGATGTGCTCACGTTGAATCTGTCCTCACAGGCAGCCCTTACTTGTTTAACTTAAGTTTGATTTGAAATTTCTGAAGACTGGATTACTGAATCATCATCTAACCATTTTGCCTAATTCTATCCATACCTAACTGCACCCTCTCTATGACATCCAACAGCATAAGTTGGCAGATAAGATGGATATGAACCGTATTTAATGCCCACAGTATAAGTAGTTTTCAAGTCAGCATGTCAGCTCTTTCATTAATACGGATGTCAGCTCTTTCATTAATACGGATGTCAGCTCTTTCATTGACATGGATACCAACCTTTGTGTGGAAATGATTGTAAATTATAATGATCTACTTACTTACTTTATCACTCTTTTTCTTTCCTGGGTTGTAAAGCTATTCGTTACTTTTACTTGCAGCTTATATTTTCTACATTTTGGGGTAGCCAGCCTCATGCCCAAGCCTCCTTAATTAGGCTTGGCTTAGTTGTTCCTCTTCTACCAGCTGACCTGGCAGGTTCCAGTGATACTATTTCTTGCTTTTCAGACCCTGGTTACACTTGGGTAAATTATAATGATAGTTTGTTAGTTTTCTTAACACTTAGAGCTCAAGCAATCTGTCTTGCACCGAGTACTTTGCATTGATCATTGTGAGCCTGTGTCACTGCACATTCTTTCTAATCTCATCTATCCACCTGCCTCGCGGACGACCTCTTACCCTGTAGCCAGATCTACCATTGTTGTAAGCCATCAATGATGGGAAACAGAACATACTGGCTACACAAAAAACGATGCCTATTACCAGTTGAACAGAAGAGAGCAGGTCGTGGTCTTCAGACTTCGCACTGGCCACAATAGACTGAGGTACCACCTATTCAAAAAATTGAAGATAAGTGGCACTGACGAATACATGTGTGGTACCGGGAAAATGACCGCTGAACATTTGCTGCAAAACTGCCCGACATATGAGGATCAGAGAGAGCAGATGTGGCCATCACAAGTGGCAACACTAGACAAGCTCTATGGCAGTGTCGACAGCCTCAGGATGACCGCTGCTTTTTTCGAAAAAATAAAGGTCGACGTCTGACAGCGTAAGAAGAAGAAGAAGTAAGCCATCAATGAACGTTGATGACGGTGCATTGTCATGAGATGACTGAATTAGCATATTTTGTGCTTGGACATCTACTCTGCTCAAGACATAGTGCCAACCATAATTTGAATATCGCTTTACATTGTCTATCCTGGTAACGCTGATGACTTTTCTCAAACACTTCATTTCATACGTCAAAATTCTGCTCCAACGCGCCTTGGCTAGAGGCCATGTTTCACACTGATAGCACAGAGTCAACATAAATATGCTGTTTATAATCTGTTACTTTGTTGCTAAACTAAAGCCGCGGTGTGTAAGCACCGATGACAGCTGATAAGTCACAGCAGATACTTTCTGACTCCTAGTGTCAATCTCCCTGTCGAGCATAAACGTTTGCACAAAAAAAAAACTCATTGGCCTTTTGAAGAATAATATTTACACATAAGATATGGGACTAGTGGTTAAGTGATACGACTCACAATCCGAAGGTGCTGGGTTTGCTGTCCATTACAGTGCTGGCTGTTATTCCTTAGAAAATGCAGGAGGAAGGATGCACTGGACCGACATGTGCAAAATAAAAACATAGTGCACCGCACACCGGCTTGGGGAATAGAGAAATACCGCAAACGGAAAAAAAAAATTATTTTTAAGACAGCGTTGAGTGGGCCAGGTGCTATGATGATCCTCATAATTTTTATCTGTTTTTGTCTCGTTAATTGTCACATTGCAATTAGCACAGGTTGTCACAATTACGATCATGGGATTTTGCTGTTTATTGTCATCATACAACAGACACTGATCATCTGTTCATGTATTGAATTCAGCTCTACATCATATGTTTCAATTTGACTGACCTCTGATGTGATTTTGTTCATGTAGTTGTTGAATAGCAGGTGGGAAACAAAAACTGCCAGACTGAAAAAGAAAGAAGAGATACAACCCTGAGGTACATAACGAAAAACTACCCAAGCATGAACTGGACCCATGCATACATCGACGGTTCTGTAACAAACACAACACAGAACGGAGGGGCAGGGGCATTTCTGAGCCTACCAAATGGCAGGAAAATAATACTGTCATTGGCAACGGGAAAATACACAAGCAATTTCAGAGCAGAGGCACTGAGGGCGGCAGTGGAAGAAATGGTGACAGGTTAAAGGAATGAAAGCCATATAGTCCTGCTTACAGATGCCCTGGCCGTAGTCACAGCACTAAAAAGCCAGTAAAATACTGAACTTAATGATTTAAGAGCGGTACTCTTTCAACTATGCCAGCAGTCCGCATCAAATGGGTAGTGGTACAGTGGGTTCCATCCAAGGCAACGAGGAGGCAGACAGACTGGCAAAAGAAGGTGCAAGACTACCACAACCAGATACTAGTATGACATACAAAGAGTCAAAACGGCTTATTAGAGCTAGATACATGGCCAAATGGGAAAAAGAACATACTGGCTACACAAAAAACGATGCCTATTACCAGTTGAACAGAAGAGAGCAGATCGTGGTTATCAGACTTGGCACTGGCCACAATAGACTGAGGTACCACCTATTCAACAAATTGAAGATAGGTGGCACCGACGAATGCACGTGTGGTACCGGGAAAATGACCGCTGAACATTTGCTGCAAAACTGCCCGACATACGAGGAGAGAGCAGATGTGGCCATCACCAGTGGCAACACTAGACAAGCTCTACGGCAGTGTCGACAGCCTCAGGATGACCGCTGCTTTTTTCGAAAAAATAAAGATCGACATCTGACAGCGTAAGAAGAAGAAGAAGAATAGCAGGTGAAAAGCAGACACCCTGTCTCACACCTGTAGTGATTTCTAAAGCATCGGTGACACTATCAGTCATTCTTACGACATTTATACTTGTATTTATGCTCTTACATTATCAAGTAGCTGGCGTTATACACCATAATCTTCTAGTATTGTCCAAAGTTGAATCCTGTTTACCCTATCAAATGGGAAGGAAGACTAACCTCTGGTGAGACACAACATACTGATCAGACATGTTAGTCAAGGTCAGGCAAAATATGCTGGCCAAGACCCTCAGCTCGACTTTCTGGCAGTCTGGCTAACGAGGTGGGGGATCAATGTGATCTCCATAATAGTGAGCGACACACAGATGAGGCCAAGCATAGCACAACCGTCTGGAGCATCCTTCATTAGCACGCTCGGGATGTGAGAAAAGCTACCCGTCACTTAACTACCTTTTCAGGGCACACAAAAGAGTAAACCTACTCATTGTGGACAACAACCCCATGAAATGCATTTATTTTGTCAATTGAAGCAATGTACATATTTTTGTCATATTCTATTGCCGTAAGGCGAATAAGGCTCTGTGCAGCCTGCGCCCCCGCAAAACCTAAATTGTCCTTTGAGCAGCTGAGGTTCAACGATAGATCTTGTTCACATGTAAAATCTATTACAATGATACCATATCTAAAAGCAAATTTTATGAGGAATGTATATTTCTCTCATTGGACAAGATGTTGCAGACAGTCACCAGTATTGTTGATGGGGATTGCTCACTATTCATGACAAATGGTCCTCAAACACTTCATCCCCGACAGCAATGTCTGCTATGGGATTACTTTATTTTGACATGAACTGGGTGTTGGTCTGTTTCAGGGGCCTCATATGTATGGCATTTTTAAAGATGCCGACATTCAGAACCAAGCCACAAGACATGTCAACTGTGATCAGCCAGATATGTTAGCAGCTGATCTGCTTGGCTCACATGACAGTAATAAAGGTATACTAGTCAATTGTGCTTTCATTTATAAAATCCTTCCATTTTTCTTTTATTTTTGACCCACTGAAATCCTAAAATGGTTTTAGTTCTTGGCTATACTTCTTCTTCTGCGAACGCACTTCTTGGCTATACTTCTTCTTCTTCTTCTTCTGCGTACGCACTTCTTGGCTATACTTCTTCTTCTGCGTACGCACTTCTTGGCTATACTTCTTCTTCTTCTTCTTCTGCGTACGCACTTCTTGGCTATACTTCTTCTTCTGCGTACGCACTTCTTGGCTATACTTCTTCTTCTTCTTCTTCTGCGTACGCACTTCTTGGCTATACTTCTTCTTCTGCGTACGCACTTCTTGGCTATACTTCTTCTTCTTCTTCTGCGTACGCACTTCTTGGCTATACTTCTTCTTCTTCTTCTGCGTACGCACTTCTTGGCTATACTTCTTCTTCTTCTTCTGCGTACGCACTTCTTGGCTATACTTCTTCCGCGTACGCACTTCTTGGCTATACTTCTTCTTCTTCTTCTGCGTACGCACTTCTTGGCTATACTTCTTCTTCTTCTTCTGCGTACGCACTTCTTGGCTATACTTCTTCTTCTTCTTCTGCGTACGCACTTCTTGGCTATACAAGAGGTCACATTAAAAAGGGCAAGAACATTCCAATGGAAATAAATTGTTCAACTATTGAGCTATGATGCATATAGCACTATAAAGTATGCCTTATATAAAGTTCAATAATTTCAACAATATTATCTAATTATAATTGAACCAGGCTTCATTTTCTTTTTTAAACTATGAAAATAATGACGAAATGCATCACACACAAATAATTGAAATGAGGCATGAGAAAAATTGTTTTTTTTTGTTGTTTTTTTTCTCGTTCGCCTTAATTCTCCAATCCCAAGGCGGTGTGCGTTGCACTGCATTTTTTATTTTGCGCCTGTCGGCCCAGTGCATCCGACTTCAGCATGCATTTTATGTAAGGGTCTGCTTCCTACTGCATTGTCTAAGGGTTTGCTTCCCCGGGGTAACGGCCGGTGCTGCGATGGGGATCGAACCCAGCACTTTCTGGTTGTGAGCCGTGTCACTTAACCACTAGGCCACGCCGTCCCCTAAATAGTTATCTGAAATGGTACAAAAGATATTTTACGAACAACCCTTCGGCAGCTTTCTATCAATGAACATACTAAGCCCTACAACAGACGGCTGAAATTTCAAAATTAATTCTTCCAAAACAATGGTGGCTGATTTATGATTTTAAAATGTCTATAAATTACCGTGTTGGTTTTTATAATTTTCACCTTTATTTCCGGAATATTTTGGCTTGTTCACGTGTCGACATTTGGTTATTTCTTTCAACAGTCAACTGCTGTGTCTGAAAGCTGTTCTAAACCTTTCCAATAACCCAGAATTGTAAAATTTTAAAATTAGATGATTTTTCATAAGACTGTCTACAAACCATTGCAAATAATAGATAAATGCATTTAAAATTTGATTACATGCCATACCACAGTATAATGGAAAGGATAAACTTGTATTACTTGTACCATATTATAATGGAAAGGATACAATTTTATTACTTGTACCATATTATAATGGAAAGGATACAATTTTATTACTTGTATCATATTATAATGGGAAGGATACAATTTTATTACTTGTACCATATTATAATGGAAAGGATACAATTTTATTACTTGTACCATATTATAATGGAAAGGATACAATTTTATTACTTGTACCATATTATAATGGAAAGGATACAATTTTATTACTTGTACCATATTATAATGGAAAGGATACAATTTTATTACTTGTACCATATTAAAATAAAAGCAAATATTTATCACTAAGATTGTAGAATGAAAAACGGATTCATTGCAGATTTAAAGCTCCTACAAAATTAATTGTTCGAGATGACCAATTATACCCGAACATAATTCCTATAATTTCAAACAGAGTTCATCAATGCTTAGTTTGGTACAAATGACATATTCAAAAGTGAAATGATAAATATCGATTGATCTTGATATGTTTATTTACAAATGATTAGTACATCTGATGTGCAATATGACATCTGTCTAGCTTTGAAAGTCAGTGAAAGGAGAGAAAATTACATAGACAAATAATGTATTCTGTGTGTCTGAAAACTGAGGGAAGAATACATGTGATGGAGGAATTTGTGTAAGTAAATACGACACTAATCCAAGGTGTGGTAGCCAGATCCATTTAGGCAACTGTTGACATGAAATAATGTCGGGTTAGTTCTATATGAAGTGTGCAGTTTTAATTATTTGGGAAGCTAACTTTGATTAAGATGAAGGAACATGGAAATATGTTAGTTCCAGCATTAACAAAACTAGGTTTGCTTTCAACTCTCTATGCTCAATATAGAACTCGTCAGTATTCAGTATAAAAGGGGACTAAAGAGGGTTGTGCTTGTGACGTGCAAACTTATATAATAAGACGTTTCCATTATAAATAGCTGCTACAAAAGCTTGGATGCATGCTTTCTGTAATGGAACCATCTGCAGTGGCGACCTATGGTTAACATTTTACTGAAAACTAGAAAGCCTCATCAAGGATTCGCTAGGTAGGGCTTGATTGTACTGTATGATGTCATGCCATGTTATTACCTGTATGAAAGTGCTCAGTTGTGTTGTATGACTGTCATAACTAAATGTTTACACATTTCAGACGGACCCACTTGTAGGCAGCAGCGTTGTCTTACATTCTCTCAGCTTGGTCTCTTCAATGGGGATATTAATGGTGTGCACATGAGTCAAGATAAGTTAGATGATCCCAGGAATAGTAAAGACATGGCAACTGGTAACAGGAGTAATGGAGACAAATCAATAGATCTTAGTAGCGAAGACCAGTTAGCTGATCTTAGAAGTAGGAAAGATGACTTAATCTGTTCCAGGAGTAATAGAGATGAGTTAACGGATACTGGGAAGTGTCATAAAGCACAGTCAGAAATATGTGGGGCAATATATACACAGAAAGTGATACTTCCAAATATAGATTGCGGAAAATGGTCAAATAAATGTATTTCTGTCAGTGTAGAAGATACTCAACTCAGTGACAATGAAACAGATCATAAAATACACTTCAGCCTGAAAGACAACAGCGGCAAGAGCTGTAGAAGATCAAAGCTTTACAAATGTGGCATTTCTGGTGTAAAGCTAAATTTGGCATCAACAGTAGAGAGACTGAGAACTCATGATGAAAAGAAGTCATTTGTATGTAAAGAGGGTGGTATAGGGTTTGATATCTTTAGCAAACATAACAGACACATAAGAAAACACACAAAACAAAAGTCTTACAAGTGCGATATTTGGGATGCATCTTGTACTAAAGAACTAAAAGTACATAAAATAAGACATGCAGGAGAGAAACCTTACAAGTGTGATGTTTGTCATGCATCCTATCCAACTGCATATTATCTGAAGGTACATAAAAAAAGACATACAGGAGAGGAACCTTACAAGTGTGATGTTTGTCCTGCATCTTTTCCAACCGCATATTATCTGAAGGTACATAAAATAAGACACACAGAAGAGAAACCTTATAAGTGTGATCTTTGTCATTCATCATTTCCAACCGCATATTATCTGAATGTACATAAAAGAGGACATACAGGTGAAAAACTTTACACATGTAATGTTTGTGATTCATCTTTTACAACCACTTATCAACTAAAAGTACATAAAAGAAAACATGCAGTGGAGAAACATTACAAGTGTGATCTTTGTGATGCATCTTTCACAACAATCCAAAACCTAAAAACACATAGAAGAAGACATGCAGGAGAGAAACTTTATAATTGTGATGTTTGTCATGCATCTTTTCCAACCGCATATTATCTGAAGGTACATAAAACAAGACAAACAGAAGAGAAACCTTACAAGTGTGATGTTTGTCATGCATCATTTCCAACCGCATATTATCTGAAGGTACATAAAATAAGACAAACAATAGAGAAACCTTACAAGTGTGATGTTTGTCATGCATCATTTCCAACCGCATATTATCTGAATGTACATAAAAGAAGACATACAGGTGAGAAACTTTACACATATAATGTTTGTGATTCATCTTTTACAACTACTTATCAACTAAAAGTACATAAAAGAAAACATGCAGTGGAAAAACATTACAAGTGTGATCTTTGTCATTCATCATTTCCAACCGCATATTATCTGAATGTACATAAAAGAAGACATACAGAAGAGAAACCTTACAAGTGTGATGTTTGTCATGCATCATTTCCAACCGCATATTATCTGAACGTACATAAAAGAAGACATACAGGAGAGAAACTTTACAAGTGGGATCTTTGTGATGCATCTTTCACAACAATCGAAAACCTAAAAACACATATAAGAAGACATGCAGGAGAGAAACCTTATAATTGTGATGTTTGTCATGCATACTGTACATCCGCTTATTATCTGAAGGTACATAAAAGAAGCCATACAGGAGAGAAACCTTACAAGTCTGAAGTATGTAATGTATCTTTTGCAAGAAACGATCATCGTATAGCGCATGAAATAAAACATGCAGAAGAGAAACATTACAAATGTGATCTTTGTAATGAATCTTATGGAACCATCCAATATTTAAGCAGACATCTTGATAGACATACAGGAAAGATACCTTACAAGTGTGATGTATCTTTTCCAAGAAATAAACATCTAAAAGGAAAACACTACATTAAAGAAATGTTACAAGCGTAATGATAATTTACTTGCAATCAAAACTAGATAGCTCATAACAGAAAGCATACAGGAGAGAAACCTTACACGTGTGATGTTTGTGATGCATCTTGTTCTTAACCAATTAACCCTACGGCGCCCAAAAGCACCCGACGAATTTTCATGCGCGAACACCCTAACGCGCCCGTAAGCGCCCGGGAATTACCGACGATCGTGGGGAATCCCCTGCTCTTAATTTCAATTCAACAAGCACGATCTTTTATACGAAACGAAACGTTCATGTTTTTAATAGCTTCGCCGGATATTCAAGTTTTATTTGAAACCAAAACGGCGTGTGTAGGAGTACCTGGAGAAAAGTTACAATTTTTCAAAGTTTGTCTTCATTTTTGTGAAAACGATGGCTTTTGCAATTCTCGGCGGATGGCTTCAAGATATGAAAGATGCTCCTAATACTGATATACCTACAAGTGATACGGAAAGCGAAACCGAATCAGATGTAGACGTTATTGTTAGCAATAATAATGGTGACATCAGCGATTCTGATTCCATTGATGCTGTGATTGGTGGTGATATGGATGTCGAATTTGCTGCTGATGAGCCTATCTGGAGTGAAACATTGACTGACATCAATATTGAAAGAGGAGAAAGATTGATACAATTCTATGAAGAAAACAAACGTAGTATTTGTTACACTTTTTTTAAACAAAATATTAGAAAATTATATACATAGAAAAGCCCAGGTGATAGCACAAGAAATCAAATTGATTTTAGTATGATCGGATACAGAATTATAAATATTATCAAAAACACTAAGGTATGGCCAAGATGGTATTCGGCAACATGCAACACATACTGACATCCAAACAGACAAATCTGAATTTGAAAGTGATAATTGTCATGTGTTATGTATACTCGTCACTACTTTATGGCGCAGAAACATGGACAAGTTGGAAAGGAGTATTGAAGCCTTTGATATGTGGATATATAGAAGATTGGGTCACATTTCTTGTAAAGAGAAGAAAACAAATTTGGAGGGATTGAAAAAGTTGGGGGCGAAAATAGAATGAGTGACCATACTGAGAGTTAGACAGTTACGTTATTTTGGTCAAATAACAAGACATACCTCCTTGTTGAAGACCATACTGGAGGGTAGGGAGGAAGGCAGTCGTTCAAGAGGAAGACAATGTTTTAAGTGGGTGGATAACATCAGGAGATGGACTGGAACTACAAGAGTACACCGGAGATCCATTGCAGCCGAACTTTGATGCAGAGATGGCGCTTGAACTGAACTGAAAGAAGTTTATGTATGGAGCTGGCTACCCCTTCCTGTAGAAACTTTCAGCCAACAAATATTGGCATGTCAATTAAAAGTAAAAACAACTCAAGCCATTTTCTTCTGCAACAAAGCCATGAAAAGGGCTTTGCAAGTAGCAGAATGTAATCCGGAGAACAGAATGTGTTGTGTCGTAGATTATTGCTTGACTGCGATATTTGCACCTCTCGGTCCAACACATCTGACCAGCTGGCATTTTTGGGTGCCAGGTTAGCCTAATCTCGTTGATCCCATCTCCTTAGGCAGTCTGCTCTGTTGCAGCCTGTTATCCAGGATCACTACATGAAGGTGCAGGTGTAGAAGCGTCTAATTATGCGATGTTTTGAATCCCATAGAGAATCCGCATAGTTAACTTGCCTGTTTTCTTCTAGAGCTTAAGATAACTATAAAGGAAGCACAAGAAAGCAATAATGGATGACCCTGGACAGAAGAACATGGCATGTATCTGTTGAAGACATGTGCTCCACAGGGAGCAGAAAATGTTTTGATTTTGAATATTATTTTTTTATTGTGTTCGCCTTATTTTCTCTAATCCCCAAGGTGGTGTGCGTTGCACTGTGGTTTTTATTTTGCGCCTGTCTGCCCAGTGCATCCGACTTCAGCATGCATTTTATGTAAGGGCCTGCTTCCTCCTGCATTTTCTAAGGGTTTGCTTTTCCGGGGTAACGGCCGGTACTGTGATGGGGATCGAACCCAGCACCTTCCGGTTTGGGAGCCGTGTCACTAAACCACTCGCCCACGCCGTCCCTGATTTTGAATATGAGACTACAGCTTGCAACAGTGTGTAACATGTGACTTACAAGCCAACTCTAATATACATTTTTCTTATTGTATGAGATGATGCAGTCAGTAACCATCATGCCTAACATCAAGACATAACAGATTCTCTCCACTTCACTCAGTCAGTAACCATCATGCCTAACATCAAGACATAACAGATTCTCTCTACTTCACTCAGTCAGTAACCATCATGCCTAACATCAAGACATAACAGATTCTCTCCACTTCACTCAGTCAGTAACCATCATGCCTAACATCAAGACATAACAGATTCTCTCCACTTCACTCAGTCAGTAACCATCATGCCTAACATCAAGACATAACAGATTCTCTCCACTTCACTCAGTCAGTAACCATCATGCCTAACATCAAGACATAACAGATTCTCTCCACTTCACTCAGTCAGTAACCATCATGCCTAACATCAAGACATAACAGATTCTCTCTACTTCACTCAGTCAGTAACCATCATGCCTAACATCAAGACATAACAGATTCTCTCCACTTCACTCAGTCAGTAACCATCATGCCTAACATCAAGACATAACAGATTCTCTCCACTTCACTCAGTCAGTAACCATCATGCCTAACATCAAGACATAACAGATTCTCTCCACTTCACTCAGTCAGTAACCATCATGCCTAACATCAAGACATAACAGATTCTCTCCACTTCACTCAGTCAGTAACCATCAGGCCTAACATCAAGACATAACAGATTCTCTCCACTTCACTCAGTCAGTAACCATCATGCCTAACATCAAGACATAACAGATTCTCTCCACTTCACTCAGTCAGTAACCATCATGCCTAACATCAAGACATAACAGATTCTCTCCACTTCACTCAGTCAGTAACCATCATGCCTAACATCAAGACATAACAGATTCTCTCCACTTCACTCAGTCAGTAACCATCATGCCTAACATCAAGACATAACAGATTCTCTCCACTTCACTCAGTCAGTAACCATCATGCCTAACATCAAGACATAACAGATTCTCTCCACTTCACTCAGTCAGTAACCATCATGCCTAACATCAAGACATAACAGATTCTCTCCACTTCACTCAGTCAGTAACCATCATGCCTAACATCAAGACATAACAGATTCTCTCCACTTCACTCAGTCAGTAACCATCATGCCTAACATCAAGACATAACAGATTCTCTCCACTTCACTCAGTCAGTAACCATCATGCCTAACATCAAGACATAACAGATTCTCTCCACTTCACTCAGTCAGTAACCATCATGCCTAACATCAAGACATAACAGATTCTCTCCACTTCACTCAGTCAGTAACCATCATGCCTAACATCAAGACATAACAGATTCTCTCCACTTCACTCAGTCAGTAACCATCATGCCTAACATCAAGACATAACAGATTCTCTCCACTTCACTCAGTCAGTAACCATCATGCCTAACATCAAGACATAACAGATTCTCTCCACTTCACTCAGTCAGTAACCATCATGCCTAACATCAAGACATAACAGATTCTCTCCACTTCACTCAGTCAGTAACCATCATGCCTAACATCAAGACATAACAGATTCTCTCCACTTCACTCAGTCAGTAACCATCATGCCTAACATCAAGACATAACAGATTCTCTCCACTTCACTCAGTCAGTAACCATCATGCCTAACATCAAGACATAACAGATTCTCTCCACTTCACTCAGTCAGTAACCATCATGCCTAACATCAAGACATAACAGATTCTCTCCACTTCACTCAGTCAGTAACCATCATGCCTAACATCAAGACATAACAGATTCTCTCCACTTCACTCAGTCAGTAACCATCATGCCTAACATCAAGACATAACAGATTCTCTCCACTTCACTCAGTCAGTAACCATCATGCCTAACATCAAGACATAACAGATTCTCTCCACTTCACTCAGTCAGTAACCATCATGCCTAACATCAAGACATAACAGATTCTCTCCACTTCACTCAGTCAGTAACCATCATGCCTAACATCAAGACATAACAGATTCTCTCCACTTCACTCAGTCAGTAACCATCATGCCTAACATCAAGACATAACATATTCTCTCCACTTCACTCAGTCAGTAACCATCATGCCTAACATCAAGACATAACAGATTCTCTCCACTTCACTCAGTCAGTAACCATCATGCCTAACATCAAGACATAACAGATTCTCTCCACTTCACTCAGTCAGTAACCATCATGCCTAACATCAAGACATAACAGATTCTCTCCACTTCACTCAGTCAGTAACCATCATGCCTAACATCAAGACATAACAGATTCTCTCCACTTCACTCAGTCAGTAACCATCATGCCGAACATCAAGACATAACAGATTCTCTCCACTTCACTCAGTCAGTAACCATCATGCCTAACATCAAGACATAACAGATTCTCTCCACTTCACTCAGTCAGTAACCATCATGCCTAACATCAAGACATAACAGATTCTCTCCACTTCACTCAGTCAGTAACCATCATGCCTAACATCAAGACATAACAGATTCTCTCCACTTCACTCAGTCAGTAACCATCATGCCTAACATCAAGACATAACAGATTCTCTCCACTTCACTCAGTCAGTAACCATCATGCCTAACATCAAGACATAACAGATTCTCTCCACTTCACTCAGTCAGTAACCATCATGCCTAACATCAAGACATAACAGATTCTCTCCACTTCACTCAGTCAGTAACCATCATGCCTAACATCAAGACATAACATATTCTCTCCACTTCACTCAGTCAGTAACCATCATGCCTAACATCAAGACATAACAGATTCTCTCCACTTCACTCAGTCAGTAACCATCATGCCTAATATCAAGACATAACAGATTCTCTCCACTTCACTCAGTCAGTAACCATCATGCCTAACATCAAGACATAACAGATTCTCTCCACTTCACTCAGTCAGTAACCATCATGCCTAACATCAAGACATAACAGATTCTCTCCACTTCACTCAGTCAGTAACCATCATGCCTAACATCAAGACATAACAGATTCTCTCCACTTCACTCAGTCAGTAACCATCATGCCTAACATCAAGACATAACAGATTCTCTCCACTTCACTCAGTCAGTAACCATCATGCCTAACATCAAGACATAACAGATTCTCTCCACTTCACTCAGTCAGTAACCATCATGCCTAACATCAAGACATAACAGATTCTCTCCACTTCACTCAGTCAGTAACCATCAGGCCTAACATCAAGACATAACAGATTCTCTCCACTTCACTCAGTCAGTAACCATCATGCCTAACATCAAGACATAACAGATTCTCTCCACTTCACTCAGTCAGTAACCATCATGCCTAACATCAAGACATAACAGATTCTCTCCACTTCACTCAGTCAGTAACCATCATGCCTAACACATCAAGACATAACAGATTCTCTCCACTTCACTCAGTCAGTAACCATCATGCCTAACATCAAGACATAACAGATTCTCTCCACTTCACTCAGTCAGTAACCATCATGCCTAACATCAAGACATAACAGATTCTCTCCACTTCACTCAGTCAGTAACCATCATGCCTAACATCAAGACATAACAGATTCTCTCCACTTCACTCAGTCAGTAACCATCATGCCTAACATCAAGACATAACAGATTCTCTCCACTTCACTCAGTCAGTAACCATCATGCCTAACATCAAGACATAACAGATTCTCTCCACTTCACTCAGTCAGTAACCATCATGCCTAACATCAAGACATAACAGATTCTCTCCACTTCACTCAGTCAGTAACCATCATGCCTAACATCAAGACATAACAGATTCTCTCCACTTCACTCAGTCAGTAACCATCATGCCTAACATCAAGACATAACAGATTCTCTCCACTTCACTCAGTCAGTAACCATCATGCCTAACATCAAGACATAACAGATTCTCTCCACTTCACTCAGTCAGTAACCATCATGCCTAACATCAAGACATAACATATTCTCTCCACTTCACTCAGTCAGTAACCATCATGCCTAACATCAAGACATAACAGATTCTCTCCACTTCACTCAGTCAGTAACCATCATGCCTAACATCAAGACATAACAGATTCTCTCCACTTCACTCAGTCAGTAACCATCATGCCGAACATCAAGACATAACAGATTCTCTCCACTTCACTCAGTCAGTAACCATCATGCCTAACATCAAGACATAACAGATTCTCTCCACTTCACTCAGTCAGTAACCATCATGCCTAACATCAAGACATAACAGATTCTCTCCACTTCACTCAGTCAGTAACCATCATGCCTAACATCAAGACATAACAGATTCTCTCCACTTCACTCAGTCAGTAACCATCATGCCTAACATCAAGACATAACAGATTCTCTCCACTTCACTCAGTCAGTAACCATCATGCCTAACATCAAGACATAACAGATTCTCTCCACTTCACTCAGTCAGTAACCATCATGCCTAACATCAAGACATAACAGATTCTCTCCACTTCACTCAGTCAGTAACCATCATGCCTAACATCAAGACATAACATATTCTCTCCACTTCACTCAGTCAGTAACCATCATGCCTAACATCAAGACATAACAGATTCTCTCCAACTTCACTCAGTCAGTAACCATCATGCCTAACATCAAGACATAACAGATTCTCTCCACTTCACTCAGTCAGTAACCATCATGCCTAACATCAAGACATAACAGATTCTCTCCACTTCACTCAGTCAGTAACCATCATGCCTAACATCAAGACATAACAGATTCTCTCCACTTCACTCAGTCAGTAACCATCATGCCTAACATCAAGACATAACAGATTCTCTCCACTTCACTCAGTCAGTAACCATCATGCCTAACATCAAGACATAACAGATTCTCTCCACTTCACTCAGTCAGTAACCATCATGCCTAACATCAAGACATAACAGATTCTCTCCACTTCACTCAGTCAGTAACCATCATGCCTAACATCAAGACATAACAGATTCTCTCCACTTCACTCAGTCAGTAACCATCATGCCTAACATCAAGACATAACAGATTCTCTCCACTTCACTCAGTCAGTAACCATCATGCCTAACATCAAGACATAACAGATTCTCTCCACTTCACTCAGTCAGTAACCATCATGCCTAACATCAAGACATAACAGATTCTCTCCACTTCACTCAGTCAGTAACCATCATGCCTAACATCAAGACATAACAGATTCTCTCCACTTCACTCAGTCAGTAACCATCATGCCTAACATCAAGACATAACAGATTCTCTCCACTTCACTCAGTCAGTAACCATCATGCCTAACATCAAGACATAACAGATTCTCTCCACTTCACTCAGTCAGTAACCATCATGCCTAACATCAAGACATAACAGATTCTCTCCACTTCACTCAGTCAGTAACCATCATGCCTAACATCAAGACATAACAGATTCTCTCCACTTCACTCAGTCAGTAACCATCATGCCTAACATCAAGACATAACAGATTCTCTCCACTTCACTCAGTCAGTAACCATCATGCCTAACATCAAGACATAACAGATTCTCTCCACTTCACTCAGTCAGTAACCATCATGCCTAACATCAAGACATAACAGATTCTCTCCACTTCACTCAGTCAGTAACCATCATGCCTAACATCAAGACATAACAGATTCTCTCCACTTCACTCAGTCAGTAACCATCATGCCTAACATCAAGACATAACAGATTCTCTCCACTTCACTCAGTCAGTAACCATCATGCCTAACATCAAGACATAACAGATTCTCTCCACTTCACTCAGTCAGTAACCATCATGCCTAACATCAAGACATAACAGATTCTCTCCACTTCACTCAGTCAGTAACCATCATGCCTAACATCAAGACATAACAGATTCTCTCCACTTCACTCAGTCAGTAACCATCATGCCTAACATCAAGACATAACAGATTCTCTCCACTTCACTCAGTCAGTAACCATCATGCCTAACATCAAGACATAACAGATTCTCTCCACTTCACTCAGTCAGTAACCATCATGCCTAACATCAAGACATAACAGATTCTCTCCACTTCACTCAGTCAGTAACCATCATGCCTAACATCAAGACATAACAAGATTCTCTCCACTTCACTCAGTCAGTAACCATCATGCCTAACATCAAGACATAACAGATTCTCTCCACTTCACTCAGTCAGTAACCATCATGCCTAACATCAAGACATAACAGATTCTCTCCACTTCACTCAGTCAGTAACCATCATGCCTAACATCAAGACATAACAGATTCTCTCCACTTCACTCAGTCAGTAACCATCATGCCTAACATCAAGACATAACAGATTCTCTCCACTTCACTCAGTCAGTAACCATCATGCCTAACATCAAGACATAACAGATTCTCTCCACTTCACTCAGTCAGTAACCATCATGCCTAACATCAAGACATAACAGATTCTCTCCACTTCACTCAGTCAGTAACCATCATGCCTAACATCAAGACATAACAGATTCTCTCCACTTCACTCAGTCAGTAACCATCATGCCTAACATCAAGACATAACAGATTCTCTCCACTTCACTCAGTCAGTAACCATCATGCCTAACATCAAGACATAACAGATTCTCTCCACTTCACTCAGTCAGTAACCATCATGCCTAACATCAAGACATAACAGATTCTCTCCACTTCACTCAGTCAGTAACCATCATGCCTAACATCAAGACATAACAGATTCTCTCCACTTCACTCAGTCAGTAACCATCATGCCTAACATCAAGACATAACAGATTCTCTCCACTTCACTCAGTCAGTAACCATCATGCCTAACATCAAGACATAACAGATTCTCTCCACTTCACTCAGTCAGTAACCATCATGCCTAACATCAAGACATAACAGATTCTCTCCACTTCACTCAGTCAGTAACCATCATGCCTAACATCAAGACATAACACAGATTCTCTCCACTTCACTCAGTCAGTAACCATCATGCCTAACATCAAGACATAACAGATTCTCTCCACTTCACTCAGTCAGTAACCATCATGCCTAACATCAAGAACATAACAGATTCTCTCCACTTCACTCAGTCAGTAACCATCATGCCTAACATCAAGACATAACAGATTCTCTCCACTTCACTCAGTCAGTAACCATCATGCCTAACATCAAGACATAACAGATTCTCTCCACTTCACTCAGTCAGTAACCATCATGCCTAACATCAAGACATAACAGATTCTCTCCACTTCACTCAGTCAGTAACCATCATGCCTAACATCAAGACATAACAGATTCTCTCCACTTCACTCAGTCAGTAACCATCATGCCTAACATCAAGACATAACAGATTCTCTCCACTTCACTCAGTCAGTAACCATCATGCCTAACATCAAGACATAACAGATTCTCTCCACTTCACTCAGTCAGTAACCATCATGCCTAACATCAAGACATAACAGATTCTCTCCACTTCACTCAGTCAGTAACCATCATGCCTAACATCAAGACATAACAGATTCTCTCCACTTCACTCAGTCAGTAACCATCATGCCTAACATCAAGACATAACAGATTCTCTCCACTTCACTCAGTCAGTAACCATCATGCCTAACATCAAGACATAAACAGATTCTCTCCACTTCACTCAGTCAGTAACCATCATGCCTAACATCAAGACATAACAGATTCTCTCCACTTCACTCAGTCAGTAACCATCATGCCTAACATCAAGACATAA